>JAPDFI010000011.1:0-591904 GCA_027569585.1 Penicillium silybi
CCCCCCCCCCCCCCCCCCCCCCCCCCCCCCCCCCCCCCCCCCCCCCCCCCCCCCCCCCCCCCCCCCCCCCCCCCCCCCCCCCCCCCCCCCCCCCCCAAACCCCCCCAAAACCTCTTTTTTTTTTTGTTTTTTTTTCTTTTGGTGTGTTTGGTTTGATCGCTCGGGGCGGTTTTTTTTTTCCCCCCCCCCCCCCCCCCCCCCCCCGCCCCCCGGAAATAACCATGCTCGATACTCCAACAACGTCAATGCCAACAAAAAGAAGAGTGTGGGCAGCTGATGGCACGCCAGGCGAAAATTACTTTGCTGGTCAAACTACCAATAATTGCCAAAGCACAAAATTTATCGAAATATCAGCCAACAGTTGAAGATCTCTCTGATGAAAGCGAACATAATGATGCTGAGAATCTTTTCGCCACTGATGATAGCTTCGGGGATTCAGAAGTGGAGGCCATCTTGGACGAGTCGCGGAGATTTCTTGGGGACTTTGGGGACACTTCTGCCGATCATGATACCCCTGGCGGGGCAACGAATCCCATGAACACGGAGTCGGGCCCGAATGCTCCAGTCCTGGCCCCCTGCCCAACCGACAGCGATGACCAGCATGCGCTGTCCAACAAGGAACAAACAAGTATACCCCAAGCGTCTTCGGAGAAGGAGAGCAGTGACATACGCCGTAAGCGGAGGCTTTCATCGATAGTTGAATCCCAACCAGCTCTACCATCCAGGAACCTCAGGGCCCGCCTTCACAGTAGCGCGAGCCAAAAGACATCCGGTCCTTCCAATCCAGATGAAGATCGGTGGAAAGGTCGTTTCTCTCATCATACTCTCCTATCCACCCTTCTGCCTGACCAAAAGGACGAAATCGAAAGGAAAAGCAATCGAGTTCTGAGGTCTGATTTACCCGAATTTATGGAGAAGCATACCGAATTATGGAAGTCGACCGGATTTTGGTCTTCTCCATTACTTGATCCGTCTAGATTTCCCAATATGCCTGCGGGTCGAAAGGGTTATGAGGTTTGGCGGTATGTGGAGGCGTTGCAGGCGGAAGATGAGACACATTATCTCAAAGCTAGGCTTGCAGATATAATGCTGTATTTGGAGTACGTTGAAGAATTCAACAGCCAAAGGAAAGCCCGGCATCCCATCCAGACTGCGAAAACCCGAGCCACTGATATTATTTGCGGCACTAAATCTCTTCCTAAAGCAAAAGCAGACAAGGCCCGAATGTCTTTCCATGAGCATAAACTCGTCGGGGAGCGGTGGTGGTGGTGTGGGTGCTACCTAGGGCATAGGTTCATTCTTCTTTGCAGCGAAGAAACACGGAAGAAAATGTTGAGTTCCTCCGATTGCCCTGGGTTGCGTTAATTCCGCTGACTAGCCTACAGACGAAGCAAATCCTTTAAGTTGGATGCATTCATTTTGTATAATCTCTACAACTGCAGGAGCATCCTAGCCTGTTGCAGCAAGTTCGACGAAGTAGTGGACGGACTCTTGACTGACGGCCAATTCCCCAAAAAGATCAGCAAGAAAGAAATCCATAAGTGGATGAAAGACGAAAAAGCTACCAGTCAGGAGAGCGCACCTACCATTCACTGGCAAGCCTGGAGCACCAATGCGGTGGCGAGCAAGGTTTCTATTTTTCTCTCTGCTCGTTCAAGCAAACGATCCTGAGATAGTTTTCCACGGCGTTGGAACTCGCCTGCTCGGATTTTGAACCTCTGTGTCCTCTTATATGTAGAGGCCCTTTCCCTTTCGGCGTTGGCTTGGCGTAGACGGACATGATGCAAATGTGACCAACTTATGGCGTTTTACTGGTTAAATAGACAATATTGTTATCGGAGTTATTTGTTCTTCCAGACTTTGTAGGAACAGTATGTCTAATAAAATCGAAAGCTGAATTATGAAACTGCATCCCAAATTTTCTTCATGATCATCGAAAGAAAAATGGTAGAGGACCGCTGTGTTCTCCATCTCAGTGCTTGAACGCTCCATCAAACCACCCTTGATGCTCTCTCTGGATGACAGCCCTGCACCGTTCAAGCTGATCCTCATCTAAAACCCTGCCAAGGGCATCTGTCCCGGTTAGAAGGCCCCGCTGGCTGGCCTTTTGTTGGGACCCTAATACATGACTAATTTTGACGGGAGATATATCCTGCTTCCGGATACCTATGCTGCATTGCGACAGGAAATCCTGTCTCAGGCGTAACCCGTAGTGACACGTAACTAATAAGTCTTCAAGCATATAATACTCTTTCACCACCCCGCCTTCCGTGCCCTTCTCGTTTCTTTTCCTTTTAGTTGTCTCATATCTGTTCCTTTGCGCTCGGGGAAACAACCTTAGTGATTGTCATGATGAAGCTAAGGCAGATAATTAGAGAGCGAACAGGCCAATACACTATCACCAAGCAACTTCATGAGAGTGTCTCGCTTGCAACGTATGTTTTCTTAGTCTAGTCAAGGATTACCTTTTAACTGTTGCGGCCCACAGGAACCAAGAGAATGATAGCTTCGTCGTCAAAAGTGCCAATCATTTTCGTCTCAAAATGAAAGAGATGTTCTCTTGCGGTTTCAGCTCTGACATTAATACGGGGAAAACCTTCCCATATATACACACATGCTGTTCGACATATTGGTGTCAAACATATCGCAAAAGCTCGAATATAATTTACTTCATTTCATTTCATAAAACTCTTCATCCGGTCGATCAACCTAAAATATCTAGAATCCTTTGAAATAAATCTAGCTTCGTATGGTGTATCCTTGTATGGCACGAGTATATATTTGTTCCCTCAATTTTCTGCACAGACCTAGCACCTGGAAAGAATGAGAATGTTTTAGCAGATAGCCCCATTATATATATCACAAGACCATGTCAAATTACAACAAGAAATTATTTGATATAAATTATATTGATTGACATTGAGCATTGGCTTAATCCTTTGCCATTTTTGACCTATAAAGGCTGCGCAAATACAACTGAGCAAATGTGAAGCCATGCTTCCAACTTCCACACTCTGTCGACATATCTGCCTTGATTAAAGTTGTTAATAAACAGTGATCAATAATGTGGATGATATTATGTACGCTAATACTCGCTCCGTCTGCATAAATGTATAATTCAATCAGTCAATATGCCATAAGACGCTACTTACCAATTCCTTTTATCTATAGAGGTAACGATCAACCGATACTGGTCTACTATTATAGACCCAATCCTTTACAATTAGTTAAGGGCATTACCACAACTACCACAATCCCTCTCATCCACACCGAAGGATCCACAATCTGGGTGCATTTTGTGGTTCAAAGAACTCGGTATCCTTATAGTTAGACTTGCTGGTTTGGCTGTATGCCCATTCTTCAATTGCAATATAATACTAGCAGGATTGAGTGTACAACTTAATCAAATAAAAAGTTAGCTTACCATCGTTCCGGATCAGAAGTACCCGTGGACCTGGATTATATATTCTAGTTCCACTCTGTGAACATGTGCATTTACCCGAAACCAATGCCCTAGCTCAGTATGAGTACCATGGAAACACAGCGGGTGTGTATAACCATATCGCCAATAAACCCTTACTATCATATTTTCTAAATGTTCGAATTAGGAGGATTTCCGTGTATCCCAACTCCCATATCTGCACTCCAACCATTCGACCCGGTCGGCAGCACAAGGCATACCAACAGACGATCAAACAGGCAGATTCTGCAGGGGCCAGTCTTGAAACCATACCATACCACATGAGATCTAATTTGGGGCTGAAAAGCATTAAAATAAGAAAAAGATAACAGTAAATTCTAAGCGGACCCTTTTGATGGGATAAAATAAAAATAAAAATAAAAACGCCTTGCGGTCTGCAGAAGGATCTGGGATCGGCGTTGCATTGGCCAATCACGACGCTGCAGAAGCAGGAACAGACTGAACCATGACACAGCCTGGGGGGCGCAGATTTAGTGGGAATTTTGCGAGAAAAACTAAGAACCCTTTCTTCACTAGGCTTTATGGCCCCCAGATTGAGGGCCAAAGGGGGCCCCAGGATTATTATTATCATGATACAGTGATAGAAATATGATGGGATTAGAGGAAATAATATTAATTAATTGATTATATAGATTGTATTATAGAAGAATTATGGTATTATTTAGAAATCCACGAATCTACTTCTGACATCTGCAGATGCAGATGTATCCAGATAGCTTAACGGTAGGTATCAACAACAGTACAGCCACTCCCCTGAATAACTCCATTCGGCCCCGAAAACGAAACGCTTCAGCCCCAGAATCGAAGGATTCGACAAAACAATTTCGCCCCAAGGATGAAGGCTTAATCGAAGACAATTTCCTTCGGCCCCAAGAATTAAGCAGGATCAAGGCTTAATGAAAAATTGGCTGAGCACTGCCTCATCTGAGTGAAGATGAAGATGAGAATTCAAGCATAAAAGTCGTCGACACAATGCAGGATGTAACTCGATTATCAACTCATCAAGAAAACAAAACCAAAAACATCTTTGCTATTGATACTCACAATGCATTTCACGACACCTTTGATTTTCTCTCTTCTCTGCGCCCTGCAAGGGTCTGCACTCGTCCTACCCCGAACATCTGAGGGTAGTCTCTGTACTACCGGCGATAATGACTGTATCGGCCAGAATACCGACACCGTTGCCTTCGACGAAGACTTCACCAAGCGCTCTCATGTCTCCAGCCATAACTTGAACAATGAGGGCGGCGGTGGTAGTTGAGGCGGCGGTGGTGATGGTGGCGCCCCCGGCTCCTTCATCCCCAAGGAGAGCGACATGAAGCGTGCAGTCGAACCCGTCGAACCCGTCCCAGTAGGCCATGACGACCCGACAACTGGCCACGGTATCGGTGCTGGAGGAGGCCGCGGCGGCGGAGATGGCGGTGCCCCCGAATCGTTCATCCCCGGAGAGAGCGGCGGCAACGGAGGTGGTCGACCAGGATCAGCCGGATCGCACGGATCCACGGCCTCTCGCCAGTCGACGTTCCTGGAGCGACAGAAGCACCTGACCAAACCGGGAGGTGAAGATGAAGTCCTTACCCGGGAACAGTATGTTACAAAGGGCAAGACGGCGATCGACGCGATGTGCAAAGGTGTTGCGGAAAAGAGCAACGTGCAAGTAAACCACTGGAGCCAGTGATACAGGCGTGACGACCCCGTGGAAATCGAGCTTTCCCAACAGTACACCGCGGCAGACAGGAAGTTGTTTGAAAATCTCGGTATCGACCTCACCAAGGAGTGGCAAGTTTTGACGTATACGCTATTCCAAGGCGCAGAAGAACGAGGATTATCCTACCCTGATTTGCTACGTCAACAAGGAAGAGAAGGCGGTTATTGCACAGTACAGCAGCGCAAAAAAAGAAATTGAAGGCCCCGAAAACGGAGGCCATGCGCGTCTGAAGAACTCGGAATTGCTGTACCAGAGCTGGGTGGATGAAGTAGGAGAGAAGAATATCGCTCAGCTGGAATGGATTGTTCGATCTCCTGTGGAAAATGCAGGATCCCAGAAAACGATTGACGTGGCCAGTGAGATGAAGACGGATCTGGACAAGAGAGTCGAGGTGACACCCAAGACCAAGACCAAGCCCAAGGACAAGAAGGGAGAGCTGAAGGATCTTTGGCACGGACTGGCGGACACCGTCAACGTGAAGCCTGGCGCCTACATGATCAGCGAACACGCGGCGCCTCTGGACTTGAAGAAGATCGACAAGCTCTATAGCTGGGCTCGCACTCCCAGCGACAAGAATATGGCACTTTTCATCACCCACTTGGCCAAGTAAAAGATGCATCGTGATGAAGGGTTGCGCAGATGAGTGCATATAGACTGTCTGTATTATATGTGAACTAAAATGAATGATGATTTGATACCGTATGACTATACTACTAAAGGCAGCCATGCCAATCATCTCTTTTGGGAGAATATACGTAAAGACTTTGGACATCTATACTTTCCTTGGACTGAGTAGGGAGAACTAAAAACTGGTAAGCATAAATAGCAGCATTCAATGCTCGCTGACAGCGTATTCGCTTGTATCTACTTTTATCTACTATCATTTTGGTCAAATGTGTTTTCATATCTGACCTTCTAATGCAATACACGTTCCAGACCCAAAGATATAGTATTTACACAGGGATGACAACTTTAATCAATACCTAACATATACACTGAGCATTCCTCTCCTTGGTCTCCGCCTGTATACTCCCCAGCATCTCCCGACCAATCGAACAAGACCTCGCATGCTTCTCTCCACTCTCATCAACAAGATTCAGCGGTCTTTTCTGTGGAAGATCGAATTCAAAGTGCGTCTCAATCGGTCCCCGAACTTTCTCCCGAATCGACCGTAGATTCAGCTCAATCATCGGCCGGATCAATTCCGGTTCCCCAGAGACCTTGAACCAGGTCGATATTTCCATTGAGACGGTGACATTTAGCCGTCGTAAGCTCCCCCCATCCCGGCAAAGCAACTCAATCAGTTCATCAAGCAGATCCAAAAACCCCTTCGGATGCGGCCACTCATGGCCGGTTTGGTAATTTTTCTTTGGGGTCTGCTTCGACTCCTCACGAGGAAGAGTCATCAAGATGGAGAAATTCATCGTCTTGATGAACCGCAAAACCGACGGCAGTGGTTTATACGGCTCGAATCTCTCCCATCCGGTGAACTCGATCCCGTTCGAGTCAATCCGAATGCTGTACGGCATAGCGCCGTACCATTCCTGCACCAGTTCTTGGTAGATGGTGCTGTTGGTTTGCAGCATTGCCGGGGCGCATTCCTGGCAGCCGTCACCGCGCATTTGGGGCCATTTGCCACGTCGGCCGGTGTGGTAGCGTTCAATTTGGATGTTGGGTCTGAGGTAGCTGTAGATTAAGAGTCGTATCTCTCTGGGGAGGTCTAGGAAGCTTTTTGGAGGCATAATGAGGTTTGGAGTGAATGGATTAGATGGTTGAATGGGAAAAGTTCCTGCAGATGATGGTGTTGATCAATGTAATTTAATCGTTTTGCCGAGTCAGCCTTGCCGATCGTTGCCGTATTGGGTCAACACTGCCTCTGAATATCTGTCTTCAACAACTGAAATTAATGTATCGCTGTTTAATATTGCCATATATATTATATTAGCGCAATTGAATTCAGATCATAAATATTAGCATGGGTGGCTTTAATCTAAGTGCAAGTGAATGCCTCTTGTATGGTTTGACCTATACATCAAACCGCGAGACAAATACTATCAAAACCACTCTTAAGAGCTTATAAATAAGCATATTTCATATAATTACCTGGTAGGGAAGGACGGTCGCTTCCGATTTAGGATTTTCTATAGGAGGGATATGGGAAGGACCCTCTTCCTATGGGAGTCCTTTGTCAATGTCTAGCCCCAAGTTCGGGCCCAAGCCCCGCCTATGGGCCTGTCAATGTCTATTCTTACTGGTTGCTCCGCATATTGGTGTAATTCACAAAATCCGACCGTTACAGTTGCTATCAGCCTAGCTCCATACATCTTCATGGTAAAGCCCAGCCTTTTTCATCTTTCCCTTGATCATTGCATCAGCTTCCTCTGGGCTTTGCATTTTGGCTCTGGCTATCATCTCTACCAGCCGTTCTCTGACTTCTGTTGCCATAGTCGCTGAGCCGCAAATGTAGAACGCTGCACCTTGATCAAGGATAAGGGGAAGCACAATATCCCTCTGCTCGAGAAGCGCGTCTTGAACGTAACACTTTCTTTGGCCCTGTAGTCGCGAGAATGCAGGAACTATCTTGAACCAGTCTACAAAACGGGCTTCATAATCCTGCCACTCCTCTCGATAAAGATAGTCTGTGGTATTGTCACGACAACCAAAGAAAAGAATCATTTTGCCCACCGGCTTTCCCAGCTCCGCAAGGCGACTGCGTTCCTGCATAAAGCCACGGAAGGGAGCGATACCGGTGCCGGCCGCTACCATGATGACTGGAGTCGCCAGATTTGGGGGCAACTTGAAAGTTGAACGTTTAACATGGATATAGACCTTCCCGCCGTCGAGTTTCTGCCGCGGTCCTTGGAGATCGTATGACGGGCCTTCTACCGGGACTCCTGGGGAGCCGCCCACGCTGCATTTGTGGTGGTGAGCCAGAAGGTAGTTAGTGGTGAGGCCAAAGAACATATCGTCTCCATTTGACGGTAGGGTCGGTATATGTCGCTTGTTAACGACCAGAGTGATTGACGGTCGTCGTGGTTGTTTCAGTGGCGAGCTGGATATGGAGTAACTGCGCGGCTGAATACGGTTGAAGCTCTCCACCAAAAGAGAGAAAGGAACCGCCGTCCATTTTGTGTTCGGTTCGATCCTTTCCATGATCTTACCGACGGAGAAAAAATGAGCAGCAACTTCCCTTCGGAAATCGTCTTTGGAATTTCCCAGGCGCAATAGAGTGGCTTTCGCCGCGTCGGTAGGCGCATATAGTGAGAGAATAAGAAGAAATTCGCGTGAGACCAAAGCACCAATTTCGAGATAGTATTTGAGCAGCGCTTCTCGCGTGGTTGGTGAAGGGAGGCCACACTTGCTCGTCGACCCTCCCGGGACAGCTAGCGTGATCGGTTGTTTGCGTTGCTGTTCATCATCAAGATCCAAGAGGCGCAACAGTCGATTTACCTCGCTATCAGGATTGATCGGCCAAACCGCTAGATGATCTCCTGTTTGATAACGCAACGCCGGGACCGCTGAGAGGTCGAACTCCAGGTGGACGCAGACGCGGTCAGTCAAGCCGGACAGCTTTATGCTTTGCACAATAGACGCAGAGTATGGATTTTGACGATTGTAGGCGACTTTATCCTTGATACCACGAAGCTGTTTCTCGCTTGGCTCCCCCAGGTAGATGAGGCTAGTATCGACGCTGGTATTGCTTATGCTGATACTGGGCTCGTAGGTGACTTGATGTTCCTGCAATGTGATTATGTCGCTCAGGCTCTCCAGAATGTCATCTTTCCATTCCATGAAACTATCCTCTGTTGTCCCGAGGCTCTCATCTGCGAGTCCGACCGGGCCAACCCGATGTGCTCCAAGATCTAGTAGAGCTTTATCCAAGGTCTGGGAGATTATGAGTTACTTTAGTTCCGGTGCAATCTGATTCAAATTTGGATGACCTACCTTGATCACCTGATTATAGTGCTTATAGTTCTTGTTTCCCATCCCCATGGCGCAGTACCGAAGAGTTTCTAGCCTGGTTCCTTTCTTGTGCATCTTCTCGAGCCCACTGCAGAAACTAACTGCATTGTCCGGCGGATCCCCTTCGCCGTACGTAGACATCAGAAAGACGGCAAGTTTGTCCCTGGGAAACGTCGCCAGGTAGTCAGGGTCATAGTCACCCAAGTCCGAGACAAGGGTTTTGAGAGCATAGCGAGACCGCCATTCCCGAGATAACCTCTCGGCAAACCGTTCCGAGACCCCCGATTGTGAGGCCCAGAAGATGGCGATATCCGTTCCCTAGTCAGGATGTCAAATCGACATCACTTTCAACGTTGTTAAAACTCTTACCGTTTCCTGCAACCTTTGCCCGATGTCGCGGGTCCGCTTTAGTGGTACTTTCAGTTCGCCGGATTTCTGCGGCGCAACATACATGAGATATGTATGGGAATCTGGTTTGAACCACAGCTTTCCATCTCCGAGGTAGAATGCGGAGGCTATTATGAGAAAAAGAAGCACCAACCAGTCACCGAAGCGCATCCGAAGGCACGCCTCAGACAACCGTTGGGCGAGGACGTCTGGAACAGCAAGCTGCTGCGTCGACATTTCCATGGTGTTGACCTGGTTGGCTTAAATAAAACAAGGGGGAAAGATAGGATACAGAGGACGAACTACAATGTTTTGATTAAATAGGGGGTGTAAGACCTTTAACAACTTTGAGTGCTTCTTAGTACTCCCACTCTATCCATCGGGTTCATGCCATGCGGTGGATCCATGATGGAAATCTACATCGTCAGCTGTATCCAAATTAGAAAGAAGTATACTTCGAATTCAACTGCGGAGAGCGCGCTCGGATGAACGCCCGGGGGAATGCGGGGGAAGGAATGATCTGTGCCGAGGTCGATAGTTATTTCCTGTCTCGGCAGTGCGCGCCGTTCCCCTGAAGACCGTCAAAGATTTGACATCAACGTTCTCGACCGTCGGTAGAGTGGAGGCCGGTTAAACGGTTAAGGCTACCCCGCTTCAATCAATAATGACCCGTGTGTGCTTGGCCCTGTGATCAGTGGTGCGGATTAAGCATTGACCAGATCTAAGCAAGGTTTTGCCGCCACGACTCCGTCAAGGATTCCCCTCTAGTCAGGTTATGCGACGCCTTGCTGGGTGCGCTCGTCCCAAGCCACCGAAAAATGTCGAAACTTCGTCTAATAAACTTTGTGGCCATCCGGGGCCAAACCCCGCGTTTGAGCTAGTGATGGACACAAAGAGCTGCAGGCACACATCGGCAAATCATTCTTGATCAGCACATTATTGAATCTATATCTGCAGGCTCAATCCCATCACATCGCTCATCATTCTCCTTTCCAAAGGGAGTTGGAATTTCTGTCACCAAGTGCAAGGGACTTGCAGTATCTCTCTAACTTGGATTGGTATATCTAGTTAATCTCTCAGAGAATTTCCATCATGTTTGACTTCAGCTCCATCACGGGGAGAACCCTGGTCATTCTCATCACCTTTACGTGTTCGACGAGTATGATGCTCTTTGGCTACGACCAGGGAGTATTGTCGGGGATCATTGGTGCCGATAACCAGTTCGGCCAGGACTTCAACCATCCCGATGCCAACACTCAGGGACTAATTGTCTCTGTTTATCAATTGGGAAATGTGGCTGGGTCCATCGGCATCTTTTTCATCGGCGATTATCTCGGTAGGAAGAAATCGATAGTCTATGCGACCAGCATTATGCTCATTGGCGCGATTCTACAAACTGCTGCCTGCAACCGCGGAATGATGTACGCTGCAAGAATCATTACCGGAATCGTAAGTGCGCGCATGCTCTTGACGCCTCGCATTTGGGACTAATCTCTGCAACAGGGCAACGGAGCTAATACGTCGACTGTTCCGGTGTGGCAGGCCGAGACCAGCACAGCTAAGGAGCGCGGAAAGCTCCTTGCGGTGGACAGCTGCTTCATCATCTTCGGCATCCTGGTTGCCTATTGGATGGACTACGGCTTTGCCCAGGTTTCCGGCCCCGCGCAATGGAGATTCCCCGTCGGTTTTCAGATGGTATTCATCGTCATTCTCTTGGTGTTTGCGATGATCCTACCTGAAAGCCCTCGCTGGCTGCACAAGAAGGGTCGCCATGCCGAAGGGGATGCAATCATTGCGCGACTGGTCGGAAAGAACGTGCCGGCTGAGGACCCTCGCGTGGTGGAATTGTCCACGGAGATCGTGAAATCCATTGAACTCGAGTCCGCAGGTGGTCCCTTCAAGACCAAGGAGCTTTTCCAGGGCGGCAAGTTACAAAATTTCCGCCGAATGTGCATCTGCTTCGCCGTGGATGCTTTCCAACAACTTGGCGGAATCTGCGTCATCACATACTACCTCCCTACGGTGCTCTCGGGTTCTGTCGGCATGTCGCGACACATGTCGCTGCTGATGTCTGGAATCATCACCACAGAGTACTTTTTGGCTTCGATTATTCAGATTTTCCTGGTCAAGTATTTCAAGCGCCGGACGCTAATGTTCCTTTCCAGCGCGGGTGAGATCATCACCATGGCGGTATTAGCGGGCTGCGTACGGGACGGTGGCTTTGCTGCTGGTATCGTGGCGGTCATCATGATTTTTGGCTACAACACCTTCTACGCGTTTGGATGGCTCACGATTCCTTTTATCTACCCCGCGGAGATCACCACGCTGCGACTGCGTGCCAAAGGTGCGGCCGTGGCCTCGGCCGGCGCATGGATTATTGAATTTATGGTTGTCCAAATCACCCCATACTGCGTGCAGAACATTGGATACAAAACGTGAGTTTTGTCCTCTTTACTCCTTGGTTTGAGACCTTATATTTATTTGGGTTACGCTCTAGATACGTTTTGTTTGGGGTTCTGAATGCTGGTATCATCGTGCCCGTTGTCTACTGTTTCTTCCCGGAAACCGCGGGCATGCGCCTCGAGGACATCGATCATATCTTTGAGAAGGGTGGTATTACTGGTGGAGTTCTGTCTAGCACTGGGCGCGCTGTAGACCGACGAACCGATATTGAAGGAGCGTTCCATCGGACGACCCAACCTTCGACCGGATCCAATTCGCCATCTCAAGCCGCGTCTGAGGTCTTCGAGCATCACGAAAAGGTGTAATTAGGACAATGTTATTTTGGCCCTTTGTATATATCTCATGTCATATCGTTTCTGGACGGAGCAAGTGAAGAAACGTCAATATTCTTTGTGAAAACTGTTCCGTATAATTAGACGTATGAAGTTGGAGTTACGTACCATACTCCTGGTTTACAGCTAAGAACGCGTATGGTCGGATTTCTTGTCCGGTTACCTAGGCTGGTTCTTTCCCCGGATTTGCCCCGCCTATTATTTGCCCCACGGGGACGGAGATATCCCCGGGGCGGGGAAACCGGTGGGGATTGTCGCCCGCAAGGGAAATCAGAGACGAACATGTACTTACGATCTCCAACGCTTTCCACGGCACCAAAAGACAAATACATCATCGTTTTTGGCAAATCGACCCGTCCATCTTGTTCCTTCGTGTTCCACCCTGGCCTTTCACCCTTGGCCTTGCTTAACGGTCAGATGTCAAGTGTGCTGCCAATGCCAACGACGGCTGGTTCACAGATCATCAATAGAAGGGGACGGACTGGATGGTGAGAACACTAGCCAGCACATCTGTGCAATACGTATGAGTTCCGTGTCTGATCTGGCGTCTGTTCAGCTTGACCTGTCGTCAACGGCACCTCAAATGCGACGAAGAGAAACCCCGCTGCGGGCGTTGCCGACGAACCGCAAGGGAGTGCATCCCAGATGACCTGCTGACCTTTCGAAGTGCGCAAAGAGTGGCTGCTCGAGCGCAACTCAGAGGCAATGGCAGCACAGCTGCTACGCTTGGGGACAGAGGCGATGATTTTCGGGAAGATCCGGAAAACGACAATATCTTTGCTGCAGACCATCTGTGGCTCGCAACGCCGTCGAAGCGTGAGGACAGCCATGTTGGAGACCCGTCTTGACTGGACAAATGCTGACGACGAGCGTTGTTCATAGTGACTTTCGTCAATGAAACACCCATCGTAACTGCAGAATATCGCCATCAGCACATGCTCTGCCATATGCGAAGTCCATCTGGATCACCTCCTCGCAGAGACCCTCTGTCTCCTATCTCGCCTGGTGCCACGGAACCCTTTCACTTGACAACGAAGGGAGACGACTCACCACTAGATGTTTCTCGCAGTTCTGCAGTCATTCACAACGCAACCCATCTGACCTTCAGCAGACATGAAGGTCCCCTCGGGCTTTCGGGTCCAAATTTCGGAGAAATCGGCCTGCATCCCGCATCCGCATCACCCCCGGATTACTTGCATCTAACCTCTCCACATCACTCCATTTCCAGCAATCCCCCCGCGCCGCGCCGTGGCAGCGATCGCACCAATGCGGTCGACCACACGGACGGCCTTTCCCATGTTTCATCTGAAATGCTGAATAGCCCAGAAGCACTCCATCGCAAAGTGGGGCTTCTTCTCTACGAGGACCGGATGCAGTTGCCTTTTAAGGTTCCTCGAGAAGCATTGCTCTTCCATCATTACATGGAAGCTTTGGCAGCTTTGGTAGGTCCTCCTCGTTCCTAGCGCACACAAGGAAATTTGATTTGGCGATCTCCCTGGCTGGAGATTCTCTGGAATACTAATT
Source organism: Penicillium silybi (assembly GCA_027569585.1). Taxonomy (NCBI): domain Eukaryota; kingdom Fungi; phylum Ascomycota; class Eurotiomycetes; order Eurotiales; family Aspergillaceae; genus Penicillium; species Penicillium silybi. The sequence goes on from JAPDFI010000011.1 coordinate 13,859, forward strand.
ATCTCGGGGTGGCAGCTTGATATTACCGACATCCAGCGCCACTTTGCCGTCGACGTGCCGGAACTTGCTCTTAGCTGTCCTGTGCTATTATATGCCCTCATGGCCTTTTCGGCTCGCCATTTGAGCCGAACTTCAAGTTTTGACTCCGCGGTTGCTGACCATTACCATCATGAATGTGTCTCTTTAATTATTCCAATGCTGGATCAGAAGGATCTCGTCGCGGACGAAACTCTCTTCGCGGCAGCAGTCATTCTCAGAGCATTCGAGGAAACCAATGGTGTGAAGCTCTCTCACCAAAAGCATCTTACCTCTTTGACCCACTAAATCATTAGACATACAGACTCGAAGATGGGCGCCGAGCCTGAACGGCATCTCACTGGTACATCGGTCTTCGCCAACGCCCAGCTTGAATTTCGCACCTGGGGTGGCTTAGGCCATGCTGCATTCTGGGTCTTTGTGCGGCAGGATATCTACATGTCCCTGTTGAAACAGAGGCCGCTCAAGGTAGACTTGGCCGGGTGGGAGGAGCGCTTGTCCTTCGATTTGGGATTCGAGGCCGCCACGGACTGTACATGGGCCAATCGGATGATATGGATTGTGGCCGAGATTGTGAGTTTCTGTTTTGGTGATCGATTAAGCTATACCAACTGGGAGGCTGCCCGGGCGAAGACGGAGCGCTGGAGCCTTACGCGACCAAAGTCGTTTGATCCCATTCTGTACATTGATCGTGATGAGGAGGCGAAAAGATATTTCCCGGAAATACGACTAGGACATCCCTGGCATGGTAGGTTCGGCTTTCTTTCTCTGCATTCTCCATAGATGCTGGGCTGTTGTATATCCACTTCATCTTTGCTGATCGCCATTATCTGACTACACAGTCACTGGAATGCAATACTACTACATTGCGAAGCTGTTCCTCGCGGTATACAATCCAGTTGTGCCTCGAATCGGGCTGGGGGCCCAAAAACACCGCAAGAGCATTTCGGATGAAGTCCTTCAAAACGCCGAGGCTGTGTGCGGGATTGCCTTTGCAACATCCCTTGTCGCGGTGAAGCTGACAGCGTGCACAGCGATTATCGCCTGCGGGCCATGGTTTCATAACCGGCCTCGAGCAGAGCAGGAACTGCTACTACAATTGCTCCGACGCACGGAAATGGAGAGTGCACGGCCCACAGAGTCATTAATTCAAGGGTTGATGGAAGAATGGGAGTGGTGATGGCGGGAATGGGTATGGAGGGGCATTTGCAGGAGTCAATCAACCAGCCCATAAAGAGAGGGATTCAAATTTAGCTATAACTACAAAGACCAAACATAACAACAAACAAATCCATTATTTCCATCAATCCTGTGAGCATAAGATCATTTAAATGGTATCTCCATTTCTTCTACCATGGCGTTGGGACGCACATTGACGCGTAACACTTTCTCTCTCCGGCTTCAACCTCCCTCTGTGGAACTTTCAAGCGTGATGGCCAGAGTACTTCGAGCTCACTGTAATCGGGGTATATCCTGTCAAGCCTTGGAAGTAGCTTCTTCAGAGGGAAATCGCCGATGGATTCGCATCATCATAGGGCCAGGATGTGCGTTGACCGTATCCTTTGTTTCGAGTTCAAAGCTCGGCGATTCAAACTCGAATTCATAACGACGCATCAGTGTCCCTATAACGACCAGCAATTCCATATAGGAGACATTACGGCCAACTAGATGTTCGAACAGCTGTTAGCAGTTTTCTTGGGATTGGTAAAGGAATACGGATAACAGGTTGAGAACATACTGCAGCCTCGTCCACCGGCAGAGAAAGGAAGGAACACTTGTTGCAGATTGGGCGCATCCTCCGCAAGCCAACGCTCCGGCTTGTATGTGTACGGATCCTCAAAAAGGTCTGGGTCATGGTGGAGAGAGTAGGTGGGCACAGAGACCGTGGTGTTTCCCGCAATCCACTCTCCCCCCACCATCATGCCCTCCGGAGGCGTGACCCGGGGGAGACCACCGCGGAGTGGCGGACGCATGCGCATCGCCTCATCAATGCAAGCCCGCAGGTAGGGCAGGTTCTTAAGACTTTCGTAGGCTACGACGCCATCCTCACCATCCAATTCTTCATCCAGCTCCTTTCGGAGTTTCTCAGCGACGCGGGGCCATTTGGTCAGAAGATAAATGGTGCCGACGAGAACGATCGTGGTAGTGTCAGAGCCAGCATTTAGCAAAAGGCCACATTCTGCAACCATCTCACCGATCTCCAGGCCCAGGGGTTCGTGATCTTTGTTCCAGACCAAGGAATGGAAGAAGTCGTTCCGTTCACCGTCCTCTTTCTCCATCTCGAGCCGGGTCCGGACCATGTGCAACACAATGGATGAAAAGTCCGCCCCACCCTTCCAACCGGGATGCCACCATGTAAGTCGCTTGAGCAAACCAAATCGTGATGGGATCCATCCCATGGTGGAACCGATGCGCAACGAGTTGCGAAGAGCGTTTGCCGGTTTGGTCTGATAGAGGGTGCCATCCAACTTCTGCGCGACCATCACGTCGTCCCCGCGCTCCACACATCCCAGATTTGCGCTGAAAACCAGATGTCCAGTGAGGTCAAATAGGAGCATATTGATGTACCACCGCACGTTAATAAGCTCTTTGGTGGCAGCCGCTCTGTCGAAGCGATTAAGGAGGGTTTGAACGTCGTCTACCACCAAATGCTCCATATCTGCAATCCGGTTTAGAGAGAATGCAGCGGCAAGACGCTTGCGCTTCTCGCTGTGCGCTTGACGGTTCGTCACATCCAGGCTGCTTTCGTGTGTGCCCGTGAAAGAGATGTAGAATTTGTCCTTCTGAGCTGGCGTTCCATGGCCGTAGATGTCCTTCACGGCCTGCCGACCGATGAAGGAGACGTGATTCGGGCCAACTCGCACTATTTTACCAAGTTTTTGATGGGCCTCATGGGTAGCCATTGGTCGTCGGAAGCTGTATGCATGGTACATCATCCACAGATTCGAAAACCCAGCGATCCCGGGAGCTGGAAACCGACGCAGCTTCTTAGGGTCGAGGAAGTAGCCGAAGATGGGCCATATGAACACGGCGGCGAAGAAGGCGACGACAGCAACTTCCCATAATCCAAATGGAAGAGCCATCGCTGACATCTTGGACATGTGAACAAGAAAATAACTTGAGGTTAGGTACTGTCTGTCGTGACTAACTATTGCTTTATTGTTACAGTAACCCCTCTACGGGATGATCGAGAGCGTTCCATTGTTATACCTGGGCAGCGAAGTCTGATGGACCCAACGGGTGGGATGCCAGCTCACCACAGGCAGGATCACAGGCAGGACCACAGACCCGGTAGAACTCATGGCACGGATGCAACATCAGGTTCGTGAAAGGCAAATGACATACTCTTGCCTCAAACTGGTTAATCTAGAATAGTACAGTGAGTAGACGCTGAAACTGGCAAAGCGGGACGACGCATGAGGCTTGCCGCCTCCAACAACCCCAACCCCACGGGGAACCTCCGAAACCGCCAGATTGGCAGCGACAAATCTGGGGAATTTAGCCGTTTAAGCGTCGGGATTTTTCGCCAACAGTGAATTGTGGCACGCAAGATACGATAGGATAAGCGAGATCCGTATCTCTGCGGCGAATGACTGCCCAATTTGGGAAATTTGGAACGGCTCCGTGGAAGTTTGCCGAATGAATCATGGACTCTCCACGCGGTCGAACTCAAGTCTCCTACTCTGGGTGAGACCCACTAATCGCTAGCGATGATCTCTCTGGGGGCACTAGGCACTAGGAATGATTGCCAAGCATCAAGCACCCGCCATGGAGAGGGGACACGATGAGGTGAGATAACACGGACAATAATATCGGCAAATATCTGCTAAGATGATTTTTCTTTCCATATACTGTTGGTTAATAACGCTCTCTTCGTATTCCACCGATTAATCTCTCTGCACGATAAGGAAGGTGTTCGGTAGAGCAAGAAGTGCAGCTAGACCAGCGAGACGACAACGAGCCTTCCAAATGGCTCATGTTAGGGGACATGCACCGGTCAAAGGCCTCCCTGATTCAATGCGAGCATGCCAGATCATCGAGTATAACAGACCACACCAAATAAGAAGGATCCCTACTCCCGACACGCTTAAGCCTCATGACATCCTTCTCAAGGTTGCCGTTTCCGCTCTCTGTCATTCGGATTTGGAGTACCAGAATGGCACCCTCGACTGTACTCTTCCTGTCACCGCCTCCCATGAAGGCACAGGTGTCGTGATCGCCAAAGGAGACGCCGTGACTCGGTTTGTCATCGGTGATCGAATCATGGCTGGGCAAACATTCGACCGCTGCGAAGAATGTGACGATTGCAAAGGACCAGAGAACTACCAGCATTACTGTGAACATCAGGGCCCGATGATGAGTACCGAGAGCAACGGGGCCTTTCAGGAATACCTCGTGGTGGATTCACGACAAGCGTGTCGGATCCCGGATAAGATGTCGTTTCTTACTGCCGCTCCTCTTGCTTGTGCGGGCATCACCATCTGGAGAGCATTGCTACAGACAGAGCTTAAACCAGGACAGTGGCTTGCCATCGTGGGATCTGGAGGCGGACTTGGCCACCTTGGAGTCCAATTCGCTAAGGCCAAAGGTTTGAATGTGATTGGGACGGACGCTCGAGACGATGGAATCTCTCTTTCTCGCGAGGTTGGCGCAGACCTTGTCCTTGATGCCCGGGGAGGGAAGGAGGAGGTAGTACGCGAGGTTTTCAAAGCCACAGGTGGCAGAGGCGTCGATGCCACTATCACGGTCAGCGATGCTAAAGCTGCAACGGCAACCGCGTGCGCCATTACGAAGAGGCACGGCATAATGGTTTATGTTCCCGTGGTATGTACTACTGAGAATCCGTTTCCAGACTCCTCCTGCGAGTGCTGAGAAAGCGATGGAATGCTGACAGTCCGAGCTGACTCTAGGGCCACGAAGTGTGTATTCCGTACCAGGATATAATATTTCGGGACATCCGGGTAAAGGGCTCGTTTCTTTGTTCTCCAAAAGAGGCCGAAGAGATGTTGGACGTGGTTGTCAAGCATAATATCAAAGTCAGCATGAGCGTTTTCCATGGTATCGAGGAGATTCCGAAAGTGGTCGACATGCTCCGCCAAGGGAGATACCAGGGTAAGGGTGTGATTGTCATTGATGAGGATGCTGTGAAGAGGGAACAAGGTCAGCTATAACCTGACATGGCCATTTAATTACGTATCATACCTTTCAATATACAATGGTGCAAATGCTCTCTCCCCTCCATCTATCGGCGGCGACGTTCGGACATATAACTGTCTACTTTTTGTGTACAGTCACGTTCTATACCATGCGGGCAGCTCATGATATTCTAATACTCATATCGGAAGGACTGTCTAGGAAGACTGAGGATGACTAGACACACGGAAAAGAGAGCTTCTGAAAGATGGAAAGTCTTGAAGAAGGAAAGAAGCTAAGAGAGAGAACTAGAGCTATCTACTGCAGGAGCTGACCAATCAGACAAACGGAAGCACACCGCCTTCCGACAACTCATTATAGAAATTGGGTCAATATGAAAATATCGACTTTGGACTTTTCTGGATACCATAGTTTCACATTGGGGCAAAGTGGCCAGAGGGGATTTTACTCAGACCTTGGATATAAACTTAACAAACAATGAGTATCACGCAACAAGAAGAGTCGTATTCCGATTCAGAAGTGTTGACCGTGGACAGTTGCTCACATGCCCATGGAGACTTCGTGCCTCTGATCGTGCTATAGCTTGGATTTGCATCTCTGGGAAAGGAAATCTTCGGCGAAGAGATCATCGGCTTTTCTTCCCACAATCGGAAATCCTCCCCCGCCTCCACACCGGGTCCTCTACGGCATCAACACGCAACGCGAAGAAGGGTAAAAATAGACGAAATTGACTTGATCCAGTACTTCGCTTTTGAGAAGAAGAAGGAACTGAAGGACCTGATATCCACATGCCATTGTCGGTTACAACCTTGATCCTCCGCTCGGTGCGGAGATGAAATAATGGGCCTAACAATCGAATACTGATCCTACCATCATCATAAAGCCCATCTCAGGCTCGAACTTTTGCTTTCATTTTCATCGGACAGCCCTTGTCAAACAGAAAACCGCAAACATGATCGGAGACTCACACACGAACGGAACGAGCACTCCTGTGCTGTCCGATGAATCTATCCCGGCCGAGGAATATCAGCAACGCATTCAAAGAGTACGAAAGGCCCTTGAGTCTGCTGGCCTGGTTGGGCTGATCTCCTTTGGCGACTGCTGGCGCGGCGCCAACATCTGCTACTTCACGGAATTCCGACCTCTGGATGGAGTCTCTGATATCGCCAACGCAATCTTCTTTCTTGGTGTCGATGAAGAAGACCCCGCATTATTCGTCTCCAAACAATGCGTCGACTATGCCTCCGAAGTCACCACATTCCCTGTCTACAGCTTTGACGAAATGAAACCGCGTCTCCAAGCATTTGCGGCCCGGATTCAGACGGGCACACTTGGGTTGGCTGGTGCCTTCTACTTCCCGGAAGACCTCGCTCGCAGGGTGAGGGCATCAATTGGGGACCTCAGACTTGAGGAAACCCAGGTTCTGGCCGAGATTAAGGCGGTCAAGAGCCCTCGCGAAGTGGAGCTAATCCGCAAGGCGTCCGCGTTAACAGACATGGCCATGGTTGCCATCCGTGATACATTGGCCGATGGCAAGCCACATACCGAACGCGAGCTGGCTTTGATTGCCGATCGCGCTATGCTAGCTGGAGGTGCTGAGCGAACCGGCTATGACTCCATGGTGCAAGCCGGTCCTCGGTCGGCCTTCAATCTCGCTCGACCCACTGATCGCATCGTTCAGCCCGGCGACCTGGTCATGACTGACATTGGCGCCCGTTATCGTGGATACGTCGCTGATGGTGGACGAGGGTTCACGTACGGCAATGTGAGCACGGAAAGGGTGGCGATTGTGAATGCGGCAGCTTCTGCCGTTGAAGCCGGTCTGGCGGCTGCACGGCCAGGCATCACGGCTTCGGATCTCAACGAGGTGATCCAGAAAGCGTTGGTTAAGTCCGGTTACGAGGAATACTCCAGCGAGGCACGCGGCCACGGAACAGGCCATGGGACGGGTATGGATCCGGAGGAGGAGCAGCCGTGGATTGGTCCTGGGAACCAAACCATCCTGCGAGAGAACATGGTGTTCACGTTGAAGAGCACTATCACGGTGCCAGGCGTTGGAGGTCTTCGAACGGAGCGGATTGTGCGATTGACGGCGACAGGGTGTGAACCGCTAGATGTTTTCCCAATGGAGTTACATTGGTAGCTCTCAGATAGCCCATACGTAGCCAATTAGAAACATGAAGGTATTGATAATCAATTCTGGGTTATTTTTATGTGACAAACCGAGATTACATATAGGGAGTTTGATACAGCGAACCATATACGCACACTATTCAACGCACCTCCCTGATTAGGATACTTCTCAAGTCGGGTTCAACTACTCTACATATAGCTGATCTTCACCTTCAAGCCAGCGTCTACAGCCTGAACCTTGTCTCCATCGGCCTTGACAGTTATCTTTCTCTTGATCTCATGCGTCTTCTCCACGTCTGCCAACTCCAGCACGACCTCTCCGTCTAATTTGCCGCATACCAATAGCTCCAGACCCTCCTCGGTTGCATCGTCAGTTTTCTTCAGGCTTCCGTTGATCGGGGTAACCGTGCCTGGTCTCACCAGCAGCGGCAGCTCGCTGATCCCAAATGTCTCGGTATACCACTTTCCGCCCGGGTACTTCTTGCTGTGGTCGAACCACGACACCCACTCTCCCCCATTGGGATCTTCGGGGACGTAAAAGGTGACAGTACCAGACTCGGCGAGGACCGGAGCGACAAGAAGGTTGCAGCCGAGCATGTACTGGTGTTCGATCGCATAGGTGTTGAGGTCAGCGGGAAACTCGAGAAACAGGGCGCGCATCATGGGCGTGCCGTGCTGGGCGGACTGGAGTGCCTGAGACAGGAGGTACGGCATCATGGCAATCTTACGATCGACTGCTTCCTTGAGGATTCGGCTTGCTTCGCCCGGCGTCTTGTTCACGTCGCCTTTTGCTCCCGACAGCGCTTCGGCGGAATCTTCGCCGTCGTACAGCCAGGGCACGCGGTAGGAGCCATTGCCGTGAAGGCGCGTATGGGACTGGAGAAGACCAAATTGGACCCATCTCTTGTACAATGTCGGGGTTGGCGTGCCTTCGAAACCACCGATATCCGCAGAGTGGAAACCAAAGCCGCAGATACCGAGACTCACCGCACCACGAATACTCTCCGCCATAGCGTCAAATGTACTCTCAGGGTCGCCTCCCCAATGCACCGGGTAGACCTGGCCGCCGGCGGTCGTGCTACGCGCCCAGACGAGTGAGTTGCTCTTACCCCGATGCTCCTCAAGCGTTTCGTAAACGTTCTTGTTGTATAGCAGGGAGAAGTAGTTGTGCATGCGGGCTGGGTCGGATCCATCATGCCACCTGACGTTGCGGATCGGGATACGCTCCCCGAAATCGGTCTTGAAGCTATCGACGCCGATTCTGATATTCTTTGCGAGGTTACCACGCCACCACACGCAGGCTTCGGGGTTGGTAAAGTCGACGATGGCCATGCCCGCTCTGAACTTTGGTCAGCATATACATTGCCTCCTAGATTCATGGAAACCCAGCATATATATGGAAGCACGCGGTAACTGGACATGGGCATCCGGAGAATTACTTACTGCCAGTCATCAGTTTGCCACACAGAGCCGTCGGTACGGTGAAGAAAGTATCCGCCCTTCTTGCCCTCTTCGAATAGCCGAGATTCTTGCGCGACGAACGGGTTGATCCAGCAGCAGGTCATCAGACCACGGTCGTGGATCTCTTTGAGGAAGCCCGGGGCGTCTGGAAACTTATCCATGTCCCAGTCAAAGTCGCACCACTGGCATCGTTAGCATGTCCTACAAAGTTCGTCTGCACCGTGCGCGGCAATTAGAACTCCAACATACCTGATGTCCCTTCATCCAAGCGGCATCGAAGTGGCATACTCCCACGGAAATGTCCCGCTCTTTGAGTCCGTCGATATGCTCGGTTAAGATCTCCGGCGTCCAGTCGGTGATGAAGCTGGGCGTTAACCATAATCCATACGACCACGCGGGCGGCAGTGATGGTCGTCCGGTGATAGCGGTGTACTTTTCGATCACCTCTTTTGGGCTCGGGCCGTAGATCACAAAGTACTGCAACTTCTCCTCCGGCACCGATATGTTGACCCGCGTTGTTCGCTCCGACTGCACCTCCAAGCTGACTTTGGCCGGAGTGTTGATAAAGACACCATATCCCATCGAGCTGAGATAGAACGGCACATTCTTGTAGGTCATTTCCGTCTCGGTGCCGGGGTCTTGGTTGTCGATGTCAATCGACTGGCCGTTCTTCACCAAGGGCCCGAAGCGCTCGCCGAGGCCATAGATCTTCTCTCCGATGCTGATGTCGAGGCCAGCCTGCATGTACCCGACATACTGCATGAAGTGCTGATCGGTCAAACGCGAGATCTCGGGGTTGGTGGCATCTCTGATGTACCCGATCGACCTCCCGGAGTGGCCTGTGACTTTTTCACCGTCTTTGCCGGTAAACTGGATGCCAAATCCATTTGGCTTCGTGGTCAAGGACAACTTCAAAGCTCCGCTCTGGTAGTCGATCGACTGTCCCTTGTTCTCGGTCACATGCACCTTGGGACTGGACTTGTGCAGCCGGAAATGCGGTCCCCTGTCGAGCCCTCCATCCCTACGGCAAAGGTCAACCTCGTCGCGTACTTCTCATGGCGCAGACTTTACTTACCAATGGCTAAGCTCCACCGAGATGACATCCTCGAGCGGTGAGCTGATTCGGGTTCTCACGGTAGCTATCCGCGACACTCAGCAGCGCTCTTGAGATCTGGCCACGACAAGAGGCGACGGGAAAGCGTACCTTGGTTCAACTGGTCTCCACGATGTCTCTGCGGTGCGGTAAGGAGTGCCGTGACCTCGTCACCCTCCTGGCCGTATCGCTCGACATGGCCGACCCAAGACGGGGTAATTCCGGACTAACCCTTATATCAGCCACTAGAGATCTGGACTCCCGATATCCGAAGCCATCCGTACCTTGAACCGCCACATACCCTCAGTGAACTTCATGATGCGCAGAATCTGCAGTTGCGTATACAGGGGAGGGACACTTGCTGGATCCACGATACAAGATGACAACACTCGATGCTTCCACCGGGCAAGATGTCCTACCATGCGCTGGGTACCGCAAACGATATATGTACATTATCATGTCTGATGGTACCCCACATCGACATACATGCGGATAGGAGTATTGTGGCGTCAAAAGGGGGGAACAAGTCCGTGGTCCTGCAGCATGCGGGAGCTCCACCGGACTCTCACCTGCGCCCGCCGGTCGAACAGAGTCACTTCAGCTATCCATTTGAGCGCCAGCCCGGCGGGTGTCGGAATCTATATGCAACTATGAGATCCGTGCCATTCTCACTAAATTTAATCACCTATTCACCGCACAATGGCGATAAACGAATTTCTATGTGTTTAGATAGGTCATATATTAGTAGGGTGGCAGAGAGATCTAGTGCGACCCAAGTCCCGAACCCGCCGCCATACGCCCTCATTCCTCGAGACAAGGACGGCCCGGTGGGGAAGCTTGATCGTCTCCGCACTCCACTCACCTCCCTCAGTGTGCACCAAGAAGGGTTACATAGCTTCATTCAATGGCCGTGGGGGCGCATAATTGCCCAAACGTACTTCTCTTTCCCACCGGCACAATATCCGGATACCAGACGGAGAGAATGGGGCCGGAACCGGAGTGTTGGGTCCCTTAAACGTCTAAATGCCCTAATTCAACGTCTGGACAACAGTAGACATCCCCTGACCCCTGACCAACTCCTCCACAGCAAGATCTCAAAATCTAGATTTTGCGGGGAAGTGTGTGGAGAGAATTTCCAATTTTCCGGTGGACCTGAACTGCAGCTATGTTTGAGATATGCAGCGATACAAATAGATCTCGTTGGCTCTCTGAACCCGTCCTTTCTCCCCCCCACAACCTGTTTGATCTGCAAACTCCACAATCTGGGGAAATCCGGGGTATCAACCAAAGATGGGTAAAGGATACACTTACGGAGTTGCAACTTTTGTGAGTACGCTCTCATATGTTTGGCGCCACGTACTGACAATGAGGACAGGCGACCTTCGGGGCTTTGTTGTTCGGTTATGACTCTGGTATCATTAGTACCACTCTGGGTACGTTGACGCTGCGCCGGTGGCCTGCCCTCGTCTCATGCTCACCTTCATCCAGCTCAAGATGATTTCGTATCATACTTCGGCAACCCGAGTGCGACAATGATAGGTGCCATCGTCTCCACCTACGCGGGTGGGCAAGGTGTTGGTAACCTGACGGCCGGGTGGTCTATGGACGCAATTGGACGTCGTAACACGATTCTCGCGGCTGCCATCATTGGTTTCGTCGCTGGTGCTCTCCAGGCCGCTTCTGTCAACATCAACATGTTCCTCGCGGCGCGCATCATCGCTGGTTTCGCTGTTGGACTCCTCTTCGGTACAACCTCCGTCTACAACGCCGAAATCGCCCCTCCCAAGAGCCGAGGCTTCGTGGTCGGACTGCAAGCGCAAGTATGTTCACTCCACCGAAGAGGGGATGAGGAGCTTGACAGACCGTTTATAGATCATCTCTACTGGATACTGCGTTGCAAACTGGATCGGCTACGCCTGCTCATTCGCGGGAGGCAGCTACAGCTGGCGCGTACCTCTCGCGCTGCAGTGTTTTCCCGCAGGCGTCTTACTCATTGGCATTTGGTGGCTTCCTTATAGTCCTCGTTGGCTGATGCAGAAGGGTCGCTTCGACGAAGCCTACCGAGTCGTCAAGAGACTTCACGGCGGTTACGCCGACGACCCCGAGTTCTACCAGCGCGAATTCGACTCGATGAAAGAGCAGATCGAATACGAAACCAAGATCGTCAAGCCCACGTGGTCAGAGATCATCACCAAGGCCTCCTACCGCAAGCGCTTCATCTTTGGCATCCTTATCCAGTCTTTCGTCCAACTGTCCGGTGTCAACGTCATCAACTATTACCAGACCACAATGTACAAAGGCCTCGGTATTACCGGTCGCAATGTCCTGTTCGTGTCCTGCTGGTATGGTTGCATGGGCCCCTTGGCCAACCTTATCTGCATATTCTTCGTCGACAAATGGGGTCGGAGAAAGCCACTCGGTTATCTCTCAATTGCTCTCGGCGTGGACATGATCATCTTCACGGCTCTGACGGCCAAGTACACCATGGGCGAACTCTCCACGGTCGGCGCAGGCTTCGCCATCGCTTGCATCTTCGCCTTCTCTCTCATCTTCTCGCTCGGATACAACACCATCCAGTTCGTCTTCCAATCCGAGATCTTCCCATTGCACCTGCGCGCTCGCGGTGTCGCCATCGCGTCTATCAGTGCGACAATCTGGAACATTGTATTCAATCAAGCTTCGCCCTCGGCCTTTGTCAGCATTGGCTGGAAGTACTACATAGTTTTCATCTGCACGAATCTGGTGGCCGCATTCGTCTTCCTGGCGTTTTTCCCCGAGACAAAGGGCCTGAGTTTGGAGGAGATGGCGATCTTGTTCGGTGACGATGTAATCATCGCACCGACGTCCGAGGAGGCTATCAAGCGTGGCCTGCAAAGCACGGCCCACCGTGCGGACGGAACCGAGGTTACACATTCTGTTGAAAAAGATGGAATGATCCAGGAGATTGAAGGAGAGAAGAAGCTTGATTAGACTGTACTTAGATCTAGGGAGGCTGCCAGACGCTAAGTCTGGAATGTAGTTTCGAATATAGGGGTAGAGGATACCGTTTGGGAAGGGTGTGGGATCTAGACCAGGCCCAAAATAGCGGCGCTCGGAAATGCCAATGTATTTTGCTTTTCTAGCAATCCCTAAACTCCGTAAGTGTTTTGGTTAAGATAGCAGCATATGCTATCCCGTGAGAGGCTATAATGAGCATGACCAGTATAGATACGATTTTCTGTGGGGGACTTGCTAATATGGACTGCTTCTAAGTAGAAGGGCTTTACTAGTCTCTAATAGTTTAAAGCCAATCTACATCACAGGCAAGAGCAGGAGGCTCCACAGTGATAACATTGATACAGTGCGGATCTCGAGACTGATTTGTACATGTAACTCTTCTTCACGTGCTTCGGCGAGGACTGAATGTCTTGTACAAGGAAAGATGAGTTCGATGTAGACGGGGCAAGAAGAAGAGGTATCATATGGCTTTGTCCACAGGATTCTATAAATCCACCAGTATGCAATCTCCTCTCACGCTCTGACAAACACGGGCAATGTATGAAGCGGGCACTCGACCGTAATCTCCTTGCCACCTTCGTACTCCTTCTCACCCTCAAACGTCTTCCACTTGCAGCCGCTTGGCAGGTACAACGTCCTCTCCTTCTGGCCCGGATACAAGATTGGTGCCACAAGGTACTTATCACCATACAAGTACTGATCTTCAACTTCCCAGCACTTCTTATCCAGCGGGAATTCGTAGAAGCAAGTTCTGAGCAACGGGCTTCCCTTTTCGCGCGCCTGCTTCATCAGCTCGCGAGTGTAATCCCTCAGCTCTTCTCGAATTTTCAGGTACTTGACACAGATACCGTATACCTCTTCGCCGTACGACCACACTTCGTTGGGCGCGCCGGAGAGACATGTCGCACCACCCGTGGTACCAACCTGTGGCTGCAATGGCAGTCGATGGCCGTGCAGACGCATAACAGGGCAAAAGGCACCCCATTGGAACCAGCGCACGAAGAGCTCCCGGAACCCCTCGTCCGTAGTAACCCCACCGTGGAAGCCGCCAATATCAGTGGTCCACCAGGGGATGCCTGCGAGTCCCATGCTCAATCCCGCGGCAAGCTGGTCGCGTAATGACTCCCAGGAGGAGGCGATGTCGCCGGACCACACAAGAGCGCCGAACTTCTGGGAGCCGGCCCAGGCGCAGCGGAGCAGGTTGACAATGTTCTTCTGTCCGGCGGCTTCCTGACCCTCGTAGAAGGTGCGTGCATATTCTAGCGGGTAGGTATTGCCGATCTCGACATTCGGTCCCCGGTAGTAGCGATAGTTGTCAAAGTCGTACACGCTGTACTCGGGCTCGGCCTCATCAAGCCAGAAGACGCGGATGCCCTTATCAAAATAGTTCTTCTTCGCCTTGTTCCAGACGTACTTGCGAGCGTTGGGATTGGTCGGATCGAAGAAGACCGTTTCACCCTCGTAGTCAAAGGTTGTACGGAGACCGCGGTCCACGCGGACAAGTAGACCCTTTTCCACCATCTCGTCAAAGTTCTCGGAGCGTTTGTCGACTGTAGGCCAGACGGAGACCATGAGCTCGATGTTCAACTCTTTGAGTTCCGCGATCATGGCGTCGGGGTCGGGCCAGTAGTTCGGGTCGAATTTCCACTCGCCTTGCAACGGCCAGTGGAAGAAGTCGACGACAATGAGGTCGATAGGGAGCTGACGACGTCTGTACTCGCGCGCGACTTCGAGGAGTTCTTCTTGGGTCTGGTAGCGAAGCTTGCACTGCCAGAATCCGAGCCCGTATTCGGGCATCATAGGTACATAGCCGGTTGCAGCGGCATAGGCCTCTACCATCTCGGCGGGGCTATCTCCGGCGACCACCCAGTAGTCGAGGATCTTAGTCGAGTATGCTTCGAACGAGGTGATGTTGTTACCGAAGACGACACGGCCGACTGCCGGATTGTTCCAAAGCAGGCCGTAGCCCAGCGAGGAAAGCGCGAATGGGACACTGGCTTGGGAGTTGCGGTGGGCGAGTTCGAGATCTAAACCTTTCAGGTTGAGGATGGGCTGCTGGTACTGGCCCATGCCGTAGATCTTCTCGCTTCTATCGACGGATTCCAACCGCATGGTGAGGTGATACTGATCGCTACCGAGTCGAGGTCGGAACTCGCGCGCATCGACGAGGATGGACGAGCATTTGGGGTCGGTCAAGTCTTTGCGCACACGAACGTATTCCTCGATGAGGATTTCATCCTTCTGGTTGTACATCATGATCTTGCCAAAAGATGAGACCTCGGCTCTGATCTTGCCGTTGGTGATGGTCGCCTTCTTCTCCTCGATCTTGATGTGGCACTTCATCGGCGCGACCTCCTGTAACGCCCAATTCTCGTCCGGGAAGCTGTGCTGAAGCTTCGAGCATCGGACGCGGAGGGAGTTCTCGCCCCAAGGCTCGATCCACAGCTCCTCTGCATCGTAACGCCAGATCAGGCGGTTGTCCTTTGTGTCAAACATCTAATTGTCTTCTCTCCTCACGGCACAGGATGAGAATGAGATGACCTGCAGATGTGTTTTGTTTTGTTTATAAACCTTGCCGTTCGGAAAGATGCGGTTTCGGGCTATCTACATTATATATTTGCCCAAACTCGTGGTGGGGTCGAAGATCCCCATCCGGGACTTGGGAGTCCGTGGGGATAACTGAAAATACGCGCTATTCACGAGTCAGGGAGGCCCTAATTCGGGACTCACGGCAATGTAGAGAACGCGGGGAAATGTGGGGTGATCACTCAAGTCCGAGAGCCCATAAATTGTCCGGTGGGCGCAACTCCACCGGCCATTTCTTTCTCTCCACACCCGCACTCCACACTTATCACACGGACCTGGCAGTCATACGACTCGCATGCGAACCGGCGGGACATAACATTTAACATGACAGACCATGACATTGCGGAGGAAGAGCACATGTGCTCGGGCACAAGTGGGCGGTTGGCATGTTCACATTGCGAGAGAACTTTCAAGAGGCCAGAGCACTTGAAACGCCATGTCCGAAGACACACGGACGAGAAGCCATTTACGTGCGCCTCTTGTGATGGACGCTTTTCTCGTGCGTAAGTCACGCCTGAGCCATGTTACATGGGACTTCTTCACTTGAGTTCATCATCCGAATCATTCTCTGGGTTAACATTATCCTAGAGATACACTCAAGAGGCATGCAGCCATTCATCAAGTTGATCGCGCCTCTGGGTTGCCCCGAGGTGCCGCGACCAGAACCATTCGAGCTTGCACCGCGTGTGCCACAGCCAGAGTTCGCTGCAACGGAAGCAGCCCCTGTGTGAGATGCCAAAGCAGGAATCTAGAATGCGTCTTTCGGTCTCGAAAGTTGAGACGACTTGGCCAAACGGGTGTAGGCGGAGAGCGTACAGTTGAACTAGCTGCATCATCCTCCGGAGATCAGCGAATCGGGGAGTCACCACCACATGAAGGCAATGCGCTTGTGTCGCATGGTGCCCACCATGATCAGGGTGCTTATCCCGACGAGGGCATTCGGCCACGTCCAGCAGAGGGCTTCGCCGAACACGTCCCACGGCACTCTCAACTCGAATCAGTGGATGCTGGAACTCTGCAGGGCTATTACGGCAGCGGTTCAGTCGCCAACCAAAGTGGCTACGGGCAGTCCATGTCTATTGCCAATCGTCCCAACCCGGGAGTGTTTATGTCTGAAGTAGACGCGAACTGGCCCAACGTACTGTCCATTGCCATGCAACCCAGCGGCTCTCCCATCAGCTTTCCTTATGGTACCAACGTCTTGCACGATCCTGACGGGTTCTTCGAACCGTCCTTTCTGACCAACTATTCCACCATCAACTGGCTCCCACCTGACTTCTCAGGAGATCTGCCTGACGAAAGGGACTTGGCTTTTCACATATCACCTGCCTCTACCTTCTCACCTGGATCGCTGGGCTTGGACCCACGGTCTGCGCAGTCCTTAGATCTTCCCCAAAACACCCTTCACGGCCAATATCCTCAAGCGCAAAGCCACTCTCCAAATGCGATGCGTAGCGAAGCTGGTGTCCATGATTTGGAGAGGATGCATTCCGTATCCATACCCCAGCACCCACGACAACCGGCTTCCGAAGCAAGAGACACCAGATCTTTGAGCAAGCGCCGGCGTATCTCGGCAACGTCGCACCAAACGGAGCCGCTCGGGGTCCAAGAAAGAAACATCGAGAGTCCTTCCTTTGCGTTCCCTCTGATGAATGACGTGGCAAGTGGACATGGCTCTGAGAATGTGCAGCATGTTGACTCTATAGGTGTCCCAGTCTACCATCAGATCAAGCGGTATTTCGAAGAGACTTGTCAAATCCGATCCATTATTTTTACACCGTTTGAATCTCAATCGTTTCCCGACATCGCCACGCTGGACGCCTTTGTTCAGCTGTACCTGAAGCATTTCCAGCCTATCTTCCCCATGCATCACTCGGTGACCATGAAGTTGAGCCTCATCCACTGGCTTTTGGTGCTTGCCATGGCTGCTATAGGCAGCCTGTATTCGGAGACTGAGGATCACGCCCGTTACAAATCTGTCATGCTCGAATTCTTACGTCGCGCTGTCCATGTCACGGTGCGTTCATGTGTTCAATATTCTCCCACTGAAGAAGCTAACCTTGTGCAGAGAGCATGGCATGTATCTGGGTGCCCTGAGATCTGGCTCCTTCAGGCCACTACATTGTCCACAATCGGCATGTTCTATAGTGGCGAACAAGACCTAATCGCGCTCGCAAGAAGCAGCCATGGAGATCTTATCGAGCTATACAACCGAAGCCAATTGCTGTCGCCGCCTTCTATTGCTTCGCGGGAATCGGGGACGCCAAACCCTGAGAGGGCGTGGATGAGATGGATTCAGGAACAGACAGCAGTGCGGACTGGGTATTGCATATGGGTAAGCGCTACCAATCCCAGACGCCCAGCATCCCTGACTGGTATACAGCTTCTCGACACCATGATCGTTTGCCATTTTGACAGTCGTCCGATGATTGCCTTTGAGGACATGAAAGCAACGCTACCGTGTCATGAGATGCTATGGCAAGCAACTACTGCGCAACGATGGTTTCAGTTGCATTCAGGAACGCCAGGTATGTGGATTGGTCCACATGGATTTCTTTCCACTGACGCTGTGAAGAGCCACCGTCATTACAATCCGCAGTGCAGACCATGTAC
Organism: Penicillium silybi; assembly: GCA_027569585.1. Taxonomy (NCBI): domain Eukaryota; kingdom Fungi; phylum Ascomycota; class Eurotiomycetes; order Eurotiales; family Aspergillaceae; genus Penicillium; species Penicillium silybi. Next base: position 31,932 of record JAPDFI010000011.1, read on the forward strand.
ACTGAGAAGCGAGTGCAGCCCGGCACGGGCGAATTCGGTCGCATCATTCTCATACATGCCATATTCCACCAGACATGGGAGGTAGCCCGGTTCTATCAGCGACCGCTCAACAATTTTCAGCCCTCGGCCTTCGGCGACGGTCGCCCGTCGACTTTGAAGATGGATGAGATATGGCTTCCAGATCATGAGGTCTTTTCGAAATGGCGCAACATCGCTTGCGACTGCTTAGACCTCCTCCACTGGGCTGCCAACAGCACCATCGCTCTCCGCGGGGTCGAACACGCCACCGTGTGCCATCTCCACACGGCGCGGCTGATCCTCCTCACGCCATATACCCACATCCGGACCCTCGCCTTTTCTCTTGTCGGCGACAACACCCAACTCGTAGGTCAACGAAATGTGATCGCGCGCCAGCAGATCTGGCGCTGGGCCAACAACGATCAGCACAAAGCGCGTCTGTCAATGATCCACTCCGGCGCCCTCATCTGGCATCTCCGGCGGTACAAGGCCGACGCCTTCTACGAGCCCGCGGCCGTCCTCCTCGCCACGCTCGCCATCTGGGCTTACGGCTCCTTCAGCAGGACTCGCGACTCGCAAGGCTCCTCGCCCGTCTCGACCCCTGGCACCTCTGGCCCGACCTTTATCCGTCTCGACCGGCCCTGCGATGACGAACTCGTGCAGATCTACGTCCGCGACGACGGGGGGCACATGCGCGCGCACATCTCTGGCGTGGGTAATATCCTGGCACCACAGGCACCAGAGCGGGCTCTGCTGGAGGGCCGCCGCATATTAGAATCCTTGGGGACGTGGGGCAGTGCGAGGAAAATGGCGGCTATGTTGGCGCGGCTAGCGGATCTGACCCGGGAGGAAAGTCGGGTTTAGAGTCGCATGCAGAAAGTATCACACTCCAGCCTGTCACCTTATATTAACATGATGACAGAAAGTTCTGCTCTGTCTCTGCACGGCTTACTTTAACCCTCCGAAGCTACGTAATATTAACGGAGTAAAGGAGCTGCACATATGCGTCCTGAATTGACGCTTCATGCTTGAACCTTTAGTCTTCCCACCAGGTAATTACAACAAAGAGGCTTCTTTATAGGAATGCCCTATAGTATTCGTCGTTCGCATTAATGTTTCAAGCAAATTTGCTGGAAATTAAAAAGCGGTGGTAGAAAGTAAGTGTCAGAATTTGAAGATATGTATTTGTTGTATGTGGTATACCACACCACCACTTTCGATTAGATTACTATATAAATAACTCTGCATCTAGACAGACTGAAGGAACGTCAGGTACCGTTGGCTGAGTATTTCAGGACATTCCTCTGCCAGCTGATGGCCATAACGGAACTCTGCGTAGGTCACATTCTCCGCCACACGCTCCATTTGCTTCTTCACCTCAACACCAATAAAGCTCTCTGCTCCGACGGCCAGCACTGGCATGGTCAATTTGGCCTGCGCCGCCTCGCGGTTCTGCCGAGCGTTCATTTCCACTGCCCGGTAGATGTTGCACATACTCCGAATGCCGCCGGGCTGCGAGTACTTGGTCACATACTCGTCGATAGCGTCGTCGTCGATACCGCTGGGATCGTAAGCTTCATTTTTGATGAACCATGTGAAGTACTCGCGCTCTCGTCCCGTGATCAGCATCTCAGGCACGTCGCGGACATAATAGAAGCTAACGTGCCATAGATGCGTCTCCGGGCGATCCGGGCGGAATTGAGCCCAGTCCTCGAGTCCGAAGCCGGGAAGGAGCATCTCCTGAAAGATGAGACTCAGCACTCGGTCGGGATATCGCGCAGCCACTTGATACGCAGCGGCTGCTCCCCAGTCCTCACCAGCAAGGTGGAAAGTCCGATGACCTAGCGCAGTCATCAACTCGGCGAGGTCGTCTGCCACCGTGCCCATGTCGTAACCACCATCTGGGTGGGTGCTGTCGCCCACTCCGCGTAGGTCCGGTACCACGACGGTGAAGGACGAAGTCAAATGGGGAATGACCTTTCGCCAGTAGTAGCTGGTCTTGGGTATCTGTTTTGCATCTATCAGCGTCTCTGAACGGGGGCACCTGTATAGTTATCTTACCCCATGCTGAAGCAGCAATGCTGGACCGCTTCCCGCAGTGTAGTAATGGAGTCGAACGCCCGTCGACAAACGGGTTCTTCCGTGTTCAACGGGGTTCTTTGCATGGTCCAAGATTGGGAGTCCCATCGCAAAATGGCTAATATAATGATGCTGTGTGACCAGAAGTTCGTTCTTGTTGAGGAAGAAGCACCTAGGCAAGTGTTCCGTTATAGTTTGTGAAGAACTCCAATGACTTCAGAGATCGGTCGATGTAAATCTCGAGACGATATGCCTTTTTCGGTCAGTATTTTGGCTTTTAAGCGAACCTTGGTATCGGAATTCGATTCGAGAATCCGCTGTCCTCATTGGCTAGGATGCATCGGCCCGCCCCCAACGCGGATCAGAGTCTCGTCTCCGCTTTTACCCCGAAAATGCGGACGTAGTTTCCGGGGGTTTCCCGGTATCCTGGACTTTGCGTTACGCGCAGCTGGACGGAGTCGAGAGTTTAATTTTGCCAAATTTTGATGCGGTATCTCCGATGATGGATATAAATTCGTGGCCATAGACGGAATGCTCTGCACGCACTAGATAAGAGTCCGGCTCGTGCCCAATTTCTCTGCCTCATTCAGTACCTACTCGTAAACATGGCCTTCACGCCATGGAAGAGCCTCCCTGGCTGGCTCGTCCTCTGGGCCCTGAACCTCTTCTCTGGAATCGCCCTCGTCTATGAGGGTTACAACCAGGGTGTCATGGGCTCCGTAAATTCGGTTCCCGGATACATTGACACGATGCAGATTGGGATCAACGGGAAAGTGACCAACGTCACGAAGCAAGGAGGCATCGTTGCTATCTACTACTTTGGTGCCATGTTTGGCTGCTTTGCCGGTGGTCGTCTGGCGGACCGATCCGGTCGCAAGCTCGCTATTATTGTGGGAAGTCTATTCGCGATCGTGGGAGGATCACTGCAGGCCGGGGCTCAGAACAGCAATATGATCCTCTGCGCCAGAGTAATTGCGGGATTTGGAATCGGCTTCATCAACACGGTTTGTGGATCGCTTCCGGCAAAGCGGACTCAGGACTCGCTAACGGAGGCCATTAGGTGACCCCGGCCTGGGTTTCGGAATTAGCCACGGCCCATACACGAGGTGCCTCGTTTGCCTTGGTGTAAGTTGAAAAAGACGATCTTCTCCCGTTCATGATGCACTGACCCGGTCATTGTAGATTCTGCGCCAACTATATCGGCATCACCATAGCCTACTGGCTTGGCTACGGCTTGAGCAATCATTCAACATCATTCCGGTGGCGTTTCCCACTGGCATTCCAAGTCATTCCTACCATCATCCTTCTTTCGACCGTGTGGTTCCTCCCGGAATCGCCGCGATGGCTCATGGCCAAAGGAAGACGCAGCGAGGCAGTCGAGGTCCTGGCCAAGATTCGTGGGGATGTTCCGCCGCAAGACCCCGGCCTGAATGCTGAGATCGAACAGCTGGACGCCATTGTTGAGTTGTCGAACCACAAACGCTACCGTTTCTGGAATGTCACCTTCGGTCGTCACTCCGGCAAGCTTCATCTAGGCAGGAGGGTCGCGCTGGCTGTCGGCATCATGTTAATGATGGAATGGACTGGCATTCTGGCCATCACTGTCTACGCGAGCACGCTCTTTACTCAAGCCGGGTACGATAGCGACAAAGCCGGATGGCTATCCGGTTTGGCCAACACGATCGGCGTCCCAGCCACGATTGCAGGCATCTTCACTATTGACCGATTTGGGCGACGCATCTCCATGTATTTCGGTTTTACTATCCAGAGCGTCGCGCTGTTCCTGTCCGCCGGCCTGGGCCGTCTGGGACAGCTCAACCCGGACAGCGCCGCCGCATACGGCGCTGCGTCGGTCAGCATGGTTTTTATTTTCACCTTCTTCTTTGCGCAGACTGTTTTGATGATCGCATTCTTCTACCCGACGGAAATCTGGCCGCAGGAGATTCGAGCGTTTGGAAACAGCTATGCAGTGTTTGGATGGGCCGTTGGTTGTGGCGTCACGGTATGTAAAATCGCGAACCACATCCCGAAACCTAGTTCTAACCCTGTCACATAGACCCTAGTGATTCCGAGCATGTTCGCCAGTCTCCAATGGAAGACCCTCATGGTATTTGCATCCTTCAACATTGCCTGCCTGCCATTAGTGTACCTATTCTTCCCCGAAACCAACGGCCGCACCCTCGAAGAAATCAACCTCTTATTCACATCGGAGAGCCCTCTGGTTTTTGCCAACGAAAATGCCTTCGCGGACCGACTTGCACAGGCTGGTGGTGACGTGGCTGAAGCAGAGAGACGACTGGCGGCCGAATTGGATGTGCCTGAGAATAAGGTGATCCATGCGTAAGGATACTCCTGTATATAATGTATTTCACTATCGAGCTGATCACACCACTGAGCTATGTACACCTTACAACTATATTCGACTCAGGGGTTCCTTTGCAAAAAGGCACTCCCTGATCTGGATTCGGTTCCTTTTCACTATTACTGGAACCTTCGCTCTTCTGCAGACTGGTATTCGCTACCTGATTAGATGTTGACATTCCCATGGGATTTCCCATATGGGACGGTCCATCCCGCCCATGAGATTCCCAATTTTCCCATGATTCCCGATAATACCGAACTGTACAATTAATGCATTTTACGGCACATTTTTAGGCATTCATCGGTAACATTACAGAGGAAGCCGTTACATTCAAGTATGACCCTGATCATATATTTTGGGCCGGTTGGCAGCCAGCGATAGGCACAGCATAACGATGGCCGTCTATGTCAGGTTGGATCATTTCAAAAAGCAAGGACTGAAAACGAACTCAATTTAGTCATGTTGCACGACCATGCTTCCCAATTTCCAAGCTTGTCCGGTCGCCATATTGCAAGTTCTTTGGCTTGAGACGACAGCCCTCCACGCTCCCAATCCGACAAACTCGCCATTCACAGCATGGTAAGCACCGACTCGCTGGCATCGTTGCATCCCTGTCTCCTCATCTAAGAAAAGGTCCTCTTCAGATTGCGTGACAACTGGCTGTATCACATAAAGCGTGCTATCCGGGCTTATCACCGGATCTCGTAAATCGCTCAGGATTGCTTCCCACTCAGAGTTGTCCAGCTCGTCGCCGAACAGTATCCCTGCGCCACGGCTTCCGCGCACAGGTTTCAGAATGAACTTGTCTTTGGAAATCGTACCCCGATGGTAAGAGTCGACAAGCTCTTGCAACTCCTCGGATCCAGGAATGATGGTAGGTATAACCCTTCTTCGAAGCAGGTTGGCTTGCTCTGCCGTCAGGACCCGATGCCTTGTTACCAGAGCATCGAGCTCCTGGCGGAGAATTCCCAAAATACGCTTATCCTGAACGAGAAGCATACTGCGGACATCATTAACCCCACACAGCGCCAAATGATGGCGTATCTCGGGCTTGAGGGGCTCGTATTCATTCACCGTCAATTGAAGACCAACTTGATGAACCCTTTCCAGATTTTCCCGATCTCTACCCGCAGTTGAGGCGGATCCCGGGACAGCGGTGATGCAATAAAGCGCGTAGTCCTGTTCTTGAAGTGGGGTCAGGCACAAGACGAATCTGCTCCGTGCTCACGACTCGCGGTCTCATTCCAGTCCGTCTCTCGGCAAAATTCAAGAAGGCTTCCATGACGTTCCTTCGGGTTGCGATGAAACTTTGGGACTGAAGGAAGTGGATCGGCAAACATGGGTTGAACATGGCGAAAATGGCATTAAACAGGCGATCAGCATCAGCTGGTATGTCAAGAAAAGGAGGCTCGATGTCTGGACTGGACAATGCTTCGTAGAATAAAGCCGCCAAGTCGATGCTGTTGAAGGGGTACCTGGCATTGATTTCGCACATTTGGAAGGCTTCTTTTCCATCGGCAGGGAGTAGTAGGTCTGGCCTCCAATTGCCCTGGTGCTCTTCATACGAATGCATCACATTGTTTTCACTTTGCTCAGACACCCACTATTTGGCCGCCGGTTAGTGGACTGTGATGATGGCGTACCATGATGTGAAGGCCAAATACCTGCAGAAGCTCTTCTTCATGCGATTCAAGTGGCATTCGCGTAGCGAAAGCGGCTTCCTTGTCTGAACACCATCGTTGCACGATGTGATTCAAGGCAATTGTAAGAGCATGATGGAATTGCTCCAAATCATCCAGAAACTGACGCGAAACCATTACGGGATTGGGATTCATGTAACGCAATTCATACGGAAGATGGGCCAGTCCGCTTGTGTACTGGAAGACAACAGAAAGATAAATTTCTTCTGTATATTTTCGATCTTCCAATGAAGCATTTGCTGGTGCAACCAGCACGCCCCATTTTTTTGAGGCGCTTAGGCATATCTGTGGTGGATGCGACGGCGAAGGGGGATTTTCCATAGTGAATAAGATGGAACTTTGATCGCAGGTGGAAGTGAGTAGCGAAGATATCTACAGAAGATTTCATATGTGGTAACAAGGTCTTAAAAGGTGGATCGCCTTTGCTACGCCATTCGATGAGAAATAAAGATGAGGGATAAATGTTCGCACGGCTGCTCGGGTCTGGGCAGGATGGGCCAATTCTACCGAACCTTGCGTACGGATCACTTGACGGTATTATAGCCTGAATGGATTGAATGCGGCAAGTGGAGGTGATCGTCAGTTGCCTCCAAAAGGCAAAAGTACGGAAGTGGAGTAAGGGCTGAGAAAAAAGTGATAGATATGATTTCAACAGGGTCAAGTATCCACAGTTGTAACTGACGGTACAACCACGCATCCACCATTGTAAACATTGCAAATCTTTCCGGTTCCTGTGCGCCATGGTCCCAATCCAGCAAAGCAACCATTGGCCGTATAGTATGTGCCAACCATCTGACTGCCACACACAGTTGTGTCCTTTCCCACAACGATATCAAACTTTGGCTGCCGTATATATGGCTGTAGTACGTACGAAGTTACACCCGCGCGAATCTTCGGATCTTGCATACCGAGCAAGGTCGCTTCCCATTCTTCCTTGGATATTTCATCCGCAAGTATATGGCCATTGCCTCGGCTAGAACGTGCTGCTTTGAAGATGAAATCATTCTTCGTGGTCTCCCCCTCTTCACGGCATCTGAGCAATAGTTTCTTCAGACCTTGAGATCCTGGTAGGATCGTGGGTACGATTCCTGCCTGAAGTGTTTTGGCCTCTTCAGAAGTGAGAACGTTGTGGGTTTCGACGAGATCGTTGAGCTCCTGCAGGATGATTCCTAGGAATCTCTGGTCGTTCACAAGTAGACAGGTACGGAAATCATTGACCGCTACCTTGGCCAAATGATGAAGCATATCAAGTGAAAGGGAGCTGTACTCATCCGGGAATAACGCCAACGCTACCTGATGAACTCGCTCTGGTTTGTTTTCGACCTCCGCCCTTGAGCCACTGCAGTAAAGAGCAAAGCCTGTTTCAGAAGAGGAATCCTGCCTCAATTGCAAATCAGATACGCTCACCAATCTTGGCCGCGATCCTGTCTTGTGTTCAGCTAACAGGGAGAACTCTTGCCTGTCGAGATTGTCCCTTCCTCTGACAATATGGATGGGCAAATCAAGGTCAAAATGACAAAAAAGTCCATCCACCATGGCGTCAAAGTCGCCTGCCGGCTCAATGATAGACCTCGATCCCAACAGCTCTCGCATGATACCATGTTTGTATGCATTATGAATGATTGCATTGAAGGGGTTGCGACAGTTTATTTCGCAGATTTGAAATCCAGTTCCAACAGCTGGATTACCATTATCTATCAAAAGAAAGTCTGGTCTCCAGAGGCCTAGGCAGTCAGCGAAATCAGGCATGGATTTGCTTTTGCTTTGTTCATCAATCCTCTGCATATGCGTTTAGTATTTCGTGACGGCAGTCAAACAACCACTTCCCCCTCATGGAAGGGTTAGGTAGGAGGGGTGACTTACCTGCAAAATCTCCTCTACTTCAGGTTCCAATGGCATCCTGGAAGGAAAGTCGGAGGCGCGATCTTCCCACCATCGGTCGACGATATTTACAACAGCTTTGACCAAGGCTTTATGAAACTGCTGCAGACGAACCATAAAGCTCTTGTCACTCAACATCGGATGGAATGAGATACCCTGCACGCCGTAGCGAATTCCTGGCTGCGGTGTCGATTCGTGGACCTTTTGATAAGTCTCTTCATCACGACGTGTGTACTCGTCTTCCGCGTGGCGAACTCCTGGCTGCGGTGTCGATGCGTGAACCTTTTGATAAGCCTCTTCATCACGACGTCTGTACTTGTCTTCCGCGGTGAGGATAGGAGCCAGTTGCAATTTGTCAACAACCGCCGACCAGCAGACCTGCTGATGCTGAGGCGAATGGTAGGGAATGGTCATTTTTTCCTACTTTGAGAAGTCGATCGATGGCTGGGACCGCGATAGGGACAGGGTTTGAGCGCTTGAGAGCAGGTATTTTCAGGTTTCATACTTCTGTTCTTGGGCTGATGCGTATATTAGTGAAATATTAGTGAAAGGTCAGGCCCAAGGGTGTAAAGTTTGTTATTTAGCCACGTCTTCCTCCCTGTTGCGCGATCTACAAAACCATTGCGTAAGGACCGTCTCTCGGGTGGGTATTTTGCTGCAATGAAGCTGCGTTTACGAAATTTTCCCAGCTTGCATATCCACCATCCGGTCCCTCTAGGTCACCAAGAAATAAAGTACTGAGACAAATTCTTCCATCGACCTGCTGGGAAGGGATTTGCAGCTCGCAGTGCATGACGCGGCATCCTGCAATATTGAACTGCGGCCTAGACTTCCTCGCCGCGGATGCAGACGGTGCTGAATTGGGTTCGATCGGCCCTGCAGGCTGTGCTGGAGCGTCACGATCGAATCGGCCCCACTTGCGGCGTGGATCGAGCCGTGGAACGAACACACCAGCTGAATCGACAAACAAGACTGATCGGCGTTTTTCCTATGTTATCGTGTATTTTTGGTTCAGTCAATTATAATGTTGGGAGTCCGTAGTGGTATTTATTTTCAAAGCCTCAAGATCACTGCTTAATATCACTCTCAACATCCCTTTGTACAGTGAAAATGTTCTACAAGCCCGAAGAAGAAGTGTGCGCGACCCTATACTATTTGTCTTTCCATACGCCGATCGCTTCTCAGACTGACCATACCCAAAGTGCAACGATGGACGGGAACGAGAACTTCTCGAGTTTATCCGGAACCGTCCGCAGTATTCGGCGATGAAAAACTCCCCCAAAACGGTCCTCGCTGCGATCCATGAATTGGCAGTACTAAAGACTTCCTTATGAATGTAGGTCGAGAGAAAGCCGCTGTGGTTACCGACATCATAGCCAAGGAGAAACCAAAGACCCTGCTGGAGATTGGCTGCTATGTTTGATTTTCGGCCATTCTCTTTTTCAATGTTTCGCGCAAAGCCGGTGGTCAGAAGTATCTCAGTCTGGAGTTGAATCCCACATTTGCAGCCGTGGCACGTGAATAAATCGCGCTCGCTGGGTTGGATCAGACTGTCGAAATAATTGAGGGTCCTTGTCGAGATTCCTTAAGGAAGCTTCAACAGCAGGGTGCCGGGGCATTTGGAATTGTTTTTATCGATCATGCCAAAGTTCTATACCTCCATGAGTTGAAGTTATGCGAGGAACTTGGCATCGTGAAGCCGGGTACCACAGTCATTGCCGATGACATGATTCAACCAGGAAATGCTGCGTACTCGGCGTATGTGAGAGACTCTCCTGAATTGAAGCAGCAGTTCGAGAAAGCCGAGGCCAGCACGAGTGAAGGCGATGTATCTTTGGGAAATCCTGCTCTAATCTACGAGACCTCACTGATTGATGGTCGCGAGCCTTCTGGTAATGATGTAAGTGAACAGACCATTATTTTAATGCTGCAATTGCTGACTTCACGAACCAAAGGACGCTGTCGAGATTCCTTGGTGCAGAGGAACAACCGACTAGAAGCATAGAACTAGGTAGATCGAGGCCCTCTCCTGACATGGCCGTGGCTGTTCTTTCGCACCCATATGGCGGTGCCAAATTCGTAAAACAGACGCAAGGGAATATACTTCATGTCCGTGGAAGTGGATCTTTACTAGCCATGTAATGTATTCATCAGGCTCGTTTCAGTCAGCATGCAGGAGCCTAATTCTTCACACTAAAACTTGACCCGGCGCACGGGCGCGCGGCCCCTGAGAGCTTGTTACCAACAATGATCCATTGATGTCATTGACAGATGCCGAAACTTAGATAGTTCTAGTCTTGATCCTCGATCTCCTATAATCTGCAAGGATACGTTATTGGAAACAAAACTATCTGGACGTTTGCGAGATCCAATAATATGGCCGTTATCGCATGGAAATTCCGCTTGTCCGGTATGACTCCCCCGTGTTTTTGCTGCTCGTATGTATTATTCTACATTTGGCATTGGTGGCTTTAGGGGATGTACAGTACGGTGCATGGTGGAGTGGTGGAGTCGAGATCAGTGGTTCGTCCGAAACTGGTTTCTAGGCCCCAGATTCCGTCCCAGAACCAATCTTACCTCCGCGTGGGCTTGAATCTCTATCGATCGTCCTGCCGCTCCATGCAGCGACGGCAAGCCGGGTAAGTCCCGGTGAATCCCGGTCCCACTACGGTGGCGAGCTGAGTTCAGCATCACATCCGCAGGCAGTGCATCAAATCGTGATTCTACCCCACAGCACGTTTAGGTCTGTCACACAAGGATGCCTCACACCGCAGCGCAGACCAGCTGGATTTACACACCTTGGGTGGTCTCTGTGTGGAGATCTACCACCGTCCCTCGATCGCGATCGACTCCTTGGTTACCAATCTGAGATTTGCTCGCGCAACACGCAGAGAGGTCTTCACTATCAATGATGAAGGTACACTTGGCATGCATTGTTACGAAGAAAGGCGTATATTTGCGATGTCATTTGAAAAATACAACAGAAGCTTATGGAGCACGTAAGTAGAGCTCTCCAGTACGCCATATTTTGGCCGGGCGTGCGTAGCTTGCAACCCTCTCCCAACCAGGAATCACTCTTTCATTCGACCATATGATAAAATTTGATGTTCTTGTAGTCGACGCTGAGCCTGCACAATAAGTTTTGCGGTTGATACATGCTTGGAGCCATGGTAGAATACTTCACTGAACCCACTACACAGGCTCATGGCCGCCCTTTGGATGGCGCGTGCGGGCATTCGGACTCTGGTGGTTGAGCGAAATTCTGGCCCAACTGAAGCCGGTCACGCCGATGGCCTCGAAAGCAGGACTATCGAGATACTGGACAGTTTTGGCCTAGGTCAAAAAGTCTGGGAAGAATCAAACAATACTATTGACATTTGTCTATGGGTAATGAGCCTACTAAACCGTTGGTGGTCTTCTTTCTTGCTTTAATACTAAACCTTTGTTCTGTCATGATAGAGCACATCCCCCAACGGTTCATTGCATAGACAAGATATTTCAGCCAATTTAAAGCCTGGTGGTCGCGATACCAGGAGTCCACGCTGGCCAGTCACGAATTGAAACAACCCTGCTCGAACAGATTCGGCAGTCGTCGCTTGTCGAGGTCCGACGAAATACAGTGCCAACCTCACTTCATATCATTGAGAGCGAGTTGGAAAACCACGGCCAGGATTCGCATCCTCTCCATGTAGGAGTAATGTCTCTTACTGGCGCTGAGGCAACTGGGGCCAGATATGGCGATACAACTTCCCAGGACACAAGAGAGATAATTGAAGCCAAATATTTGCTTGGCTGTAATGGTGCGCATAGCTGGGTTCGCAAGCAGCTTGGTCTGAGGCTTGAGGGTGCCTCGCGAGACGTGAGCTGGGGCGTGCTGGATGCATTTCCTGTGACTGATTTTCGTGAGCTTCCTTCCTCTGTCGCATGAGCTAGCGCATGAACCCAGGGAATGTATACACCGCTGACAATCTGGAAAATAGGACATTCGTCGAAGGTGCATCATCAAATCCAAATTTGGAAACCTGATAATCATTCCACGCGAGCGCAAACTCGTTCGAATGTATGTTCAGGTGTCATCCGAGCTGGCCAATAATTACACTACGAGCAATCGGGACCCGGAGGTAATTATGCGGGCCGTGCGGAAAATCATGCAGCCATATCAATTTGATGCATCGCGACTTGAATGGTCGACAATATACACTGTTAGTGAGGCACTCTCGGCAGGTACTGTGAGGGGACTGTGAGCTAACGCAGGTGGGAATTCAGGTTGGCCACACGTACTGCAGAGAATTATCGCGGCACGAGCGAATCTTCCTCGCAGGCGACGCTATCCACATACATTCCCCTAAAGCTGGCCAAGAAATGAATGTGAGCATGCAAGACTCATACAACCTGGGCTGGAAACTAGCCTCTGTGATCCATGGAGTGGCCCACCCGAAAATGCTCCGAACATACCATCAAGAGAGACTCCCTGTGGCGAAGCGCTTGATAGACTTCGATAAAAGCATGTGTCGCGGTACGTTAGAGGCCGAGAACACTTTCGACGACGATCACAGAAAGGCTCTTGTGGAGGAAAACACTTCCGTGTCTGGCCTGGGCATTGCTTACGAGCCTAGTATGGTGGTAGCGAAGCCGGTCGTGCGCAAGGTAGAAGAAAGGGAGAAACCAATTTCTACCGTGAATGGGTGCTCTTCATCTCCACCGCAACCTGGCAGGTTCAAGGCCATTAAGCTAGGTGCCAGAATGCCTAGCTCTCTGGTGCTTGGTCAAGCCGATTCGCAGCGTCATGAACTTCAGCGAATCTTCCAAAGTACGGGAGAGTGGGATCTTGTGGTTTTTGGGGGAAATATCATCGATAAAGACCAAAGACGTCGCGTCGAGAACTTTGCCGAAACTCTGTCTTCCCCAAATTCGGCCATTCAGAAGATGAAGAATCGAAGAACTTCAAAGCATGGCAACTTGGTGGGGTCTTTCGATATATTTGGTACATTCGGCATCACGCACGGAAGTCGACATCGGGAAGCTGCCGGCTATTTTCCGACCACCTGATGATGATACTGGATTTGAGTATGGGAGAGTCTTTGTTGATAACGAGTCCTACCATGTTGGTGGTGGGAAAGCGTACGAAGAGTATGGGATTTCGCCCCGAGGCTGTCTTGTACTTCTCCGACCTGATCAACACATTGCTTTCAAAGGTGATTTAGAGGACACTGATTATCTTGACCGCTTTTTAGAATCTATCCTACCAGAGCTATAGATTAATGAAATGCATGGTGTCAATCGAATCTAGCCATTAGTCTAGTCGTCTGGACATGATCTTCAAATAGCTCATAATCAGTGTAATATACATCCTGCGATCTGAACGGCAAACACTACCCACGAGGATCGAACAAGATACTCAGTGAGCAACAAGTCCATGCTTTTCAACCAGATCCCAGTACGGCTTGGCAATGAATCTGCGGGCTGCCTTTCCAATTTTAATCCACAGCAAGCAACCACACCAGAAAACAATTCCCAACACCGCGATCAAGATGAAAGTGTTCTGCAGCCCCATGCTTGTGATCATAGGATTGACCGCATATGCGAAAGCAAAGCCTACCGAAGTATTGTCAGCGCGCTTGGAACAGATAGATTGACCCGCAGAGACAATTCGCACTTACCAATTGTATTACGAATCAAGATAACAGTCACGATTGACTCTCCAGCCAGCTCTTTGTGGCTGTCAATGATGTAGGTGATGGCTAGGCCAGATCCCATTGGTAGAGTGATGCAGATGAAGGCCATTCCGATTACAATCCCGATCCAGGGAATGTGGTGGCTCGCGCCAACGCCATAGAGAATGCATCCCAGAGGATGGGCGACCAGAGGGATCAGGAACATCCAGAGACGGTCTTCGGGCTCCTTGATACCATGTCTTCTTCTGGCCAACTTGATTGCAAGGATATCACTGAGCCAACCACTGCAGTAGCATCCAATCGAAACCCCTATTACACTGGCGAAGTAGGTAAGACCGATCTCGTCTGCGGTGAAGTTATAGGGAGTACCGCCCAGGACCTCAGCTAAGGATCCCCCCAGAACATTGTACCAGGCGAGAATACTTCCCACGAGGAGACCAGAAAAGATGTGGGTGGGGAAGCACAGAAGTCGGAAAGAAAGAAAGATTGACCGGAAGAAATTGAAAGGCTGCTTGGGGTGTCTCAATCTCCACAGCTTCAGCTTCTGGGAGTATGTTTTAATCTCGTACGTCCCTTCAGCAACGACAGTAGTAATATCAGGACTCTCTGTCTCTTTGGATTCAGGAACCTTTTCGCAGTCCGTACCAGAGGAAGACTCCAGAATGGAAGTGTCAGTGGGAATGTAAGTCGGGTTGTGAATGTCCACTTGGCGGAAGAACATGGTTTCTTCAAAGCCGAAGAACACTGCGACTGTGAAAGAGAGACAGATAATGGCCAGGATGTATTGAATCCATCTCCAGCCCAGACTTTCAGCGACAAAACCGCCAGCAATGGGCGACAGGAAAGCACCACACCACAGAGTCCAGTTATAAATACCCATGTGGAAGCCGCGATCATGGGCAAAGTGAACATCTGCAATGCAGAGCTCGATCAAAGCTTCCTGTGGGGAGATGAAAATTCCGAGCAGAATGCGATTGGCGTACCATTCGCCCGTCGATGTTACATATGCAGACCAGACTTGGAAAAGCGATGATACCAGCATACCAACCACCAGGACCGGCCGACGACCATAGTATTGTGCAAGGTTTTGTGTCAGCAAGGTGCCCCAGCCCATGAAAAGATACATGAGACCGTTTCCCGTGCTGAGGTCCGCCACAGAGATACCCGTGTCTTCTGAGATCAGCAGGTAGGCAGAGGAAAGACCACTGATGAGTGCGGCAGCGAAGAAGCACCAGGCCATTTGACAGGTGCTGTTCAGCAATTTGCGGTAGCCGGACCAATTCAAAGGATCATCAGGATGAGAACTTGGACAAGGAATCAAGACGATATCTTCTTGCTCATCGTTATGTTTCAGGCGCAGGCTGTGGTCCAAATCCACCTGCTGGACCGTTCCGGGGATACGAAGTCTGTCGTCCATCTTCGCGATTCAGTAGGAGCAATTCTGTTTTACCAAAATAATCAGTATATACTTCCATTGGCAGTTGTTTCAATTGACTGAACTCACCGAGTTCACCTTTTGGGAGCCTCGGTTGAAACGGTGGTGTGAAACTCACAGCTGAGGCAGGGATGGTGACTATGTAAGAGGAAGCAGTAAGGTCAGAGAACGAAAATTCAATGGATATGGATACACCGAGAACGTACCAAAGCTTTTGGTCTCAAGTTGTTTGATTTGGGTAAAAGGGGTAGAGACTTGATTTCGAAGAGCGAAAGAAACTGACGCTCCCTTAATACTTTTCCCTTATCTGACTTCTACAATTCCGTTATAAAAATCCGGCGTCCAATTAATCATGGGGGCGCCCGGGAATGTCTTATCATACAGGGCTGGACTACGAGGAGAAACTTACACCATCAACCCCAGTTTGGTTTTTGGAGTTGGAATCTAAATATGCTTTAACTTTTGGCGCTCGCGTGTTAAAGCTGCCATGTGATATGCCGCGACGCAGGAACGATCACTGATGCACCTTCCTTTTCAGTCAATATTATCGTCCTAAATACGAGTCTTATTGGTCAATTAGAATCGGTTTGGCTACTGGATTGGCTGAGGTACAGCAATCAGAGTCCGCCATGGTCGGGACTTGCCCAAGCTTGCGTTGATAGAGTGCGAGTCAGGAGGGAGCGGTCCAGTCGGATTTCCCCTTTTTTCGGTTGAAATCAAACCGACGTTTTCCGGGATCTGACCCATGCACCAATCGGAGTTCATTGTGGGTAGGCGATCTGCGGTCTGGTTCGGTTGGGGTTCTGGGCAATAATTTGGTTCTAGGACCGGGGAGAAGATAACGTAGTCTCGGTGGGGTTCCGATGAATTACAACAGTGAGCTTATCGTCATTGACTGCAAACAGGAAACTTCACAATCCATTCGCAGGGCGACGTTAATCCTGGTCCAAGGATGGCCCAGGTTTTCTCTCGAATACAAAGAGGGAACATCAAATAGTCACAAACTTGAATGACTTAGTGGCTAGAGAATAAAGATTATCGCTCTATCTATCTAGTTATTGGGGAAGTAAGCCTTGTTGAAGACGTCGACAGCCGTTCTTGTCTCTTTCACCAACTCCAAGCATCCAGGAACATCGGAATGGCAACAGATGGAGATAGGGTAATCCTTGACGGGTAGTTCAACCGTCGATCCATCGATTGCGGAAACAGTGCATGTCTCCATCTGCTGGGTTACGCGTCGTCGGACCTCGGCAAGATCCCAAGCCCTGTAGAAAAGAGACAATATTAGACCACAGGAGCGAGAATGAAAGCAAGAAATGAAAGCCATACCCTTTTTTGCGCTCGATCAGGAGACTAGCATCCGCATTGTATTTCACATCCGCATAGAGCTCTGCGACGAACTCGATTCCCAAATCTCTGGCGGCCTGCTCCATACAAGTCCCGGGGAGCCCAAACACCTTGACACCCTTGGGAATGCCCTGGAAGACAGCCTTCGCAGTATCGTAGTCTCTGCAGCACATACCGTAGAGCGATCCGTGGGGTTTAACGTGATGAAGGGCGACTCCCTCCTGGTCTAAAAACCCCTTGAGTGCTCCAACCTGGTAAACGGTGATTGCAGTAAGTTCGTCCGTGGAGAGTTTCATTTCTCGTCGGCCAAAGCCTTGGAGATCTGGTAGACCGGGGTGTGCTCCAATTTTGACGCCGTGTTTCTTGCAGCTCCGAACGGTCTCCATCATGATCAGGGGATCACTAGCAGGAGAAAAGATAGGTGAGTCAAATGCCGTCCTTCCCATGATCTGAATTTTGATCATATTTCCAGCGACCAAGCTGCCGTCACAATTCTGCGATTCGAACAGGAAAAGGAAACGGAGACTTACGAGGCATGAAACCCACAGGCAACATTAGCATGGTCAATAAATGGAAGCAAGTCTTCGTCTGAAATGATTGTCCAATTTCCAAATCCCTCGCCCAGGTCGACGTTAATCAGAGCTTTGTGCTTGATAGGTCCCATGGTGGCAGTTCGGTATTGCCGCTTGTTTGGCTAGCACGAGGGAAGTTGGTTCGTATAATAATTCAAAGAAAGATCCTCCAATGTTTCGTAATAGCCTCGTGCCGAAATGATCAGATGCGGTTCTGCTTGGAAGAATGTAAAAGGACAAAGTGTAAATATATTTTTCCGTCGAACTTCAATAGCCAGTTCCGCCTTGTACTCTCGTAATTGATTGGTTGAACCGTATGGTTGAAGGGGGGTCTGGCCTCCGAAGCTTGCTGATCCGGCTCGGAATCAGACTGTCTCATTTCCTGCGTTTTCCGGGGGCGCTATTTTCCGAGCCAACTTCAATTGGGCAAGTCTACAGTAGACCCTGGCCAGCTAACTTGGACCAAGTGCTTTCATTTGCCGGCGACTTGCGATACACAAAATGCCCTGCCGGTTTTAGGCTAAAACGTCAATGGACAGATACCACAGAAGACTCGATGTGATCAACACCACTCCTGGCCTTTAAAGTATGAACAAATAGTGGTCGTGGGCGGCCTGTTCGAAATCATGCGGGCGTGCACTTATCTTGAAGGAACTTAATAATGCTCAATACTTCGACTAAGGAGTATGGTAGAAGAGGGCTCTACTTTCAATCACATAGTAGCAGCTATCTATACCCTCTAGCGATGCGGAATCGCGACTCAATAAAGTGACCCTGGTATCCAAGAAGCACTGTCCAAAATACCACCACCAGCATCACTTGAGAAGACCGGATTACTTCCATCCACAAGCCCCAAGGTCGGATACCAAGGCATATAGTTGATATTAGCCTGGGAAAACCTGTTATCCCACCACATTGACCAGGGGTCGAATTGAATATCGAGTCTGCCATCCTCAGAATTCGACCGGTCGGGATCCAGGAAATCATTTGGTTCAAGATCGGCCCTCGCCTGCGGCCGATCTTGAGTGGCAGAATGACTTGTCAATGACCGTGCTTGATGAGAGGCCGCAGGGGCGTCTGTGGGAGGTACATGATTCGCTGGCAGGGTTGCCAACAATGGCGGCCCCGTAGTACACCCGTTTGATGTGGTTGGTTGAAGGAGGCGCGACTGCAATCGACTAGCGAGGCCTTGGAGAAGATCGCCCCAGCGCCTGCTCAAGTGCGTGTCATCGACTGCGGAATTGCGAAGGCCGGCAGCGGTTCGCTTGACCAGATCAAGTGACGTGGAGATGTCAATCTCGTTAATTCCGGCCGCACAGCACTTATGTCAAATTTTAGAGCAGGAAAAGAGAAAGGAAAAAGCAACTGACCAAAGGACGACTCTGAGATAGAAGCAATAGATAGAAGGGTGTCTTACCTTGAGGAGAATCAAAGATGCACCGAGCAGTCTGGAGTATGATCGAACGGGAATATACCTTAAATTTCCATGGGGAACTAGATCATCGACCACCGTCCTCAAAATAGCCTGAGCGGCCCTGACAGTCCCTCTTAAGTGCTCCTCCTCTTGCTTCGAAGCACTCTCAGAAGCGCTCTCTGATCTGACACTCGCTCCGTCATAGCGTCGATTTATTACAGCTTGCAAGGCGACACTGAAGATACAGAGTTGGGCGTAGTCGTACTCAATGGTCAGAATACATCGCGTTTGCCTTGCCACTGCACTTTAATGAGCATTGACTCACACAACCGCCGGGATATACATACATTTGGCATGATCAAACTTAATGATCGATTCCCGTAGAAACGGCTCAAGGCCCTGGAGGATTTTGAAGTATTGTCCACTGCGGATAATTTCACGAGTATGTCTTGGTGACAAGAAGAGCAGGCTATTTGCCTCCTTCATAATAGTGGCGACGCGCACCCAGCACTCTGTCGCGTCGTCATTCTTCATGTTGGAGCCTTGCTTGGGAGCGGAGGGTGTTGTGATTCTCCGTCCTAGAATATCAAAGACCCTTTGTCAGCCTGCATAATCGGAAAGAATTGCGCGGAACTTGTGTGTCGAGGACATGTATACCTGGTCGACTCGGTTGCTGTGTGGCATAAACCCATATCAAGCACCGTATACGATAGAACCTCTCTTGATCACGGGAGACCTTTAACGGGTCGTGTCGACCTTCATTTCCTTGCCACAAGGAACCTTCCTCGCAGAGGATCCCCATCTCAGTCGCCAACATTAAGACGGTGGAAAGCATGGAGTGACATAAGCGATCTGATCGAGCAAGCCAGTCGTGTCCGGACCCGGGGCCGTAATATCCATTGGTGCAAACGTTCCTGCGCGGTTCCTTGGCTTCGGGGATCACAATAGACGACGTATCCTCGTCGGGGGGTGGAAAGTGGAGAGCCCGAGGATGCCAGTCCAGGAGCAGCAGCAACGCCTCGCACGTTCCTAGCGTGCGGAACCCCTGGGACCAAATGTCCGGATATGACGACTGTGATTCCTTTCCAGGGCCAGACAATGGGTCCTTCAACGAGGAAAACTCGCCTACGAATAGGTCCTCTGACCAGAATAACCGTGAAATCATTCCCTGTAAATATCTCCAGAGCCGGTCGTGAACGATATAGGAACGCGCCACTGCTGCCGGTCCTGTCCACTTTCGGTAGCGCGATCCAATCATCAAGATGGTGATGGTCAATATGGGCTCCTCCTCGATCAGCACCGGGTGCTGGGAATGATCGCGAAAGCATTCGGGCACAACGGGTGAGAAGGCCGACTGGTAATTATAGAAGTGATCGACCATATCCAGCGCCTCTTCTGCCGTGAACAGTCCGCCACGAACAAAACGCACGCTAGACCATGCGCGCAGGGCTTCCTTAGTGCCCATGTTGCTGGTGCTGGCATTGGGATGGGTGCCAAGAGGCGACTCAGCGGGATTCGGTCCCAGGCTTTGGGGATCGTTGGTCCTTGTAAAGTGAGGGAACGACCCATCAGTCGAACCCTTGAGGGTGTCACTGTGCTCACAGGCCTCTGATAGCAAGGTTAATGCATCATGGTAGGTGCGAGGGTGACCCTCGAGCAAAACGGCTGCAGCACGTCCATCCTCCGGCAAGGAGAGGTTCTCCTCTTCTTGTCCACCAGGAGCTAGATTGCCATTATGCGACAATGATGAATTGGACGAATAACTCGCAGGTTGAGACTTCCTGGGTTCCTGAACGAGTGGCGATTGCGCCTTTCGCTTTGCACCTGCAGTCTTTCTTATCCTTGAAGCAGCAAAAAAACATTCTCTGCTCTCTCTGAGACATCGCGCACAAGGTGGCTTATTCGGCCGGTCCGCCGATCCCAGCTCGCAACGCACCTTCTTCTCCCGACAAGGCTCGCAAGCCTAGGAGTACAGATGGAGCTGTCAGCTGAATACATAATGCGGGGCGGGTCAGGGGAGCCAAGGCCAGCCCACATACCTGATACACCCGTCTGTGCTCCCGCGCATGAGAAGTTGACGACATAGGGATGGAAAAGGAGAGGGGGTAAAGGTAACGGAAAGATAAGAGAATGGGAATCCGAACCGGGGGTTAAACCGGGGGTATCCGGGCCTTTTATCAAGAAATGCCCACAGAACCGGAGGAAGCGGCGGTTTCCAGCCAGTCGGATGCAACCAAATTACCCCAACTTTTGGAGTCGAGATTCCGAAGCTTATCTATCCCCCGGAAACGAACCCCGGAAGAATAATACAATAATACAATAATAATATTTTATCAGCAACTCCCCCAGCCGACTTCGATCCATTCTGAAATCAATGCTGTCGCAATGGAGAGATTAAACACACTGCTTATTGCGAATCGCGGTGAGATCGCCGTCCGCATAATCAAAACGGCCAAGTAAGAAAGAAGCAGTCCATTGCCAGAAGCAAACAATCTAACTTTTGCTCTTCAACAGGGAGCTCGGTGTCCGTACGATTGCGATTTACACGGCCGCTGACGCAACCTCACGACACGTTTTGGTGGCAGACGAGGCGGTCCTGCTACCAGGTGACGATTCTACCGCGTACATTGACGGGTTTGTTACCTCGTGAATACCAGAGGAAGGTTGTTGATGGAACTGACGAGAAATATGCTGAAAGAAACGCAATCATTGACATCGCCCTTTCCCGTCAAGTCGACGCCATTATTCCCGGCTATGGCTTCTTGTCGGAAAACGTGGAGTTTGCGCAAGCTATCGCCAATGCTGGGATGGTTTTCGTAGGCCCTAGGTCCGAAGCCATTGAAGCGTTTGGGTTGAAGCATCGCGCTCGAGAGATCGCTGTGGCGGCTGGTGTTCCCATCGTCCCTGGGACGCAGGGACTGCTCGTTACAGAGCATGAGGCAGTGGAATCTGCTGATCAGTTGGGATACCCTGTACTTCTTTCCTTGCTCGTTTATCTTTCTGGCTATCTTACTAATGGCCATGAAATTGTAGGTCATGCTAAAAGCCACCGGTGGAGGTGGTGGTATGGGCCTGATGATATGCAACTCAGCAGAGGAGGTCCGACAGTCTTTGATGCAGGTCCGTTCACGAGGAGAGACCTTGTTCAAGAATGCAGGCGTTTTCATGGAGCGTTACTACCCCGAAAGTCATCATATCGAAGTCCAGGTGTTCGGTAATGGTCTGGGAGATGCCATTCATATCGGGGAGCGGGAGTGCTCCATTCAACGTCGTCATCAAAAGGTCGTCGAAGAGTGCCCTAGCCCCTTTGTGGAAAGACATCCAGGTCAGTTTCTCCTCCTCTGTACGAAGGTTCGCGTATTAACAGCTAAATGGTTCCAGGTCTTCGCCAAAAATTAACATCTGCGGCCGTTGCTCTGACCAGATCCGTTCGCTATGGATCCGCGGGGACAGTGGAATACCTCGTTGACGACGTATCCGGCGATTTCTTCTTCTTGGAGATGAACACTCGCCTTCAGGTCGAGCACGGCATTACTGAGCTCTGCTATGGACTGGACCTGGTGAAGCTCATGCTTCAACAAGCCGACCGGGAATTGTGCGGCCTAGGAGGTCTAGAAAAGGGCTATCTGGAATCCTTGCAGCCACAAAGGCCTTCGGGCTGTGCGATTGAAGTTCGCGTGTACGCAGAGAATCCTGCCCGAAACTACTCTCCATCGCCTGGCTTGCTTCAACATGTTGAATGGAAAGAGTTGAAAGGCACTCGAATTGACACATGGGTCGCTACTGGAACTCGGATTTCTACATATTACGGTCTGTGACTCGTCTCGGATGTCGATTGTGAACATAGACTGACCAACTACTTCTAGACCCTATGATCGCGAAGTTGATGGTACATGATTCCAACCGCGCAGCGGCTATTGAAAAAATGTGTGATGTCCTTTCGCACTCGACCATCTGTGGACCACCGACCAATTTGGACTTTTTGCACGCCATTGTGCAGTCCAGCACATTCCGTACGGGTCACACATTGACCAATTTTTTGACCGATTTCGAATTCAGCCCCGCTGCCATTGATGTTGTATCACCAGGTTTATACACGACAGTCCAAGACTACCCAGGACGCCCAACTGCTGGGCAGGGGATTCCGCATGCAGGACCAATGGTTAGCTGGACCCCCTGAAGCTCGAACAATTGTAGGACTAACATAGAAATAATAGGACCCTCTGGCATTTCAAGGTAGACCCATTACCTGCTCCCTTGCCTGTCCCACGTGCATAACATTCTGACGATCCCTTTTGCTCCCAGTTGCGAACATTCTGGTTGGAAACCCTGCCACCACTGAGGGCCTAGAGATTATGTTAAAGGGACCAGAACTACGTTTCTTCGCTCCTGCATGCGTTTCTCTATGCGGCGCTCCAATGGAGATGACACTTGATGGTGCCGACGTCCCAATGTGGACACGACTGTACATCAAAAGTGGCCAAACACTATCCATTGGCAAGCTGAGTGAATCCGTGGGCTGTCGAGGTAGTATCTCTTTCCATATTCCGGATTTCACTTTGCTAACCTGATTCATAGCATACCTCGCTGTTCTTGGAGGCTTTCCAGGAATGTGAGTTATATGTATCATTGCATTTTAAGTCAAGAACTAACTATGTGTGTAGTGCGCCATACTTCGGGTCAAAATCGACTTCCCCTCTACTTGGAATCGGTGGGTATCAAGGAAGATCGCTCGCCCCGGGCGATATGTTAGCCATTACGAAGCTTGGTTCAGTTGAGGCAGAACGGGAAGTATTATTGCCGGCCCATTTGCGGCCCGTTTACTCCAATCACTGGGATATTTATGCCATGGTTGGACCTTACGATGAGGGCTACATCGTATCCGAAGACATCGACATGATCTATAATACAGCCTGGTATGTCATGGCAGTAGCACGAGTGGCAGGTGATATTGTGAGACATTGCTGACTCTCGATTGCAGGAAGGTTTCGCATAACGCCACCAGGGGTGGCATACGACTTGTTGGCCCTGCTCCTAGATGGGAAAGGGAAGATGGAGGCGAGGGTGGACTACACCCCAGTAACGTGATTGAATATGGGTACCCTACCGGAACGTTGAACTGGACGGGAGACAGGTAAGTCCCATTGGCGGTCGTCTCTATAAAATCCCTTCTACTGGTTTAACTAACATTTTTAGTCCTTGTATTTTCCCTGTAGATGCTCCCGATCTTGGGGGCTTCATCTCCTCGACGACCATTGTGAATGGCAGTTTATGGCGGATGGGTCAAGTGAAATCCGGCGACACGATTCAGTATCGCAGAGTATCTTTGAACGATGCACTCAAGATTCGTGCCCAACTGGAGAAGTTTTTGAAAGACGTGTCGGCGTTTGTGGTTGGCCTCTGCGATTTGAATAAAATCGAACCCATCTCTTTTTCCACCTTGCCGGAGTCGACAGTTTCTGGCAATTGGGGGAAGGCATTGGTCTACCACACTAATCTGGATGAGTCCGGACTCTCCATGACGTTCAGACAGGTAAGACATACTCAAGGTTACTATCAGTATCGATTTCTAACTGTCGTTGGTAGGGTGGGGATGACTTTTTGTTAGTCGAGTTCGGCGATGGAAATTTTAACCTCAATCATCGATGCCGAGTAACAGCGTTGGAACGGGCTTTGAATGAGTCCCAAGAGTCAGATGAAACCTTCAAGCAAAGTGTCTACAAGACCACCGGTTGCTGCAACTGTTAGTTTCCCTGTCCAGCGTCGTCGATGTCTGACCTAGCCTAATCGTTGATCAATCACAGCGCTCCTGATCCACTACAATGGCTTGAAGCTTCCCCGGGACAAGCTTATAAATCTTTTGGTGTCGTTGCAAAACAATCTCCGCGATGTCAGCAATTCAAAGGTCCCGAGCCGAAGGTTCCGTCTTCCCATCTGCTTCGAGAGCCCAGCTCAGGAGGAAGCCGTCCAACGGTACATGGAGACACAAAGGCCATATGCTCCATACCTGCCGAGTAATATGGACTTCGTGGCCAATATAAACGGCATTACTCATGAGGAATTGGTCAAGATTTTCCTCTCAGTCGATTTCATGGCTATCTGTGTCGGGTTTTTCTGTGGCGATACTATTTGTCTCCCGATTGATCCCCGCTATCGCCTAACATGTCCCAAGCAGAATCCTAGTCGTGTGTATACCCCGGAAGGCAGTGTCAGCTGGGGTGGATCTTGCATGAAGTGAGTTCTTTTCTAGTGAATGTTGAGATTAATCTGGATGGAATTAACATACTCTCGTCAACAGCATTTACCCCGTTGATGCCCCCGGAGGATATCAGATGACGGGTCAAACTATTCCCTGCTTTGACCAATTGGGCGTTAAACCGGACTTCGCGCCAAGTCAACCTGGTCTGTTCCGGGACTTTGACCAGATCACTTTCTATCGAGTAGAGAAGAAAGAACTCGAACGTGATATGGCTCTTTTCCGGTCCGGTCGTTACAAGTTCCAGTATGAGGATGTGATCTTCGACATGGGAGCCCACAACCGCCTTCTTGAGCAGACCCGGGACGAAGTAGCTGCATTCAAGTCTCGCCAGGCTGCTGCGCAGGTAGAAATGCTGGCGCTTGAAAAGGAGTCCATGGACAGGTGGATGGCCGAAAGAGCGCAGAACAAGCTTCCTGCCGATGAAATTTCAATGCTTAGACAAGGTGAGCTCAATCATCGCCAAATTCGTACCCGATGTTTGCAAACTAACAGAAACCCGTCAGACCCTGACATTCTGACGCTGTATGCACCTCTCGATGCCAATGTGTGGAAGGTCTGCTTTGCAGATGGTGATATTATCTCCTCTACCAAAGTTGTCACCATTCTCGAGGCAATGAAAATGGAAATCGCTATTTCCTACAACGGAGACAAGAAGGATGGCGCTGATAGGGAGTTCAAGATCGAAAAGGTGCTCGTCCAACCCGGTGATACCGTGAAGGCTGGGGATGCGCTGGTGTTTTTAAGGGATATTTGAACGCGATGTACATATACGATCAACTGCAGCTGATTCCTTGATGGCCACCAGGTCTGCTTTAGGCATAGCCGTATGGCAGCACCTCTAGTAATTAGATATATTCCTTCGCTCTCTCTTCCTCTCCTTCCTTTCGTTCCCGTCTGTCATCGGTCACGGAGAAGAGGGCGTTCGCTCCATAACTTGCACCCACATATTTGAGATCGCAAAAAGTCCAAGGTAGTTCCGCGCATCCCAGGGACGCGTCGGATTGATAAGCGCCAGGTCGAAGTTGCGCAAGAGCTGTGTCCGGCCGGCTTTCCGTTAGCGTATTGTCGAGAAGAAAGAAGATGATAACAGGCATGCGGAGCTATTTCTACTCACCTCAAATACCGTCTTTCCGATCTCGATTTGGGCCACTGCCTTCCCTAAACACTGGAATTTGCCGTGACCGAATATGAGGTCGTTGGTCCGAACCATGACAGCCAACATGGCAGGGTCCGACTCGAGCCACCGCTCGGGCCGGAAAGCTTTTGCGTCCTTGCCATAAATCTTCTCGCAATGGTGCATAGCGTAAGCCGAGTACCCGATACAGACGCCGCCCGGCAGGAATACGCTCTCGCCGTCAACAATTAGAGTGTCGCCACCTGTTGGGACATCGCGCGAGAAGATGTTCACAACAGGCGGCCAGACTCGTAGAGCCTCGCGGATCACGGCCTGGAGGTACGGAAGTTGTCTAGCCTGGGCGGCAGTAATAATGCCTCCGCCCTTGCTCGGAGCACGGTTCCGGCGCATGGCGTCGTCGATCTCGCGCTGCAGCCTGTGGTAGACGCGGGGATTCGTCATGAGGTGCAAAAGGGTGCCACGAATGGCGCCAGCGGTGGTGTCGGAGCCGGCAATGATCTGCTCGAGCGCCTCGGTGCGCAGTTCGTCGCCTGATAACCCGTGGCGCATAAAGGAGGCCAGCATATCAGACCGTTCGTCGGCGGGGTTCGCAGCGCGCTCGTCGACGAGGCGGAAGCATGTAGCCATCATCTTACCAAAGCCGTTGTTGTCCTTGGGTGACGGTGCAATGAACCTGCCGATAAAGGGCGCCTGGGTCATCCAGCTAAAGCCCATGGCGAGGGCGGTATTGCCGATAGCAAGTCCCTCCTCGCTCGATTGGAGGTAGTCGTCCACATCACGGTCACTCTTCAGCATACCGAACGCCTTGCCGAGACCGACGCTGCTAATGACATCGAGGGTGAAATACTGAACCTTCTTCGCTAGGTCCATGGGCACAACTCGGCGGTCGGACGACACATATTTGGACCGGATAAGGTTCAGGAAATCTTGGACTCGCTCATCTACAGACCCCTCAAGGTGGATATTCTCCCTCCCCGAATACCTTATAACAATCCCCCGTCAGCAGTCTATGCCAGTATGAATGGGTTGGAAGGAATTCGGAGAGGAAGAAAATGCAGCCATCTTACCCCGGAGCCATCTGCTTCCTCCGTCGCTCGTGTTTCGCGTTATCCGTCTGACTGAAGACATTGTCCCTCCTGTACTCAATTCGCGCGGCATTGTAGTACCAATCGGAGCGTTTGTAGCCAGGCTTGTTGTTCACGTGCATCCAAACTTCGGGAGAGGACGTGATCAGCACTCGAGGCGCGACACGGGCGATCGGACCTGGTTCGAGTCGAGACTGTTAGCTGTAGGAGGTACGGCACCCTGGTAGAGATGCGAAGCATAAGAGATGGACGGAAATGCCTCGCACCATGTTTCTGGTTTACTTCTGCATACCACTCGTGGCAATTGCCCCGAAGCATCGCAATGCTATGAGGCCAGTTCGAGACCCCGGTCCACGAAGGTCCCCGAAACTGCCTCAACTTGGCATACGTTGTGATCGTCCTGAAGATATAGAGGCCCAAGAGACCGCAGAGGAGCGTTACAGCCTGCTCAAATAAGGTGGCTGCCCCCATAGCGGAAGAAACAAGTGAGTAGGCCAAAGTGGATGAAATTTGAAATTCCCAGGCGCTCACGGTTGATTAGGTAGGTTGGATTGTCTGGAGGGGAAGGGGGTGGGTCTATGCACAGTCCTACTGTATGCGCTGTCTATGCCCTCCTGTCGCCCCACATCCCGATTCCCCGCAGGATTACCTTCCTTGAAAACTACACTCTTTACATGCTCTTCGAGATATCGTCGGCATAAAATTCTCGCTTGGCCTAATACATACAGAGAGCAATAGGGACCATTCTTCGATATTTCTTGCGAGCCACAGGCCGAATCCCATCATTACCATGTCCATGTATTCGGGTCGTGGAAGCACTCAACGCGCGAGGGCTGGTGAACCAGTCCATACCAGACGAATACCATGTCGGACCATTCCTCTCTGGGATCGACGGACTCGGCCATTTGGAAACTAGCAAGATGTCTAGAGAGAGTTAGCTTTCACGGATTTCACTATTTGTGCCTCGTGATCCCGGTTTTACGTACAGGGTCTCGGTATCATCATCCCAGATGATCTTTGGCAGCCCCATGATGCCCTGCCGGAAGCCGAGACGAACAATCTTTCTTCTTCGTGTTAATTATCGACATGGGAGAGGAGGACGTCTTCATGAACTTACAGATAAGCGATTCGGAATTGTTGGCGAATGATATCTCGCTTCGTTAGGCTAAACTCCCAGAATGTTTTGTCATCGAGAGGCTCTCCAGGGACCTTTTCCCAGACGATGTGGGTGAAGTAGCCGCCAGGAACATACCCGTTGTCCCCCTGCCTTCCGTGTTGCCAGGCAAGAAGACGTGGTACAACGCCTGAATCCTGGAGTTCTTGAAGTGCGAGCAACTCCAAATTCACCTCGGGCTCCCTTCCGTCGGCCTGAGTGCGTTTCTCTTCCACAGTGTCCAATTCGGTACCGATATACGGAACTTGACTGTGAATACGAACAAAAGCCTTCTTGCTGTCATCGCCACCAAGGTGACACTCAAACAAGGCAAAAGTGTATGAAAGCGAACGCCCGTCTTCGCCCTCGGCCTCCGTGATTTTATGGTCCTCTCCCGAGCGGTATTTACCTAGAACCCAGGTTGACAAAACGCAACCCACGGGGGTGGTGGTAGTGATGGCGAGTTTTCTATTCTTATTTTCAAGTGGGGTAAGGAACGTACGTTCGATCATCGTAACGGTGTGGGGAGCAGGGAATTGCTGGTGGTAGAGGAAAGTTGAGCTACGGAGGAAATGATCGGATGCTCAGGAAATGATCGCGTCAACAACACGTCCTTTTAACATGGGTCACTGCGCGGCACCACTTATCCATGTCCGGTTTCTAGAACCATGTCACATTCCCACTACCACGTGTCAGGCTTCCAATTTAGGTACGGTAGTCTCCCACGGAACGAGGGAAGTTTCTGTGCAACGTACATCCTCAGTAAGCCCAAGATTGTCCGCGTGCTAAGGTTAGCGCGCAGTAATGTAAATGATTGCATGGGGCTGAGATCTTGAAAGGTCATGGAGAAACGCTGGACGTATCCCGGAGAATCGCTTAGAGTATGTGGAATGAATCGCGCAGGAAGATTCCAATATCTGACATTGTAATGATCGAGCGCCAGTCATGGATTCATATGACTGCCTTCGCCATGTTCTATTCCATGGATTCTGGTAACATCGCCTGGATATCTTTGGAATCGAACCTGGCTGAGAATGGAAATATGTGTTCTACTATGAGTTGCGGCTCTGGATCTGTTGTACCTACATAGGAAGCAGAGGAACCCACGAGACGGTTAAATAGATATGGTTCAAACTGGATCAGGAACGTTTTGATATTCTTGTCGTTACTAATGAATGTGCCCTATCCTGATACCCACTGCTCTTTTGGGACCGTGTTCTGAACTTGCAACGCGGTGCTTGAGATGTGTGCGAAGTGGAAGAATGCCTGTCTCGCTGTAACCACTGGGCCCGCTGCGTTGTAGACTGATGATGAAATGATTACCGGAGAGTAATCCACCGTCCACTGGCCCGGTTGAACCTCCCTCTGCCTCAGAAATATCGTCTGATCATAGTTACAAACCCGAACTGGAGATTGAGGTCGTGCATGTATCTTAGTGGCTGAGCGAATAACAAACGTCGAGCGGTGTCTGTCATATCATCTTTCATCTGATGCGCGGCAATCCATGGAACTTTCAGCTCGCCGACGGCTTTCAGATTGTTCGAATTGTCGATTAAAGCAACGTCTGGGTCGAGTTTGTAGGTCACGTTCGCGCTTCTGAAACTGGCATACTGAATCCGGATCCTTTGGGCTTCCAGGGCCGCTCCAAGGGCATGTCCCATCGCGTGGTGGAAACGACCACTAAGCGATCTTTCATCGCTGACGGGAATGCGTTCGGGAGAATTATATCTCCCTCCATTCCTGGTGCGACAAATTGTACGGTTGCTCCACCGTTGTTGTTTCCATGTGTTCTCGGTATCTGCGGGATACTCCGACCACACCTGCATCGATCCTCTGTAACGCCGCAAACCCAGCGAGGAGGAACCCGTGCGATTGATGCCTTTGAGAAGGTCTGGGAGAGGGTGTGTGAGGAATTCTCGGGCGCGAATGTGAGTTCTTTTTCCTTTCTCCATCGTTATGGTTCTGTAAACAAATCCAGCGGTCAGTGTCAGATTTCAATCATGACGCCTCAGTATCACGGAACACAACTTACTCGGTTGCAATGCAGATTCGTCTTTAATTGAGGAGATCAGGAAAGAACAGAAGCAGCTTTGTGAGACAAGGCGTTGTGTAGGGGAAGGAATTCCGGGGTAGCGACGGAGGGAAGTGAGAGATGGCATGGACCTAAAAGGGCTTTTTGCCCTCGTTCTCAATGTTTACGAGGCCTCCCGTTCACTCTACTTACTGCCCTGCTCTTCTGCCTAACTGGACTCGCTGAAAAGCGGCGGTATAGAAGTCCAATTCCCCAACGATGCCTGTTGGCCCTCGAGTGTCTACGGAAAGAGAGTAACCCCGGACAACACTGCACTCGGAACTCTCCCAGGTAGCTTCTAGGTCGATAATATGACATAGCCTATCCTTTTCTGCGCGTCTAGCAACCAGTCCATCGGTTGTGGTCGGTTTGATATCGTAGGATATGGGAAGAAGTGATGAGGGGTTGAGGGAGAGGGAAATCAAGCTTGTTGTAGAGGTGCGCGGGGTGGTCGCCGATCGCGCGAGGTGAGATGGGCACTTGAGAGATAGCGCGCTTAATTCAAGTGAAATGAAGTGAGGTGAAAGATGTGCGCGAGATGGATAAAATGACAAGAAGTGAAGTGAAAGATGAGTTTAAGTGAGATCAGGGCGTCAATGATAGGTGATAAAGTAAGGATAGCTGAGATGAGGAAATCCAGAGATAAGAGAAGCGCTTCTTCAGAAAGGTTGAATATGCTCTATCCTGACACCCGCTGATCTCTTGGGGCTGTGTTCTGAACTGGCAACGCGGTACTTAAGATATGAAATATTGCCTTTATTCCATTGACATTTATAAGCAGCCCGTCGAAGCCGCTTATGACAATATCGCAGTTCGACCAATACTGTGACAAGAAGGTTCGTAGTCTGGACATATGTCTGGGAAGAAGTGGTCGCATAGCGGATTGAACAGGAGTTATATTGATAGATGTACCATGTATCGGTCCATATTGGCCTGTCCAGCGCTCTCATAAGCGCCTGATGAAGTGTAAGAGCCAAGCCTGAGTGTTGGCAATAGTCCCTTTGGTAGTACTGGATGAGCGAGCGAATAAGACAATGGCTTTGATATGTGCGAAGTGGAAGGATGTGTGTCTCACTGTAACCACTGGGCCTACTCCTATGTACACCAGATTGGGCAGCCTGAACTGGCGAGGCAAGGAAGATTGTCAATGGATCCGGCGTATGATAGGACTAATGGAATGAAACTGTGGGTCTTGAAAGAGGTCTTTAACAACCGATGGATTCCATGTAACAAAGTCTATAAGGAACTAAAAGTGCGTGGGGGCAACAGGGGGCTTTTCTGTTTGATTGGTTCAGCAGTTAGCGAAGGAGAGCTGCTCAGTGCGGACTGAGCGGAGACGTAACAGCGGACGATGGCTGGTGTACCAGTGTTGGTTTTACAAAAGATTACTAGAGAGTAATTTACTGTCCACTAGCTAGGTTGAACCTCCCTCTACCTTAAAAATATCATCTAATTAGACAATGCAGTCTGGTCTTCAGTTTATCTATTAATATATGGGATTACTGCCCTAAAAAGGCATTATGTAAGGAAGATATCAGAAAAAGCAAGGGAAGCAAATATATATTAAGTATTCGAGGCAGAAGGTGGTAAGTTCACTAGAGAGAGAAAAGTAAGAGAAAAATAAGAGATAATTAATCTACTACTCTCTCACTACTAGACCCTAACGCCAAGTGACAGTAAATTGGGCGCCGAAAATAGCTATATTTGACGCTATTTCAAATGTCTTATTTACCAGAATATTGGTTATTGAAGTCACATAATTTGTTTTGACCCACTTTTATAGTGTGCTCACTGAGTGCTAACTGAGTGCTTAGGGAGCGCTCCCCTAAGCACTTATAGTTGCTTAGGGATCAGCTTACCCTTCACTTATGGTGCTTAGCGCAGATAATTAGGCATATCACCATAGCCTATCCTCTCTGTAATCTATATATAGCCGCTCATTACAAAAATAGAAAGGCTCTTTTATTAGGTGCTGAACCACCTTAAGCCTTCTTCTCTAATATTTAAAGAGTCTTCCCCCGGTCAACGTCAACTCTTAGCTCTAGTTCTATGCAATTCGTCCTAAGGATTCCAATTGCTTTCATCTCTTCTTAAAAACTAGCTTTCCCCTAGATCTCAGTCATTACCGCTTTCTTTCCTACTCTCTTCCTTAACTATGGCCTTAATCCTATTCTTCTTGTTCTTCTTCTTATTATCATTATTACTATTAGTTGAGGCTGTTTCTACCTAAGGCCATATCTATTCTTAACTTATCTATAAATAAAAAGAAGTAAGCGCCTAACTCTAAGTATTATCGGCGACGTCGTCGTTACCCTCAGCAAGGCTCATAGACTCAGTTTCAATTGCTGTACAGCTGATGGGTAAAGTCACTTACCCTAGGAGGGTGCCTGGTAGGAAAGACGCTCTTTAGCAAGTCCCGCTGCAGCTGCAGCTGCATATCGATGCCAGGAATCATTTTTATATGAGTCGCAATAGTCGGATATTCCACAGATGACGATGCACCGGAAGTCATTCATGAGACTAGCTGTCTCCATTTCAAAGCTAAGTACTTGGTCAGCACTCTTGCTGATCCTGTCTCGCTCAGTTGTATTTTCCAATACCCCCTTTCCAGAGGCAATGAGCCCATAGTGTACCGTACTAGATCCGGTTGATCTTCGATACCTGGCATTGGTTATATTGTGATGGAGCGAACCCAAGGTGTTCCAGACCATAAAGGCTGGCATACGTCGCGTGATTTTCGATCAGTGTTTGATTTCGATTCAATTAGGTCCTTGGTGAACTTCCAATACGGAGGGTTCGCAAATACTTAGAGGCAACAACCATTTGACTGGAGTCTTAGGAGATAAGTTTCGTACAGCTGCGGAAGGGAGAGCTGAGCTGCCGATCAATGGTTGCACGCCATGAAACCATCCGGATGAGACAACTGACAAACCCTGAACCACGCAAACACTAGGCCAGTGAGAAAATATGATCATATCAACCTGGTCTCGACGACCTAGGAAACGACATCACGATCAATCCAAACGTGCTGAAGTAGTACCAAACGCCGCACTTATGAAGCAAGTGTTCTAGCCGTAGACTACTATAGTATGCACATCATGGCCGCCCCCTAACACGTTGTGTTCACCCCTACTCGTTATCTGGTTTCACCTCCTGGTCTAATGCGACCTTACCGTTTTCAATACTCTGACCGTAATTCGACTTAGGCCCGAAATGATCATCGTGTTTCTGTGACATGAACATAACGATCGCACTATTGGACTAGTAAGCGAACATTCATGCATATATCCTGGCGAGCGGAACATACCTAAGAACACAGAAAATCCAACCAGGCCATGCGAGGACAACGGATGCGACGACTTTAGTATTGGTACGATACACTGACTTCTTTTAGCAATCTGCTTGTGATAGTCATATTGTTATATATTAGAAGGTAGGCCATACTCAAAGCCGGCTTCTTGGAGGTTTCGGCCCAGATATGTTGTGCGATCGCGGCATTTGTTCCCGAGATCTCTGCTTCATGCGTCGCAGTGATGACCTATCCCACCAGAATCTGTATTAGCACCCAGGTCCTGTGAAAAAAGGAAAATAAAATCATTGTTCTCGTAGCTGTCGTACCGTCATGGTAAGAGCGGAGCTCAGCATCATCACCGTTATGACGACCGCACAAATTTTCCACCCCAATCGAACCGACCGATTCTCGTGTCTTTCTGGCCAGAAGAGATCGAAGAAGAACGCAGCCCCGAAGATGCATGCAACAGCAATTCCAACAAAGATATTGTATGATAGCGCGCCGATGACGTCATTATTGTGGATTTTGACACCGGGGTGTTGGCCTTGGAGCATACTTTGTTGATCGAGATAATCTAATCAGTAGCATAAGATTTTAGCAATGTTTGGCGTTCAGTCATGATGTTCAGTCACTGGAGTGGGCCGCTGTGGATATTACCGGAAAGTGCTGCCGTTCCGACCGCCTCGGAGCAAACGCAGAGGACCATGGCGAGTTGGTAGACGATCATTTTCGTGCGCCGAAGGTGGTAGACGCGATTGAACATATAGGAACACTTGAACTTGCTGTAGTGGATCTCATGGAGATCCAGACCCCAGACGACAGCCATGATGAGGCTCAGGTATAGTCCGGCCTTGAAAGACCGAAGAATACTTCAACTAGAACCAAGGCTCAAGTGATATGGAAAGCGGTAAACGAAGGCCGTGAGGAGTGGTGTACTACCTTCGTGTACAAAATGCAAGCAGTAAACAATGACTCGTGCAGGATGCTGGGTCAGAGTGGAAGGTGCCTGAATCTTGTCCGTTTTCAAGGCCCATGTGGTGTACATACAATTCCGGATGATCGTTTGATACTATGATGGTCGTCGAGATTAAACCTGCTTTGGCAAGAAAATGTGAGAGTACTACGCTCTTGTCTTCCGGATAGGCTGACGTCATATTTTCGAAGTCCCAGCAAGGATGATGCTAAATGGAGAACAAGTTCATGAACCAGCGCCATTTCCGCCACCCATCAACATCAATCATCACCTTCATGCAGACCCATTCTGTCCCCCTTTGCTTAAGCCATGGTAATCCCCGGGTAATTCACTAACGGTAGTGGTGACCGAAGTAGCGGGCGACTAAGGCCAGCAAATGAATCTTGGTCAAGAAATCGTTGCCGCCAGCAGTCAGAGCCTCTTAACGATCATTTTGCAAGCTACTAGCTGCCAAGGCGACGATCACCGCCGGGCTGAGAAACAAAGGGCGATCGGCTATCCTCCTCACCAAAAGAGTGCTGGATTTTAGACCCTTTTCTTGGTGGAAACGTAGGTGATGTAGTTCAAGGGAAGATTCTTCGTATAAACACCTCGGGAATTATTTCCGATGGTGCGGTTTTGTTCCTGATCTGCACCAGCCCCATATCACAACACTCAAGAAAACGTTACTCCATTATCATTTCGAAGGGCCAGTCGTTAAAATGGATCACCGAAGTAATTCCACATTTTCGTCTGCAATACCGTTGAGATTGCCGTCATTCAGTCCGCCCACGTGAGCTTAAGCGCTCCTCTAGTTGTTCCTAAATTTATTTCTGCAGCAACGCATCGAGCCTTTTGTTCTAGGTCAGAAAAGAGACTTTAATCTTCGATAGACGATCCATCGTCGAGAGACATGCATAAACTGAGTAGGGAAGGACATTTCAGTGTTTAAAATTTCACATTTGGAATGTCTATAGTTCATGAGGTATGGCCGCGCTTCAATGTGGTCTATGATGTGAGATAGGTACCCCGCGCGACTGTGACCCGTGCAAGTGAAGGCGCGTTGACCAGATCCCAGCCTCATAAGTCAAAACGACCGACTTGGCTTGGGCTTTGATGACAGCTAACAGCATATGCTGTTAATATTGGTGACTTCGTTGAGGGCCGTGTCTCGGTATTTGAAAGTGGGGATTTTGAGTCAACGCTGGACCGTGGACCGATCACACTGCGAAAACGTGGAAACCTAGGACTCTGGGCACTTATGGTGACAGAGTAGTTTTTGCTGGGGCCCGATGTGTCCGCACAAACTATCCGTCTATCAACGTTCCTTCAACGATGGTGTCGGTATACACTTTACACCACCATCCTAGTACGGCCATAAGAAGTTTTTCTCGTTGAAGTACCAACCTGCAGTTGATTGTTGCTCAACAGAAAATTAGTTGAGGAAGAGGTTCCAACATGCCTCACTTTGGGCAGATATCCTCACCAGTGCCTCTCAACATTTGCCACGGACAGACACGGCTGACCTGGTGCAAAATGAAGCCGGTGGGCGACAAGACAAGCCGAGAAGTCTATAAATACCGCCTGCTACCCCGTCCTCTGTCATACTAATTCACTGCTTGACTTTGGCACACTGAGGGAAGCCTGTCAATCCAAAAAATCTATCAGACGCTATCCTGCCAGCGGACCCATGATAAGTTCTTCCACCTTTTATTTCTCCGAGACCTTTCCGGTACTAACGCGAACAGAACACATCATATCCACCAGTTCCTATTAGGCGGTTGATGCGCTGCCTCTCTGTTCCACCCTTACCAGCTATCTTTAGAAGGCAAAACCACCGTCCGGACTATATGGCTCCATGATCTCCTATGTACCCACACAAGCCTCTATAAAATTTGCCCGCCTGAGCTCCAGTGTCAACCACACCCTACATACTAGCTTAATTATAAGTTCCATGGCCTATAGAGAAGCCTTTAAAAAAGAAAGCTTTCTGGCAGTAATGTACCTTATATTTAATATCTCAAGAAGGCTGCGTAAGTCGTAATAAATATAAACCTCCTTCTTTACAAAGAAATTAAGATTCTATAGGCGGGAAATGAGCGAAACCCCAGAAAGAAGGCAAGGAGGCCAGAAGGCGTACTGTTCTAGGCAAAAATCTATTTTTATCCGTAGAGTAAGGTCAAAATTGCGTACAGAAGCTCGATGCGCAGCCTACAGAGTAGGTTGATAAACCTACGCATAGGCCTGGCCACAAGCTCCAGCACGCTACAGTGGCTGCGCGACTATTAGACTATAAAAAGTTGTTCAGATAACTAGCTAGTAATTTCGTCCTTTAGGTAGTCCAATTTAATATATTCGAGGTTGTAAAACGGTCAATCTTTCTGTGGGTGTGGCAAAAGTGGACAACTCGGCCGTGGATTACGTTAACTATAAAAAAGCCGACTAAAATTTAATACAAGGCATTACACTTACCCCCATGGGATAGGGCCATGAGTATGCATAACCGGAAAAGATACTCCAAAGTCATTAACAATGCTACATTGGAATAAAACCATCTTTCAACCATTCTATGCAAGTCATCAATCATACAAATAGACAGTTCCCCTTCCACACCCTAAGGCTTCCAGTCGGTGTACGGCCGGTCAATAACCATTTTCTTGACCGTCGGCAACCGAGCTTGACCCTTTCCGAATTCCACTGCCATCGCCATAAGCTCTCTCCACCGCACTCCCGGCGCAATCTTACCCGAGATGGTGTTGGGCGTCAACGTGTCACTGTTAATGGGAACAAGAGCGGCACGGCCGAGAATAGCCTCGAGAGCCTGCTGAGCGAACGAGACAGCCTCCTTGGCATCGGAAGGAACGCCCGTCTCGTCTAGCTTGAGGATTTTCGAGTTTGGCAGCTGCGCCTTGAGGTACTTGATGATGTTGGGATTCCGGGCACCGCCACCGCACATGTAGATTCCGGCGATCTTGTCGACGTCGATGCTGAACTTCGGGAAGAAAGTGCGGTACTGTTTGACTATGTTCTGGGCGGTGATGCGGGTGATGGTGGCGACGGTGTCGTACTTGCTCATGCCCAGAGCCAAGCACTCGTCGATGGTCTCCTGGGCCACATTGTCGCCGAAGACCTCACGGCCCGTCGTCTTGGGAGGCGGGTGGTTGCAGTACTTGTTGTTGTCGAGGAATTTGTCCACGACTGCCTGGTTGACGGTACCCTGAGCACCCCACTCGCCGTCACGGTCATACTCCATCTCGCCGTTGGTGAAGTAGCGCATGGCGGCGTCGATGAACATGTTGCCAGGGCCACAGTCCCAGTCGACCATGGCGTCGACACCACCCTCGCTGTCGGGTGGGATGACGCAGAGGTTGGCGATACCGCCGATGTTCTGGCAGATGCGCCATTCGGTGGGGTGGTTAAGGAGGAGACCGTCGATCAAAGCGACGAGAGGAGCACCCTGGCGGCCAACCGCCTGTTCAGCCATACGGAAGTCGGTGACTGTAGTGATGTTGGTCAAGCCGCTCATGACGGTTCCCTCGCCGAGGCAGAAGGCGGACCGGGTCTCGCCGGCCTCCGGCATGGAGAGAAGCCAAATGGTCTGGCCGTGGGAGCCGATGAGGTCGATACTCTCCATGGGCACGTTGTGCTTCTCACAAAAGAGTTTGACAGTCTCACCGAACATTTCACCGAGCTGGACGTTTAGCTGGGACATGAGAGAAGGGGTAGTTTTTTCTTCGCGCAGCATAGTGAGGACGGTCTTCTTGATCTTCTGAGGGACGGGGATCTCGTCGTACTGTGTAAGGGCGATTGTTAGTTCCGCTGTAAAGACCAATAGGGAGCCATCGTACCTTGAGAATCTCCATGTGCAAAGGAGCTTCAGGAGAAGCCTGACGATAACGAACAAGGGCGCAGTCAATGCCGTCCATGGCCGTACCGCTGTTCATCCCCATAACTGTAATGTCGAGGGTGCCATCGGCGACACAATGGCGAGTGCCGTTGACGTGAGCAGAGCCATTGGGCTCGGAGAATTCAACTGAAGTGACCATTTTGTCTTGTGTGTATACAAGACTGAAAATGATTTTGATTCCTACAGTAATCCAGAGGAGCGAAGACCGGCTTCATATAGCTTTGGAAATCGGACGGAACCCCGTTCCTGTTGGATAACCAAAACGACCCCGGAAACCCAGATAAGCCGAAGTCATGCGCACGAGAGAATGCCTTGGCAAGCTAAATGAATTCCGAGGCCGAGATGCAAGCCAGAATTGCCTAATCGAGTATCTTCGAGACGAGGTGCACAGACCGTCAAACCCCGGGATTGCGAAAAACGTGGAGAACCGTTTAAGCCGACAGTCTCGGGCCGTTTATGCGACTACTCCACCTCCCTGCATTCCGTGTCATTGGCCGAGAAGATCGGGGAGGCAGCCGAGGTTCTCCCGTATTTGCGTGGAGGGGTTTCATGGTGGGGGAGGGCAACAAATCCCGAGCTCTGTCGGGACATTCCACTTTTTCTGTTGGGGTGAAGCGATCCTTGCGATTTGTCCTTGAACAAGAATACTTAAGGTCCAGGCACTCTTCCATGGCTTCTAGGGCCATGACCTTTGCCCAGTCGGATCTTTCACAGTCACATCATCATGCCTTCCGCCACCTTGAACGCTCAAGATGTTCGCGCAGTTTGGACCTCAGATGAAGGGTCAATGGCTAAACAGACGGCCGAGACCCGATGGGCCAAAATCGTTCAGGGCACCGTAGAGGACATTGGCGAGACAGCTTCCGCGGAGGGTGTCGATGATCAGAAGAGAGCGGAGAGCATCGCCATTCAGATTGCCCTCAAGGACATCAAGAAAAACATTGAACAGAACAAGGCCCTCACGTACGTACCCCTTCTCCAAGAACCGAAACGCAGAGACTCACGGCCCTTAAGACCCCTGCAGGATGACGGCAAGCCCGATATTCAAGAGTGGAACAAGCAGCTGGCCGCAATTGGCGAATGCAGTTGGGTCAACTGCCCTTGGCTCTTTGGAGAGTGCTACATGTACAGGTACGTTGTTGCAAAGATCGGATGGAAGAATTGCGCTGAAACCCAACCCAGATGCATCCAGAGAATCCTGAATTCCTCGCAACACTGGCAGAACTACGATGTTTTCAAGCGCCAGAAAGACTCTACCTTTGTCAATTCAAAAGCTGCCGTCTCTGAGCTCGCCAGCCGTTATATGCATGTCATTGCCGATACTGCACTTGCCCAAAATGAAAGCAAGGAGGAGGCGAAGAAGTTGCTGTTTATCGAGATGACGGAGATCGCACTGTGGGGAAACGCCACAGACCTGTCACTCCTCGCTAACCTGACTCTGGAGGACTTGCAAAACCTGCAGGGCCGTGAAGCCATCCAGAAGAGCCAGCGGAACATCGTCGACAACGACACTGACGACGTCTGGGAGTATCTTCAGCGCACTGCCGGTCAGGCAAGTCGCCAGATTGACATTGTCCTCGACAACGCCGGCTTCGAGCTCTTCACCGATGTGCTCTATGCCGCTTATCTGTTGGATGCCGGCATTGCTACCTCCGTCAGACTGCATACCAAGCAGTTCCCGTGGTTCGTCAGCGATGTCACCCCCTCAGATGTCGACTCGCTGTTCGAGCATCTCGAGTCCTGCGAATGCTTCCCAGGTCGCGAGCATCTCGACCAACTCATCCCGAGACTCCGCAAATTCTTCCAGTCGGGCGCCATCACGACCACGAGCGACCCCTTCTGGACGACACCGTTCTCATTCCACGAGCTGCCATCCAAGGCACCCGCTCTCTTCAAGGAACTCCAGGACAGCTACCTGGTCATCTTCAAAGGTGACCTCAACTACCGCAAACTGACCAGGGATGGGTTGTGGCCTCACACCAGCACGTACGAGGAAGCTCTGGGTCCCCTTGGCAAGCAGAGCGGCGTGAAGATCTTGGCCCTTCGCACGAACAAGTCCGACGTCTGTGTTGGCGTCCCGACGCAAAGCAAGGTTGATACCTTGAACGAGGAGGCGCCCGGTGGTGCCTGGATCCGGAACGGAAAGTATGCGGTGGTGTCGTTCAATGAGGGCCAATAATTCTCCCTGTCGTATGAATAAATTCCTTTTACTTTTATTGCGGCCATGGTGAAGGTGAACGGGTTATGTCATGGACCATTCTTCTTTTAGAGAATTGACTATCCAGGTCGTCGGCCATGAATGCTTCGCTTCCATATCTCGCAGCAGTCTAATCAATGTATCCCGTTCTGCTGAATCCGTCATCAAGGGACCCCCTGCTGATGTCAGTAACTGCATCTTTCATCCCACACGAACAAACCAGGGCATGTCTCACAAATAAAGGTGGAATGACAGAGCGTGATCAACGACGGCACCGTCGAAGGGGAACTGTTGCATGCTCCACAGATTGCGCGAGCATGCATCATGACTCGGATCTGATGGCGTTAGCCAGAACTCATTTGCACGACAGCAAAAACCAGAACTCACATCAGACTCGCGAGCTGTGCTATGTAACCCCCTAACCGCAAATTTAGGCGATGGCTTGTAGATGGCCAAGAGCATACAGGCGAGATGATAGTATCCGAATGCCATAACTACAAACAACATTAGACAGCGCAAAGTAGAAGGAAAGACATTTGCAGACATACTATGCCAGTCCGCCGTAAACCATATCTCAGGAAACGGGTTTCCACTCTCCGGAACGGGTTCGCTATACCAGATTGGGTCAAAAGTACTCGGTCGGGTGCTCAACCAACTCTCAACGGCCTCGGATAGCTCCTGCCATCGGCGCATTCTGGTGGAAGGCTCAGGGTAACTCGACCCAAAGCAAAAGTGAATCACCGTGGCACAGATCCAAGTCATAGTGTTGGCCCAGGCTGTTTCAGACTTCGGATCGCTCAGAGGGTCACCTCCGGCCGGGGGAGGAATGAGAACCAAGTTCAAATCCACATTAGGAGCCTGTTGATGCACACAGGCATTGTACAGGCACTGACGCATGTACACCCAGAAAGCCGCCTGCCGCAAACCCGGGGTGGAGGGATCCACCTCACGTCCTTGCGATGCTCGGAGCAGAGCCGAGCAGCCGGCTAAATGACGCTCCTGATCGCTACCGGTTACCATGACTGT
The DNA here is from genome assembly GCA_027569585.1 of Penicillium silybi. NCBI lineage: Eukaryota > Fungi > Ascomycota > Eurotiomycetes > Eurotiales > Aspergillaceae > Penicillium > Penicillium silybi. The sequence goes on from JAPDFI010000011.1 coordinate 73,492, forward strand.
TTCAGCCCGAAGGAAATTAGCCTGGGCGTCTCGTGACGGGTCGAAACTTTCTCGGACTCACCGTTCAGCTGTTCAAATACCCGCAGGATGACAATGGTACACATCAGAATATCATCGTCGGCCACCGTTTCCGAGCTCAGGGAGGGGATCAATAGTTCTACACAGCGCTCATGCGCCTGCTCGGCCATTTCGGCATCTCCGACGTGTCGGGCCGCGTAGGAAAGCACGGCATGCAGCAGGATCGGCGATTGCTTGACCAGGATGGGAATTTTCCGAGTGAACTGGCGGGAGGCGTCGGTGCAGTCGAGCCAATACCCGAGGCGCGTTGCAAAGTAATGCACAAGGTAAGCTTCTCTGTAGGACAGTGGAGACCCTGCATGTATGGCACCTGCGGGCGAAGCCGGAGACCAAGGACTTAGAGAGTCCGGTCGAAGCAGATGGGAGATCTGCATTTCAACCACGTTACAGTAGGAGGGGGAGGTGGTGGTATTGTCGCCTGGAGAGGCCATCAGGGGCACTGGAACAGAGTCTCTGTGTTCTGGCAGGATAGTAGATCCTTGTGTGTGGTATGGTGATGTCACCGAGCCATTGCCGTGTTGGTTGTTATACAATTCCGCATAGCTTGGATTGGATATGTGTTTAGGGCTGGTTGCATTCGCTGCAGTTCCGTGTTCCAGCGGGTGTGACATTTCATCATGGCCATGGTCAGGAGCATCCTTGGGGACTTCCCCGGCCTTTCGTACTCGATAATGCTTGATTCTGATACGATTGGATGGATCTTCTCGAAGGCATGGCCGGTTCTTTTTCTGGCATTGCCCACATATCGGCTTGACTTGGTCGCCTGTTCTCAGGTAAGCCGGTGCATTCAGCCTATATTGAACTGTTGGATGGCATACATTTGACATGTCTCTTCCGGCACGTTAGGCTGTTATGGAACTTAGCAAAAAGTGTCAATAGACGACAGAGCTCGGATATTTTCTCCGTCAACCGTCAGCCAGTCAATAGTTCTGCTTGGCAACCAAGGAAAATAGATCCGAACCAGCCCTCCATCCAATTATGGACAGGCGCAGTGTGTAGCTCGTATAGTATAAGGCAATATGGCGGGGAAGACTGACCATCCATCTTTTGACCGAAGCTTCCCCATGTTGAAATCTGAGAGGTCTGTAGGACTGGCACGGTAAAACTAAGGCTAGTCTGCCTCGAAGAAGGAATATCGAGACGAGAATAGAGAGCAGACAGGATCGAGTGGAGGCAAGGGGATTACGGAGAGATGGAGAGGAGAGGAGAGGAGAAGAGAAAACTCGGGATTTGTGGTTGTGGAGGCGAAGACGGAAAAGGCAGGTGCGCCCGAGGTTTTAAGTTCCGTGCAAATTGCCAAAGTGGCGAGACTCACGAAAACCGGACACCGAAAACACGGAAACCCAACAATCTGGTCTCCCCACGGGGTCGATTCTCGGCTCCATTCTCCTTCTCTCTCTCCGCGCTTCCCCGGATGGAAACCATGCATCATCTATAAACATCCCCACATTTCCCTGACATGACATGATCTTTTCTCTATCAAATAATCCGGGGTTCACTCTCCCAGTCTTGCTTTCTATACTTTCTCTCTTTCTTTGTCTTTGATTACCCTTATTCCACCCCATCATTCAAGTTTATTCACCATGATCCAGAAAGGTTTCTGGCGGACGGTCCCTGGACCTAAACTGCTCAAGTTGATTACTGCGGTCTCTGCCATTGCCATTTCCTATGAGGGCATGAGTCAGGGTGTCATGGGTGCTGTCAATGTCGCCCCGGAATATGGAGTATGTTGAGCCATTATCTCCAAAGGATCGGAACCGTGAACTAATCGAATATCACGTAGTATCGCATGGGCTTCGCCGATGAGCATGGCAAAGTCATCAAGCCCTCTCTGCAGGGTGGCATCGCTGCCATGTACTATTTCGGTGCTCTCCTAGGAGCATTCTGGGCCGGCAGTTTCTCCGACTCCTACGGGCGTATCAAGGGTATCTGGATGGCCTGCTTCTGGTGTCTTATCGGAGTTATCCTTCAAGCAAGTGCCGTGAATCTCACTCACATGCTCATCGCCCGTGTCGTCGCGGGTGTCGGTGTCTCCTTCATCATAGTCATTGCCCCCTCGTGGACCGCAGAGCTGGCTCCAGCGGCCCATCGAGGTCAAATGATCGCCCTGACTTTCCTCGCCAATTTTGGAGGCATTACACTGTCTTCCTGGATTGGCTTCGCTACCTCCTTCACTGATTACGCCGGCGGCGCGTTTCGATGGCGCTTCTGCTTTGCCACCCAGGCGATCCCGATCTTCTTCCTCGTCATCGGCACCCTACTCATTCCTGAATCGCCTCGATGGCTCGTCAAGGTCGGACGCAACGCAGAGGCTTTCGAGATTATCACCAAGCTCCGTGGAGATGGCGACCGCGACCACCCGGATGTGCAGAAAGAGATTCGCGAAATCGTCGCCGTCGTGCAGATGGAACACGAGTCGCAGAGCTCCAGCTATATCAAGATGTTCTTGGGTATTGGATCCGGGGATATTCACATTGGCCGTCGTATCCAGCTGGCCTTCTGGCTCCAGGTCCTGATGCAGTACGGCACGGGTATCGCGGCCGTCGTCATCTACTCGGGCAACATCTATCGCACTGCCGGCTTTGGTGATTTCAAGTCCAACTGGCTCTCTGCTCTGTGCATGACCTGCGGTATCCTGGGGACCGGTATCGCTGCCTTGACCTTGGACCGAGTGGGTCGTCGCCGGACCCTCTACTGGGGAGCGGTCGTTCTGAGTATTATTCTTTTTACCCTGTGAGTACAAAACTCTTTCCCCCAGGCTGTTGCTTTTGTTGACTTTCCTGCAGTGGTGGTCTGAACCGTGGTGCCGTGAACAACCCCGACAAGGCTGAACAGTACGGAACCGGAGCCGCAGCCATGGTCTTCCTCTACGTCACTGTCTTCAGCTCCTCCTGGTTGATGATTCCTTTCATCTATCCAACCGAGATCTTCCCAACATGGCTGCGCGCCAAGGGTAACGCTTTCGGTGTTGCAGGTTGGGCGGTCGGCTACGGCGCTGGATCGCTACTGGTCCCGGTCATGTTTGCCGGTATCCAGGAGAAGGTTGGTTCAGTTCCCTCCTCCTTTCCATCTTTTCATTTCTGACTTCTTATTCTCAGACCTTCTACGTCTTTGGTGCCGCCATGCTCATTTACATCCCCATTATCTACTGTTTCTTCCCCGAGACTGCCGGCCGCACACTCGAGCAGATCGACTTCCTCTTCGCCAGCAAAAGCCCCTTCGTGTGGGATGAGGAGAAGGAGTTTGCTAAGCGCATGGCTCAGTTCAATGCTGAAATCCAAAAGATGGAGGTTGAGAACGGCGGGTATGCGGGCGACGAGAAGAGATGCGAGGAGTTTGTAGAGAAGGTCTGAGCGGTTATATGGCTGGTTGCAAGCCAAACCGTCCATGATTTTGTACAATGGTCTTGCTGTTCAACGCGCTGTTATATACGAAGGCATACGCCATAATATGATTACGTATCAAGTCGAGCTATACACATGTGTATGAAAATGTATCATTCTTCTCTGAGAGGGTTTTCGTGGGCGCGATGGAGATATGTGGTGCTTTTCGAAGGATATTTTGTTGTAGAAGATAAATTGTTCAACTTTTCGAAAGTTTGCTTGGCACATTGCGCGTTCTTTCACCGGGTTGCTCTACTCGCGTTGCTCTGCTCGCGTTGCTCCTCGAGATTTACAAAGGAGCAATCGAATTTGACCTTATTTAGGCCTGGGAACGCATGCCCTATTTGAAAGCCGTCCGGACATTATCAACGACCAAACAAAATTGCAACATCGCTGCAGCAAAATTGGTGCTTCTTGCTTGGCATACAACATCTCAGAGAATGGATCCGCAGTCAATGACTGAACAAAAACCATTCTATATTCGTCGGCTCGAGAAAGCTCACGACAGCCGGCGTGTCTCTCGGACGAATGCTCGCAGGAATCTGCGCCTCATGAGACTTCGCTTCTTTGCGGCAGATTCGGTGACTCTTATGATGAGCGATGTCTGTGAGTCAGTGGAGAGTGAATGGAACGACGCAATAGTCGTAAGATATTTTGCATGATTTATGGGGTTGCCATATATCATCACCAAGGACTTTAGTTATGACTACATGGGAATCATAAGCCAGGGATTGAAATTCTACCCGAAAATGCAAGAATATGAGTAGAAATATAGAACATTCAATAACTCGACTGGTCCTTAATCCCACATTGAACGAAAGACAGCCTGTCCAAAAGACGGAACTCTTTCTAATAGTTTTGAGAACTTGTTTTCCTGCATGAAATTCTCCAAATTCCACACAACGTAGTCTCGCAGCACCTTTTGCAGGTCCCTTGAAAGCTCACTTTCCTCGAAGCAAACTCGCAGAAGTCCCACAATTTCCCCTATTCGTTCGTGGAATGGTTCGATGTCTCGAACCAGCCGATATAGCGACAAGGCACATAGTGAGCTCCAGCCTGTTTTATAGGCGGAATCATGAATCTCGGCGTGGCTCAAAAGCCTATTTGTAGAGCTATGTTGATGATTAATAGTCGAGCCTTCTGCGACTTCCGACCGTGGAGCGTAGTCAAGATATCCTAGCAGGTGTATATAGACATGAGGAAGAATCGTTGGGTGGAAGGTATTTCGAATCAGATTAAAAGGATTCCATCGTCTCAAATCTTGCTGAGAAACTAATTCTCCAGAATGAGACTGCACAGCATGACTTTCCGACGGGTTCGCAGGGGGGGTGAGACAGAGTAATCGCCAGAGTACACAATCTATTTCAGACTTGTGTCGATTAGGCCCCTTGGTCTGTGAGGCTATGTTTATTAGTTTAGGGGCTGCGTTGATTAGTTTGGGGGCTGCGTTAATCAGCTTAGGGACTGCGTTGATGAGTTTAGGGGCTATATCGACTAGCTTGGGGGTCTACGTTGACGAGTTTGGTGGCTATGTCGACTAGCTTAGGGGCTGCGTTGATTAGTTCTGCGTTGATTATTTTGGGGGCTATATTGATTAGCTTAGGCCTGCGTTGATCAACTTGGGGGCTACGTTGATCAGCTTAGGGGCTGTGTTGATTAGCTTGGGGGCTATGTCGATCAGCTTAGGGGCTGCGTGGGCTCGCGGTGCCGACCATGTATATATAATGTGTCTATGAATCCTTGGGTTGTAAATTTTGAAAAGCAATGGTATCCTTTTTACTCCATCAAACGTGGAAAAATAACTCCCTGGACGAAGCATAAGACAATCATCTATCAGGTATCGTATTTCGTCGAACTAGTAAATCTCCAGAAGCTAATATAAAAATCGATCTAGATTCAATCTGGCGGGCATCTCGGTTCCACAAACAACATGCATCTATCAACTATAGCTCTTGCCCTTATAACCACCTCAATTTCTCAAGTCCTCGCAAACACAGTCAGCATCTATCTGGAACACGATACCTCTCTCAGCGGTGACAATAATGTTGGTTGTGGAATTAAGGTGTATGACAATGACAACCCTGACATCTCTAATGATCCCGGCGCCGCGTCGCGTCAAATCTCTTGTGCCGGGGGTGATTTCAGTCTTGACTATGGCGGATCAACATACAAATTCCACCTAGATGGGACAATCGACATGCATATTGATGGAAAGGCTTGGGCTACAATTGATGGCGGTGACCCTATCAACATATACCCTGACGGGAAATATTATCATTCGGTCTTCACTGCCTACCTAGGAAATGTCGTGTGGAATGAATGGTACGTGACTGGTGTTTAAAGTCAGACTTTAGCGATATTGGGGATTCTTGAAGCGATAAAATCAGTGATTTGATCCGAGTCCCTACTGTCATAGTCCCTCGGGAGCGATCAGACACGTGACACGCTGGGTTATCCCCCGATTACTGCATGATGAGGAGAGCTGGACGATTTGTGGTGGAAAATATTCAGACCATCCGGAGAGGAGGCGTTCCGAATTTACCCATGTCAGATAGCATTGCAAATGGAGGCGTAGCTATTGACGAAAGAAGCCATTATTCGCGAACGCGATCGATCTTGTTCTTTACCCGTCTTTCTAGGGATATGCACAAGGCCGCAATAACCTCAACATGGTAGATTGACGACGGTCCAGACGAGGGCATCCCTGGCACCCCTATAGCCTGGCTCCCGCCATTGCGAGCGCATACCCGAATGGATTCGCTCTGGCACTTCTTCGCCCAACACGACTTTATGCCCATGAGAATGAACCGGTAGCGGTGACGGCTTTGGCGGCTCTTTCATTGGTGGAGGGGCGGGGTTTGGATTTGACTGTCGAAGTCGTATGGGGGTTGATCATACTCGTTGCCCATAGTTCGGGCATCCGGCAACTCCAAACGTCTCCAACGCGGATCCGCAGGACCTACTAGATTAATTAGTCAATAATTAATTTAGAGGAAGAGTATTAGATTAATTACCTTCTTTATCTTACTAAACCTTTCTTTAATTTTATTACTATTCTATCTAAAACCAAGAATATTACTACCTATAGCGTCTTTAGTATCTATAATAAGCTTTTTAATTACCTTAAAGGTTTAATTAGGTAGTTGAGATGGACAAAGGTTAGTCTTCTTTACTCTTATAGATTTCCCTTACTCTTACCTCTTATTTCTATCACTTTAACTAGTATATATAAAGTGGTGATATTGCCTTAATTCAGACCAAAACAGGCGTAAAGAACAGAAATTAATCAGCAGATTATGTAGAAAATTCAGGCCAAATCAGGCCAAATAAGGCAGAATTAGGTGAGGTGTCCGTGGGCGACCTATGTCAATGCCTAACATTGCGGTGAGGTCTGAGCGGTGATATGGCTCGCAAGCCAAACCGTCCTGATTGTTGTGCAATGGTCTTGCTGTTCCACGCCGCTGTTATATACGAAGTCATACGGCAAAATATGACTATGAACTTATCTTCATTTCTATAGAAGAGACATCATTGTTTTACTTCCAAAAGTTCCCTCGTCCTAAGACCCGTCCAGATCATGGGATGATGCATTTGATATGTTGAATTTCAGAAGATTATTTAAAAATGATGCTTACGTCTGCCTATTCACGTAGATTCACTTATCATAGAACTGTATATACCTGCTATATAGTGTGGTCCTGCTCTAAGCCGTTACTGGCTAATACTTTCCTAATTAAACAGCTGATTTAGCAGTAGGTAATAGACGACATCGCATTCCTGACAGTGGACCAGCTCGAGAACGCGGCGAAGGCAGTCGCAGTTGGATAGAGGACTGCAGCCGGATAGAGGATTGAGGTTCCGATCATTCGACGACTGCTATGAAATATCGTAACTATCAGCGTGCAGGTCCGCGGATCCTTTACTCAGAAATTCAGAATGCGCTCTGAAATTCGAGGGCTGATTAACCGGGACAGCATGCCCGCTTTCTGGATCACTATCAGTCCCTCCGATCTGAGGAATCCACCGGTCCCAATTCTGGCTGATTTCTACTCCGGAGACAAAGTTTTCCAGCGCAAGTATTACTATTATGAGTTGGCTACCTTCGGGATGGACAACTAGTGGCGGCCTCTCTAAGCGGGAGGAGGAGCACAAGCACGGAAGATTCCAACGCTTACCCGATCTTCTGCGCTGGGTTTCGGGCCTGGGCCGACCACTCGGTGCACGCAAGCGCGAGCCTTGGTTCTCCCCAGTAGACGTTGCAATCGAGACCCTGCCAATACAACCACTTCGTTTGGAGCAGCAGGAACACGCAGAAAAGATGCCTCGCGACCTACACCGTCGCTGCCTAGCTCCTCTGTGGATTCAAGGTCGGCGACTTCTAAGCCGTCACCATCGTCATCCTCCCGAATCAATATCGTCAGTGTGCCGCCGTCCATATGCGGAGGAGAATAATCGCCGCCCTCGACGATCATCCGTCGCGAATTATAGTATTGTATGCCCACCGACTCATAGTCAAGAACGGGGGTCCCCGTCAAGGGTATCTCCGACTCGAGAACGTCACGAAAGACCGTGCTGAACAATTGGTCTCGAGAATGCTTCCATTTCTCATGCTCGCATAATTAGCTCGAGCGTTTGCTATTTGGGTGAGGCGGCAGTTCTTACATCGTGCATTGCTGTGACAGAGCGAAAAAACTCGGCAGGGGGAGGAATACGACCTTCTCGCTTGCTGTTCTTCTGGAAGAAATTGATGCCTTCCTTTGGTATTGGCGTAGTTCCACGAATAAGCTCCGTACCAAAGCCTGAATACCCCTGCGTGCTCTGTTTTATTTCATTGGGGAGCTGGAAAAACTTCCGAGCCTAGGAAACGTTAACCTGAACTGAAAGGAAGGGTCGGCATCAGGAAAATGAAACCGACATCGCGCAATAAGCCTCCAGCAACCGCCTGCTTTAGTTCGGGGGCCCATAAGCGAAAAGCTCCGTATTTACGTAGTGCTTGTCGCAACCTGGAAATGGTTGCGGGGCTCTGCTTTATCGACAGGTCAATAATAGGAAGGGAGTCCATAGTAAATATTGCTAATAAGAGTGCAGTGAGGAGAAGAAGCTGAAGTGGTAGAATTACCACTAGTACAAATATGTTCACCGCCCGCCAGCTCACATGCGGAGTGTCAGAACACACAAACAGGGCTGACATAGCTTTAACAGCAGACAATCCTTCTTTTCTGTGTGTCTTCCAATCTGCGTTCTGATGCTCCATCCCACAGTAAACTACAGTTTTACAGTTGCAACACACGGACTTGGGGAAGCGACGCCTCTTTCTGCTACCAGAATACCGTCACCAAGAATACACCATAACACTCAAGTGACGGTAAGCCCGACACACGTGATCCAGATGTACCAACGTACATTGCCAAGCACTGGTATACCACAGGGGCGACAGAGACCGCGAGCCAAGGATATATAAGGACACTCGCTCACGTACTTAGTTTAGTTCTTCGCTATCATTCCTACGTTGCTACTTGGAACCACCATTGCTTAGTATATCACTGTTTGACTCGTCGACAACCATCCTACAATAAGGCCAGCACCTTAGTGGCAGAACTTATTGGCGCTCTACCTCCAGGGACGTCTTACCGTGTACTAAAAGTACGCGTAATCCACAATGACTTGGGTATTGTTTGGCTCTTGACAGGGCGTAGATTACGGAAGTCTTGGCATAATCAAAATATAGACTAGCGGCTCCACTGTGGCGCTAAGATCGATTGCCGAGTCATACCTGCCATTTTGTTCACAAATGGACGAAAGTACGAGAACTTTAAATTCGGCCCCTTCCTCGCCAAGTGAGCCTTTAGTTCGCCCTTGTCTTCTGGATCCAGTCAATTGCGTCCAGCAAATATGGGATCTAATTGCAGTCAGTAAATGGTACACAATAAGAGAAGGCAAGCCTGCTCACAAATCGTGAAGGACTCTCAGTAGCTGGGAAATGCCCGAGTCCCTTCATGGACTTGAAGTTTGCGCCCTTGATCTTTCGGGCAGTTGCTTCGCTCATAGCAGGCGTTGTGCTCCAGTCAAATTCGCCAGTGAGGAAGTAAATAGGACACTTCTTGACGTCAATGCTAGCGACGCGGCTCCGAGCATCGAAACCGCCGAAGTAAAAGTCAAGGTCACCGTGGAAGATGCCGTACGCCTGGGCACTGTAAAGGTGCCAGATGAGCTGCTTGTTGATGAGCGGCGCACTGGGAGCCATCATGCCATAGATCCAATCCGGATTGAAAAGAGATTGGTTTACCAGTGGCGATTTATCGTCGAACTGGCGCTTCATTGTCAAGTAGTCGCATCCCTGTAGGGGGATGGCACCGCCCGCACCGACTTCGTCGGCCCGAATGGCCACAGCAATACAAACCTGACCGGCCATCGACGCACCACAGATGATGGGCTTGTTCAACTTGAGGACCTTGACCATCTCTCGGATAGCGCCGACGTACGCTTCCTCGGTGTTGGTATGATTTCCTGGGAGGTGGTTCTTTCCGGGGAAGCTGCGGCCGTGGGCAGGGAGATCAAACGCAATCATTTTGCACTTGGCCCTCATAGATGCGTCATTCATGACACTGTGGTATTGACGGCTATCACTTCCCGCGGTGTGAAGGAAAACAATCTCTTGAGAACCGGTACCGCTGGTTTCATAGAAAACCTTTGTCTTGCCCCATACTGGGGGCTCAATGAAGACGTATTTTCCGGTAATATGATCTTCGTCGATCTCAACCTCCTCGTCTGCAACGATCGGGCCATGCAGACCCTCGCGGATTAATTCTAGCAGACAAGTTGTAAGATGCGCATACTGGCCATACTTCACACGATCTCCGTGGATGCCAGCACCGTCCTGAACGATGTTCATTCCCTTTGATATAACGTCAGCGAACTGGCGTACCAAAATGACGCGGCAGTGTCAGTGGCTTACCTGTATACCGACAAAGCTGGTATAGGGCGCCTGGGGATTTGCAGAGAAGAACTTCTCCCAGTGACCCGGCTGTGCCACCAAAACGAAATCGGCTTGGGAAGACGAGCCGCGGGAGACGATGGTTCTGCCACCCGATTCGACGGTGACTAGAATTGCCTGGTCCGAGCCAGTGGATTGCACGCCCATGGTCACGGGGTCGTGGATTGCTTGCGTGTCAATGAATGCCTGCCACTGCTTGTCATGATTGAGAGTATTGTTCAAGGTGGCGAAAGACGGGCTGACCGCGTCGGGGAGCGACTCCCACGCGTGAGAATGGTTGTTGGACATTATGTTGATCCCAGTGCAATTCGAAAGACTTTGAGAATAATGAATTAATATCTGCGTTTGAAAAAAAGGAGAACGAGCGATTTGAACAGGTTATTTATACCCATGTAGTTCGCCAGATATGCAACCCCGCGGGGTCCCCACAGAGATCCTGGCCCGATACCCGTCTACAAGTAACCGAGAATCCATGAGAAACCGGGACTCCATGTAACCGAGCCCTCAACCTCGCAACGATGCCATGGAACAGTTGGTGCCGAAGTTGATGCATTGGTTAGTTTTCTCGGAAGTCCTCCACTAACAGCGCATCCGGGGCCATCCAGAAATCGAGGGCGACCACGTGCTTCTTGCAAGAGGTCCGTAGTGGAATATCTCGTTGAAGATCAGAACCTTGCCTTGGCTCCAATCTTTGGCCATCCTGGGCTTTTTGTAGGGAGGAAATGAGGAAACTTGTGTATTGACGAGGCTGTATTTCCGCTCCGCCCCCTCATATCTTAAACTAGTCGCTTCTCTTCCATAAACTCCTCCAGAATCTTATTGACTTCATCCGCTTTCTCTAACTGCAGCCAATGCCCACCATTCACATTCTCAACTTTGAGATCAGGGACGAGTGGCCGCATCTGCTCCGGAAAATTGACCGAGACAGTGATGACGTAACAAGTAGAGGCGATTAGCAAGGTTGGATGTGTTAAGGTGTGGGCGGGCGTTGGAATTTCTGCATTACATATTAGTAGGATACGGAAATCGTAGGTAATAGAGAACAAGTTCCAGGCGAAGAGATTGAATGGAAGAGACAGGGAGACACAAGGTATACAGGGAAGTGGTACATACTCTTTTCATCTTCTTCATTGATGTTACGCAGACTAGCCCTATACCAGTTGATCGCAGGGGCATAGCCACCTTTCTCGAGGGAGAAGGCGTGTTGATAATATTTATGGTCCTGTTGTATGTAAGCTAATTTGGAAATCCCATGCATCACAGCTACAAATTTTACTTCTGATGTCAGATAGGCTGGCAAATCCGTAGTCTTGCCCTCGGTCAACCAAGTGCGGAAACCGCCTGGGGTGCCCTTGTATTTCTTGTTGATCTCGTTGTCGGTGGCGAAATAGAGCGATTCCACGGATTCGGACTGCAGTGTTGTCAATTTTTGGCAAGTCAGGATTTCCAGATTTTGGAAGGACTTACATGTTCATCTAGGACCTTCGCAGCATCCTCTTCGTTAAAAAATAGGAAATAGCCGAAAATCGAAAAACCAAGCTTGGCCTGCACCGAGCTATTGATATGTTGTATCACTGTGGGGGTGAGGCTCTGGCCAGGGGCACCGTATCCGTGGTCGATGAAGGCATAGGCCGAAAAGCGCTCCGCATGATAGTTCGCCAGGCGTGACAAAAGGAAAGATCCCCTGGTGGAAGAAGTGTTAGCATAATTGCATGCTATCTCGGCACACGTTCTCTCCTTTAATTTAGAAACTACATGGATGTGACAACTGGCAGAAAGACAGAATGAATCGCAAAACATACCAATCATGTGCCACGCCCACCACCACTCCAACGCCCTCTGAAACCATGATCTCAACAATGTCCCGCGCCATACCTTCACCCCTATACATCTCTAACTCACTCGGCTTCGACGTCTCCCCGAAACCGAGTAAGTCCGGAGCTAGGATTCCATAACCCTTTGCCATGAAGAAAGAGATCTGATGGCGCCAGTCGTGCGAGGTGGACGGAAAGCCATGCAGGAAGAGAATGTATTGAGTGTTGGGTGATTGGGGTGGGATATGGATGTAAGAGTACGTGAGTGCGCGTGAGGTAGTGTAGGTTGAGTGAGGGTAGGCCATGTTTGGTTATACTTATTGGGTGAATGTGAATTATTCGATGAGTTTCTGACGAAGATAAGGGGGCACTGACTTATATACATTTAGTCCGGTGGACAAAGAGTCTAAGATTCTGGAGGCAACTCACTCTCTTGACAACGAGATGTCTCACTAAGTCCTTACATTCCAAACCTGGATAAAGCGTGATTCTAGATAAGTACTAGCATGCCAGGCATAGAGTCGCTAAGCCTATTAAGGGCCCACTCAGACTGCATTTATTGGCTCCAGCGTAACACGGCAGAACACCGCCATTATGACGAGCATAGCTTTCTATGCGCTTTTTAGCGATTGAGGTGTAGATATACCTTGGCCCAACAAGACTGTAGTGCGATAAAAAAAAGACCTTTGATACGCTCTGAAGACTGCGGTTGGTTGTTGTAGTCTTCCGACGTCTTGCTTGTACTGCAATACGAACACTTGTATTGGGAGTACATAGATGTCTTTGCGTTACCTACATTAGCTTGTGTACAGCGTTGCAACTCTTGATCATTTCCTTGGTATTTTCGGTTTGTTTTTATCGCACTGTAAGAGGCCCTTCATCTACAAGTCGGCCTGAACTAACATCTCATTCAGTAAATAAAGATTATCTATTCATTAATTGTTGCTGTTCGACCGAAATGCCACAGAGGAATTGACTTGAGCAGTGAGCTGAGACATAGCACTGGCAAGTAGATCATATCTTGTAGATAAACTGCCAATCTGGCAGTTCGATCCAGCTAGAGCAGAAACCGCGAATGTCCTATCTGGTCTCGTACAGAGGTTCCCAAGCATGGCACATCCAGCCTGGATATGCATCTCGACCCGGCTATCGAGTCCTAGGAGAAACTCGATATAGCTGAAGACAACGCTCGCTAAGACGGCAAGCTCTAGACTTTGGGAAGATTCATCAAGCCGACAGTGAAGATCCTGGATGGCCATGCTATAATGTCGAATTGAGAACGCGATCGCTCGGGGTGTGTGCCATATGTCAGGATGATAACGGCTCCTGGTCAAGGCCCCGACTGCTAGGGCCGCATGATGTAATGGTGGTTCGGCAAGAGTGCCCTGGAGGATAATGTCTTCCCATGCGGGGATCTCAAAAAATAAAGAGAATTCCCCAGCACAAACGACTTGGAAGTACTCCATGTGCTCATGTTCGCCATCTAGTAAAGGCCTAGCAGAAGGGTATCGCAGACTACCGATAGGCGGAGTCATCGCGTACTGCGGTGCGTTAGAGGGAGACGACGAGACGAAGTCACATTTCCAGCCCGCTCTAATACAGGCTGAGCAAGCTGGCCTGGCCTCATCGCACTTCTTATGCCTGGTTCTACAGTACTGCAAAATTAACAAGCTGGTTCAATTAGTTACGGGCGGAGCACACTCACTTGCATGTCAAACATCCCGTGCTGACTTTCCGAACGCCCCGAGCGCCAGGGCGTGACTTTTTTGTCATTACTGGACCGTTACTATGGTGACTTAAATCATGACGAAGGACCGCTCTGCGTATCGGTTGAAGTAGAGGAGCGAGATCCAGGAGGATGTTACGAGCGAGAGAAATAATTAAGGCGTAAGCCTATGAAAGAGACTAAGGCTTAAGGGCCACCCTTGGCCGTTATGATTGGCTGAAGCGTAAGTTGATGCACGCTGATGTTGGTTGGATGATAGCGGATCCTCCTAAAATGATTTTGTCATCAGCCACACTTTCGGGCGCCTAATTCGTAATTCCATTCCTAGCTAAATAAATAACGTAATCGGTAAGCGACCTGCCCACTAGGCAGAGACATTTCCCACGGGACTAGTCACATACTTTCGTTTTTTCCGAGACTAATATAAACCAGAGAGCAATCTCCGAGCCACTTCTCGGCGAACAAAAAGTATGACGCTGGCCGGCTTGGATTACGACTGTAGCATATGGGTGTCATGACTAGTATTATTCCATGAATGTATGAGAAGCCCACATTCTATCTCTTTTCCGCGACCGGCTCTATCTCTTGATTCTGTATCCTTTTTCAGCCAGAAATTCCTCCAGCAATCTGTCTTCTTTTTCGAGATCGATCTCACTGCTCTCCGGGAGGAGATAGTACACGAACATCCCAAGAATTGCCACACCGCCAGCCAAGTAGAATGTTGAATTGTTCCCCGCGTGGTCCTGCAGCGGAGTGAAGCATTCCGTGCCGACGGCAGCCCCAGTTCTGCCAAAGGCCGTCGCAATTCCATATGCCATGCCCCTCATGGCAGTAGGGAATATTTCAGATGAAATCAGTCCGATTGTAGCCCCAGGGCCCAAGTGACCAAACGCCTGCAGGAGGCCATAAAGCACAACGAAAGCAGCTATGTGCTGGGAAAGCTTGTTATACGTTCCACCAATGATAAAACCAAGAATCATGTAGCCGGCAAAGCCGAGCATTCCAGTATAGCGCCGTCCGATTGAGTTCGTGAGCCAAGCACCTAGTATCACTCCGGGCACAGGGAGAACGGCGAGAACAACCTGCCAGATCGCCGTCTTGCGGATATCTTTATCCTTGACAAGCGAAGAAATGATTGTACTGGACATGATGCTGTTCGGAAAATTGATGAAATCGTATAGGAAAAATGCGAGGGATGTCGTGAATATCCGCCACCAATACCGCCGGACGAGCAGCAAATAAAGTCGAGGGGATCCCCGCTGACTTGTGAGATTAGAATTGTGGAACAACAACGAGTCCACCATGAAGAAGCGAAGAACAATGATGATAACGGGAAGAATTGTCGCAGTGGAATAGATAACGTGGAACGCAATTGTGAGGTTGTTGTCGCTGGCCACGAGACAGATCAGATAAACAATTTGCAAGATAGGACCAGCAAGGGTAGCCATTAATGTGGTGAAGGACACGAAAAGTGGACCGCGGTATTTTCTCATGATCTATTTCGTTAGGCCTTCATGTTCGGAACGTGAACAGCGGGGAACTCACATCGTCTGATTCTTCGAGACCTGCAGCCGCACTCGGGGGATACTCGCCTCCCACTCCAAATCCAGCGATGCCACGTACCACCACAAAATACCATAGCATGTTTTGCGACGGATGAACCTGCAGAGCAAGTGTCGACAACAATGTGCCAATAGCCACGAGAGAGGAAGTGAAAAGCAGCCCGCCTCTTCGCGAAAACATATCTGATGTGTACCCGAGCACGACAATACCCAGGATGGCTCCGATGATCAACGAGTTACTGATTCGAGTTTTCATATCCGATGAATAACCGTCTGAGCCAAGGAGCTTCTTGAAAATGACATTTGTCGGGTTTGCGAGGGTGTTTTGGAATCCATCGCTAAAGTTTGCAATGTACTGAATGCAACCCGTCAGCACAATGTCGCTCATACCGTTCGTCCAGTTTCTCTCGACTTACGCAACTCAAGATTGTGATGTTGCTATGCCACTTTGTGGGATGATATGACTCAGTCAGTCCATCTTCAGCATCGGCTCGGACTGTGACGGCTTGCCCCACTTGAGCTTTTTGCTCGCCCTGGAGAATTTCATCTTTGTGTACAGGCATGGGTGGTGTAAGGTTTTGGAACTCTTCGTCCAAAAAGCTGATCACGAAGAGTCCATTGCCTTTTTTTTTAAAGGGGAAACGCCTCTCAAATTTTCCCTGTCTAATGCAGAGCTAACATCTAGTTGGTCCACTTTAATGATAAGGAGCGATGCGGGTGAAAAATTCACAATTTCCGCCCCAAATACCCCACCAGGCCACTCGCTATGCAGCCCCGCGGAGATAGGCCATAGAAACGGAGATTTTGTCAAAAGCTTGATCATTGACGTCTATGAGACCCTGAGATTCTTTTCAAAAATGGCATTTCGTTTCTAATAGGCAGAAAATCTATACCTTATGCTTCTGTTCGAGCACTCATGTTGATACGAAACCAATCGTTCTCGTTCTAATCTGTTCTCAGAGGTGATACTGGCGCGGGTTCTCCACAGAGATACCTAGCCTTTGCCACATGGCTTCCACATTCATGTCCTCTTGGCCGCTATATACTTCGTCAGTCGCGTAACCGATAGCGATGGAGGAAACATCAACTCACTCTTGCTTTTCATTGATCCATGGTTCTGTTTGACCCTCCGCGGTGTTCGGATTGCGGAATATCACGTTATATTTCTGCATCGAGAGTTGCATTAGCTCCATTTAACGTGTCTGACCGTCTGATCGCAAGATTTTGACGGCACTATCTCCAGATGACTTACCATGCCCAAGGTCAAGTGAATAGCCCCCGGTCCTTTCTCGAAAGTGTCTTCCGGTTTTCGTCCCTCGATCAATGCCTGGATATTTTTGGCAACCACCGCTGCTTGAACGGAGCCCGGTCGTGCAGCTTTCTGTGCGCCCGTGTCGGCGATATCGCCTACTGCAAACAAATTGGAGTACTTCTCATCCAGGAACTGCATTGTCGGCCGGATGCGAATAAATCCATTATCAGGATTGACGACAGAAGGACCCGAAATCCCGGATGGCTTCAGGTCGGAGAGTAACTGGTTGTTTGGTGTTTGTCCGGTTGCTAGAATGACGAACTCGGTGGATTCAGTTGCGCCGTTCGTAAGCTGTACCTCGAACGGGGTGCCATTGTTGGGGAATCCTCCATCTGGAATTGTCACTCGGGATCCAGTGATCAGCTTGATTCCGAGCTCGTTGAAGCGTCGCTGAATGAGCTCATGCAGTCCAGGGTGGAAGTTTGGCATCATTCGAGGCCGTGATTGCACCACCGTAACGTCCTTATCCGGATAGTACTCTTTCAGATCAGTCGCCATCTGCACTCCAACAGCACCTCCGCCAACAATCAAAATCGATCTGGATCTCTTGACGTCTGCTTGGTGATTTTGTAGGTAATCGACAGAAGTTGGTTTGTCGTCGTACTCCATTGCAGCTGGCTTTGATAGGCGTGTACCAGTTGCAAGTACAGCGAAATCAAATGAAATTTGTCGAGATCCCTGCCACTCCCGGTCGAGCTCTATGTGCTGGGGCTGAACCGACAAGACACGAGCCTGAACCACGCCATGTGAGGCCGCATTAGAAAGGCCAGAGAAGATACCACTGTAGGGTACAAAAGCTTTGTGTTCTTGGCCCGGAACAATTGCAAACCGAGGCTATGTGCGGGTTCCTCATCAGCTTTTACTCGCATCACATGGTAGCACAGATAATAGCCACTTACAAATGTGAACAAGTGATGGAAGTGACTGTGAGCTTCGATTAGAAGAACCTGGAGAGAAGGTGAGCTTATGTTCGACCAAAATGGCCCTTTTAATTGACTGTGAACCTACTCTATGTGTTGGTGGGATGACTTTTGCAAGCTCCTGTGCGGTTGTCTTTGCAGCCTGTTAGTGGTAGTTCATTTCCAACCGGATTTTCGAGACTCACTCGTCCGACGAACGACCCGCCGATGACAATGACGTTTCGAAGCATATTAGTAGCCATTTCGAATTGGATGAAGAAAAGTATGACCGGTAGAAACCTCTGGAGAGGATGCATAGCCTTCTTAAATGGGCCGGCAAGTGTCTCGGGGCATTTTATCAGATGCGCTTTATCTGATTAACTCCGAGACAAATTTCCTGATTTGGTGAAATGCCGAGACCCCGGAGAAGTTCATACCCGGAACAGTGGGCGCAACAGCCGATGGCGCCACCCTGCTCTTTACCCCGTGGCGTTCCCCGGATCCGCCCCTGTTTGCCGAGTGTAAGTTTAGGGCTGCAGGATTCGATAGTTGATGGCGTCAAAAGGCTTCATTGTCTTCTTTATGAGCTGCCTATGCCATTCACTGGTTGGGCGCCTCAGGCTGTCAGCCGCTTCCGCCGCCTTGTGTATGGTATTCAGTAGATAACATCAATTTGCTTCATATTGATCATCTCTAGGCTTTTATATTCATGGCGGATATAAGCTTTGACTGTTACGATCGCGGGAAACGCAGTTGCCTCTGGACCAACTCAAATCCAGGTCAAAGTCACAGTTGCAAAGTACAATCCGAAGATTTGAAGTTTGTTAAATAAACATGATTCTAGTCTGAATTTTGTGATCTCCAATATGCCCTCCTCAAATCGTATTATTCGTCCATGCTTGCCTTCATGCGAACGAAATCTTGACAATCTTTCCCGGCTCCTTGAAGGTGCCAAGAACAGGAGCCACCTGGCCTCCGCTCGTGCCCACATACAAGGTCTTTCCATCTTCGGTCAACCGGCAAGAAGTCGGTCCCGGCATTTGAGTGGAGAGCTGGCCTCCTGCGACGAGCGAGATTTGACCGGAAGGCGAGATACGGACAACCGAGTTTTGAGGGTCCGTAGCAATGTAAGCAGTTCCATCCGAATCCACTTCGATGTTATCAGGCAAGAACCCGCTGGCAATCACTTCGAAATCCCCGGCAGGAGTAGCATCGTCATTCACTTTCACGCGACAGAATTCCATCCTTGTGGTGCTCGAATAGTAGACATATCCGTTTACCACCTTCAGTCCATTGATACCCAGGGGAAGTGCCTGACCCTTGGCAGGCATCATGGTGGTGTGATTCATAGCGACTTCATAGTCACCTGTCTTTGTGTTGACCTTCCAAACTGCTCCTTTTGGGCTGTCGGCAATAAGAACCAGGCCGGATTCTTTGGTGAATGTGGTCATTCCGTTCAGTGCCTGTGCCTCTGGGAGCGCAGCAATAGACGAGGCGGTCGCAAGGTCCGAGACCCGTCCATTCTCCTTCGTATCAACCTTGTTGAAATCCAACTTTTGAACTGAAAATGATCCTGCAGTCGGTTTATACGTTTCAGTTGAGAAATTTCCCACGACCACGGCGAACACGTCGCTGTCAATCTCGCTAATGCCGAAGCAACTTGTGGCGTTGGGGAACGAGTAGGCAAGTGTCGCGTTTCCGCTGGTCGTGTTTACTGACCATACCTCTGGAACATCGAGACGAGTCAACAGCAAGCTTCCATCGGAGCGGAGGGCTATGTTGTCAACCCAAGAGCCGTTCTTCGCGAACTGGAAAAGTGTTTCGACTTGCACCTCGGGCTCATTGTTGCAACATGACCTTTCTATCTCAGTGCCGTATAAAGGAAATGATGCGAGGGTCCGTGGAATTATGGCCAAAGCACACATCCAAGTGGTGTGGAAACGCATCTTGAAGCTCGTTTTGGTTGTTGTGAGGGGGTGGACTTAGCGAAGGGACCGTTCTGTTGGCTATAGATGATCGCCCTGCTCTCGCAGAACCTCTAAATTGGTTCAAAGGCTCTATGCCAAATAATCAGACCGTTTGTCACCCCATTGGCTGTAACTTGGGCGCAGCATTCCTGGTAAGCTTTCTGTTTATCCGGGCAAGTCTCATCCCTACATTCCATTGATGCTCTTACCCAGATCCAAATATTTACCACTTATTGTTCGTGTTCCTCTAATGTTTGAGCATTATTTTTGTTGATTTGTAGGTATTCAAAGACATTTGGTTAGGCGAAAAGTTGTGCTGTCACTCGGAATATATATCCACTTAGCAAGTCATGACAAACAAGCGGCATGACAGAACTAAATTTAACAGACCACACAAACCTGATCCGAGTAAAGAATACTGCACTTGGACTAAACCCTAAAAATACCAGCACTGCATCACCAAACCTGGCTACGTGGCAAAGTTCGGCTCCTTATGAACCATATAACCGAGGAAACCGAGGAGCCCCACATCAACCTCCAACTCAACGAGTGGTTCGGTATAACCGAGCAAAACCGGGCAAGAAGCCTGCTGTGCTTTGAAGACTTGACCCATTTCACAGGAAACAGCCTATCTCGTCCATAATGGCGACCAACCCTGAACGACCAAGAACACGCGCGAAAAAGGCCTGTTTGGCCTGTAACGCACGTCGCGTGCGATGCAATGTGCTTGAGATGCAGCCGTGCCGCAATTGCGTGTCTTGGAATCTGGCTTGTGAATTGGGAGTGTCCCGGCGCGGAAAGTAAGCATTACTCAGTGTGTTTGTTCGATTGTATTCCAATACCTCTCGGTAGATACCCTCGTCGGAAGAAGAAAGCCTCACCAGGAGCTAGTGAGGACTCCAACGCGCAAACAAGCGCGCCGGCTGCTCGGCTTCCCCAGCGGGTGCCTTTTCAGGATCGGTCATTGCACTATACGCCGTCAACTCGCCCTGAGACAGCAGAAGACGCGATACATAAAACCGTGTTTCTTGGAGAGTCGAGTCCCTTGACATGCGTAGTTGACGAGGGACGGCGATCGCCAGACAAAGGCTACGCATGCGGAATCCAAAAGGGCCGACTTCACTATTCAATCTCTGAGTTTCGTGACCCTTCAGAATCCAATGATCATTCACTGGGACGTCGGAAGTCCCTCCAGGATCGTCTCATTCGTGAAAGTGCATTAGTCTTTCCATCATCCACCATTTGTGATGCCCTTCTACAAGCATATTTTGAATGGTTCCACCCGTGCTTCCCAATCTTAGATCGTCTACAGATTCAGGATGATTACCATGAAAACAAAGTTTCACCATTACTGCTCCAGGCAATTCTCTTCATTGGAGTCAGCATGTGCTCAGATGCAACCTTGAATACGACAGGGCACAACGATCGCTACCAGGCCAAAGGCATCTTCTACCGACGGGCAAAGGAGATATATGATGTCGGATGGGAGACTGACACGATAATTAAGTTACAATCACTATTTCTGCTAAGCTTCTGGCGCGGAGGACCAACCGAGGAGCGAGACGTTCGCTTTTGGCTTGGAGCAGCCACAGACTTGGCCCAGAAAAAGGGCATGCATGTGATGTAAGGGGATTACTTGTGCATCGTGTAAACTCGCTGACGACCCAGGTCCAAACTACCTTTCTTGAATGAGCGTGACCAAAAAGTCTGGAAACGGATTTGGTGGGCGTTATATGTGATTATCCTACTCAGATGATGTGCGAGTCAACCGTCGCTGACGCAATAGCAGGTTCGCGATCAGCAGACGTCTGCTGCACTAGGATTGCCATCTCGCATTCGTGATGAAGACTGTGAAGTCGCTGAGCTCAACGCAGCGGACTTCGAAGGGGACAGCTCCGCTACATCCTCCGATATTTTTAAGAAGCCGCCCGCAGAGCACGTTCCTTATGTGATCGGAATGGTACAACTTGCCAAGTTACGTAAGTTGCTCATACTGCATAGGTTGTTCTTCCCAGGGGCTAACAACGCACACGCACACAGTACGTGAGGTTGTATCCAGCCAGTATTTACCTGGCCGCTCAAAGTTGGATAATCCATCGCGCCCGTTGCTCCATGAGCGCTTATTAGATTGGGAGTCAAACCTGCCATCGGAGATGCAGTTCCAGACATCGATGAGTCGAAACGTGATGTTTCTGGTCGGCCTACTCCATATGGCCTATAAGTATGTCGCTCCTCTCCATGTTTTTCACATCGACCCTCGACGAAACCCAGACTTATCGAAATCCAGTAATCTCTATGTCCTGCTTTATCGGCCAATATTCTTGCAGCCACCGAGTGAATCGACGAGCATCGAGGGTAATATCGCTCTGGATGCTGCTACAAGGAGCACACGAATCCTTGAAGACATGCTCTCGGAGAACCTGGTGCAGCATGGGCCGGTCCATCTGTAAGCTTGGGATATCCGCTAGACTAAGCTTTTCTAATACAGCAACAGAATCACACACACATTCTCAGCCCTGTGCATCCACACCATTCACTTTGGACGAGTGGCTAGCACCGCCCGAAAACTCGCAGAGCATCGAGCAAAACTGTGCCTTCTCGGGCTGAAAGAGCTTCAGAAGTCATGGGATTTGGAGAACTGGGTCTTGGATCTGTTCTTTCGTTGCCTGGATGACCGCACTGCTCGAAACCTTCGTCTGGCTGACGTCGGAATGCCTCCATCAGGTATATCTGGTCAGCTATCCAAGGGGCCACAAACACCCGCGTCGCCAGCACCGGACGATTCCTCTAATGGCAGCGGTCCTCTATCTCCGCACGGAAATGAAAATGTTGTGTCCATGGCGCAGGTGAATCCGTTGAATCCACCAGATGACGCATCAATCAATATGGACTGGTATGAGCTCTTCAACGTGGAGGGAGAGGACTTCTCAGGTCTTGCTGGGTCTTTGACAAATCCGGACTATCTTAACCCTCAGAACCTAGAGTTCTTGTACCGTTTCCTATAGATTTTATCTGAAAAGTATGGTATACGAACCCTAACCGGACTTTCATAGACTGTATTTCTATATTTGGGCAGATACCCACAATTGGATGTTCTACAATAGCTGCAAGCACAAAAAAGGCTACTTTGATAAGCCCAACTCGGTCAAAATTGCCTGGTTATGTTCCCCGACTTTCGGAACCGAGCCCATTTGAGCACCGTATCCACCCTGTTCGGCGCTTTTCGTGGACCCTGGCGGCAAAAGAGCCTGGATGGTCCCTGCTGGGGTTTGCACTTCCGACCAGCGGTCGCGAGCCTTGAGTTGGACATGTTTCCAGACACCATGCATGTCGTTCACATTCGCATTTGCGATGGTAGCTTTATCAAGCCTTTCGATCGTTTCTTCGGCGGTCAATTCAGAGAATGCACTGCAAATGATTTCTTTCAGTTCGTCCCGATTTTGCGTTCGTAAAGAGTTGCTCGAGAACCGAGAGTCCGTGGCCAATTCGGGCTGAGAAAGAACGCCGCTGCAGAAATTGACCCATTCCCTTTCATTCTGTATTCCGAGCATGACCGACTGGCCATCCCCTGTCTCAAAAGGGCCGTAGGGGTAGATAGAGGCGTGGGATGCACCCGCCGGTACTGGGCCGGGGGCTCCATCAAAGGCGTAGTACATGGGGAAACCCATCCACTCAACCATACTCTCCAACATCGAGATGTCGATTCGACAGCCCTGACCATCCTTGTCACGCTGCATGAGCGCAGATAGGATATTGGTGTATGCGTACATCCCGGCAGAAATATCGGCAATGGAAATGCCTACTTTGACTGGCTCTTTGCCAGTCCCTGTCACGGACAGCATTCCTGCTTCGCTTTGGATGAGAAGGTCATATGCCTTCTTGTCGCGATAGGGACCATCTTGACCATATCCAGAAATGTCACACACAATCAAAGAGGGATGACGGCCCTTCAAAGCTTCGTGCGATAGACCTAGTCGCGCAGCGGCGCCCGGGGCCAAGTTCTGGACGAGCACGTCGGCGCGTTCAAGGAGTTTCATCAAGATCGCATGGTCTTCTTTTTCTTTGAGATCCAATGCCAAACTTTCTTTGGATCGGTTCGTCCATATGAAATGCGACGCGAGACCATTGACTCGCGTGTCATACTGGCGCGCAAAGTCGCCAACTCCTGGCCGCTCGACTTTGATGACACGAGCCCCAAGATCGGCAAGTTGGCGGGTGCAGAATGGCGCAGCAATAGCTTGCTCCAGACTTACAACAGTCACGCCGGCGAGAGGCGGAGTGCGATGGCCTGAAGCTCCATTTGAGTAGAGCCGTGAAGCTAGAGTTGATGTTCCTGTTAGGACGCGAGGTGTTCCCGATGACCGCAGGGTGCGGGCAGATGGCAGCACCAGTCTCATTGTGAACAGAGTGGGGAATTCAAGGTCAAGAATAATTTATTTTGAGACAGCGCCTTCAAATGCCCATTTCAATCACGTTGAATAACTCTCGCTATGCCCTCGGCGAGCACGGGGAATCGGCAGCTCGGTTATATGCCGGCTGTATGATCATATGTGGGGAGCCAGATGAGGGACACATAAAGAATGATTCGGACGTGTTAAACCAAGTCGTACTTGTAATAATGTCGCGCCCTCAATGGCAGAGTTTGCTTCGATCACAATGGGCCTCACCTCTCAGAATAGCACGCGCAGCCAGTCGCCTGCCTTCGGCTCGCGCTACATTCTCGAGCTCGGCGCGCCGCGAGCTCATGGAGATGACCGGGTTCACTGAGGAGCAGCTCACTGTTCGAGAAGCCATTTCTCACATCTGTTCCAAGTTCCCTAACACTTATTGGCAAGAACGCGACCAGCAGGAGAAAGACCCGAAGGAGTTCCATGCGGCTTTGGCCAAAGATGGCTGGCTTGGTATCGCTCTGCCCGAGTCTCTTGGAGGAGCAGGATTAGGTATCGCGACATTGACAGCAAATCATGAAACAAAGCTAATTGAGCTTAGGGGTTTCTGAGGCCACGATGATGATGCAGACCATCACGCAATCGGGGGCAGGGATGGCAGGCGCGCAGGCCATTCATGCCAACGTTTACGCGACTCAACCACTGGCCAAGTTTGGCACAAAAGAGCAGCTGGAGACGACGATCCCCAATATCATTAATGGAACGTGGCGAACGTGTTTCGGGGTGACTGAGCCCAATACGGGGCTCGAAACCCTCAAACTCAAGACCCTGGCAACTAAGACAGCGGATGGATATTCCGTGTCAGGTCAGAAAATCTGGATCACCTGCGCGCAGGTTGCTTCGAAGATGATCCTGCTGGCTCGAACCACTCCGCTCGAGGAAGTGAAGAAGTCATCCGAGGGGCTTTCCCTGTTTTGCATCGACCTCAACCGCGATCAGCCCGGCTTGGACATGCGCAAGATCAAGAAAATGGGTGGACGCGCCGTGGATGCCAACGAGGTCTTTTTCGACAACTACCAAATCCCGGCCAACGCGTTGATCGGAGAGGAGAATCAGGGATTCAAGATCATTTTGCACGGTATGAATGCCGAGCGCTGTCTGTTGGCGGGAGAGGCACTTGGTCTTGGGTATGCCGCACTAGAAAAGGCATCTCAGTACGCCAAAGATCGCGTGGTATTCGGTCGACCAATCGGACAGAATCAAGGAGTAGCGCATCCGCTGGCCGATGCATACATGAAACTGGAAGCAGCGAAATTGGCCACGTACCACGCTGCCCGGCTCTACGATACAAACGACGGCTCAGTACCATTCCATGCCATCGGCGTGGCCTGCAACAGTGCCAAATATTTGGCCGCCGAAGCAGCCTTTACAGCCTGTGAGCGCGCCGTCTTGGCCCATGGCGGAATGGGCTACGCGATGGAATACGACGTGGAGCGGTACCTGCGCGAATGCCTTGTGCCTCGGATTGCCCCAGTCAGTCGTGAAATGATTCTCAACTATGTCAGCGAGAAGGTACTTGAGCTGCCCAGAAGTTATTAGTTGGAGAAACGGTGGAGGAATGGTTCACATGTACAATAATGCAAGCATCCAAGCCAATTCCGGGAGCACTGGACGTTATACCATATAGAGTATGATGTTTGACACTTCTTCAGTTTCCTTTTTCGTGCCTGGTTTTCTCACAAGATAGCTTAGTAGTACTGATCAGTGCCTCTTGCATCAGATATTCGAGGGCTGATCTGGTTCCCAGCCGTTCGAAGTAGTTCGCTGTAACGATCCCTTTGCGTTTTTCCTATTGTTCTGTATAGCAGAATGGCCTCGCTAAGCTGTACCGCTTTACAGCTACAATACTGAAGATATTCTTTGTTTCCATTGATAGTGGTCTTACTAAAATTCGAGGATGCTTTGTTTTCTTTGGTCTCGAGTTTCCCAACTGGCTTCTTTGTTCCTTTATCCTCTGATTCGAGAAAATGGTCAAAGCTTAAGACGTCTTTGTTTTCCATAACAGAGGCTTTGTTTTAACAATGTCATTCAAGTAGACAGCGTGTTGTACTCGATATAAAGACACCCATTTCCCCGAACTTATTGGCGGCATCAACATTCCGCAGAAAGACTTGAAAGATATCTTTCAATTACTTAACTAGCCTTTTCCCCGAATTCAACCAAGCCTGTCCGAGGGCCAAAGTCAAGCATATCATGGCTCGTCGTTTAAGCAGAATCGCTTGCAGTCTGTGCAGTTTGAGCTGTTGTTGTCACGAGAGTTCGAGTGACGAGGACCAGGAACAGGAGCCCACGACAATACAGCCCGGTAGCGAAGTTCCACCTGGAAATGAGGGTCAATCTACAGTTGCAACTCCAAGGTACGGTAAGTTTCAACAGGCAGGAGTACAGTACCAGAGATGGGTAGAAGATCCAAATGAGCCAAACTGCAAGATTCCTCGTTCCACGCTAACCTTTGATCGTTTCAAAGCTAGCTGTTCCGCACACCAATTCGAGGGCGTAGGGGGTGTAGACGCCCTAGGTGAGAATGCCATGAGCCTCGATGTTGTCCTTGATCGTCATCGTCTCAGCGGCAAACAACCTTTTGATGTATTTGAAACAGATTTCGACATCGGAGGCACATACCGACACTTTTCGATTCGTAATTGGAATACACTCACTTGGATAGGTTACACCGGACCGGGCGTGATCTTTCTTGACAAGGGAAAAGGGTGCTAATCCGCTACAGATCCCGGAAGTTAGCCAAGCCCTGTACGAAAGAGATTTTTCCATTGACACTTTAAACCATGTCTTCATAACCCAGGTGATCAATGATGAAACACTTGACCTTGTCGAAGAGTTGTACGACGATCTTGTTAATACTGTGGATACCTCATTTCCGATGATGATTTGGCCGTATGGCACGCCGCCGTTTGATGCTTTACTAGGCACTCCATTGGGCAAGGTGGTCGCAGCTTTAGCTTTAGGCGCATTTCCTCGTGGGACTCGACGGATTGTACGAATTGTCACCGCGTGGGCCCCATATAGGGGAGGAAATCTTCCCGACTTGCGATTCGATATTGAGACTGTTCGGTGAGTTGATTGTGTTTTGAATTTTCTGATTGCGTGATGCTGATTACATTTCTTTTGCTTTGCTTTTAGAAAAGAATGAGAAGTCCAGAAGGCACCTAAGGTATCACTTCGCGCCCACAAATAGTATGATTCTGATTAGAAAATAATACTGTGTCCAGATGCATAATGTACCTTGATACAATTTCTGTCTGAGCCCGGCTGAATCAATGAGCCTGGGCTTCCTCGGAAGGTAGAATCGGAGCGGCGACAGCCTATCTTCCGCTTGTGTCAATAGGTCATCTGATTGGTCGACTGTCTCTCCGGTCAGGCGACCCTTTCGTAGATGGTAATTTGCTCGTCCATGGTTGCTCTTCTCTTCGACACACCCGATAGCTGGCTTAATCGTGTTTCCATGGAGATGAGAATGCTTGTAAGGATACAATCTGAATCAACAAATCTGCAAGTAAAATCTAGGCCTGCAGCAAGCCCCAAACGGTAAGGGCATTCCCATTCCATTCCATCCCCTAGGCAAGAATTGCTGGAACTTTGAGGGCCTGTCGAGGAGAAAGCGATTGGTGGGAATTCAATAATTGATTGATCCATAGAGCGAACTTGCAAATGATACTAAAGCAGCTGTCTGCACCGCATCGGGCTCATTGTCAGATGACTTGAGGTCATATCAGGGATTGATTCTTGATTCTCCGCTTCGGGCGGATCGATGTCAGAAAACTGGGCCTGGAACTAGGGGGCCCGTGATGTGGATATGGAGGAGACTGACGAGTTAGCACATGGATGATTTACAATCAACCACCTGGAGCTCGCCATTCTCCGCAGAAAAAAACCAAGAATGTTCGATTTCCAGAATGCTGGGGAGAATCTCAACGCGGCGTTTTGCAATGCAACAATCACCGTTTGCGGCCAGGGGCATTAAATCATATCCTGCAAATAGAAAGCTCTGACATCGCATGATGGTATGATGGCAATTATGATGGATGTGGGCGTCTCTACTCCTGTGGATTCCTTTCCTACAGTATACTCTCAACCTCGGTCGAAACATCGCTGCCTAGTTGCGTATCAACGGGTCCGCGAATCCTCACACTTGGTCCGTGCGTGACCCGCCGCACTGTATTTTTCATCGTATCGGCCAGGACCAGTACAAATACGCCCGTTCTGAATCAACGCATTGAGGTACATGTAGGCATTCTTGAGGAGTAACCTCACTGCTGACAGAGCCCATGCGAGATAGAAACTCGATCGATTTAGATCTCATTGGTCGTGTCGCCCCAGATTGTTGTGCCGAGCGTCAGGAACACGGGGCGAGAATGTTCGGAACCTTTCTGTCACATTCACCAAAGCCATTGTCATCGCCGCAAGGGGCAACCAGTAAGGACTGTACCTGCATGTGATAGGCACTATAGTGACCCTTCTGCAGATTACGCCATTGTACTTATGGGCTCCTGATTATTGATCGCAACTCTTCCAGAGCCTAGAATCTTCCCTTCTGCGTCAGGTGTACCTGACCGCGCAGTACAGTACCTGGCGGGGACGGGAGCCCGTCCAGCCACCGGTGCTTGCGTGTCTATTTTACGCTCATTGGGCTGGGTCCTATGCTAAGCATTCTGCTACGGGCTAGTCGAAGCTTGGCCAGCCATTGGGAAGGCCGCGTCTGGCCGTGCAACGTCATACGGAATCGGATGCTGGCGCAATTGACCCGCGGGCGCCGATCACGATCGGTCCAATCATGATCCCGGGTCATTATCCGATGTTGCCACAACTTGCGTGATTCCGAGTTTTGATTCGAAACAGCGATCTATTCTTAGCCAGGACCGGCAGAGTAGAATGGCAGCTGATTCGGTTACAAGGATGGGCTGCATATATAAGGGGGTGCGCACCAGATACTTGCCAACCCCCGGCATCCTAACACATAACATTTACTTGAGACGTATTGCTGCGCAGATACGATTGTGAAACTGGTTTATCCTCAATTTTGTTCCTGGAACCGCATACCCCACCACGATGGCCGCCTCCCGTTCCTCCAGTGAGCGCACCGGCTCGTTGCAGTCGCAAGACAGGCCCAAGACATTGCACACCAAGGCCGACCCCAATCTGGCCCTCTACGAAGCACAACCTAGTAAGTCCTTTCAATTTCCGACATCTGACAATGCGCCTGCTAACCTTTGCAGTGGCTGTGAACAGCGAAGTGTCAGGCCATGACATGTTCTCCCTGAGGAGCATTCAACACAGAGACCGCAACGGTCAAATCATCAGTACGTTCATCTCATGCAACCCCTGGGAAAGTCCAAGGTTCTAACTCTTTGCTTTCTAGCCGATCCAGATCTTTCAAACCCGACACGGCCCCGCCTTGAGCGACCTCTCGATACTATCCGCTCTTTCGAGGCCGCTATCGACGCCCAACGGAAGGCCAACCGTATGTGATGAGATGAATTGCGCACAATTGTTTACGCTGGAATGATACACAAGGAAGTTATGGCGTTTCTACCTTATTCTTTTGATGCCCGGGATGTATGATTACTTTTGTGACTATACTAGAGTGCAGTCGGGGTTTTGAATATATCTGCAATGTTATGCCTTGGCGCGATTCAAGTCGAATTTGGTGTCCAAGATGGAATCAATACGCGTAGAGATTGTGATCCGGGTGTCACGTCCCCTCAAGTACGACCAGAACTAGCACACTATAGTAAATTAAAATGGTAGTAGCTTGGGACTAGTATATCCAGATGGGGACGGAAGGAGAGTGAGGACAGTTAAGAGTGAGAGCTAGGTTGTAGCCTGAGGGTGTACGCTGTCTGGAATCTTGCATCAGGCACCCGTCACACTGGGGATACATCTATGAGAGGTGGATTTATCGTTTAGCAATGGTCGGAGATGGCATGCAGCTAGTTAATCAACTCTTTGAATCCACTGGCTGGATACTTGGCTAGATCCTTGCGGATCATTGGTCACAAATGCGTATAAGAAGTGAGAGCTAGAACCCACCGGGCGGCAGTCCCCGGATCGTCTTGTCTTGGCATTCGTATCAAACTCGATCTCAATCTTGGTGAAACTGGAGAATACCCGGTACGCCCATCCATTCCCAACCAAATCAAACATTGCGTAGGAGCAAAGAAAGAGCCACGATCGAATCAAACTCTCTCATAAGGGCTTCGGACAGCCGACTGTTGCTGGAGGCGTCACTGCGTGCAGAAATTTGGACTTAACTATGCATAGATATCATTTCCGAACAGATGGCCCACATGGAGCCACACTCTCACTGGTATAAAAGGAAACGGCTCAGCGACGCTTGAGGCCCTTCGGACAAGGACGAAAAACAAACCAGACCTCTTTGAGCCTAGAAAGCAAAAATGAGTCCACGAGACGTGGGCGGAAAAAAGGACACGCACTGCCGACGCCATCCAAGAAAAAGCCCCACTACCGCGTCAGCCCGGAAACATTTTTGCACTACCATCAAAAAGAAATCATATCCAGCCGACCTCCTCTAATCTTGGCTATCGCTAGTCGCAGGAGACATGTGTCAAAGGCCTTCACAGGTTATCACTCTTCGGAAATACCGAATGTCTCGCCGACTATCGCAACGCTCCATGGCCGCCGTGAAGACTCCCAGCCAGCTTTAGTGGCACACTAAGAGATGCTAGTCTGCAGAAGCCAAGTTACTTTTAGCGAGTGGAGCGGGTGATTGGTTCCTATCATTCGCCCGGAGCTGGTGAACCGATTCGTTTCCAATCCAGCCCTAATATGGTTGACGCGGTCCCCATCATCGGCCTGGAAAAGTTAACACCCGGACGCCAGTAGTTCACCCAGTCTCTAAATGAGGCACCCGGCTCTTAGACGATTAACTCCACAGGATAGCTGAGTCGATTGTACGCGTCCTCTCATGCTGGTGACAAATCATGTTGATCAGAAAGACGCCTGAGACTATTAATGGCCATGGGAGGCAAAGCCACCTTTGACTCTTTTTCTGATACTGGATTCTCTTTTCTCCATCCTGGCAGACGCTGCTGTTCATTCCTTCCTATCTTCTCTCTTAAAGTCTTTCGTTCTTCAGCCAAACTGATTCTCGGAGGTCTCCTCCATTTTCACTCGCTACACCTATATATGCGGTATATAGTAGATCCGTCCTGCCTATATCGACATGAAGCTTTCTCTGCTGTCCCTGGCGACCCTGGTCGGGGCCGCCATGGCTGACCTGGACCCCATTATTATCAAGGTAGAAGAAGCTCCGCCTATTCGAGAGGATGCTCAGTGATACTGACCAGTCTTCCAGGGTTCTAAATTCTTCTACTCCAGCAACAACACTCAATTGTACGCTTAATCTCCCATTCCTCTGATACCATCTATACTGACAGTTCGACAGCTACCTTCGAGGTGTTGCTTATCAGCGTATGTCGAACACATCCGACCTGGCAATGCTGATGATGCAGTTGGAACTAACCTTTCCAAAGAGGATACCAGCGACAGTACCAGCTACAACGATCCGCTGGCGGATGCCACAGCTTGCAAACGTGATATTCCCATCCTGCAGGAGTTGCGCACCAACGTCATCCGTACCTACTCGATTAATGCCAGTGCCGATCACTCCGAGTGTATGAAGCTTCTGTCCGAGGCCGGCATCTATCTGATTTCCGATCTGTCGTCCCCGACTGAGTCCATTGACCGGAGCGACCCCGAGTGGCAGACCAGCCTCTACGCTCGCTACACCAGTGTCATCGACGAACTGTCCCAGTACAACAACACTATCGGTTTCTTCGCCGGTAACGAGGTTGCCAACACCATTGCCACCACTGATGGCAGCGCATACGTCAAGGCTGCCGTGCGTGACATGAAAAACTACATCAAGGAGAAGGGCTACCGGTCTATGGGTGTTGGATACGCCACCGCTGACGTCTCAGCCATTCGTGAGGACCTCGCCAACTACTTCGACTGCGAGTCTGATGAGGAGGCCGTCGACTTCTGGGGTTACAACATCTACTCCTGGTGCGGTGACTCCTCCTACTCGGCCTCCGGATACGAGGCCCGCACCGAGGAGTTTCGGAACTACACTGTCCCCGTCTTCTTCGCTGAATACGGCTGCAATGCTGTCACTCCCCGCCAGTTCACCGAGGTGACGGCTCTGTACGGCGACACCATGGCTGAGGTCTGGTCTGGTGGCATTGTTTACATGTACTTCCAGGAGTCCAACGACTACGGTATGCCCTCATATGTGCTCCTGGATCCCTGCCGTCGTTCATATACTGATTTACATTGATAGGTCTCGTCTCGGTCATTGACAGCACCAGCGTCAGCAAGATGAAGGACTTCACCTCCTACTCCAACGAGATCGCGACCGCCGACCCGACCGGCACCAACAAGGCTTCCTACACCCCGACCAACACCGCTCTGCAGAGTTGCCCCACCGTGGGTTCCGGCTGGAAGGCAAAGGCATCCCCCCTGCCTCCTACTCCGGACTCCAGCTTGTGTGGCTGCGTCTACGATGCCTCCGGCTGTGTCGTGAGCGACAATGTCAACTCCTCCAAGTACGGCACTCTCTTGGGCGTCGTCTGCGGCTACACCGACTGCTCCGGTCTGGCCAGCAACGGCACCACTGGCAATTACGGTGCCTACAGCATGTGCAGTATCAAGGACCAGCTCGCCTTCGCCCTGAACAAGTACTACACCGAGCAGAGCAAGGACGCCAGCGTTTGCAGCTTCTCCGGCTCCGCTACCACCAAGACCACCACCAGGGCCACCGGCACCTGCTCTGCGCAGATGAAGGAGGCTGGCACTGCCGGCACCGGCACCGTCACCACCGAGGCCACCGCCACCGCTGGATCTAGCTCCTCCTCCAGCACTTCTACTGCTTCTACCGGTGCGGCTCCCAAGTCTGTTCACTCCAGCGTGACATTCGGCTCCTTCCAAATCGCCGCCTACACGGCCCTGGCGGCCTTTTCTGGTCTGGGCATGATTCTTCTGTAAACTTCAAGCTTCTTGATGGCACGTTCCCCTTGGATCCTTCCAAATCCTTGTCGATTTAATTTGCTACTATATGTTAGTTTGAGAGTCGGCACGTATATCTCCCCTTGTATTTAAATTGTCTTTCAGCAGTAGGCGCTGAGCACTTGTGGCAAATTTGATTCGTAAGGTCGTATCCGAACTGTCTCCATTTGTACCCTTTTTTGCTGTTCAGTCGACATTCTGCTGCTCATTCACCTCCGCACTAAACCTTGCAAACCGGCTCCTTTTTCTTAACCACAGCCCATACTTAATAAAAATATACGGTGTCACGCAGAAAAGTGTCGCAACCGCTGCTATGATGCTAGTCGCAACGTTTGAACCAAGGCCGGAGTACATTTGGTACGCAAATAGAGGCATGCAACCTGATAGTGTTCCTCGCAGGAAAGCCACACCAGCCAGGCCTGAAGATGCGTAAAGTGTATATGAGTCAGCAATGTAACCGCTCAGAGTGTACGCAAACTCATTCGCAGCGAAACCAATCAGGACAAGGCCGACCATAGAGACGATCCAATGCGTGTGCACGAGTGGCGGGACTGTCCAACCAAAAACCCACAGTCCGACAGCGAGGGCTGGAGCTGCGATGACAAAGCCATTGATCTTGTCTTCGGGCGTGGGGAGAACTCCATTTCTCTGGCGATTTCTCATCTGACGAAGATCCCAGAAACGAACGAAGCCGCCAAGTAAAACACCGGGTAACAGGGCAATGAAAGGTAGTGAAGTGGCCCTTTCACTCCAACCAAACTGGCTGTAAACGACGGTGAAGCATTCTGTGAAGAGATAGATCATGCCCCATACTGTAGCACTCATTGATGAGACGAGAATTATTATAGGTTCCGTCAGTCCCAATCGGATGGGTCGTAGGAGGATGACATTCAAGTATTCGTGCGGGCGAGTGATGCGGTCAGGGATGTGGACATTTAAGTCAAGTCTCCCGAGTTCGGATTGCAGGTCATCAAATCGGTTTGAAAGGAGCGTGGTGGGTCGGCTCTCTTTGGTGGTAAGGAGGAGGGCAAATAAGGCAGCGGAGGTGATAGCTGACGTGTAAAAAATCCAACGCCTGTTTACTGTCAGCAACAGCACGGCAGAAACTTACATGGGGGTTTGATTGAGGAAAGCATACCAACCGACACTGGTAGCAATGTACGACCCATATATGGGGCCCAGACACATACCAAACGTGGTGCAGCAGTTCCACAGCCAGAGGAACCAAAGTCTGCTCCGATTTGAGTATAGGTCCTCAATGCTACCTGCAAGCACGATAGATGGTACAGAAGATGCAAACCCGGAGAAAAACCGTCCGAGAAATACACCCGCAGGCGAAGGTACGACTCCCACCAGCAGGGACGAAATGCTGTATACAGCCGCCGACAATAAGTAGACCTTGCGCCTACCGAGCGTTTCAGAGAACGGCGGCATAATCAGTCCTCCAAGAGCTTGTCCTATGCCATACATGAACTGGAAACCGGTTAAAGCGATCACTCTGCTTAAGCCGTACTCTTTCATAGCAGGCTCAGCGGCTGATGGACCAGTCGTGCTGATGACAGTCGTGTAAAATTCCAGGAAGAAAATGAGGAACACATCATGAGTTTTGTGCCAAAGTGTCCAGTTCCGTGGGAAGTCCTTGTGGTTGGTGTCCCATGTAATGGAATTAGAACCAGTGATCCAGAGCCCCCTGTGGGCTGCTTC
The DNA here is from genome assembly GCA_027569585.1 of Penicillium silybi. Classification (NCBI taxonomy): domain Eukaryota; kingdom Fungi; phylum Ascomycota; class Eurotiomycetes; order Eurotiales; family Aspergillaceae; genus Penicillium; species Penicillium silybi. The sequence continues at coordinate 108,418 of JAPDFI010000011.1, forward strand.
ACCCTGGATTTCGTCATGTGTCCCTTTTTTTACGCCATCAAGCATGTCGCCTAAGGTCTCAGGAAAGGGGGCACTGCGCTAACAATCAGCGCTTTCTTTTTCTATTAAATAGCTTTCAAGTTACCAGATCACTCCCAGCAGTTCACGCAAAGCTAGGGCCCTGCTCCACTATCAGCAAGCTAAAAGGCCAATTAGATGGCCGTGAAGTGTACTATCATGGGCTTAGTGGGTCCAGTGACGCCAGAGCTTCAGGGTACCTGTACCCTGCCCAGCTTGGTGGATCTCCGGGGGGGTTGATGTGATTGCGTCATTGTTCTGAGATTCTACATGTATAACCCAACGGTATTCGGAAGAATAAAGGCCTAGTGGAGCGACATCACCTCGACGATGAAGAGCAAGCCAGAGCCGATTACAGGATATCACATCGAGGTAGTAATGCTGCCTCTTGGTCAAAAGTTGCAAGTGGGGAAAATATGCCAAGACTCTGGTGTTCGTCAGTCCAGGAAAGGGAAACCCAAGAGTCATGCGTGGCGTCCAATGTAAATAGGAAGAGGCAATTTCGACCCACTCCCGGATGGTTTCGATCTTCAGATCCGCTAACCGGTGTCGGCCACCGCTCGACTGCGAATGAATCATTTCGCAGCAATTGGGCATTCATGGCGGTGGTCTAGCAACAAAGCCTAAAGCAGCACTGAGATTCGGAGCCATCTCATTGTCTACCGGGAACCCGACATGCACTTACAGGCTGTGGCGGTGATAGGGCGCGAGCTCTGGGATTCAATTTTGGAAGATCTCTCTGGCTACCTTGCAGCGCCCGACCCAGTACCCCTACAAGGCTCACCCCAATGTGCCCACGGCGGATCCACAGCGTCGGTGATAGTCGAACCCCACATGTCTGACGATCTGTACTCCCCCTATGACCCTATCAGTGGCGAGTTTATTCGCTTCCCGCAGTCGCGTGAGGACGATCAGCCCTGAGGTCATAATATGTAAGTATGAATACAAGAGTGAAGCCTTACATCAATATGTCAAGATTAGAATGAAAATCACATTTTCCATGATAGTAACAAACCGCTGTCCAGTGGCAGGCATCAACAGATCCTCAGTTGCTTCACGAAATGCACAAGCTCTCAAATTGGAAAATCTTACTGCCTGGCAAACCAATAATACCAGTTAACTCAATATATACCCAATACAATAATCTCCCTCCACGTCTTGCTTACAGGCATCATCTTTTCTATTCTCTAGTCAACCTCTTCTGAGAAAAGCGGCCAGGAAACTTTTAGCTGCACGCCCGTCTACTCTTTATGTTCACCATCTTCATCATCTTCACCATCTTCGCTCTCTGGGTCCTCTTCGTCCACAATCTCGAGCGGCTCACCTAACATATTCCCATAGACCATCACTGCAGCCACTCCGTCCGCGCTCTGATCCCAGTCTCCTTCGACATAGAGTCGCATTTGCAGCCCCTTCTTCACATACCAAACACTATAACGGTCCCCATGCTCAAAGTCCGCAGGATGAAAAGGTTCACCATCCTCTTGGCCAGGATTAAGCGTTTCAACACGCAAAGAAACCCCCGGGGCCAGGTAAGCCGGAACAAGCAGAGTCTCTGCGTCCCAGACTTTCGTCGCGGCGGGAATCTTCTCACCATCACCATCCTTGTGGGATGTTGATGTTGGAAATTCAAGGGCGAAGACCTCTGTGTTGGGTGGCTGGAATGATCTAGTGCCGTACATACTTGACATCCAATTGCCAACATCATAAAAGACATGGTTCCACATATAATAGATCTGGTCGCGCCATGGTGTATGGCAAGATTTTGTGTCCGGGTTCTGCGGAAGTTGTTCTCGCTCCTCTAGGGTGAGTGATCCGACTTCTTTCGCCCAGGTGTTGAAGTCACCGCAGGGTGGGTTGTTGCATTCTGAGGTTGATCTCTGGACGGACCAGCCGTGGACAAGAAGATGTGCGACGGTAAATTGGGATGGATCTTCCCCAAATCCGATTTTGCGAACTCCTGGGTCAGGAAATGGAGTGAGATCTCCGGGGCCGAGTTTGGATATTGAATGCATGCTTAGAGTATGTCGGAGTCTGCGGTTAATTGAGACCGGGTAGACAAGCAGAGGTTTGCAAGAATCTGAGAAAGCCTGGGTGCTTTATTATTAAATATTTTTTTGGGGTTCTAGGGTTGGTACACGGAGAGAATCGTGTGGAAGTTGACAGATTGGCAATTTTTGGCCCCAAGGCGATGCAAAGTTGACTCACGTTGTGATGGATGATCTGTGGGGATCAGCATGCGCTAGCCGTACGAGCCACGAAGGGCTGTGAAAAAAAGAGGAGGGCGGTGGGCGTAGAACTTGCCAAATCGCCTGATTTTCCACAGTGGTTGGAATATTTGCCTAGAACATTCTACGAGATTCTATAGAGGCAGTATTTTATAAGGTCTCATTTGGCGACATTTATGCCCTGAACGAATGAAGTGACAGAAAGGGTTCTAAACAACATGCATATACGTGGGGGTGACAGCAAAAAGAGAGAGGCTTAACTACATATAGGCCTTTCTGCCACGCGCGCTGCCTATTCGCCCCCTGTCTTGCCTTTTCGAGTCTAGTGTATCAGACTAGCATGACTCGTGCAATCTTCCCCTGTATTTTGATTACTGCCTTTACGTCAAGGTACTTTCTTCGACTTTATGTAAAATGTGCCAAGTCGGGCATTGCCCAAAAGGCCCACGACGGGCTTTGTCCAGGTCTACCCTCCAGTAGTATTAATATTGTCCAACTGCTGCGGGGCCGGTCTCAACAAAAAAATATCACCCCCGGGAGGGGGCTGCAAATTCTTCACCGCCGCCTCTGCAGTACGATCGCCCTCCTGCGCCGCTGCGTGGATATTATCCGTTGCTGCATACTGAGTAAACTGCAGCTCCGGATACGCCCAGTCACTCGCGCCGCCGGTCGCCGCCGGCACCAGGAAGTCCACTGCCTTGAACAGTGTCTGACCCTGTGGGCCTTTGTACTTGAACAAGTCGACTCCCAGTTTCCGTGCGATTAATGCCCAGCGTAGGTGTGCTGTGAGGTCGAAGTTGGAGTAGTGGAAGCTCCGTGTGCGGGAAAGTTCTTGAGGCTGGGATCCATTCGATGTGATTTGGTTATTGATAAAGTCCTTTGCGAGTTTCGCCTTGCTGAGCGCAAGAGAATGATTGCCGGTGAAGAGGGCAAGGGCCGTAATTTGCATGTTTGCAAAAGTGCCGTGGTTGTTCGTTGCACTAGATTCTTGGACTCCGAACGGCGAATAGGCAAGCCATAGAAGAAACTTTTTATTCCATTCTTGGAATGCTGCTGCATCTGCCTTAGTCCATCCGGGGGCGCCAGCGTTGAGGATAGAGACAGCGTCGAGGATCTCAGTATAGTCCTGGGAAAAGTCGATGATACCAATCGATCGGCCAGTGTTAGCGCATGGAATTATCTGCGCATGGTCGAGGTTAGGGTTCATGGCCGTCTTCGGGTCGAGGAACCAAGTACGAATGATTTCTGCTGCATGATATGAATATTTTGGGTTGCCGGTGTAGTACCACGCCAGAGAGAGGACGTATGTTGAGTTGAACAATTTAATAGAGTTGATCTTGTCTGGGTAGTTGTCAACTTCCGGGTTGCGCACACCGTCCTTTTGAATGTAGGGGCAACCATCTGGAGTGTTCGGATTAGGCCACCAGTATGGCGCTTGGGAGGCATAGTCATGGATTGTGCCATTTGGAGGTGCCTTAGTCTTTGAGGTAACGGTCCAGGGGCCTTGATTTAGCCAACTATCGGCTTGGGCAACGAGATCATTCAGGGAAGCTTTGAGACTATGATCGCCTCTATCAAGCTGCGCCGCTGCGCCCACGAGGCGATAGCCGTCAATAACAACAGTATCCGGAGCCTTTCGGGAGTTGGAGTGCCCAGGATTGGGCAAGGCAGCCACAACGTTGGCCGCCAAGAATAGAAAAGATATGTATGGAACACGCATGGCGAGGAACGTGGACATATAGGGGACGTTAATTGAGATATAGGAACCGTTCCTAGTTTATCCCAGTCGTAATGGTTATCATTAGTACTCCATGGCCACTTTATAGATCGAGCTCAAGCCACTTCCCCGGATTGTACCCTGTCCCGATTGCGGAGATGTTGTTCAGTTACTGTAAATGTTCCACCAATCAAGGGCCACTCAAGGTCGGTTCCTTCGCTGTACTAGGACGGTTAGTTGGGGAGCATCTGACTAGCAGTGTATTAACCATAGACTCCAACAACCCCGCTTCGGCAAATACTTACTTAATTTGGAAAGGCGCCATTGTACACTCGGGGTGGGTGCATTTGTAATTGCCAGTCAGACCGCCCAATTAGTTAGTAGCTTAGAGCTAACGAGGCCTGTTCACCGGACTCGGGCTAACCTGGTCCGTGGGTGGGGTAGCTTATTATGGCATTTTTTGTAGTGTAGGAGATATCTTATAGGAGTCGCCGAATGATGGCTAGTTCTGGATTTTATACCGGATCCTCTGTCTAGTCACTAACCTAGCCCTTAACAATCTTCTCTTTAACTTTAACTTGCAAAACGCTGTAGCCACGATCTGACTCCGCTATTTATTAAAACTGCAGAACATTAGTTATAATCCAGGCCTTACCAATCAGGTCAAATTATAGTATACTAAAGAACAGCAGGACACCAAGAATAAAAACAATCTATGGAGGGTTGATATAGAATATTACATTTAGTATGGCTTAGGAATCTGCGTGCATACGTTAAATGTGGGAATGTATGTAGGCTTGAAGCGCATTCACCTTCGGTGGGGCACAGTTAGCTCTATGCAATTATCAGTCACACCTTGTTACGCAAGCCCTTCTATTCAGCATCAATGCCTGCCTTGTGCAGTCCATCTTCCTGCCATACGCATGGCGAGACCCCGCATAACACACACTGCGGACCAGGAACATTATAGCTTTCATTTTCTTCCCGGATGGAGCATTTCATTCGTGTAATTTGGAACAATCCACCAATTACGCAGATTTAAAGACAAAAAACAACTCAGGTACATCAACCCCAATAAAGCTTATTTTGCATTCTATTAACAATTACCCCAAACCATTTTATGTACCTCCTGCCTCTAACTCTTATTGGTGATAGCTCCGCCAGGGCCCCCGCGACTGGACTTACCTGTGATACAAGTAGTTTATCAGGATCCAAGGAAAAATTGCCTTGAAACAAAGCGTTACATTGGCTAACGGGAATTTCTATCCCGCGAATCCCACTCAATTTTCTTCTCATAGTTATAGCAGTTACTTCATTATTCCAGCATCTCTAGATAAAAGCTGGAGATATGTAAATAGCATTAACTTCATCCTCACTGCTACGAATATTTTATAATCCAGTTCACTGCCTCTTCACTGCCTCTTCACTGCATCCAGAAAAGATTACAGCACAATGCCTCTTCTACCTTTTGTTCTTATATTCTCACTGGCTTCTGCTATTCCAGGATACACAGTTAGAAGCCCGGAGGCTTCGGCTCTCAACCCTAAATGCGCTCCTGGTGGAAATTTCGACTTCTCCACCTGGGAGCTCCAGCTGCCTATTGGGAATCCGGGCAGCCCAACAACGATTTCCAGCCAAGACCTCGAAGGCTGCTCTGGATACCAAGATCCCGAACATGATTACTTCTTCACGGAGAGTGGTGATGGTGCTTTGGTTTTGAAAGTCCCTGGTTCACCCTCTTCCTCCGGCTGTGTAACAACCCCAAACACCAAATTTTGTCGGACAGAGCTTCGAGAGCTGAATCCGTCGAGCTGGGACCCAAGAGCCGCAAAAAACCGACTCAGCGCTACGGTCTCTGTGCCAAAGCCTGATAATAGCAACCATGGCACAGTCGTTGGCCAGATCCACATGGATGCCAGCGTATCAAGCTTTCCACTGGCAAAGCTGTACTATGCATCCAACGGTGACATCTCAATCGGAGTGCATAAATCGCGATCAGGCGGCACTGAATACTACACCTCAGTTGGGAATATTCCTGTGGGTGAGACGTTCAGCTACGAAATTCGATATGAAAATAGTACCCTTTTCCTTGGTATCAATGGTGGCGCTTTGAGAGAAGTGAGCTTGGGCAATTTAAATCCACCCTTAAGTTATTTTAAGGCCGGAAACTACAACCAAGGAGATACTCCGTCAGAAGTGCATTTCTTCGAAATTTCTGTGCAGCATTGACTGATCTCCTGCAGGAAAGGAGCGGCACCAGAACCAAAAATCATTACATTATGGGTTATTCTCAGGGATTTGGTGATAGGTGCCAAACAATACAAAGACATTACTTATTAGACTATCTTCCTTTGCATTTAGTGTGGAAACGAAATTCCAGCTATTTGCTTAAAATCCATCCAGGATCGCATTTTCCCTCGCAGTAATATCTGTTTGCTGTATGTTGATCCCCATTAGCGACAGTATAAGGAATTTGTGGCTGAAATTTTTAGTGCAATCCTGATTTCAGGTGATGCTGATACCCAGCTTATCATCCTCTCTTATTCGGTCGGGATGCGTGAGCCAGTGAGATTCATAATACCTTAATTCACCTTCTCGCGGAAAATCATTCTCTCCGGCTCTTTATGTGGCTTGCACAGAGCAACACCAATGAAACGTCATCAATGTGTGTTATCTGGGTCCGTATCACGTGATCAAGCCAATGACGTCAATATATATCTCGTGCGGGTTCTATCGAGGAAACATTACGCACCCTTGTTGCCCGGCCCCAGCCGACCGTAACATTGACAAAGATGCCAACCGAATCCCGTATAGAAAAGGGCAAGTTCCGAACGAGGTACTCTCCTTCAACATTCGGATATAGAAGATGTTCGAACACCCTACAAAAGAGGAGAGATAGGACAGAGTTATGTCACACGGAAGTTGACACCAAATAATTGCCTACGAATTGCAAAAACACTTATCCTGTTCAGCAGCACATCAGAAGCAGGAAAGCCGCGAAATAGGTGCAAAATGATGACAGTTCTCCAATTGCGAGGCCATAACTGATTATATGATCCTTACTATATAATTCAACATCTCTGAGCGGTAGAACCTACCTACTTTATTGTAGGAATATCAGGCGTCTCTTAGGAATGGGCTTGAGGCACAACCAAAGAGTATAGTCCGTGACACCTATTTCCTGGCGATATTTGGCATTTCTCACAAATTTATGGTTCTGAGCGATGCAAGTTTGGCCTGCCGACTAGGTTCTCTGCGTACCGGCTCCTCTCCCTTAAACGAGCACCGTATATCATGAAAAGCAACGGCATGGGGGCCAAGAATACTGACGTACAACCTAGGATGGTCATAGTCCAATGGACACCGATTGCTTCGTACATTGGACGGGACGCCATAACCATGCCACCGGCGACTAGGTAGCGCACCATCGTTATGCTTGCCAATGCGCTGGCCGCGTGCTTCCCGTAGCTATCAATAATATACTCGTAGCTGCTGATATAGATAGATATCAGCACGGCGCCGAAAAGTCCGCACGCAGAAAGGCCAGACCACATCGAGATCGTCGGATAATTTGTCCATCCCAACCAAAACAGAGAAATGGGTAGAAAAGGGCTGGCAATAACCGCTGGCCAAAGACGGAATTCCGGAGGTAACATAGCGCCACGCTCGTGCTTGGTCTGGTGGCGGGCCCATCTATAAAGACCAGGCGCAGCGAACGTCGCCACAGTGGCACCTACAGCGATGGCCCCGAAACATGACCCTGTTTGCCCCGTTGACATGCTGTATGTTCGCTTGAAGATATAGTCAAATCCGGATAAGAAGGTAAATAGGAGGGAATATAAAAGGATCAAATAACCACCAAGCACAGAAATAACAGGCTCTGTAGCGAAAAACATTACAGGGAGTGGGAGAATCTCTTTCACTCGGCGAAAAAAGGAGGAGCCTGCGGAGTGGTCAGATGTGTAGCGTGTATCACCGGTAGATTGCCGTAGTAGTCTCGATTTCCAGTCCAGTAAAATTGGCAAATACGTTTCAGGGAGAAATAGGAGTGCCACGACCCATGCGACGCCTGATATGATGAGAGTTATATATTCTGTCCATCGCCAGCCTAGGTCTGGGTGAGAAGTAATCCACCCGCCTACAATCGGGCTAACAATGGGGCCTAAACCTCAGCGACGTCAGTACTTAAACGGCTGCTAATTCTGTGCACATACGTACCAGTAATATTAGCCCAGGCAATAAGAGGGAAAACGAATGCGCGTTTGACCGGGCGAAACTGATCGCCAACGCTAGATCCATTTATCGATAGCGTCGCGCTGGAAAAAAGACCCACGAAATATCGACATATAATCTGTCCGGCGAATGTTGGTGTACGGGCCGATCCAAGAACGAAGAGAAGATAAATGAAGGTCGACACGAGATACGTTGGATTTCTTCCAATAGATTCGGATAACGGACCAGCAAATAGAGACCCTGAGCCGATTCCGAAGAGATACATCGCTGTTGCGAGATTTTCGGCGACTTGGGATACGCCAAACTCTCGGCTCACCTGTTCGTTGGCCGGGGAGTCGGCGGACCCTGCCCATGCTTGGGTAAAGATCAAGAGCGATAAGATTGCGATGTTTTTGGATCTCGATAGTAACGGCCAATTTTGAGGATCTAGAGGATCGGCATCGCCGTTTGTTCTCACCCAGATGCGGCCATTTTCATCTGCATTTATCAGAGGGGGTTTAGCATTCCTCATTCCCTTCACTCTTGAATAACCCTCACCTGAAAGTGCAAGCTCGATATCATTTCTGGTGCCACATAGCGCCGTGTCCCGCTCTTGCCTGCCTTTGAGGGCCACTAGCCTCTTTATTCGGCGGTTTTGGATAAACGCCCACATTTGCGATGCGGCAGCACGTATCTCTTAATGTAAAAGGTATGAATGGATACGAAGGGGGGTTGGCAACGGCCGCTTCCCAAACGCGGTAGGCGGTAAGAAACGAGACTCGCTTCTGAAGACGTACCCATTTAACGGTCTCGGTAAGGTACCGTGTACATGACAGAACGAACGCGGAGCTATGCTTGACAGAGCCTGGTAGTTCTTGGCATTACGATCTGGGAAACTGTTGGCGTGTCTGGGCAAATACAGCACGGAAACCGGAGATTCTGTCTATCCGGATGATTAATTTCCTTATGTAACCGGACCTCCCTAATGCGGAATTGATAGAAACACGAACACTTTTTGATCGAGACACGAACAAGTTAGACCGCCTTTGCGAAGAATTATCATTCAAAGCTGCAAGGAGACTTCCTAGCCAGCCACGATACCGGAACAAGTATCCTCGTCACGTCATTCAGGCCAGACAGAGGATTGTGGAGAAGTAGATATAGACATTGACATAGGACTCCCATAGGACTAACTTTCGTCATATGTCCCCCACATAGGGATACCCACATAGGTAGGCCCTGAGCCTACCCACCTATTGGGATACCCATGGGGTTAGGGGTACCAATGGGACTAAAAATGGCGCCTGCATTTGGCCTGGTATAGCCTGAATTGGCCTGATTTAGCCTGATCATTATACAAAACCATCTGTTATTCATAAGTGTTTTGGTCTAAATACTTACTACTCTCACTTTTGTGAGGCATAGAACTCAAGGACTATAGGAACACGTAACGAGCAGCACGTAATATAGAGGAAGCCGGTGGACTCACCGGATTGGGACAGCCGCTGACGTTCGCTGTTGAGTCGCTTTATTTCATTGCTGTCCTTACGGAGACAGTGTATTTTGCCGAGTTCTAGCACCTTCATCTGATCGACTTTAGCGCCTGGGGATTCGGACAGGTCGTTGCTATCACCATCTGGTTTCCGGTAGTGAGCAAATATGCGTATCTAATGTTATGTGGGTTTTCTACTGTGTTTGATGCTTTGGTATTGGTTTGCGACTGTTTGATAGTTGGCATCGAGTCTTACTCGCACTCTCGCATCCTGAGGCTGCTAAAGCCGGTAAAGATGGAGACGGAACTGAGAATGACGCCAATAATGTTGAGTTGCCAGCCCATCAATCCTCCAACCTCATCGTACACAAGGCATAGGGCACGCTTGAGGTGGCTCAGTGACAAAGCAGAAAGGGCAGGTGGGTTCAGAGATTGGTTTGGAGAGAGGATGGCGTTTGGGATGCGTTTTAATGGGTCACGAATCAATGTCACGAACAGCTTAGTATGTCTAAGTGAAGTAATCAGAAGTGGCACAGTGTGGGTCGGAGCTTAGTCGATGCGCTCTCTTATTGAGTTCTATTCAGGTTCGATGTGGCTACACGGCATGTCCGCCAAGCCCCTGGCGTAGAGAAGTCCTGGCGCAACCGCAGCCAAATGGTTGCTTGCGTTGGATGATTGGGTGGTTGGACTAGGATTCCCGAATTAGTCGCCCTCTGTTTCCTACAGGGACGACTGAGTGGCTGTGTACGGGTTTAAACGTAGCCGGACCCCCTTTCTGGCCTCAAAAGCGGTCATATTCGGCACCAATCCCACAGATCCCCAGATTCTATATGTAAATTTGTTTCATGTGAGCAACTAATGTCCAATTGACGCGGGGCTTATAAGCCTTGGACTTGTACCTCCAACCACGCCATAGGATGATGTCCCATAAAAACCTTCAAAGTATGTGTCAGAATACCAAAACGAAAACTGTTAAGCTTTCAAATTCATTCAGGATTATCATGGCTGTTTGTGGATCTAAAAGGGATGGCAGTTCCATTCACATAGATTCCGCCGACAGATATATCGGTTTTTTGTAAACCATGCGATACGTGCATCGCTCTTCAAACATACGTTCAATAACTCTCGCCAGTACCCCGACTGACTCGACCAAATACGAGTTCCCCCAAAAAATACCCGACAAGCACAGCAAAGAAGAATCCAACATTCATCGTCATCACTGCAATCATTCTAGACAAGGCGGGTCAGATAAGGTCTTTTTCCTTTTTCTTCAAACGTGCAGGAAGCGTGGCTCGGAACTTACAATAGATATGCAATCCCCTGGTTAACCATTCGCAATGCCGCACGAGGAAGATTGACTGATAGCCGCCATGTTTGGATCAATCTCTCCTGCGAGGGTTTATCCTGACCACCGTTGATGAGAATGGGGTATCGTGCGTTTGCCGAGGCCCAGAAAGCGTCTAGCTTGGCTAGCTTCGAGCTCATGGCTCGCCAAATTACAGCGAGGAAGAAAAGAAAGAACCAAGTACCCACATAGCCGCCAGTGCTAGTGGGCATCCAAGACTTCGAAAACAGCATCGTGGAAAGATTCTCGGTATTAAAGGCCATATTCATGGTGGGCATAGAGGCGGTAGACGTCATCACCATACCGGGCGCAGTTGTAGCTGAAGTAGACATTTGCATGGTGGGCAAAGGAAACGGGAATATCTCATCTCAGACGTCGATTGAATGCAACAAAGGGAGTATTGGCTGTAAATCAAAAACGAATAACCAGAGAGACGAGGCCTGAAGAAGATAAAAGGCTAGCGGAACGACGGCAGGTCGCAGAAATCGGTCCTTCGGGAACACAGAAATCCTTAACACCGGTACACGTGGCTCACGGAAAGAAAAATTCATAGAATCAACAGAGACCGGGCTAGCCAGGCATATTCACTATGAGAATGGAGGACTCCCCGCAAGATTAAGATTAAAAAGCTCCGAGTTAGGCTCGTGCAGGTGAATATTCTCGCAAATGTGCTCAGCGCTAAACCGAAGGCGGCAGGAAGAAAGGCTTGACCGGATCAAGCCTCGAGATAAGCATCGTTTCCCACGCGTGTACGGTGCCGGTCGGAAAAGAAGTGGGGCGGCTACGTTCACAATAAAAACATTATTAATAAATGGTAGCTGTTGCGACCCAGATGGATAACGGTTCTAATCGCTCTTCCATTTACGCAGACTCTTTCGTTCTCTATGTCCTAGCACTGGCGTGTCTCTGTCAAGATGGATATGGACAGCAGCATGTCTGGAGGCCCCGGCCTCACTGATGCCGGCCTGGACATGTCAAATTATTCCGTGGCCTCTGACTTTCTAGACGCGCTTCTCGATGACACCACCTTGCAACAGACCGATTATGCTATTGCTCGGGCTTTTTGGTACGGCATTGTCATTGTCATTGTGCTGGCGGGCATGATCAACTGGAGTCAATGGGGCCTATTGAAATTGCGGTCGGTCAAACAAAATATCGCGTATGGACAGATGGCTGACTTCTAGCCTAGATTACGTGCAGCCGCTGCAGACCGACCACGACCGACAAGCCCTTCTAACTTAGTTACGTCAATTATGGCTGGTTGCACGGCTGTAATTCGGGAGGTGTCCTACCATCAGATCACTCCCACGTATCCATGGCTACGGATACCAGCAGTCGGATCAATCTTGTTGATTCTAGTATATTTTGGCTACATCATGGGATTGCAATTCTTTGACTGGGACTATCCCGGCGCTCAATACTGGGAGGCGCAAGGCCTTCGCGCAGGCTGGCTCACAATAGCTCAATTTCCACTTCTCCTTCTCCTTGCTGGGAAGCGGAACCTGATCGGATATGCTGTCGGTGTGTCTTACGAAAGACTGCAGATCTTGCACCGTTGGGTGGCCAGGGTCATGCTGCTGACTGCTACCATTCATGGCGGCGTCCAAGCCTATGGATGGCATAAATATGGCGTGATGCAAATCGAGATTGACACTGATAGCTGTATCCCCACGGGTACGTTCGAACGTTTGATACGCAATAGTTAGAGACTAACATTCATGAAGGATTCTCTACTTGGATTATCCTCCTTTGGCTCGTTTTGTCCGCGACTGCTCCCATTCGCAATTGGCGTTACGAGATATTCGTGGTTCAGCACGTCATCACTTTCATCGGCCTTGTCGTCGCTATTTTCTACCATTTACCTTCAACCGCCCTAAGTTCAAGGTATGATATTCACGTGTTTTCCGAAAGCTATGATTAATTAGTTTTCTAGGATATACGCTTGGATTGGGGTCGGTGTTTTTATTTTCGACCGGGTGGTCCGAGCACTCGTCTACGCTTTCAATAATATGAAGCCCGCGAAATCAACTCTTCATGAGCTCCCAGGGAATGTCACTAAAATTCGGATGACTTCGCCAAGGATCAAAAAGTGGAGTCCTGGACAGCATGTCTTTTTGTCCATTCCTAGTTTGGGTTTGGGCCAATCACATCCGGCGACGATTCTCTCGATTCCCTCGTCTCATGACAACGATCTGATATTCATCTTGCGAGCTCATCGAGGCTTCACGCAGCGGCTGCTCAGTTCAGCCAAGTCATCCTCGAAAGATCTACCTCAGGTCGTTCGAGACGAAGAGAAAGCCAACAATGAAAACACTGTTGAGATGATAGAGGAGAGGCACCTTTCACTGGTCGGCGGGCCGTATGGCGGATCGCATTCCGATTTTGCGGCCTTCGACACTGTCCTTCTCATTGCAGGATCAACTGGAGTGACATTCACTTTACCAATCCTCCTTGACCTTGCGCATAGGTCAGCAAATCAGAGGTTGCCAGTGCGCAGAATCGTGTTCGTCTGGGTTGTAAGGACCATTCAGTGCACAGATTGGATCGAGGACGAGGTGCAACAAGCAACCAAATCACTGCTCGATAATGGAATTGAAGTTGAGGTGCAAATATCCGTGACGTGTGAGATCGATCCGACGGAAACACCTACAAAGAAAGCGGGATGCAAGTGCAGGAATTCCGAGGGACCGTGTTGCTGCAGTGACTTGGGTGCTGAAAAGCCCCAGGAAGTTTCAGGCAAATTAGCCAGAGGAAGTGATGATCCCGACATCGAACAATCTTCATCCGCTAGTGCACAACAAAAATTGCCGAGGATGGGCAACTCGTCGCCAGCTGCCTGCTATACAGTTGAATCTGGCCGACCTCAGCTGAAGCCCCGTCTTTGGGACTTACTGGATCACGCCAAGGGGGAAACTGGTGTGGCAGTATGTGGACCCCCGGGATTAGTGAGCTCTGTCAGAAACACGGTGGCTACCGTTAGTGAGCAGCGTGGGTCAAACAAAGGGACCGGTGCTGAGGGTGTGTATTTACACGCAGAAAGTTTCGCGTGGTGACGTGAATCTATAAGTTCAATTGTTAAGCTGAACAGAAATCCACTTCCACATGGTGCAATTACTACGAAAATTAGAACAGATCTTATATCGTGATTTGGATCTAGTAGGTAGTAATATCCGGTATGTCAAACGAGCCGATGAAATAATACCCTCGTCATTGATATTGTTCTAGTGGTTATTGGCTATTTCGAGTACATTGCATCGAGCGCGTGGGCTCTCAGCCCTGATTGGTCAGATTGGGTTCATTCCTGCTACCGTTGCTGATTGGCCAGTTACAGTACATCTTCTCGAATTCTTGTTTCCTGCTTCGTCATAGTCGATGCCAATCCCAATTCTATGGAGAAAGCTCCTTAAATACAAATGATTTTTTTCTCGAAGAAGTCTTCTGAAAGCTCACAAGCCTCACTGCAGAGAAATCACCATCTTTCCTTCATTTCTGCAGACGATTACCAGACTTGGCTAAGCAACCTGGGAAGTACTCACATTCGATGGCGCCAAGGGCCCAACATATTTTACCCACAATGGACGCTTCAGGCCCAAATGACAAAAAGGAAACTCTGGTAGACAATGATAACTCTTCCTTATCCGACATCGAAAAACCGTCACCCCATCCCTCTACAACATCTGAGTCAACGCCTCTCGATATCGACATTACTTATCCCGAGGGCGGCTGCGACGCCTGTCTGGTGGTACTGGGTGCCTGGTGTGGCTTAACGTCATCGCTGGGTATTTACAACACATCTGGAGTGTTCGAGGTCGTTATCTCCAAAGTGATCTTACCAAAGGCTTCGTCGTCTACGATTGGATGGATCTTCTCTGTCTATGCTTTCGTAACCTGGGTATGCGGCGTGCAGGTTGGACCGACTTTTGATGCAATGGGACCCCGTGCGTTGATGACTGCGGGGACTATTTGCACGTTGGTCGGCATGTTCGCATTGAGCGTCTGTACAGGTAAGTCATTTTCATACGGTATCCCGGCAATATCGATGCTGATAGTTATATAGAATACTACCAGATCTTCCTCTCCTTCTCCATCCTAACCGGCATCGGCTCATCCCTTCTATTGACCCCGTCGATGGGTTGTGTCGCTCATTGGTTTATGGAACGCCGCGGTCTTGCCAGTGGTATCGCCTTCATAGGAGGTGGTTTTGGCGGGGTACTCTTCCCCCTGATGATCCAATCACTTCTCCCTCAAGTTGGCTGGGGCTGGTCAATTCGGATTGTCGCATTTGTTCTGCTCATCCTTTGCGCCGTGAGCTTGTCGTTCTGCCGAAGCAGAATCCCTCCGCGAAAAGGGACGGAAACGACTTGGCGAGATACCTTGCCGGACTATAGAATCTTCATGGATGGAACAGGAGCCATGGCACTCACAACCTTCGGAGTCCTTCTGACGGATTTGGCTTACTTCATACCCATTACCTACACGCCACGTTACTATATCGACAGACAGCATCTATCTGAAAAGGATGCCCTGACGGGATCTTCGGCGTTCGCGTATCAACTACTCGCGATTCTCAATGCTGCCTCGTGTGTCGGTCGATACGTGGCAGGTGACATGGCGGATCGATTTGGCCGATACAACACGATGATTGTCTCGCTCTTCTTCTGCACAGTATCAGTTGTGGGTTTCTGGTTACCCGACATCCTCGTACCAGAGCTGGATAACTATGCACTTTTGATGGTCTTTATACTTCTGTTTGGGTTTTGCAGTGGTTCAAATGTCAGCTTGACCCCGATCTGCCTCGGTCAGCTGTGCGAGACTCAGGAATATGGGCGGTATTACGCGAGCTGCTTCACGATAGTGTCTTTTGGGGTATTGGCGAGTATCCCTATTGCTGGAAGCCTTCTCGATGGAGTGGAAACGACAGGAAAAGGAAAATACTGGGGAGTCGCTCTTTTTGCTGGACTCAGCTATGTGGGCGCTTTTCTGTGTTTTCTGTGGGTCAGGATCAAAGTAAAAGGGCGGAACTGGAGGACAAAGTGGTAGAGAACCAGGCTTCCAGAGAACTCTGTTTGTGGATACAAGGATAAATTAGCAATAAGAACGAATATAACATGAAACCATTAGATTGTCCTACCTCTCGCTTCAGGAGGACCCTTCGTGTTTTCCCACTCTCCATCACGTGAGTCAATCGCCACCTCCACATTCGCGCTTTCGAGATAAGCTCTGGAAGCATCAGGGGAATACTGTCTTTAGTATTAACGTCCTCACTTTCTCAATATGGCAGCTCAACTTAATCCACTCAATTTGCAAACGCGGACTGCAAGGTCGATCAGCCCCGACCAGTTCCAAAGTCCTCATTCTCGCTGGCGCGCCCTCACGCACCGAACACCTTCCTCCCACTCGTCCTTTCTCTACGGCGTCAAATCCACCAAAATATACTGCCGGCCAACGTGTTCTGCACGCCTCGCTCGAAGAGCGAACGTTGTATTTTACGACACTGAAGAGCAAGCGCAACGTGATGGATTTCGGCCGTGCAAGAGATGTCAACCGGATAACGCGACCTTTCTTGGAGAAAGGGAGGAGGTCGTCACGAAGGTCCTCGCGCTTTTACGTACAAAGCGGGATGATTCAATGATGAAGCTAGGCTTGAAAGATCTGGCGAAAGAGGTCGGTGTCACGCCGAGTTATCTTTGTCGCGTGTTCAAGAAGACAATGGGCGTTACGATAGGATCCTACATGAAGGATTTTGAGAGTACCACCAGCGACATTGGAACTAAAAGCTCCGTCTATCCCGGCGCAGCTGGTCCGTGTGTGGTAGACCCGGCGACGGGACTCCTGACTCCAGCGAAAACAGCCGACAGCCCAGCGCTTCTCGAGGGTTCCAAGGGTGAGTTAGCGGAGCAGCAACTGGGAATTCCTGCCGAGACCTTGGACTTGGATTTCGATTTCGACAACTGGTTTTTGACTGGGGGTTTCAATCAAGAAGACTTCTGGAATGAAGTATCCTTGAATGGCGACTTCTTAAACGAGGAGCTCTCGAACAATAGCGTCCACGAATGGGCTATCAAAGGTGCTTGATTTGAGTATGTCCGTAGTTATTTGACAAAGTCGGTATAATGATTAACGATTCGTGGGCATTGGGTAGCTGGTCAGGCTCCAGTATATACACCCACACAGAGTGAGAACACCATGTGGATCAAGAGCAAAAAGCGAGGCGGGCATTCCTGGTTACCTCCATACGTCGGTAATCAAGCATTCAAAATTAAGATAGTTGGCGGTGGCGAAGAGATTACACATTCGAAGTAAAGTACAGCCTGAGTTCCCAACTAAATCAGGCACGAAGTCCCAGGAAAACCTTCGTAGTCCCCCACGTCTACCAGCATGGCCATCCCACTCGACAGGTGCCAGAGGATGTGACAGTGGAATAACCACGCCCCCGGATTATCGGCCCGGAATCTTAAAACTGCATAGCCACGACTGGGGATATAGACATTATCCCGGAACATTGCGCGTGAAAGGTCCAACCCATTGGTGTCTGGATAAGCATCCGGGTCGGAGCCCGGGGGAAACGAGTCGGAGAATGGGTTATAGGAGCCCCAACCAATGGGGCTTTTGTAGACTGTAAGAACGTAAAAATGGTGACCATGCTGAAGGCAGAGGTTAGCATCGACAACAAAAAGGGAATAGATACTTACCAAATGGAAAGGATGACCAGTGTCGTCCAAATTGTTCACCACCAAGTCGACCCATACGGGCTCATCCGGGTTCTGATTTTGGTGGCCTACGACCAGCGCAAGCTGTTTTCTGTCCCATTGACCCCGTGGAAGTCCATTCAATGGCACGGGGGGATCTTGTTGCGGTGCCCAGGACGTGTGGTTAAAGTAACCATACGGCACGTTGTGGTTGATGGAGAATTTCTGGGTTTTGACGTAAACAATATTTGTGATGTTTGTGTGACGGGGGAGCGACGATAAGACGTTCTTAGGGGAAGGGATGTGTTGTATATCGAGATGTGAATTCTGGTTGTCGTCGGGGATGATAGATTGCGCCTCTGGAGCATATTCGGGATCGATGGCAAAGAGTTGGTTGGGCGTGAGGGCTGGATTGGGATATTTCATACATCTAATGCTGTAAGTATTTTGGCGATCTGCACGGAGAACGGCGGCATACTCAGGGTCCATTTCAATGGTCAAAGCAGACGTCTTTTCTTCGATCGGCAAGCGAAAGATGAGATCCATGCGCTGGCCCGGGTATAGGATTCCAGCTGAACTGGCTTCCTGTGTCTTCTCCACATTGATGCTGTCCACCTCGATGACTGACAAGGACTTGGTCTGAGAATGAATGGTAAAGCCGACGAGGGAGCTGAATCGTTAGTTTCAACAGGTAGATGTGTCGATGATTGGAGACCTACCCCGTGTTGACGATCCGTAGTCGATATGCAGTACTGATTTCCGCGTGGAGATATGTTAAATCAGCACGTTGTTCGACACAGTCCACTGGTCGGGCAGGAACTGCCATTGAGCAATTATAATGACCGATACCATTAATCAATAAAGAGTCGGGAACCGGCTGCATGATGTCAGTTCTTCTTTCGATAAAGGATGATGGACAACAACATACATCATTGCCAAAAGACCCAGCGCGCATATACCAGGACATGACTTCTTCTGCCGGTCTATGATACCAGTCTCCAATTAAAAGCAAGTATTCCTTACTGTACAGAAAAGAAGTCGCGAGCAAGTCACGCACCCTCGACTTGGACACTGATTCGTGAACGACTAGCCCACCGTACAGCCCATCAGCTCTTGTGAGCCCAGAATGAGCATGATACCAAAAGGTCCCATGTTGATGGTCGGGGATAGTGAAGTTGTAGATAAATGAAGATCCGGGCGGAATACCACATTGTGTAACGCCGACGACACCATCCATGTTGTCTGGATAAGAAGTTAATTAAAGGAATTATCAATGGTGCGTGTGGGTATGTGTATAGGTACTTTCAATATGTAGCCCATGCCAATGAATTGACAGGGACTCCTGGATATTATTCGTGACATTGATGATCAGCCTATCCCCTGGACGCGCCTCGATGGTCGGTCCAGGGAAGAGACCTACATATGATCAGCGTGGGCAACCTTCCAGAGGATCACGGGGTTGATCTTTACCATTGATAAGATGCACTCTTTTTAACACCCCGTCTGGTCGGAGATCTCCTGAACTCAGTGTCCAGTCCAAGTGCTGGGTTTTTGCGTCTCGATAGGAATGCTCTTCAGAATGTAGCTCGATCCCCGGGAGAGTAATTTTCGGGGTATGGAGATCGGCCTGGTGAGCATGGGACGTGTCCACTGGACCGATCGATTTTAGTGGAGTGCTATACTGATGCCAAAACACCAGTAAGACAAACAGGCATGAAATCAGTGGACATAGCAAGATGACATATGATTTGATCGTCTTAGCGGACATTCCATGGTGTCGGAACATGGTCCCGTTAGGCTCATCTCCAGGATTGAGCTTTCTTCGGTGACGGGACTGCTGCTCCATCCTGGGCTAGGTGAGGAGCATGGAGTGAGAGCATGAAGTGATTTGTCACTTGACTTTGCCGAAACTAGGAATGCATCCAGCCCCTATCCCGCTGGTGGTGCATTCCACGTGAAGCAGGTGAAAGGAAGCGAGCTTTGCTGCCTATTACCTGTTCAGTTTCAACACTTGATAAAAAGTCTAGACAGCTCGATCCTTTGGATTTTCTGGCGGGTATCGGTGCGCGCTCCGAGTTGTCTGATCGGAAGCCGATCGTCCTGCCAATGAATCAGGATAGCCCCCGCACGTTGAGACGGCTGGTCCACTCGCATCATGCGGCGCGGCTGTGGCCGACAATGTAACAAGCCTGGATCTTATGCATCTTGAAGAATTGAGAAAGATCGGCGGTCCCTGAAAAGCGTTCCTGTCGTTCCATTCTATGGCCCCCACGTGCGCCCGAACCAGTGCAACCGAGATTAACCCCTTGTTTATCCCTCGATGTTTCACCTCGAACAAGCTGCCGCATCTTATTAGCTCGTTGGATCCGGGATTCGCCCCGGTTAGGTTACAATGTACTACCGAGCCCACCTAGATGAACTAACGGTCGGACAGATCGGGGCTATGTTATAGCCGCGCAGTGACCGACGCAGTGACCGACCCAGTAACCGACGCTTATATACTAAGTGTCAGCGACGTGTAGTGACGGAATTAAAGCTAGTCAAAATATCTTACAGGCTTTTGCGCCACCATGAATGCACTGGTGAGCTCTGTCCTGTTGATGCTCCTTGCGAGCGGACCGGCGGCTGGTGGTTCCTTGAAAGATATCGAGCATGTGGTCATCTTCATGCAGGAGAACCGATCATGGAACAATGTAAGTCCCATAATGACACATTGTGAAGAGAAATTCTTATGGAAGACAGTATTTTGGCACCATGGCCGGTGTTCGTGGCTTCAATGACCCGAACGTGCAGGTGAACGCTGATGGTTTGGACGTGTACCACCAGTAAGTATCAAGTGGTTGACAGTGCCGAATAGCAAACTCACTGGCCAATAGACTTGTTGATTCCTCCATGTCTACCAAGACAAAGACTCTTCTGCCGTGGTACCTGGGCTACCTTGGTGGATCCACGGTCGACGCCATGCAGTGCATGACCGCAGGATCCAACGGCTATGAGGACAATCAGGCCGCCATCAACCATGGCTTGAACAATATGTGGGCTCGCAACAACACCCCTTGGAGCTGGGGATATCTCAAGAGAAGCGATATTCCAGTCCACTTCGGTATCGCCGAGGGCTGGACTGCCGGAGATATGTACCAGGTGAGAATTCTCTATGCTTTAACAAGAGACGAGACAAGATAATTAACACGTTACTTCAGGAATCCCATGTCACCTCGACAAACCCCAACCGTGTCACATTGGTCAGCGGCTCCATCAATGTACCTGGAGGTCCCCAGAGTCCTGATCAGGGTGGTCCCTATCTGGACAATAACGAGACCCCTGGCTGTGAGGACAACGATATCAGCTGCTACCCGCTGAAGTGGAAGACTATCTACGACATCTACGAGGCAGCGGGTGTCTCGTGGCAAGTGTGGCAAGATTCGGATAACTTTGATGACAACCCTCTAGCCTGGTTCGAGCAGTTCCAAAATGCCTCGTCCGACTCACCTCTTGCCAAGAAGGGTCTGTCGTATGTAGGCCTTGATAGCTTCTACCAGTCAGCTGCCAACGGAACTCTCCCGGAGATCAGCTTCATCGTTGGCCCTGCTGAACTGTCTGAGCACCCCCCTTACATGCCCAAGGACGGTGCATGGCTCCAGAAGAAGGTCGTCGATGCCGTGACCAGCAGCCCCAAGTACAGCTCCACTCTGTTGATGATCAGCTACGACGAGTCTGGTGGCTGGGGAGACCACGTCGTTCCCTTCCACTCCCCTGAAGGCACGGCCGGTGAATGGATGGAGGACCCCTATGGTCTCTTCGGGAACATTTACTCTGGTCCCGGTGTTCGCGTGCCCTTCTACATGATCTCGCCCTGGACCCGTGGCGGCCGTGTGTTCACCGAACGCGCCGATCACAACTCCCAGATTCTCTTCCTGGAGCAGTGGCTGGAGGCACGCGGTTACAAGAACGTGCAGACACCCGAGATGGTCAACTGGCGTCGCGAGCACATGTCCAACCTCGTCAATGCCCTGGACTTGGATAACCCGGACACCAGCCTGCCCACCATCCCCGAGGCTGAGACTCCCGATATGGCTCGTGGCAAGTACACCGGGACATCCAACTGCGAGGCTGCCCATCCCGTCCAGCGTCCTACCGTTCCGTATGGAAACCAGAGCAACAAGACTAACACCTTGTGGTTTGAGGAAGGATACAAGGAAGTCATCGGCTATCTGACCGAGGGCCGTTATCTGACCTTCGAGTACTCCGGCAAAGCCCTTACCAACCCTGGACACGCCAGCCATGTGAGCATCGCTCGTGCGCTTGCGGATCACAGCGATAGGCACCAGCGCTGGGTGATCCACTACACCGCCGACGAGGAGAGCCAGATCTTCCAAATCTCCAGTGCTCTGGATGGCAAGTGGATTGGCCACAGGGGGGCTCTGGTGACTGCTCAGAGCAAGGCCGCGAACATTAAGATTACCTTTCTTGGAAATGGAAAGGGCTATTCACTGCAGTATGAGGACGGAACCGCTTTCCGAGCGCTCCGGTGCGGTTGCAAGATCTGGAGTGTGTCCTATCACTAAGCTTGGGAGTGAACTTGGGAAGGTCACAGTGAGGGTCACCTTAAAAGGTGATTTGGAGCTGAAAAACCTCCCGTTCTCTTACGAAGAATTAGACGTGAGCAGTTGTGGCATAAAGAATAGATTCTGTTTATATCACATCTTAAAGTCTTCCCATAGCGTATAACTGCTGTGCCAAATGAGTCATGGACTCTTCGAGGCTTTTGAACTGGAGACCTATTGCTTTTTGCGCTTTGAAGAGTCACAGGAGTAGTGTACTTGCAATTCGATTTCCCGGGTCCCAACAAGGGCCTTGTTATTCACAGACTCGACCGGGAAGCTCATCATATGTAGCAGTAACACAGTAAGAGGGAACAGAAGCGACAGGAGTATTTTCCACGTCCAACTCCGCTGCAACTCGACCACATCCGATCCGACGATGATAAGATTGCGCTCCATTCCCAAGTTGGTTAGTTGCGAAGTTTGTGGGGCTTCTCCAGATTTTATCGAGATTTTTTTGTTTTGTTCCCCACGTTTCAGGTTCGTCGATCTACGATACGAAGGTCGTCAATTGCTGCAGGGTCCTCATTCCATTTCCTATGACGAGTCCTAGTTCCATTCCCACTTTCCCACTTGGTTTCTCGATCTCCATCTCTTCACCCAGTTCACTTTCCCTCAAGCCATGTTTGATCCCCATTCAATCCCGACCCTGCAGTCATCAGAAGCAAGTGTGCTCAACGAAGTTCGCCCGTGCGATTACTTCTTATTGGAGCCGCCAGAGCCCGACGAGCCCGAGCCGGACCCAGAGGAAGGGGGAGAGTACCATGACGATCCCTTGCTGTCGTTGTAGTACTTGCTACCATCCGAGTTGGAGTAGTAGTACGAGCCATCACTATTCCACGGTCAGTGTTTGTTCCTGAAAGCTCATGCAAGAGACGAACTTGTTGGAGTAGTGGTACGAATTCTGGTTGGGGGCGTCCTGGCCATAGTCGCGAGCGCAGTAGTGATTATCCTTGGTGAGTGTTAGCCAGTTTCAGATACTTGGAGATGCGGACTTACCTGGCTGTTCGTGCCAGAGCTCTTGTAGCTGTATTGCTTTCCGTGGTTGTCGGTCGGCATCTCGAAAAAGTGAGGTTGTAAAGTGGATGTGTGATGAAGGTATGGTATGATGAGTGATAAAGACAAGATACAGAAGGAGTTTGGAGAAGTTTGGAAATGGAGAAGTTTGGAGATGAAGAGGTTGGTAAGGAGATGAGGAAGGAGTCAAGGTAAAGTCCAAATATATAGCGGTAATCAGTACTCCGACACACCAACGCACCTCCCCTGTGTTGAAGAAAGGTGGATGTGTGGCCTTATAAATAAGGCAGCAAATTTCGTTCGGCCTATCTTTCCCTCGGAAGGGCGGTGTGCAGTCATGCAAAGCCAGCACAGTTATGTTGGAACCCGTCAAGCTACATGAGCTCCCAATGTTTGCTCTCTCATTTCCTACATATTCCAAACGCCAATTTTTGATTATTTGAATTTGGGAACTTTTTGCCAGCGTTCACACAGAAAAAATTCTTGGCTACGGCCTAGAAACCACGCGGCGACACCGCCTCTCTGTCTCTTTTCTGGACCTAAGTCCGTTGCATCCACTCAGCCGTCTACGGCTTTGGCGCTGGGTTATAACCCACTCAGAACACCTCTGTCTCTGTTCCATAGGTCGGGAATGGGCGCAGTCGACTGGCATTCCGCCATGCACTTTACTTGACATGCAGACTGGGGTCGTCATCATCATGTACATAATTCCATAGCTCTGCACGTCCCTAATACCCTATGGGAGGTCTCAGGAGAGGGGCGACGCCCGAAACTCCGCTGGACGATAATTAATACCACCAACCCCACACAGAAAACTTTCCCGAGGAGAAGTGATATAAATATTCCCTCGAGAACCGAGATAAAATAGTTAGACAAGAATTCAGAGTTCACTTTGCTCATACTTTTCTCCCTCTTCCTTCCATCATACTTCCATTATCTCTCATTATCCTCAACACCCCGCCCCCGGCCCCTTCCTGATTTACCAGATTAAGGTTCTATTCTAGGTATCTATGGCAACATCCGCTAACATTCAAACGCTATTCACTTTCACTGTTCACTTTACCACTCATTGACCAGAACGTAGCGGTACCGGGCACTGCCCTCGGCCATGTCCAGGATGACCTGGTTGGCCTCCTTCATGGGCCGCTCCTGGATCCACGGGTGCATCTTCTTCTCCTCAGCAAGCGCCAGCATCTCCCGAATCTCATCGGGGCTACCGATCAAGGAACCACCCAGCTTGATGCCCTTGATGATCAGGGCAAATGCGGGGATCTCCAGAGCACCGTCCTCGGGAGCACCCAGTTGAACGAGGGTTCCCCGGAACTTGAGCAGCTGGCTGTACTGCACGATGGGCATCTTGGAAGAAGAAACGGTGCTAATGATGAGGTCCAGAGACGAGGCGTGCTTGGTAGCCCAGTCCTCATCCTCGCCTGTCGCGATGTACTCATCTGCGCCCAGCTTCAAGGCATCCTCCTTCTTGTCACTCTTACGGGAGATGGCGACGACGCGGTCCGCACCCAGGGCCTTGGCGAACAGAATACCAAAGTGACCCAAGCCACCAACACCGATGATACCGACGGACTTGCCGGGGCCGCAGCCGTGCTGCTTCAGAGGCGAGTAGGTGGTGATACCGCCGCAGAGCATAGGAGCGGCCTCGGCGGAGGGAATGGCGTCGGGGATCTTGACAACAAAGGCCGAAGGCGAACGGTTGTACAGCGAGTATCCACCATACGATTTACCGCCGTTGGCATAGGTGCCGTTGTATGTGCCGACCATGCGGGTGCAATGCTGCTGGAGGTTGCGAGCACAGGCATCACAGTCACCGTCCTTATTCAGACAGGCGCCACTCTGCGCGCCGACACCTACGCGGTCACCGACCTTGATGTTGCCAACGGCCTGGGAGCCGACACGCTCAGCGATACCGACGATCTCGTGTCCAACACAGCAGGGGTAGTTGGTGGGGCCCTGATAAATCCAATTGTCAGCTTATCTACTCTTACAAAAGATCTTGTCATTCACATACCCATCCGCTGCGCAAAGTGTGCATGTCAGATCCGCACACACCACAATGAGTGACGCGAATTTCAATATCCGACTCCTCCCACGGCTTTGGCTCGAATTCTTGCCAAACCATCTTGCCGTGAGCTGCCTCGGGGCTAAGGCCCATCCAGCCCTCGAACTTGTGATCGGTTGATCCCATTGTGATTGCAAGTTCAATGGTATGAATTTGTGAATTGAGTGTGTTTTGCTACTCTCCCAGGATCTATCCTGCCCTTTATACAGCCTCCTGTGCTATCATGATCCTCCTCAACTGGGCCATGGAAAATTCTCGCAGCTTTCCCATTTAGTAGCTTGGTCAGCGATGGCAGGTCCACTTGATCCACCACGTGGAGTGTCATCACGGCCTTAAGGCTTTTTATATCCGTTCCCGGAGTATAATCAGCCACTGGAGTGGCGTGGATGACATCTGTGAAAGGGACCGAACTAAGATGGACCAATCATACTGCTCGCTCTCCTGCATTATCATGCAGCGAGATTTCTAAAGTTTTGACGGTCATGCTTGATGGCAGACGATGACGCAAACCCTTATTCCTGTGGCCCCGCATTATTCATCTTCCGAGACCAACACACCGAATTTCCTCGTTCTCGTTCTCCATTCGGTCGGGTAGTCAATTACGCCGTTGCCGTTATCACCGTGTCTTGCCCATGATGGATAGTGTAGCCCTGGTTGGTTGACGCTATCTCCGACGGCAGCGCGCCCGAGGCGATTCGCGATGACCAGAACTTGATCCGGGCCATGCAAGGGCGATAAAGCATGGAATGACCCAATCCTGGATCTGAAGCACCCGACCAGCACCATTCCTTGCAATACTACCGATCGTAGCCGGGCAATCTGCGATGGGGTGGGAACGGCATCATAAAGTGCGACCCGCATCCTGTCCCCGTTCCTGCTCTTACCCCAATGATAACAATGATAACAGACTCGGAACTCAGAGGGCCCGTCGGTCTGTGCTTGTGTCGAATTACCATGACACCGCTAATCTTCAAGGCAGGTCAGCAGCCGACTCTGGATCAACTGGGAGTTAGCCATATGCGAACCTGTAACCCTCTAGCAACTCCTGGTTCACATCTGATGCTGCCCAGGTGGACTTTACCAAAGGTACAGTCAAGGTTTAACGGAGCAAATGGCGTAAATCATTAGTCTCAGCAGAATACGAAGCTCTATGGAAATATATGTTGTCGCTGTCTTCGGGCATCTGAGATTTGTTCGTGCCCAGAATCTCCAGGTCCAAGGAGGGAACGACCCTCATTCCGCTGTTGAAACATAGGCTCCTGTCTTCTTGAGAATAAAAGCCTTCTTTCGGCTCAAATTAAGCGTTTACTTTATGACGTAGATAAGCAAAGCGTTATCCACGACTGCCTCATCGGTCGCAACCCACAAGGCTGCAGTAGCGCAAATCTGCTCTGGTCGACGTGGAATTATTAATAGGCGATCTCAGAATATAACACGTCCTTGCCATGCTGAGTATGGCGTAGAGCTCGGCAAATGTAGCGAGGTGGAGTGGATGATGCAATAGGGGGCTTTGATGGCGATCCGTGTTCACGCACGACTACAGTTATCCAGTCTGGATATGCAATGGCATAGATACACGATCTTGGATACGACAATATTGACATGCAAATATGTCTTAAAGTTGATTGAAACAGTCAATTTAATGACATAGTTCAAATAAATAAAGAAAAACCCAAGGATCTCATGCCGACTGTTATACTTCCAACTGCCGTGAGGTGGACCCGCCCATGGCGTGCTTTGCGATCTCGATGAGAACACGATAACCATACATTATTGGCTTGACCACAGCAGAGCAGCCATCACACACAGCGGATAACTCGGAACAATAACGCAATTGCTCGCCAAGTTACCCCGGTCGAGCGTCATCGCCAGTCGATAACAGGGCCTAGTCCTGTTCAAATGGAGGGCATGTCGCTCTCTTTACCTTCTAGAATCACATTCTCTCCTTTGCTCTTTCGTATTTGAAGTGCAAGATGGTCGCAAATATCAAATCCGGCACCGGCGATGCGCCTGGGGATACACCTGACGAGATCGTAAAGCCCCAGTCCATCGTCAATGGGCACGCGACACACGATGAAGAGAGTCCGTTATTATCGCGACCGGGCTCTGCAGAGCCGAAGGTAAAGGCTTTGACAGGTGTGGGGACAGTTATTGCGGTGCTTTTACTGGGTAAAGTGACAACCGTACAATTTACAAAGATTGGTGCATTCTCGGACTAACAATGCATAGGCGAGTTCATCTCCAATGCGGATGCGACACTGGTCATGGCCGCCGCAGGCCACATTTCCTCTCAGTTCAATCGACTACGCGATGCCAGCTGGCTGTCCACCGGATATACACTGGGCCTTTGCGCTGCACAACCCATGGTTCGTGATATCGGAATCTCTGGAGATTGGTGCTGATTGGTTTAGTACGGCAAATTGAGTGATATATATGGTCGGAAGCCATTGCTGCTAGTATCCTATTTTCTCTTCGCATTAGGATGCATCGTCTGGTATAGCGAGTGATGATCGGACTTGAGGGATGTTTCTGACGATCTCTAGTGGCGTTGGACATGATATGTGGGTGGTTATTCTGGGACGCGCCATCAGCGGAATGGGCGGTGCTGGGACGATGACCATTAGTTCGATTATCATTACGGGTGAGACGGAGCTGTGGTTCAAACTTGACAGTGTGCTAACATTGTTTAGATATTGTTCCCCGGCGTGAAGTAGCTCACTGGAGAGCCTATGTCAATATTGCCATGACCCTCGGCCGCAGTCTTGGTGGTCCGCTAGGCGGATGGCTCAGTGATACGATCGGGTGGAGATGGTAAGCGAACCACATTGCTTCAAGAACATCGTCTAATTAGATTCAGGCTCTTCTTGCTTCAAGCTCCCTTTATCGGTCTCGCTGCATTCCTCGTAATTGTCAAACTCCAGGTTGCCCAAACTACAGCATCAGACGTCGCCAACAAAGGCCGAGCATCACGTCTCAAACATGTTGATTTCCTTGGAACCGCTCTTCTCGGCACATCAATTGTTGCCATTACAGGAGTGATGGATCAGGGTGGCAAATCGTTCCCCTGGCGCTCATGGATCACCGTGGTGATGGCCGGTGGTGGATTATTGCTGCTCCTCGCATTCGTGCTAGTCGAGGCATACATCGCCAAAGAACCCATTTTCCCTCTTCGAATTCTACGTCGGCCAAACGTGGCTACCAGCTACCTGATCGGAACTTTGCAGATTACAGCGCAGCTAGGGATGATGTTCTCGATTCCGCTGTATTTCCAAGTCACTCAGCGCGCGTCGACCACTGAATCCGGCTTCCATCTGATTCCAGCCGTCATTGGGAATACAATGGGTGGACTCCTCGCAGGCGGCTTCATTCGGAGCACGGGTCATTACAAAATCCTTCTCGTTTTGGCTGGTCTTATCGCCTCGGTGACGTATTCGCTGCTCTATCTGCGATGGAACGGAAATACCGGATTCTGGGAGTCTTTGTACATCATCCCCGGTGGAATGGGTACTGGTATTGCCTCGGCTTCAGCCTTCATTGCCATGACAGCCTTGCTGCCACCAGAGGAGATCGCCATGGCAACTGCTGGTTATATGCTATTGATCAGCTTTGCTATGACCGCGGGTGTCACAACTTCCAACACCGTTCTTGGAACAGAGTTCCAGCGGCAGCTTCGCCAGAACCTGCACGGCCCTGGAGCAAAGAAGGTATGGTCTCTGCCTGCAGACTTTTGGACTTGAAACTCACAGTAATAGGTGATCAAACGCGCCATTTCCGATACAGACTACATCGCCAGACTCACAGGCCACATTCGGGAGATTGTGGTTGACTGTTACCTCTTGGGTCTCAAGCAAACATATTGTAAGCCTCTCGATCTTTTCGGCAATACAGATGCTAACGTATAACAGTGGTATCACTCGGCTGTTCGCTGGCCGCTGCCTTTTTGGGGCTTTTCATTCGCCATCATCAGATTTAGGGAGCTACTCCCCCGACGATTCTTTGCTTCGATTGTGAATATTTTGTTAAACGTGAATAGATTAGAATGAAGGTCCAATTGATACCACAGAGACTCAGTCCACGTCCATGCATGATCTGTCCGAAACTATCCTATGGTAATCTCGCCCTCAAACTACATCCAAGTATCATTCTCCGTCACAGCCGTGGTGCTACAGGCAGCTGGCACGGTGTAGGAGCGGTTCGGGTCACTCTCCCACTCAATAGTCCCATCGCTCTCGACACGAATGTACTTGTACTCGAAGGCGGTTCCGGCCGGAAGGTCGACCGTCACATACCAGAGATGGTCGGAGCTGGTATATTTATCCGCGCTCAGGGCAACTGCATCAGTCGTGTCCCAGCCACCAAGTGCGTCGATGGAGCCTGCCAGTTTGATATTTTCGCCATACACGGTGGTGGCAATGAGGTCGAAAGTCACTGCCACGGCCGTCGGGGTAGTGCAAGTGCTCGTGCTAGTGGATGTGGTTGTAGTAGACTTGGTAGTCGTGGTGCCACCTGGCCCACTGGTCAAAGTAGTCGGCCAGGCTGTGTTGGTGGCAGTGCTGTATGTTCCTGTTGCTGAAGTGGATCTGCACGTAGCCGGAACACTACTAGCAGACGTCTCGCCCCAGGCAGCCGGGACGACCGAGTTGCGACGCATGTTCGCCGTCAGCAGTGCGGCGTACGACCAAGTCAGGTCCCGCGCGGACAGCGGCGACCCATCGGACTTGGAGAACTGCTCGGATAGCGAGCCGTTGGACATGGCGTATTCCTCCTACACGTTGTAAGATTATGGGTTTAGGAGTGACACCGACAGGAAAGCTCTACTTACCACAAGGCTCACATATCCATCAGCATATGTCTTGACCGCACTGACAATGGAAGAATAGGTCGCACTGGACGAAGAGTATGTCCCAGTAGCAGCTGAGCTGTAAATATCCTTGAAGAAGGCCAACGAGACGCTGCTGATTGTAAGAGAGCCAATCTTGTTCCACTGGTAAAGAGCGTCGTAAAGAAGTTCAGCTGCAGCCAGGGTGCACAGATACCAGGGATTGCCATTATAGTAAGAGTCCTCTGGATAGCGACCGACCGATACAGCCTTGCCCTCAGCGATGCCCGAGTTGAGGGTATAGACGGAGCGGAAAGAGTCAGTGACGACCTTGTGGTTAGCCAACGCTCGAGCCGAGCAAGGCTGAAAAGTCGTATCATCGCAGCCCGCGTCAGGGTCGAAGGTGTGAATACTACCCAGAAGGGTGTTGGCATCCTTACCCGTGCGGCTACTGCCAAAGTTGGCCAGTGTGTACGATCCTGTCCAGAAGCTCTGCAGGAAGCACAGCACCTGAGGTGCCTGGGAGTCGCAGTACGAGCAGGAGGAGCCAACCTGAGAGGCAAATTTGCTTCCTTCTACCAGGGCACGATGCTGCGCTGCAATTGTGAAGAAAGAAGACCCGCTGACCTCTTCCCACAGATCTATGAACGGGTGAGTAGAATCGTCCAACGAAGAGAATCTGTTCTGGTCTTACCATAGCCAGTGTTGTTCCAATACTGGGCCACGTAGGAGAGATCGTTGCGGACAATTGGCCAAACGATGTCAGTCGCTTGGGTTGTGTAGCCATTATCCTGCGCGATTATGTGAATATAGCTTGTCGCATTTAAAGATCGGGGCAACATACAATCAACCACTGGCCAAAGGCAATGAGAGCAGTGGCTCGGAGAGCAGGACCATCACGCTGAGGACGACCCCAAGAGCCGGTGAATGCGGTCTCGTCCACGTTGAACTTGGGTTCACCCAGGCCACCAGTTGAGAGGGAGCCCGAGGGATTGGAGACCGTCTGGAGATGGGCCTGGGCGCTAATGTAATCCTCAATGACATCGAGCAAGTCAGTATCACCGTTCTTGAACAAATCGATCAAGACCTTTAGAGTCAGAGCCGAGTCACGAGTCCAAGTGTAATAGTCTGCGTATGTCAGTTTGACTCTGTATAGCTGGTAGAGGTTCACGTACAGTTGGGGTTGTCAGTGCTGGGACTCGCAATCACAATGCCCGCCTTTGCACTTGCAGCATACGCGCCACTCGCTCCAATATTATCAAGGATTCCCTGTCGTGCAACTGCCGTCTCCGATGCCAGCCAAGTATCCAAGCTGGTGGCTCGAGCCGCCAACTGCGGTGCAGCGAGCACCGCGTGGCCGAGAGTCAAGGCGCACAGCGCGGTCCAAATGGGAGCCATGATTCAAAGTGTCTCTCCTGATGGCTCTCTAATATGGGCACCTCTGCTTTTATGTCCAGGCCACAGAGCTGAACCTCGCTTCGGTTGGTTTGGAAATATCATTTCCGAGGGTTGCAGGGGCTGAATATGCGGGGGAACGAGATGCAGCTGAGCGGAGATCCACGGGGTCCGGCGTGCACTAGCTATTAAGTTCATCACTTTATTAATTCACTAGCTAGTCGTATGATGCTTGCATCACAAGATCCTGCGCCTGCACATCAGATTCATTATTATCACGAGACTGGCTTCGTTCACTTTACCATAAACTGCGATCAAGATCAACTTGATGCTGTGATGCCCCTATTCAAAACTATTCAAAAGGATACAATATTCATAGCGCATCTCCCGCCCCGCAGATTCTCCGCTCCCTGTCATCTCATCTCGCGTGCCGACCGACCACCAATCATCTCCTTCAACTAGTCCCGTCCCTGGCATCTTAGGCCTCGCCTACGGAGGCGGTTCGGTAGATGTGACCCAACCTACTGGCCTGAATAATCTGCAATAAAAAGCCCCCGTTCTGCACTGCGAATCCGGAGCCGTGCAGCACCACGTCGCCTCGGGGGCCCGGAGGATCTACTCCTTACAGACTGGCGTGGCATCCTAGCGCAAACCATCAGGGTACTTTAATAACCCACAGTGTCTACTTCCCTGTGCTCTGGACGGAAATGCAGGCATTTGCGTCTCTGGCTACACCACAAAGTGCGGCATTTTAGCTGTGCGGGTTAGCGCCTGTCTAGGGTGTGAAACAGTCTAAATAGGCCGTCGATGCCGACCGACATTATTGGCTCCATCCGTTCGCATAGACCAAGGCTGCATATCGACAGATGAAAGCCGGCATAGTGCTGTGGGGCCGTCTACGTAGGCATCGAGTATAAACGAAGGACGGACTCTGAACTTTTCCCGCAGACAATCAAACTCGACCGGGCAATAATTACACTTCAGCATTGGCCATGAAACGGCTTCTTTCGGTGGCTCTGTGCCTCGCACATGTTGTAGCAGGCTTGACGCCCGCTGAATGGCGCAGTCAGTCTATTTATTTTCTTCTGACCGATCGCTTTGGCCGAGAGGACAACTCCACCACTGCTGCGTGTGATGTTAGCGACAGAGTAAGCCCAGAGCCGTCCTGCGAAGGCCCGAATCTAACAATGCTAGGTCTACTGTGGCGGTAGTTGGCAAGGAATCATCAATCATGTACGTCTCGTGTTAATCAACGCATCACATCCCGCTAAAAGCAGCAGCTGGACTACATCCAAGGGATGGGATTTACTGCAATCTGGATCACTCCGGTCACCGAGCAACTGTCGCAAGACACTGGAGATGGAGAGTCCTATCATGGATACTGGCAGCAGAAGATGTAAGGAATGAAAACGAGGTCGAGGCGTGAGCTGACTCAACTAGATACGATATAAACACCAACTATGGCACCGCTGATGACCTCCTCGCCCTGTCAGAGGCTTTGCATGATCGGGGGATGTACCTCATGGTGGATGTCGTGGCGAACCACATGGTATTTCTCTACTTCCACAGTAGTGAAAATGTCTAACTCGCGCAGGGATACGACGGAGCGGGAAACACCGTTGACTACAATGTCTTTGATCCGTTTGACTCTTCATCCTATTTCCATTCCTACTGTCTGATCAGCAACTACGACAATCAAACCAATGTCGAAGATTGTTGGCTTGGTGATACCACCGTATTCCTACCAGATCTCAACACGGGGTTGACCAGTGTCCAGACAATCTGGTATGACTGGGTCAGAGACCTGGTCTCTAACTATTCCAGTAAGCTCTCCCAGAGTTGAGGAGGATGTCGCTGACGGTCATTCAAGTCGACGGGTTACGTATTGACACTGTGAAGCACGTTCAAAAGTCATTTTGGCCCGGCTACAATAGCGCCGCGGGCGTTTACTGCGTCGGAGAAGTCTTTGATGGGGATCCGTCATACACTTGCCCATATCAGAACTACCTCGACGGTGTTCTGAATTACCCCATGTAAGTATCCTCCCGAGTGCCTTAATCTTGACTAACAATCCAGCTACTACCAATTGCTCTACGCATTCGAATCTTCTAGCGGGAGCATCAGCGACCTGTGCAATATGATCAAATCTGTAGCATCAGATTGTGCTGACCCAACCCTGCTTGGAAATTTCATTGAAAACCATGACAATCCACGGTTCGCATCGTAAGTTGTCCTGTCGTATATTTTCTGCTCAAAGCTAACACATTAGTTACACGGATGACTATTCTCAAGCAAAGAATGTCATCGCATTTTTGTTCCTGTCAGATGGCATTCCCATCATCTATGCCGGCCAAGAACAACACTATAGCGGAGGCAGTGATCCCTACAACCGCGAAGCCACTTGGCTGTCAGGGTATTCAACTACCGCGGAACTCTATCAATTCATCAGCACTACGAACCAGATCCGCAGTCTTGCAATTTCCTCGGATTCGTCCTACATCACGTCTCAGGTATGTATCATGATACATGCAGAAATTAGAAGCTAATCACTCTCCAGAATGATCCGTTCTACACAGACAGTAACACGCTAGCCATGAAGAAAGGACCAAGTGGCTCGCAGGTGATTACTGTGCTTTCAAACTACGGCTCCCCAGGCAGCTCATACACCCTGACACTGAGTGGTAGTGGGTATTCCTCTGGAACGGAGCTGATGGAAATGTACACTTGTACACCTGTGACGGTGGATCCCAGCGGGGACATTTTAGTGCCCATGGCATCTGGCCTGCCTCGAGTATTTATGCTGGCATCTTCTGTGGCCAGTAGTGGTCCCTGTGCAACCGGCTCGACAACCACAACCACAGCGACAGCGACTAGTGCATCAACTTCCAGCATTTGCACACAGGCCACCGCACTACCGGTTCTATTCAAAGAGATCGTGACCACCACCTATGGAGAAAGCATCTACATATCAGGCTCGATCAGTGAACTCGGCGATTGGGACACTGATGATGCTGTCGCCCTATCTGCAGACGAGTACACAGCTTCCAATCACCTATGGTACGTTGAGGTTACAATCCCAGTCGGGACCTTCTTTGAATACAAATTCATCGAGAAAGATGGGTCTTCGGTAACTTGGGAGAGCGATCCAAATCGGTCATACACCGTGCCAACGGGCTGCTCCGGTACTACAGCAACTGTGACCGCAACGTGGAGATAATTCGTATGAACCAAATTGTAATCATTCATTCCCTCGTGCGCTCGTTTCTCGTATATATTAAGTTAAGTATAGACAAATAGATATTATAAACAGACGTACTCTCGTACCTAGTCTCACTCGTGACTAAATATGCAAAGCCTCGGTGTTATCCAAGATAAAGTCACAGACGGGTTGTCGGAAATCATCGGCCAGTAAAGCACCATGATCGCTGAAGAAGTGCATCAAGCTGTGATTCCCGCTCCACTGCGGCCAGTCCATATAGTCGGCTCGAGAATTGGGGTCCTGGTCGTAAACGAATGACAGGTAGTAGGAATGGATTGATCGAGATGCATAGTTTGGTAAGACCCCGTAAAAGACTTGCAGCACGTCTGACCCGTGGAAAGTGCCGAGGATAGGAGTCCCGTAATCGTACGATGCCAGGTATGACCAGAAGGGGATATCTGGTTTCGCATTCTTGGCGAGTGTCAAAAATACGCGTCGGGTTATTGTGAATGTGATGTCGCCCAGAAGTGCTGCAA
Source organism: Penicillium silybi (assembly GCA_027569585.1). Lineage (NCBI taxonomy): Eukaryota > Fungi > Ascomycota > Eurotiomycetes > Eurotiales > Aspergillaceae > Penicillium > Penicillium silybi. The sequence goes on from JAPDFI010000011.1 coordinate 143,799, forward strand.
TGCGCTTGTACTGGGGATACCAGTTGTTAAATCCACCCGTGCGGAAGGGTGAGCCTTTGTCCGCGCTGTCTGGGTATTTGGATACCAGTTCCTCGAGTTGGGCTCGGGTTGCGTCAAAGAAGAAGATGTTTTGCAGATAATCCACAATCTCCTCGGTGGTTGTGATGTTGACCTGTGCTAGAGAAAAGATGGTACCTTCATCTTCCTGGTCGCCGATGATAAATGGCACGGGGGCGTATTTGCCACTTTCGACCAGTTTTTCAGGCGATTCTGTCAAGGCCTTGCCATCAGGTCGAGGCAGATACGGCAAAGAAACCGATCTGTAGGAAACGTCGTTGGGGAAGGAGTTGGCTGCATTCAGGAAGTCTGTATAATCCAAATCACGCAGACACGCCAGCACATCCTCTGAGTTGTCACAGCCGGCATGCTTCGCCACATGATCGAAGACAGCTTGACCCTTGGGGCAGTCCACTGGATCGGCAGGAGTGATACTGCCAGAGTTCATGATGGCGCCGCGGAAGAGCGGAGAGCCATTATAGTTGTGGTCACCGTCGTACAGGGCCATCTGGTTGAAGACGGAGATGGAACCTGCAGATTCACCCCAGATAGTCACCTTGGAAGGATCACCTCCAAAGGCTTCAATGTTATCTGCGACCCATTCCAGAGCCAGTCGCTGGTCGAGTAGACCCAAGTTGGCAGATCCGTCTTGGAGAATCTCCGAGCCAGGCAAAAACCCGAACGCACCCAGGCGATAGTTCATGGTCACAAAGATGACGGGCATGTTCAAGTTCACGGAAGCAGTGACGAGACTCGAACCATCATACATGGTGGTTGATCCAGTTTCAAAGCCACCACCGTAGATCCAGACCAAAACGGGCAGCTTTGCATCAGCTTTGGTCCCAGCCGGACGGCGAATATTGAGAGTTAAGCAGTCCTCTCCCGCATTTGTGATAGTTTGAAAAATTGGAATGTTGGACAATTTCGCAATCACCGACGTGGGGAAATCGCTTTTGTCGGTGTTCATAGAAAACTGAGGACATGATTTGGCCTGCAAACTCGCCGCTATAGCACCCTGGGGGCTCTTTATTGGCTTCGGGGGCTTAAGCCGGAGAGACCCCGTCGGAGGCTGTGCGAAGGGAATGCCATTAAAGTGATCGATCTTGTCCAACCCCAACGAGCCGAGAATGGTAGTTTGGGGATGGGAGATCGTGACTGTAGGGGCAGAGTTCTTAGCCGGCGCAGCTAGAACTGCAGGTAACAAGAGCAAACACAATAGGAACAGCATCCTGACGCACAGCAAGAGCCACGAAGACTCCAAGTCCCTCGCCTTTTCTCAAGGGGGGAAGGCGTGCATTATAAACCATCCCCACATCGCCAGCCGCCGCGAGAATTGAGGTATCAACCCTGCTCCACAGTCTTCACCGGTGGAATGAACATGCACATGCATCTCTGACCGCTATTCAGCGAGTCACTATGCTTTTCTTTCGAAGATCCCCGTGCATGAACCATCACGGTCCTGCGTCACACGGGGAGCTCATGTCCTCAACAAGCTTCTGGTTGAGCAGCTAAGTCTCTGCAGATCTCACCTCGGAGCACTTCAGTCGTATCAAACTGGTCAAGATGGGTCTCGTTGACCGGCAGGAATCAAGGGAGGCATTTGAGCGCGTAGGTTGGAATGCACAATGACCTAGCTCGACAAATCCCGCAGGGTTTCAGCGACGATACCTTCCATTCTGGGGCAAACAGGTGGAGTTGTCGATCAGCGCTGAAGGAAGCGGATGCGATCTGATCCATCGCCCCGCTCAGTCGACTCTATTTGGATTCCTGTGGCTGGCATATTTCGGAGAATAGATCCGCCAGCTATCAACTATCTATAGGCTGGTTGTTACACAAATCGATATGCGACCTATAAGGGAGTTGGTCATTCACTGCCTAACCACGTCGTGGAAAAAAGTAATTCAGATCTCGGCTGTATTATCCACCAGTGGATGTGATTATCCCAGGACTCGCTACCTTGCTATCACTAGCACTAAGGCCCAAACCTAACGGAGTGGACAAAAAGCTGATGCTGATGAAAGGGATTTAAATTGTTGAATGCAAAGCTGAACTCTATTTGATAATGCGCCAGTATATCCAAGCCAATGACGCCCACAAATGCTAGAAATCAACCCAGCTCTGGCCCTTTCATTTCTCAGTCTGCCATCCTTCCCATCTCTCAAAGTCCGCCGTGTCCAAATCAAACAGGTCCAGCATGCGCCCCACGCTCTGATCAACCAAGTCCTCCACCGACGCAGGCCGGATATAGTACGCCGGCACCGGTGGAAAGATGATCGCGCCAACATGGGAAACCTCCAACATGTTTGCGCAGATGAATATCGCTAAGCGGGGTTTCCCTCACAACGGGCACAAGCTTCCGTCTCTCTTTCAACATGACATCCGTAGTGCTATAGAAAGACTAATAGAAGGGGCTTTCTTATCGACGGTTGAAATTGAGCGAGCAAGATACACGAGGGTGGCAGGAGATGGTGGCATGGTAGCCCACTTGGGTAGCGCAATCGTTGGAATATATTTTGAGACCATTAGATACAATCTCTCCAAATTTGAACTAATGACATGGTAATGACAACTGCTGAACCATCTATATCGGGACACAGACAAAGGGAGAACACCTGGGCATTCATCAAAATTCCGATCTATGTTCGTTTAGATAACAAAGCACTATACAAAGCACTATACAATCTTTCGACGCCTGCGAACTTGGTTTACTCCTCCCAGAATCCCATCTTCGTCCAGTTGGCCAGAACCTGTTGCTTGACCTCCTCAGGATACGAGCTCTCAAAATCGGCAGCCTCCCAATCTTTCCCGGTAGTACACTCACAGGGGAAAGGAGCATCAGAAACAACCTTTCCCCCTGCACTGGCGATCGGTTTCCATGCGACACGTACGGAATAAGGGGAAACCCGCGGACATCCTCGTAGAAGATCTCGTCGAGGTTAGTACGGCAGCGAGCCGAGAAAGCCCACATAACAGACGAGACGAGTAATGGCGGTCGCTTCGAGGCTGGGGTCGACTGGAGTGTCGATCTCAACCAGATCATTGTCGGCCTTTAAGGCCTCGACAAATGACCGGAAGCAGAGTTGAGGATCAGTGTTGGTCATTGTGAATCTGTCTTCGTAAGTTACTGTAACTGGAGGTGTATGTGCCGAGTGGAGTTGGACTTGTAAACCAGGGCAGCCCTTGACAATCCAGCCAGCTACACGGCAGTCTCGGATCGCCACATCAAATTCGAGTGAGACAGGCCGATTCATCCATGAGAGTCCTCGGGATGTCGCACACTTCGGATGGTGCCGAGGCCCGCAAGGCCCTGACTCTGAGCCCCGAGATACCGAACAACGATCCATGGAACTCGAGCCACTCATTCTGTATTTAGGGGAGGTCGATACTCGGAATCGGATGTCGGAAGCGCTGTCACGATGCAGATGGATTATTGCGGGGTCGGCTGTTGCGCCAAAAGGACGCTCATAGGCGTCGGCACTGCGATCGGCAGTGGGAATACATAAGAGGGGGGCGAGTCCCAGAAAGCACAGAAAGACACGTCATGTTCTATCAACCCGGAGTGACAGAGCACAATCTTCCCCACGACCCGTTCAAAGTGAGGCCCCAGGATAGACAATGGACAGCATAGCTAACGCTGACAGGCGTGCGTGGTGCCTCGTCCGGTCGGATGGATCTCCACCCAGAACAAAGAGGGCCAAGCCAACTTGGCACCTTACTCCCAATTCAACAATCTCACGTTCGACCCGCCGTACGTGATGTTCTCTTCCAACCAGACCGTGAACGGCACGCGTAAGGACACGGTGGTCAACGCAGAGCAGACCGGACGCTTCGTCTGGAACCTGGCGACGTGGGACCTTCGTGAGGCGGTCAACATCTCGGCGGAGCAAGTACCTTACGGAGTAGACGAGTTTGAGCGTGCCAAGGTGACCAAAGAGCCGGCAATGCTGATGGACGTCCCGATGGTGCGGGAGTCGCCGGTGAAATTCGAGTGCGAATATCACTCCACCGTGCGGCTACCGGGGAATCCTCCGATGGGCACCGTGGACGTGGTGATCGGCCGGGTGATCGCCGTACATATCAAGGACGAGGTGTTGACGGATGGAATCCTGGATATCAAGAAGACGAAGCCGATCGCGCGCTGTGGGTACTATCAGTACACGGTGGTGACGGAGACGTTCGACATGGTGATCCCCGGCATGTCCGAGGATGTCCTATACGGGTTAGAGGGGAGTGCGAAGCGCAATCGCGAGGCGAATCACGGACTACGTGATCAGGGTCCGTGATGCCGAGCTAGGACTGATTCTAGAAGGAAAACGGCTTGGATCATAACGAGTGTCAAATATCCGGGATCGAGCGCAGTATGTCTATTCGTCGATATCCGAGGTCCAAGATCGACCTATAGACAGCTGTGGATCTGTAGACATGATAATTGAGCGACATCAGGCGGTATCAGTGGTATCAGTGTTTGAGACCCTGCATACTGTAAAGGAGGCCCCAGAGTCGCCACGATAGGGAATCTCGTCGAATACTCTTCGGTTGCTGCATCCACAACGAATCATAGCCCTGCCCGCTTTGTCTATCTGGAGCCAAGAGTTGAGGTTGCACTGTAACCTACCAGCCAAGCAGCGCGATCCAAGCAGATGATGCCAAGCAGACAGCTCGGACCTCAATTCGAGTGGCTTGGCGGGAGGCACTCAAACTCTTTTTGGCTCCAGTTCCAAACTACTTGCCAACCATTTATCAAAATTGCCTTATCTCGCGTGATACCGGTCCCAGCCGCATCCTAGCCCCGTCGCCAGACGCCAGACGCCATGCTCTTTGACACTATGGTACCGGCCCGGCTACTGACGGCCTCTCCCCTTCTAGCCAATGCTCCGGGCCTATTGTCAAAGTCTAGTCCTTCCCGTGCTTCGAGATGGGCGTTATCAAAAGTCGGTGGCGCGGGGAAGAGCGACCTTCCCGAAATGGAAAGCCCTAATCTCCTGATTGAACTTCGCTGCGGTCTTTAAAAGGACTGCACTTGCCCTTGCCTTGGAGATCAGCGTCCGTTTCTATCTTATCCAAGATGAACGCCTCCGATCCAATCGACGTGGCCGAGGAAGCCAAGTCCAGGGCCATTTCACACGATGTCGCCATCAGTGAGAAACATCCCGAGATCGAGCCCGCTCCAGTGAAGAGCGTGTCCTCTGCTCACGACGAGGATGACGCTCTCCAGAAGATCTATCCCAATGAGGAAGATCTACGATCCCTGCGCCGCGTCGCAGGAAAAATCCCCTGGACTACGTTCACCGTCGCGTTTGTCGAACTCTGCGAGCGCTTCTCCTACTATGGCACAACGGCCGTCTGTACGTTCACAGCTTATCCCACCGTTCGCCCGTCTAATCAAAAATCCAGTCGTAAACTTCATCCAGCGTCCCCTGCCGGCCAACTCCTCCACCGGTGCCCTCATGGCCGGTGCTGACTTTAACAACGATGTTCCCGGCGCCTTGGGCATGGGACAGCGTGCTTCGACGGGTTTGACCTTGTGTGAGTAACCTTGAAACTACGGCTGAAGCTCTTCTAATGGTCCAGTCAACCAATTTTGGTCCTACATCATGCCCTTGGCCGGTGCCTACGTGGCTGACCAGTATTGGGGTCGCTTCCGCACCATTTTTGCCTCTATTGCCATGGCCCTCGTTGGTCACTCCATCTTGATTATTTCTGCCATTCCCAGCGTCATCTCTAGCCCCGGTGGCTCGATCGCCTGTTTCTCCATTGGATTGGTGATTATGGGTGTAGGCACAGGTGGTTTCAAGTAAATCCCCATTCACATTGACTTACCGGAGCCACGACTAATCACCATTGCAGGTCCAATATTTCTCCCCTGATTGCAGAGCAGTATGGAGACGAGAGACCTTATATTCGAGTGGAACCCAACGGCGAGCGCGTCATTGTCGACCCTGCTGCCACCGTCTCTCGCATCTATCTATACTTCTACCTGATGATCAATGTGGGCTCCTTGACTGGCCAGATCAGTATGGTTTACGCCGAGCGCTACGTCGGTTTCTGGCTCTCCTACCTTCTTCCCACCATCATGTTCTGCCTCTGCCCGACCGTTCTCTTCCTGTGCAGATCGCGCTACAAGCTTCACCCGCCTACCGGCTCCGTGTATTCCAAAGCCTTCCTCCTGTGGAAGTTGGCCATGAAGGGCCGCTGGTCTCTCAATCCTCTGCGCCTGTTCCAGGGCACCTCGGGCTCGGGTGATTTCTGGCACCACGTCAAGCCCAGCCAGCTGGGTACGAATAAGCCGGAATGGATGACTTTTGACGATGAGTGGGTGGACGAGGTGCGACGTGGACTGAAGGCCTGCAAGGTCTTTTTGTGGTATCCCCTGTACTGTGAGTGTATCCTGCCTCCCATCCCATTCCCTGTCTTGTATCCGCTGGATCTTTCGTCCAACGATGCTTCAACCGATGATCCGTACTAATAATGAATCAGGGCTGGCGTATAACCAGATGTTGAACAACCTGACCTCGCAAGCGGCCACAATGCATCTGGGCGGCGTGCCAAACGATGTCATCAACAATCTGAACCCCTTTGCTCTCATCATCTTCATTCCCATCTTCGACAGACTCATCTACCCCGGTATGCGTCGCATGGGCTTCAACTTCACCCCTCTCAAGCGTATCACGGCCGGTTTCTTCGTGGCCGGCTGCGGCATGATCGTCGCGACAGTCACGCAGTACTATATCTATAAGTTGGGACCCTGCGGCAAAGAGGCCAACTACTGTCTCGAAGTAGAGGGAAAGCAAACCAACATCTCGGTCTGGGTACAGACTCTGACCTACGTGCTGGGCGGTATCTCGGAGATTTTCGCATCGATTACTTCGCTGGAGTACGCCTTCACCAAGGCCCCTCGCAACATGCGATCTCTCGTGCAGGCTGTGGCGCTCTTCATGAATGCCATCTCCGCTGCTATCGGCCAAGCGCTTGTCGGGCTATCGGCGGATCCCCTGCTGGTGTGGAACTACGGTGTCGTGGCCATTCTGGCTTTTGTCGGCTGTGTAGGGTTCTGGTTGACCAACTACAAGTTGGATCGGGAGGAAGATGCATTGAACATGCTGCCGCAAAGTGGCTACGAGGGACGACAGACAGCAGATGAGGAAAAGTAGCCTCATATAAAGTGAAAGTTGTAAAAAAGTAGGATACTGCAATGTTATTCTCTTTCAAAGCTTCCTGTATCTGTACCTGTATCAGGCATGGCACTCGTCTCTGACATATTCTTATTCGTCTTCTCCATCCTCACTCTCGTCTTCCTTATACTCCTCCTCATCATCCTGGCCATCTTCTTTCGCGGCCTCCTGGAGATCATCCTTTTGCTTCTTCACGGACGCATTGGACTGTTTCGCGCGGCGTTTGGTACCAGCCACACGCTGACCGTTTCGCTGGTCGTCCTCGTCGCCCTTTACGAGCTCCTCAGCCGAGTCACCGGCATCGAGGCCATGGTCGCCCCCGGGCTTGTCTGACTGTCCCTCCGCCTTCTTCCTGGCCGACTTTGCCGGCGCCGTATTCCCAACAAACTGCTTCCCCTCCTTCGACCCCTCCACCTTCTTCTCCTCAGTCTCCTCCTTTTCCTCATCATTCATCTGCTCCCACGCCTTCTTGGGCAGATATCGTTTTCGAGAATCACCATCACCGCGCGCAGTCCCTGACCCTTCTTTCGTCTGCCACTCTTCCTTCGTCCACGCGTCAAGATGTTTCTGCGACTCGTCCTGTCCCTGTCCTTTGCTGGTGGTGTATCCACCGCCGCGCTTCTTATACTCCGAAGCCGTCATTTGCGCCTGCCATCATCAGTACGTGCCGATGAAAGATGGGAAAGGGAAATACGAAATACCTTGCGCGCAGACCATTGACCAGGCTTCCCGCCCTTGTCCCCTTGATGAATCTCCTCTTTCACTTCATCGCGCAGTTTCGGATCGGAGTATTTGGATTTGTCTCTGGGCGCCATTCTTGTAAATTGCAGAGGACATGGAAATCGAAACACCTAATATACTGACTGTCAATTAAGCGGAGCTGTCATCGTGATGACGGACATCTCGGGTGACATCATGAATGCGAACGGGGAATCCAGAATCCAGTTTTTGAAACACGTTTCTACGAGAGATTCTAATTTTAATCTTGTTTCGAGGGAATGTCCCAAGGGATGAAATAGTGGATGGCATCTAGATCTCGATCGATCCGATCGGAGATCGAAACGAAACCAGGGTTGTAGGAAAATTGCATTCCACGAATTGTATATCCAACGCCCAATCTACATGAAAGTCGTCGTATATATGAGTATATACGGGTATCATCACATAAAGTCAAAAATCACCGCCTGCACTACTGCACCTCGGGCCGGAGACGGAAGCTCGGGCCCTGTACAAACTCCAGCCCGGTATCAATGTCACCCTTGAGAGCGAACTTGATATCCTTGGCGTAGTGGTCGCGCGGCTGCCAGGGCGCCTGGTCCGCAGCCAAAGGGAGGGTGCGCTGGGCAACGGTAACATAGGTCGAGTTCAGGTTGAGTAGAGGTCTCTCCTGGAGGGTCTGGGCCTGGGAGGACTTGAGGCGGGGAGTGGCAGCGACGAGTTTACGGGATTCGAGGTTTTTGACCAGACGAGTCACGAATTGGGCGGTCGCGTCTGCGCCTAGGGTCCAGGAAGCGTTTGTGTAGCCGATGACGAAGGCGGCATTGGGGAGATCCTGCAGCATGACGCCGTTCCATAGGTACTTGGAGCCGATGTCGATCTTCTCGCCGTCCACGGACAGAGCTGAGCCACCGGCAATCTGCAACTTCAGACCCGTCGCTGTGATGATGATATCGGCGTCGAGAGAATCACCCGAGTTTAGGGCGATGCCCTTCTTGGTGACCGTCTTGATGGTATCGGTGCGAACATCGGCCTTGCCCTTGCGCAGACACTGGAAGAAGTCGCCATCGGGTGACACGCATAACCGCTGATCCCAGGGATTGTAGCGCGGCTTGAAGTGTGGGTCGTGGGGAATGTGGCTGGGTAGTTGGCGGTCGACGGTTCGCTTAAGGATCCAGCGGGAGAAGTTGGGGAAGCGCTGGCAGAAGAGGAAGAAGAAGCGGGAAGTGAGGATCCAAATGAAGCGCTGTAGGCGCTGATACAGCGAGGAAGGTAGGATATAGGCTAACCAACGGCTTGCACTGCGGTTAGGAAGCGACAGAATATAGGTAGGACTGCGCTGGAGCATCGTGACGCGCTGGGCCTTTTCGGCCAAGTTGGGAAGCAGAGTAATGGCGGTGGCTCCACTACCGATGATGACAACCTTTTTGTTGGCGTAGTCGAGATCCTCGGGCCAGAACTGCGGGTGGACGATCTGGCCCTGAAAGTTCTCCAGGCCAGGGATCTTGGCCTCTAGCGGCTGGTTGTAGTTGTAGTAGCCCGTGCCGAAGATGATGTAGCGCGTAGTGAGTGTCTTGGATTTGCCATCGGCCTCCACGTTCAGGGCCCAGGTGTTCTCCTCGGAGGACCAGTCGGCCGACTGCAGCTTAGTGCGGTAGAGGATGTGCTTGTCGATACCGAACTTTGCAGCGGTGTCGCGCATGTACGACTTGATGGCGGAGCCCTCGGCGATGGGGTTGCTCCGGTTCCAGGGGTTGAAAGCGAAGCCGAAGGTGAAGAGATCGGAATCGGATCGGATGCCGGGGTACTTGAAGAGATCCCAGGTGCCACCCAGGTCATCGCGGGCCTCGAGAATGGCATAGCTGAGACCGGGCAGGCGTTCCTGCAGGCGATAGGCGGCGTTGATGCCGGAGATGCCCGCGCCGACGATGACAACGTCGAAGCGGGATTCGGACTGCACGTTTGCATGGCCGTTCATGATGTTGACTGAGTATGAAGCTGGACCTGAACTGGAGCAGGACAGGAACAGGAACAGGAACAGTGTAATTTACATTTCTCAAGCGGTTCACATGCCTCGGTTTCACGACGATCGGTGGATCGGCACATCGTGATTTGCGTCCGTGCAGTTTGGCGGGGGCGGCGACATTCTACTGAAGAGGGTAATCAGCTATGACGACGACTGGGGTGGTATATAGCATCTGAAATGTACTCAGTATACTCAGTAACTGGTACAGGTGCGCTATCCAAGGTTGGGTCATTGTACCTTGGTAGTGTTCAATTTGTGCGGTAAAGGAAAGAAGTTTGTCAGGTACAGGTACGCAGGTACGCAGGTACAGCCTCACACATAGTATACTTTTAGATGTATACCTGTATAGTTCTACCACGACTCCCAAGCACTCCGCAATATCCATTTACCATGACGCACGTTCACACAGTCTCCCTCTTCCCTCTTCACAGCCGAGGGCGTCTCCACTGGGACCGCGGCCCCAACGGAAAATTGAGATGCACATCACTTCCATAGTTGGATAGCACTGCGAGATCGTCTGCACATCCGAGGTTCACGATAAACCGGGGTCGCTTTATCAGGCGCGCTGCTCGCGGTTCGCTATGCCTATGTTCATGCCCATGTCATGTCCATGCCATCATGTCGCTGTCCTCGGTGAAATTGACTCTCCAGCAGAAGCTGGACATTCTGCCTGCAATCGCATCAATCGCACTCGCTGGCTTCTATGCTCTCCTAACGGGTATCTGGCGCACCGAGCGCCAGGCTAAGACCCTGTTCCTGCATTTCGGCTATGCAGTCTTTCGCAAAGCCACTGCGCGCCTGTCGCCCTCTCAGTTGCAGTACATTCTGCCTCCCTCCGACAAGATCTATGAGCGATACGCCCGGAAGAATCGCATCCAGGCCCAGTCCGTGGAATTGGGCTACGGTGCCCTCGGCCACTGGGTCGGCGACCGCGATGCGACCAACGTGCTAATCTGGTTCCACGGTCAGTCAGCGTCCAACAATTCGGGAAAGTCGCTAACGGTTGCAGGTGGTGGATTCAGTCTGCCCGCCAACATGGGCTACTTCAAGTTCTATACGCACGTCATTCGCGACCTCGAACGCGCCGGCAAGAGCGTCGCCATCTTCAGCCTCACCTACACCCTCGCCCCCGAAGCCACCTACCCAACCCAACTGAAACAGGCCGTCGCCGCCGTGCGCTACATCCTCTCCCAGCCCGGTCGCGACCCAGCAACCGTCTTCCTGGGCGGCGACTCCGCCGGCGGCAACCTAGTCGGCGGCGTGCTCTCGCACGCAGCGCACCCACACCCACAAATCGAGCCATTGGATGTGAGCGCCAATTTCGGCGGCGCGGCCCTGATCGCCCCCTGGACCCTCCTCGACACCGAGTTCCCAGACATGGAGATCTACCACGGCGGCGACCTGATCACGCAGGCCGTAGCGCAGCCGTGGGCATCTGCGTACCTGGGCAGTGCCACGCGAGACCACTATACAGACTTGTCAACCGCGCCGACGGACTGGTACGAGACTTTCCCCGTGAACCAGGTTCTGATCACGGGCGGCGGAAACGAGATCCTGTTACCCGTTATTCAGGACTTTGTGGAGAAGTTCCGGAAGGGATTCCCCAATGTGGAGTTTTTGGTTGGGCATCGCGAGTGCCATGTTGCGCCGATTTATAATCTCGAACTGGGTGATAGTACCGAGACGGAGCAGGGGAAAAAGGTGAAGTCGTGGTTGAGTGAGTTGGCGCTGTAATGGCCTAATCTGGGAAACCCTGGGGATGTAAAACCCTAGGGATGTAGATAGTATTTATACATTTGAGAATGAATATTATGGCTGTACGGCGTGATGCTCGTGTTACTTTGTAGATGAGATGCATCGTTTAGTTGGTGTGACATTTACATTCCGCCCGCGTTGGCTGTGTAACATCAGTCATCTACAAGTTTCACATTCCTCCGAACCAATTAGCCAATTACACAATTACGATCAAATTCTGAATGGTATCATATCTCATATATTCGGGTATATCCTAATTACATCTACAGCCCCTGCTTCTGCACATCGCGCAACCTCCGCAGAGATCCCGAGGCAATCGAGCGAATGCCCTCTTGCATCCAGGTCGGCATGCCGCGCACCATGCTGGCAGCCGTCTGGCTCTTGGGCAGGATAACCTGGCCGCTGTTCTGGGTGAGGATCTGCTTGCAGATGGCGTCCGAGACTGTCTGGACGGTCATGATGGGCTGGCGGAAGTGGGACTCGTGGTCGGTGAGGAGCTTGATCATGGGGGTGCGAACCCACATCGGGTGAATGACGCTATTGCAGTTAATATTCGTACGGGGCGAGTACCAGGGGGAGGAGGGGACGGTGACTACCTGGTGCGGACTGCGGGTGCGTTATACCAAGCCTTAAGCTCCTGGCGCAGACTCTCGTGAAAGGCCAGGGCACTAGCCTTGGAACCGCAGTAATCAGCCATCTCGCCGATTCCGACGAAACTAGCCATACTGGCAACGGTCACGACGTGGCCGTGGTTGGCGCGGATCATAGCGGGCAGGAACTCCTTGACCATGAGGAAGTGGGAAATGGTGTTGACCTCGAACGTCTGGCGGATCTTGGACTCTGGCTCCTCGAGAATCGTGCCGTCGTGACCGACACCGGCGTTGTTGATGAGGACGGTGGGATCACCGTGGTCGCTGCGGATAGCCTTGGCGACCTCGGCGATGTTAGCGGAGGAGGTGATATCGGCGCGGTAGAAGAAGACATTGGCGGGGAGCTTAAAGTTGGGCTCGTTGATGTCGAGAATGACCACGCGCGCGCCGGTTTTGGCCAGGTCCTCCATGACCTGCTTGCCGATGCCGCTGCACCCACCGGTGAGGAGGATGATCTCTCGCGCGGGCTGCCAGCGCTCACTGCGAGTCCAGTTGTTCAGGCTCCATTGCGACAGGGAGCTGTTAACGGAGCGCAGAACGCCCAGGGCCAACAGGACGGCCAGCGCCTTTTGAGTGAGCGGCTTGGCCAGTAGCTCCTGCGCGGGGCCGGGGAGCTGCGCGAGGGCAGTCTGCGTATATTGTTTGACGAGTTCGAGGGACATTGTTGAGGTTGAGTTGAGTAGGACGAAGAAGCGCACATCTTTTAAACAGCCGCGCTTGTACTCCACGACGTACGGAGCCGAGGCCCATTGTGGTTCCTGAACCAGAAGTGGGAATCAACCAAGTTAAACTGGAAATGGAAAGCAATGCGAATGGATCCACCGTTAGTGTCCCCATTCACATGTTCCCCGCAGTCTGCAGACTATTTTGGGTAATTATTCTCCGGACTGGAATAACGGGGATCTGCTAAACTCGATAGGTTTCGATGATATCACCGTCACAAGAACGTTAAGCTCGGCTGTACTAGGCTGCCCTATTGATCTACTGATCTGATCGTCTACCGGCATAGACATGATCGGCCACGAAACTACGTATGATTCATATGATCGCTAACCGAGGCCGATCCATCCCCGACATTTTGCCTCATGCCGATCACTGGGGTTTTAAGACTGGGAGCAAAAATGGGTCTCGCTGCACTTTTGCTTTTTCTGTCATTCCGTCATCGACCATCCTGTTACTACTCTGCTCTTTGACTGTCTTCAACTGTATACTCCGTACAACTCGTCGCCATGGCGGTCGGCGATAGCCTCCCGGCTCTCTTGGCCTTTTCCCTCGTCGAGGCCTATTTCCTCCAGCGCACCGTCTTTGCCGACGAGGCTTTCCGGACAGTCGTGCTGGGTGCTTTGGGTGTGAACTTTGTGATCAAGGGCCTCTACACTCTAATCATCTGGCCCTTGTTCATGAACCCGCTGCGACATCTGCCCACGATTCCTGTATGAATACAGCCCCTCTGTACCCCTTTATTCAGTAAACCGTCTAACCAACCAACAGGGCTATATGAATCATGCCAAGATCATATTCGATTCCCCACGCGGTCGATCACCGCTGCACTGGATGAAAACCATCCCCAACGATGGCCTCATCCACATGCGCGACATGATCAGCCAGAGCTACCTGATCCCCACCAACCACCAGGCTCTGCTGGACATCATGAGCACCAACACCTACGACTTCGAGAAGCCTTGGCGTGCGCGTAACTTTCTCGCTCGCATCCTCGGCTTCGGTCTCATCCTGTCCGAGGGGCCCGCCCATAAGAAGCAGCGCAAGGCTCTCACGCCGGCGTTTAACATCAAGAACATCCGCGCCATGTATTCCCTCATGTGGGACAAGACCAACCAGCTCCTGGTCGAGATGGAGAAGGAGATCAAGTTGAACCCGATGGAGGGTACCAACCCGGATGACGGTGTCGGCAAATTGGAGATGGGCGTTTGGGGAAGGTATGCTCGTCGTAGTAAAAGAGAAGATACTCGCTAACTTCAACAGTCGTCTGACTCTCGACATCATCGGCCCGGCTGCTATGGGTCGAGACTTTCGCTCGCTGCAGAATTCCGACAACAGGGTCGCCGAGAGCTTCCTCAACATCCTCGAGCCGACCACCGAGAAGATGGCCTTTTTGGCCATGAACTTTACCCTGCCCCAGTGGATTGCCCGGCGTGTGCCCTGGCGTCTGAATGAGGTCGTGGCCAATGAGACCGGCTTCCTGCGGGATCTATGCACTGACATTGTCGTTGAGAAGCGCCAGTTCCTGGCGGAGTCCAAGGCATCGGCCAAGGATCTCGAAGCTGACATTCTCGGTACTATGATGCTGGGCGGTGATTTCTCCGACACTGAGCTGGTGGATCAGATGTTGACCTTTTTGGCTGCCGGAGTGAGTCCCCCCTTAATATGCTATCGACCCCCTGCTAACCCATTAACCCATGCAGCACGAAACCACTGCCAGTGCCCTCACCTGGGCCTGTTACCTCTTGACCCTTCACCCAGAGTACCAGGAGAAGCTTCGCGCCGAGATCCGCGAGAAGATCCCCTCCGGCGACAGCCAAATCACCTACAACGACCTTGAATCCCTCCCCCTCCTCAACGGCATCTGCCAGGAAGTTCTACGCCTCTACCCAACCGTCCCAGCCACGATCCGCGAGTCCATCCGCGACACAACAGTGGCAGGCAAGCACGTCCCCAAGGGAACCCGCATCATCTTATGTCCCTACGCAATCAACCGCTGCCCGCTCTTCTGGGGCGACAACGGCGAGGAATTCCTCCCCGAGCGCTGGATCGACACGGACAAGAACGGAAACAAGGTTCCCAACAAGAACGGCGGTGCCTCGACCAACTTTGCCGAGATTACCTTCCTGCACGGCCAGCGGTCTTGTATCGGGAAGGACTTTGCGCGTGCCGAGCTGAGATGTGCGGTTGCTGGTGTTGTTGGGCGCTTTGCGTTTGAGATGCAGGATCCTAAGCAGGAGATTCATATTGCTGGTGCGGTTACTACTAAGCCGGTTGAGGGGATGCATTTGCGGATGCGTCGTGTTGAGGGGTGGTAATTACGATGCCCTGATATTGATCTAACGCTGTGATGACTTGATTGCTGTATATATCCGACTTGGTCTGCTCGCTACTTGCTCATGTTTGAATCTCATTGCTACTTATAGGAAGAGTTTTCACTTATCCTCGGCTGTCGTCCCCGGCATAGTCAGTAATCTGCATGTCATATAGCCAGTCTCTAACGCACAATATCGATTTTGATTCACGTGATAGTCGCAACATGCTCAATATTTTCGACAGTCTCACATTTTTCTTTCTTCTCGAGCACCGTTAGTGAATCCCCTGACTGGAAAGGATCTACCACGGTGCGGGCGAACTTCCGGGCAGACACCTTTCGTTCGAAAAGGAGATCCAACTCGGCGTAGGTGCGCCCCTTGGGTTCTGGAAGACGAAAATACGTCCACATTAGGCAAAAGAAGCAGCTACCTGCCCAGAAAAAACCAGCCTTAGCACCCCAGTCCCAGGCCGACGGGTTCAGCATGCGCGGGGTTAGGATATTCGTTACGATGCCGGTGACGTTGTACAGGTTCCGAGCCAGAACGACCGTCTTGGTGCGTAGGCGGGACGAGCTAAGCTCGGCGACGAGAGCATAACAGACGGGCCCGACCGTCGCATCATAGCAAAAGGTATAGGCTAGGAGCAAGCTTCCAATAGCCCAGTGCAGGCCTGAACCTGAGCCTGAGCTGCTCGGAATACAACCTAGAGCGCCGATAATCACCAGCAGAACGCCCTGTGCGGCTTGGCCTGTCATGTACAAAGTCCGACGACCGAACCAATTGACAAGAAACCAGGAACTGACCGTGCCAATGGCACCTAACGCGTACTGAACCATGGACATGGAAAAGGCGCTGCTCGAGGGCAACCCTGCCTGCTCGTAAAAGTAGGTCGAGTAAGTCATAAAGGTGCTTCCGCACAGAGTCTGGATAGCCCAAACCATGCAGACGATTTCGGTGCGACGGAGATTCACTCCCTTGAAGCAGTCTGCGTAGGAAGTACCCTGGGTGATTCGCCGTTCGAGGTCGTTTGTGCGTTCGATCATGGCGATAGTCTCGTCTGGGTCGAAATCGGAATCGGAATCCGCTGAGGTCAGTCGCAAAAGAGCCTTCTTGGCTTCCTCCATCCGTCCTTTGCGCACCAGCCACCATGGGGACTCGGGTGCCAGTGCAACTCCCAGCATAATTGGTAGAGGCCACGCCCACTGGCAGGCAAAGGGGATCTTGTATGCCCATTTGCTGTCGAGAGGTTGCACTCCCTTTAGCACGCCCTGTGCAGTGTCAGTGGATTACCGGGTCTGGGGTTAGTTTCAGTTGGGTTCGATCTCACCGAAGCTACGAACTGGCCAAATACCCAACACAAATTGACATAGGTCGTCAGATACGGGCGCAGGATGACCGGGCAGACCTCAGAGGCATAGGTGGTGGTGAGGGTCTGGAACACACCCCACGGAATGCCGAGCAAGATCTCACCCAGCAGAAGCATGGGGAGGCTACTAGCGAAGAATACAATGAAAATGAAGCAGACGACCAGGGCTAGCGCGAACAGGATTGTTTTTCGATACCCGAATCGGTCGCAGACGATACCGTTGATGAACAGGCCGAGGATCTCGCCGACGAGAGCTCCATTAGATAGACCGGCTTGCCACGCGGCCGTCAGTTGGTAGGTGCCGTCCGGTAACTGCTCGCCGAAGGCTTTTTGGAATGGGCCGAGGGCGTAGAGGTTGCTGATCAACACAATGTCGAACCCTTCCATTATTATGGCGGTGGAAAATAGAACCGACCAGCCCACGGCATGAGGATATGTTCGGAGACCCTGCCATAGAGTCATTTTGTGCTCTGTTTCGACACCATTCCGCGCCTCGAGGATCGCAGCCTCCTCGGTAACCCGGACATGTCCGGAGAGAACCTCAGCCATCTTAAAGGAAATAGGAAATAGGATATAGGATATAGGGACAGCGACTCCAAGACTGGTCGTGACGGAAGTGAGTATACAGGCCGGTCGCGCCAACTTTAAGTAGAACGTCCTCAGCATCGTATTTCGCTTATACTCCCCAGACAATCAAACTCTCCACAACTTTCCCCGCATGCTTTCAGACCAGTGGCGATCAGAAAACCCAAACTAACCTTGACTCCGACATCTGGCCAATAATCCGCGTTTCCTCCGCACTTCCGGACCCAGCAAAGTTTGGCCCAGAGAGACTCAATTTATTTGCCTCGAAACCTGCTCACCGGGAAATTTTGGGCGTTCTGTGGTAGTGGCCGCCGACTAATAGGATTCCAGACATGGACTGGCCGTCGATATTCGTTGTGGGGTTGGGGTGAACTCTAATTACGATGCTCTGATCTGATCCCCGGTGAAGGTAAACAGCGTTGGCATCCCCGTCCCCATCCCCTTCCCCTGCAAATCATCGACGCTATCTGGGATCGACATGGCGATATCTCTCGAGGCATCTCGGGCCGACATGACATCTCCAAGGATTCTCGTATTTGGTGGCTTGATTTCATGTCCTCGATTCCATCTTGGCCCGACATTGGACCGATGGATCTCTGCCATCTCCGACAAAGCCCCCAAGACGACTATTTGCGGGGATTGCAGGGTTTAAACCACGGCCCGGCCTGGAGGATATAAATACGATCCTACAATGAGTGACGTAGTTTTGATGCCTCACGCCCTTCATCTTGTGCTTTCTCCTCTTCCGAAATGCCGCCCAAGTTCCCTGGCGGAAAAAACGCAGCCATCTATCAGATCTATCCCGCGAGCTTCAAAGTCTCTAAACCAAGGAAGCCAGCTCGTTAAGTATTAATTTTGGAGACAACAAGTAATTTTTCGAAATTGATCGCTCTAGAAGCCAAATTTCCTCTGCATCTGCGTTCAGAACCCTCCGCGAAAGGCTACCATTCTCTCATTTGGTGGCTTTATTATTACGTACTCCGCAAATCTAGAGGAACCTACCGTCATGATCATTTCGTGCGCGGCCAGCCCAGCCCCATACGACCGGTTCGGCGGATGAGCTAGAGCCCCTCGGTTCCTTCCCTGACTAAAAACGTCTCAACGAGGCCTCGGTACAAAATAACCAAAAAAGAAACTGGCAAGAGAAAGTGTTTGAGAGTTGCTTGGATCGTGTGTATCTGGCTACTTCTCTATGTCAATCCAGAATCAAGTTGGTGCTATGGAGGACAAGGTCATTCGGGGTGCTCTGGATTTTGCATATGGGTGGTACTATTACTTAGCCTCCCCTTTCCTTTCAGCCCGTTTTCACTTTTGGCTTGGACTTGTTGTCTCCTTTGGTTCGCACAATGTGGATCTGATGGATGAAAAAGAGAATTCGGCAGGGTTCTGTATATTATTGATCGCTGCAACAGCCACCCGGTAGACAGCTAACCTGGATCACAAACTGTTTCCCCCTCACTAAATGATCATAGATCCTCTTTGTTATATTTGGTACACACGGTACGGATTTTACGCACAATTTTTCACCGAATATTCTTTCTCCAGGTTGTATAACCACTCGGTCGGTACTCTTTAACAATGTGCATTTCTACTGTTCAATCAGTGACGTACTCCACACCCTGAGACCGAGGATCAACAAATTGCCGATCTATCAAACCATGGGCCCAACCATCCTTGTGAATGCGATAAGGGAGTGTTTGTGTCTGGAGATTTGATTTCATATCACAATGCAGGAAGCATTACCTTTTGGATGATTGTGTTGGGAATAAGTCTTAGACAATCCATAGCACCTACACGTAGGCTGTTTGTCGTAGTGGAATTTCTAACAGGTCGAAGAAAGGCGTCGATAATGACGCGATAATGACGGCTGCATATCTAGAACTCTAACCGCAGTCGAATGTCTCAAGTGAATTCTACGCCTCTGGTGAGTTCTGAGTTAAGGATCTACTTGGCTATGTCGACTACCGTAAGGAACTTGGAAGTCAAATTGATATTTGAGGTGATGTTGTATCTATACTAGACGATCTGGTTTATGTATTAAAGCATTCGCCCAACCGAGAAAGAAAAAGAAGTTTGCTCCAGAAGAGCCTTTCAAAGAAGGTAAAAGTTATCTGCACATGCCGAAGCAGGCATCTTAGTTCGAGCTGCGACGAGCCTTCTTCTCGCCCAGGTTCGTCCGGAAGAACTGAGTGAGCTTGTTGAATGGGATGAGACCCACGCGATCGTAGAGGTCGACATGGCCGGCTCCAGGAATCCAAACAAGCTCCTTAGGCTCAGCGGCACGCGAATAAGCGTCCTCACTGAACTCGCGCGAATGGGCCTGGTCTCCCGAGATGAAAAGCAAGGGGCGCGGCGAGATCGTCTCGATATCGTTGAAAGGGTAGAAGTTCATGAATTTGGTGTTAGACGAGAGCGTCGGGTGGGTCGTCAGATTCGCCGTAGTTCCCCTGGGCGTAACCTCGCCACGGCGGGTACGGTAGAAGTCGAAGAACTCGAGACAAACAGCTGGAGTGTTCGGCGTGAGCTCGTTCGGGGTACCCCCTGTGTACTCGATCTCGCCGCCCTCAATCTCTGTCCAACGCTGCCGCGCTGCCTCAGCGATGACCTCCCTACGCGCATCGATGCTCTGTGAATGCTGTAGCCCGTCACGGCTGACAGCGCCCATATTGTACATGCTGGATGTCGCGATGGCTTTAAGGCGCGGGTCGATCTTGGCCGCGCTGATCACAAAAGAGCCGCTGCCGCAGATGCCGACGGCACCAATTCGCTCACGGTCGACAAATTTCTTAGTGCCGAGATAGTCAACTGCCGCGCTGAACGCTTCGGCGTAGAGTTCTGGTGACACGGCATTGCGCGGCTTGCCCTCGCTGCCTCCCCAAAAACTATGGTCTAGCGAGACCGTCACAAAGCCTTGCTCAGCCAGCTTGGTGGCGTACAGGTTGGCGCTTTGCTCCTTCACAGCACCCATTGGGTGGCCGACGATAATGGCCGGCGACTGGGCACTGCTGCGATTGAGGTGGTTGTGGATGAAGAGGTTGCCCGCCACAGTCATATGGTATTGGTTCTGGAAGGTAATCGGCCGAACCGTCACGTTTTCGCTGCGATAGAAATTATTGGCACCGAACGACATATTCTGTGCCGTTGCGAACATCGTGTTGAGAACCACGCCCAGTGCGGCGAGGCCGCTTCCCATCGTCTTCATGATGCCGCTGTTGTCTGCTGATCTCCACTTGACGGAATGTTTAAAAGTATGGAGAGGAAAGAATGGAAGTGGAATACTCCTGTTGCGGGTGATATTCCCCTGGTTTTATAGTTGAGGTGGGTAGCGACAAGCTGCACGGTCATCTCCTCCACTAGCACCGGAAGAAATCTGCAAATTCACCGACCCTACGGCGTGATACAATCGCCATGCCAAGATATGTGGGTGCCAATCCTCCCCACTCGGTGTTATCCAATCTGCAGGCTACGCCACGGATCATATCTCTTAGATCTCGGCTCTGTCTACAATGCAAGAATTCATACATCATGGCCAGCCAAAAACACTGCACATACTCGTAGTTACGCCTCAAGCCGGAGAATGATATTCTATCCGTGGAATGAACAAGTTCCGAATTCGGATTATCTTCAACCGTTACAATCGAGCTCGGGAATAACTGCCAAGGAAGCCAAGAATCTCCCAGGTCCGACCATGGGAACCATGGGACCCTATGTAAACAGGCAAACAGAAGATTTGCCACATTTGATTGCCGCTCTCTCTTCGTCGAATCCGATAATTTTTGTTGTTGCCTTGTATTTCGCTTACATTTTGCTGTGCCTTGCCCCTGAAAATAGCCGCTGGGACAGAGGCAGGGAAATTGGGACCCCCACTTGAAAGTTTAGATCATAGTATAGCTCCTAGATGTTTCAAAACATCCTCACTATAAATTTACTTAACGAATGATCTGAATCCTTCCTAGGATTCCCTCGATCTGACCTGGCCTCTGATAACTCAACCGGGAGCCTGCGAGGTTGATCAAACTTAAACACGTAGACGCATACAACATATACAAATTTTTCAACAATAACTTCTGGAGACCTTGATGATGAAGGTGGCAAGGATTTGATGTGCAATGGTGATCTTCTTTCAAAGGCTGGGCAAAGTCATCCTCGGCACGTTAATGCAAGTTGCTTATGTGCTAACCCGTGTAGGAAATTGATAGGTCCTGAAGTTTGCCTGGGCAGGTTGTTGGATATGCTGCCAAATGTCCTGTAGCCTGAGTAAAGTGAAGGATGTGCACTTAGAAAGAACATAGTCATAATGGTCAAATGCCATATAATACAACTGAAAACACTACCTGGGTTCGATTCACGCCAGGCCAGATCGGATTCCGCAATCCACATTGGCCAATGCAACCAGCTACAGACCTTCGGTAACACTCTGGAGATTATATTTCCTATCTTAGCGTGGCTGGAGAAGGCAGCAGAATTCCAATCTTGGTCTTAGATACTCACGGATGACTCGCCAAGAGCTCCACATCGCAAGCCCCGAGGATTGACCTATGGACAATCAAGGTCTTTGCGGTTGCGTCGGATTACAAATACCCCGTTTCATCCTGAAAACGCGTCTTTCATCGGATGAATTTAATGCTCTAAGCAGGAGATTTCGGGTAGGCAACCAATCTGTACTGTTTCGCTTGCATCTAGTGAACAATGATGACTTTATGGATGCGTGGCCTCTGCAACAAAACCGTCCACTGGCCCTTGGCGTCTGGATTCTCCACAGAGATAACCAACCAAACAAGCGGCAATATGTAGGTACTAGGCATGATTTGTGGCTATAATTGGTGTCTGACATTCTGGGTGGCTTTGTATTCTCTTGACACTGATAGTGTGGCTGTGGGCCAAGATGCCTATACTAACGAAGGGCAGTGTTCGAACCCTTGGGACGAAGATAATATTTTTTCCTAATATATAAGGGAATGTTCGGCATAGTTCAGACAAGTGAATCATATTGTCGCCCTCAAGTCCCTATCTTAATCCTCACCATGAATCGCCCGGAGAGCAATAGTTCAGACTCATATCAAATTTCCCGAAAGCCCTGCCCTGTCCTTAAAGGCAAGGCATATACCAGAGGGGCTGTTGACACCTATCCTGAAGGTGATGAATTCCTTTAGGGCTTTCAAAGTGAGTGTTGCGGCAAAGCCATTTACATAATCGTTTACTTTGGAGAACCGCGTGCGATGGCCGATGCAGAGACTAAAAGGGAGGGGGCCCATCCCGGTCAAGTCTTGCCTTGGCCTGAGTGACGCTATCTATAGGGACTACTTCGGAGCAACTTGATCAGGCAAATTCTCTCCTGCAGCAGACCCTCGAACGCAAGGGAAATATGTAAAGAAGCGGCCTACAAAGCGTACATTCTCTGCTGCGCAATCTCTAGGCACTACTGATGAGAATCGAATGATAAAATCACGTCAAAAGAAGGAGGAACAGCGTGAGATTACGCGAGCTCGTCGGCAGGCAAAGAAGACCCGGGGTATATCATCCCTGCCGCATCTTCGCATCTGCCGTCGAAAATGTTTGCCCCGGTTAAGCTATCTTTGAATCTGGGAACCCAATCACCTTGCATCATCACCGGAGATCATAACCCCAAGGCCGAAAGCCGAAACAATAGCACTTGGCGTCTGGATTGAGAACGTAGGTTCCGAGGCGCTTGGAATCCTATGGGGAACCGAAATCCGGGTAGCGAGGCTTAACTCCGGCGCTGACAGGTAAGACACTTGGGCGGCAAGTTTAGTTCAGACCCTAGACCTTGGGTTAAACCCAGTGGCCTCCACCCACGAGCCCCACTTCACAGCATGAAAGCGAGTCGCTTACAAAAGCAATTGGGACACCTATCGACATAAGAAATAATATAAATCATCATTTCATGCAATTGTGCGGTGCACACAACCTAAAACAATGCAGAACGCGATTGTTGTTCAAACCCTGTCGGAGCCAGTACAACTGGTAGAGCGGCCGATTCCCGATCCTGGGCAAAACCAAATATTGCTGCAGGTTACAGCCGCTTCATGTGAGTTGTTAGACTGTCTAGTCTCTTCTTGACCATGGATTTTTGGTGCGTTGCTCACGCATTTCTCGGCAGTAAACCCGCTTGATCAGAAAACCCGCGACATGGGTTTGTTCTTCAAAAAAGCCCCTCAAGTATTGGCTCATGATATTGCTGGCCGAGTGGTTAAAATGGGGCCAACCCAGGAAACTTCCAAATTCAACGTGGGAGACAATGTCTTCGCACACGCGAATTTTGTGCCAGGCGAGGCTCTGACCGACTGTGGTGGTCTTCAGCAGTACGCCATCGTGGATTCTCGCTATGCAGCCAAGGTCGATGAGGCGGGTCTTACTGACATCGAAGCATCCACGTTCGCCGTGTGCGCAATGGCTGCATTCATTGCCTTCTTCCACTCGACTGGATTCGGGTTACCTATTCCACCATCTCCACATGATGGTCCCCTGTCACAGCGCCATGCCGGAGCCGGCAAAGCCATTCTGATTATTGGCGGAGGGACTAATTGTGGTCGATTTGCAGTACAGTTTGCTAGGATGTGCGGGTTCGAGCAGATCATAACCACTGTATCTCCAAGGAAGATCGACGAGCTGCAGGAACTAGGCGCCACACA
Source organism: Penicillium silybi (assembly GCA_027569585.1). NCBI lineage: Eukaryota > Fungi > Ascomycota > Eurotiomycetes > Eurotiales > Aspergillaceae > Penicillium > Penicillium silybi. The sequence continues at coordinate 167,815 of JAPDFI010000011.1, forward strand.
TGTGATTGACCGGCATGCAAATCGGGATGACCTCGTACGCCAGATTCGCGCCATGACGGGTGATGAACTGGTCTATGCTCTTGACACAATCAACATGGGCGCTGAACAAGATCTAGGGCTCGCGGCGCTCTCAAACTCAAAGAAGGGTTCATTGATAACACTCAACCCAGTCAATGAGGAAAAGCCAGACCCGAGTTTCATTGGCGAGAAGACGGCTGGATACAGCCGGCGCCTGACATTTGGGTTTAGTGCACTTTATCCTGATGTGTCAACGGTGTTCTGGGATCGTATTCCTGCGTGGGTGCGAGCGGGTCAAATGCGACCCTTGCAATTCAAGGTCGTCGAGGGTTTGAACGTTGTGAAAATCAACCAGGCTTTGGATGATTACCGGGGTGGCCATGGACAGAAACCGGTGGTGAGGCTTTGAAGGTTTCACGGCGAGGTTGCAATCATGTTTTGTTGTGATAAAAAAGGCCAAAGATCAAATAGATACAGCTTTTTCACTCCCAGTGTTCACACGTAGTAGTCAAGTCTCAAGTCTAAGCCCTAGTTCCGGGGATTCGAAAGACGTTGGTGGTATCTTTCAAACATATTTCCAAAGACAGGCACCTCAATCCCAGATAATTCATCGACTTCGAGTTTTACCTTTGATCACAGATCAAAAACGTCTCCAAGAAAGCCTACAATTTAAGCCGGAGGCCCATGAGGACAGAGAAAGTCTAGAATCTGGAGATTGAATAGTCTTGGGATGAAATTCTTTCTCGTAGTACTTGAAGTACGCAGGCGGTTCTCGGTTACCTCATGGACACATTGTCTCGAAACGAAAGCTCCATCAAGCATTTGCTCCTCCATCAACATTCCATGAATCCCCCGTCACAAAGCTACATGCATCACTAAGCAAGAAAGCAACAACGCTCGCAACTTCGTCCGCGCGACCATCTCGAGCAATCGGCGTTGTTGGTGTCGGGGTGAATCTCTCGAGGCGCGCCACGTTTGCACGGTGCATAGGAGTATCAATAGTACCACTATCACGCTTTTAGTAGGAGAACAATATGATAGCGAATCGAGTACCTACGGTAGCACGGAGTTCACCCTGACCCGTCCCTTGGTCTCCTTCGCTGCACTACGGACCATCCCCAAAGCAGCATGCTTGGATGCTGCGAAGACAGCACCATTCGAGAAACCTCTTTCGGAGAAGATACTTCCAATGTGTACCACACTTGCTTGGTCCGCTAGGAACCCAGGTGAAAGTGATATCGCGAGCACGTTGAACAGGCCCTTGACGTTCAGGTTCATGATAAACTCATATTCTTCCGCGCTGGTTTGCCACACAGCTTCTGCACCCAGACCATGACCCCCGGTTCCTGCGAAGTTTGCGATGCCGTGGATGTCTCCAAATTGCTGTTTAGCGGCATGGAAAAAATCTTCAAGGGCTGTTCGATCGGTTACATCGACGGGCTTGGCAAAGAACTTCCCTGACTCATTGACGGAAATTCTGGCACTCAGTGCGTCGAGAGATTCCTTTGAGAGATCGCAAGCCGCAACGCGATGTCCTTGTCCGATAAGCGTGTGCACCGTCGCCAGGCCCATGCCCGAAGCACCTCCGATGATGACATGCGTTTTCGTAAAAGTCATGATTCGACAGTAGCAGATCGAGAGCGAATAAATTTATTCGGAAACAAAGTCTAGTACTCTGGGTATAGACTCATTCTTATCGGCAATGCCAGCCAGAAACGCTCAATCCTGCCGATCGTCTATGATCCAACCGTAGTTCGGAACATAAACATCTTGCGTTAGTGTGATGACATGTCCCCGCCTTCCCCTTCGGGCCCACCAGAAGAATGAACCGGGATTCAGATCTGGAAGAGAAAAGTCAAGAAGCTTCAAAGAGAATATTTGGAGCTAATGAGGCCCCTTTGGAGGTATCTTTGGCTATCATGTCTGGTTTATGTTGTAATGTGCCCCGCCACATGCACTTAGTCTCGAGGGAGGGTCGTCATCTAACTTGATTAGATTCAAAAAGTCAGCATCTTGCATTAAGTGAACCTTGAAGAGGATGCCGTCTTGACTGACATCTTTATGGAATGTCTGAGATCAATGCTTCGCTCCGCCTTTCTCTCCCAAATTGACCCAGGGTTCCATGCGGAACGTTAGTGGATGACAGTGGTGATTATCTTGTTTATTCTTCTGGCACGCAGAATTTTGGGCCAGGATCGACAGTAGAGAAGTGATGGGCCAATGGTACTGGGGACTTTTGCTTACATGGATCCACCATAAATTGATATTGCTATGAACCGAGTGAACCAATAATAAACGATTATGTTTGCTTTGGTGGAACGCTGATCCACTAAGCATATTTCGGAAGTGGGCGCCATGCCAAGAAACGTCCAAAGGGTAGAATTTTCGTGCGGGTCCCGGGTCACCGTAGCAAGTCCCTTTAAGTCTCCGGGTGGTGGCGCTGGTCAGCGGAGTGCATTCCCGACCTCATCTATGCCCTTTTAACTATCTTCTGTGCTCCTAGCTTGTCATCATATCGCATTAACTACCAATCGCATAATGGAAGATGCTCCATCAAAATCGCAGATCATTCCGCTGGGTACGATGCCACAACAAGCTGGCGTCCGAAAAGCTCAAGATGATTGGACAGGGATCATAAATCGGAAAGAACGAAGGAAATTACAGAACCGACTAAACCAGCGACGCTACCGTACGTGTTAATCATTCACTATGAGAATATGGTAATCGCGGGGACTAATTAACCTGCTAGGTTCGAGGACACAAGGCACCCAAGCGGCACCGCATGCGGTTATCACTGCCGATGCTTCCTCTGGCGCTTCATCCAGTGTGTGCGATACTAGCATGCTTCAAGTTGTTCTTTTTCACAACGCCCAAGGAGAACGTGACGAAAGCTTTAAATGCGCACACGCACCTCCATATGCCCTACAATTTCGTCAGTGGTTCGAGACAACGGCTTACCAAAGCTACTTACATGGCTCACCAAACCGCGACCATCTAATCAGTCTTAGTCGACTCAACGTTCATCAAGCAATCATTGAAAATATCGCTGCAGTTGGAATGACACCCGCGTGGATGCAAAGCGATGATTCAGTCTCTATTTTCAATCTCAAGCAACCCAGCTTTTCAGTCGAGGGCATTCCAGACTGCTTACGTCCTACGTTCTGTCAGCTACATATTCCGCATCATCCTTGGTTAGACTTTTTCCCATTCCCGCGCATGCGCGACTGCATGATTCTTGCTGGAGACTCCTTTGACGACGACGACCTGTGCCATGATCTCATGGCATTTTGGGATACAAGGAACACCGCTGCTACATTACTTGTTTGGGGAAACTCGTGGGATGCTAGGAACTGGGAAGTCACAGAGGGCTTTGCACATAAATGGAAATGGCTACTTCGTGACTCACCAGAGCTGCTTGCTTCCACAAATCACTGGAGAAAAACTAGAGGCGAGAAGCCCCTAGGCTGGAAAAAGATTATGTCATGACCGTAAACGCGATAGGCATGCTGAAATTTATATCGGGCGTTCTTCTTATATTTGCTCTTATTATACAGTTGCCGTCGAATCAATTGAACGCTTTGGGCGGGGTGAAATCAAGGAGCCCGGTGTAAAATCCGTAGAGACTAACAGATACTGGGCCAGGCGGGTGAAAATAGTGATGTTGTGCTATGGAAAAGGCAAGAGCGCATGTAGCGTGTCCGCCAAGTGAGCACCGACGCGGAGACTCCCAGCCGAATTCACTCAACACTCCACGACTTTAGTGCTAGTTCAGCCAAGGGCATGGCCCTCCCAATACTTCGTATTCGCTTCTCGAACAGGCACCAATATTCAAAGAACAGTGACAAATAGTCAGCTGATTAGCGGCTTTGACCGGACTTCCTGGATACCGTCTTCGGGGTTATGAATCTTGGCATTGATCCAGCACGGCGAGGCTTTGTGCGTTTGCCGTTAATGTTGCATCTCGATGCCGATCGATAAGGTAAGGGGCATCCGTGTCTACATAGCCCCGCCCCATACCCAACAAGCCCTAGAAACTTGAAGAATCCATCCACCTCGATCTGTTAACCCTAGCATCCTAAGGTAGAACAGAATTGCATGTATTTTGTGAAAGACAAACAGCATGCCTATTAGAACCGCTATCATCGGTCTCTCCTCCTCTGGCCAGGGCTGGGCGAGCAACGCCCACCTGCCTTACCTCTTGTCAGACCGAGGTCGTGAAGTCCTTTCTGTTGTCGCGGTTTGCAATTCCAGCGAGGGAGCTGGCAGGCACGCGATCGAACTGTACCAGCTCCCTCCAGAAACCAAAGCGTACGGAGACCCTCAAGCGCTGGCGGAAGACATCGACGTGGACCTAGTCGTTTGTTGCACCCGTGTCGATGTACACTACAATACGATCTTGCCAAGCGTCAAGGCTGGTAAAGACATATATTTGGAGTGGCCCCTGGCGAACAATTTTAAACGTTCCCAAGAGCTCGTGGAAGCCGCTCGCAAGAGTGGAAGCAAGACTATTGTCGGGCTTCAAAGCCGCTTTGCGCCCGCCTTAGAACAGATCGAAGCTTTGATTTTCCAGGGTCGCTTTGGCAGCGTACTCAGTGCTGAAGTTCGGGCGACAGGTGCTTCAGATCATCCTGCTATCTTGCCAGCGCCTGAAGTGCTTTACCGATTGGAAGCTTGGAGGAAATATCTAATAAAGACGTGTTAGTGGTGTTATTGATACCCCTACGCACCAGGCAGATTTTGCGCGCGTCAAGAAATTCACTCCAACCCTGACAACGCCGATTCCTCGAGATGGCCAATCATATAGGGTCACGAAAGTTGTGGCTTCCTTGCTTAGGCGATGAAAGCAGCTTCGTTACGGGAGATGCTTAGAACGTCGACGGCGGCGTAAATGCTGGATAGAATATCTAGCCTTCGAAATGGCACCAATTGGGCCTGAATGAAAGCTATTATAGCTATTAGACGAAAGCAGATACCCGTATTTAATAGACGGAATCCGTTCTTGTTTTTATTGAAAGCAAGGTTTTGAACGACATATTCTCTGAGACAAAAATCATCCTAAGAGTTACCTTTTCTTGTGAAAGTGTACCCGCTAAATCATCTATCTAATATCAACGACCGTGATCTAATATTTCCTCCTAAGTTTTTTTCAATCTGTTGGTTCCAGTCTTCTTCGGATCTATTGGGTTGCCATCCTAAACTGAATGCATTTTTCGGTGAAGTTTTCGATCTGAGATGAAGGATTAGCATTTTGTATGTTTCTTCCAGAATAGGCGAGACCAAAACAGTACCTTCCCGCAAAGTTTGTCTTAATTAAAAGACTGTTAAATTCCCTAAAGTTCCAATTCTTCACAGCTTCACTAAGGGTGATTGATTTTGGCACACTAGACCTTAGCGCACCTAGACGAACGCTAATCTTGCCAATTTTACAGTTCAAGCTTTTCTAAGTAAAATAACCTATATTGCTGAAATAATAACCCTTTCGACCCAATAGAACGTCCACGTTGTCTAGGATATTATTCAGCAACAACATATAGAGAACGGCTAGATCGGCGATATAGACGTATCCCACCGTGCCTAAGCCATCCCTAATGTATTCTAGGCACCTAGCCTCTATAGCGCGGCAAATTGTAAAAGGGATTTAGATCGACTGGGTCTTAAAATAGCCTAAACCCCTACTATACACTGTTGGGGGCATCATAAAATATGTCTTAACCCCGGTTTTCTCCGCCGTCGCAATAATAACTAAGTTTGTCCGGCGTTAAGGATAGAGTTGCTGGGCGTCTCGGCGTATCTCTTCGTTATAAATATCGCCGGTATCAGTGAAAGTTTAGATAATGGCATTAGGGTGCGATATAGTGCTGTAGGCTAAATTAGATATACCGGTTATCTGGTTCAGCGTTAATTAAATCCCTAAGCGCTTACTCAAATAACCTTATATAGATATAGTGGGTTTGCCGGCCCAATATTTATATAGAGTCTCCTAAGCTAAGGATAAAGGCTTCTGCTGACCGCATATATAAGCCTGTGGCGTAGTGGACCATAATGTCAAATGTTGAAGCTATTGTGCGGAGCTGTGCAGTGTCGTCTAACCTATTAAATAAAATTGCATCCACTCCGTTACGAGTGAGTTCTTTAGCTTATTGCTTCTTTCTGATAATTGCTGTAATAGAAATATCTTTCGCCTTTAGGTTTTCTGAGGCGATGATTTGGGTGAGGACGGAACCTCCTCTGCGAGAATGTGAGTATCCGATCGCGCGCGCAATACGAAGGAAGAGGGGCTTCGATATATATAAACCCGGTTGCACCAGTGACAAGAACTTTAGTCGTCATAATTTTGATTCTTGAAGGCAAACGTTATCTCTTCGCGGATCTGATACTCAGCCTCTCTAAATATTGAAGCGGATTAAAAGGGTCATATAGCCTGTGTACTGCTTATAAATATAAGGCCTCAGCGAGACGCTAACTATGGCGTTCTTTGCCACGCAATACGATCGGTGGGCTCTCCCATGTTTGATCTCGCAACCGGCTTTATTTCCCAGTCGTTGATTCGCGAATTCTACAAGTCCTCCAAAGATGTCTTGGCTGTGGAGTGGCTGTGCCAGGACGATTCAATTTCAATATTTTGTCTTCAAGGCTTTCACCTCGCTGAGAACAATATTCCGTCAAGTCTGCGTCCGACTGACTTACAACGATCCACTCCACATCATCCATGGCTTGATATTTTCCCATTACCACGGACGCGCGATAACCTCATTCGAGCCGGAGATCATCTTGATGATGATGAATTATGCCATGACCTGACGGCGTTTTGGGACACGCGCACCAGTAACGCTAGGTTACTCGTGGGGACAGCCGTCCTGTCCGGAAAACTGGGAAGTCACGGAGGAATTTGCAAAGAAGTGGGGGTTCTTTCTTCAAGGCTGCCCTAATATTCTCAGTTCAACCAATAATTGGAGGGTGTGAAGAGGTGAGAAACCACTGGTTTGGAAGAGAATATCTGGTATAAACTAAAAGTGAATCGACGTGGTCCACCATCCTGGCATGACGGTGGAAGAGTTCATGTTGTACCCAACGTAATGCTACGCGTAACTAATTGGTCACAGTCAGTAAATAAGGCGATACGTACCGGTTTTGTTATAGAGGTTGGCGCGGGGGTCACGGTCACGGTGGGCTAATCATTGGATGGTTAGGTAGCAGTTAATTATACAATGCAAGGGTAGGTTACGCAAACACATACTTGATTATAAAGAGTATATAGTGACAGGGGATAGTGATGAAGGGTACACTCAATGATGGAATGTAGTATTAAGAGCATAAACGAAAACGGTTATGATATACCCAGGCATGTAATTCACAAATATATCATTAAGGTAGTAGCAAAGTTAACCTTTAGTATCACCTTATTTTCATCCGGATAATAGCATTTTTGTGCAGGCTAGAGGCCTACCTCTGGCCTCGACATGGTGCAGTAGGTTTCGGGCATGGGCACAGGCTATCTCGAGCGGACACCCTCTGCGGGCAGTGGCATATCTCGGGTCTCAGCAGGATGTATGTAATGAGTGCACCGCACTAATAGTATATGCAGATGGTACTGCTTGGACAGTGTTATGGTCCGATCAAACCCATGGTCAGATGGCCGTGGCACACAGTGTCGGTTGAGTTGGGATCCAATCAACAGCCCGTCGATCTCTACCCCGGCGACCGTTAGGCTAGCACCATTCTTATCGACGCTGTCTGCTCAGAGAATTCCTCAATCTCTTGTTATACGGGACAAGCTAGTCCCTTCAATATTAGCGTTCCCGACATCTGCCGTCAACTTAAATACACCGACTGATATAAGCCTAATAAATGGCCGTCCGATTAAAGTAGTGCCAGTGCGAATAAATAGGGTGGCACTGGCTATATTAAAGAAGGGTTCCCGCTAAGACGCTTAAGCTGCGGAGTGGACCTACAGTGCCCGTCTCTATAGCGTTTATTAGCATACGTCGCAATGCTATATCCTGACCAAGTCAGGAAAGAATGGCCCTAGCCGAGATTTGTGATGACAGTATATTTCACAGGCGCTGCTAACCGGGTAGGCAACGGCGACTTGGCGTATATTTCCTATCTGGAAGATGAGGAACACATAACTTGTTCTGCGGAAGAATTAACAGTAGGTTCATTAGCCGTGATCTTGTTATTCTCGAAAGAAAAACTCCATCATATTAGACTTCTCGGCGGGGAGTTGACCATATTACCCAGTGAAAATGGGAAACAAAGGGAGGAGCTCACCAAAGATATGATCCGCGAGGCACATGCCACTGCGGAGAAGACTGAAGCCTACATCACCTCGCAGATGGAATGACACCGATCAGCTTCAGGCGTATACGAAGCTCGCCAGCGAGATTTGGGAGCAGTCTGGCGGCAAGCTCGACAGGTTCGTGCAGAGAGTGGGCTCGTCTGCATCATTTCGCGGAGGCCTCTTCGCGAACGAAATGAGCATATCGTCTGTGTGCAGTCAAGCCTGCTGAGTCTGCCGTTCTCTCTGGCGGCCCATTATCACTATCAGTGTTAATTTAGGCTAAGGGTTTATACGATAAGTCGTTAGGCATATTAGCTAAAAACTCAGGAGTAGCGTCTAAGAGTTATACAAAATTCCCAAGAAACCAAACTCCAAATCGCCAGCCTGAAACACATGTACTCTCCGAACTTCTGTATCACGTAGAGTGAATTGACTCGCTGGACGAGTTAATAAACTTAGGCCAGGTATTTGTAAACACCAGGTTCTTGACAGAACTCTCAGCCTGGTCGAAAGCACAGATTGTAAAGTTCGGAGGAACGACGACGGAATCCGGAACACGGGGCTCGATGTCAATGATACTCTGACTCTGACCATATGCATCCAGACACAGAGCCTGAGTATCTTCCTCCACCGTTATCACGGTAGACAACTTCTTTCTGTGCATGTTGTAAGACCCGGGGACATTCCCGTAGGTGCATGCTACAGCTCCCCTTGATACAGATTGACCGATGAGCTGGGCAGCTTCACCGAACATTTCGGTTAAGTCTGAATAAATCCGAGATTCAATGTTGATGGGGAATTGTGCCGTTCTGAGGTCCACGCAGACTGCATAGATCTCGACTGCGATCTTGAAGAGATGAAGTCGGTGGGACTGAGACTCCGTCTCCGATTCACTGATCTTCCAGGATGCCTTCCAGTCGCGCACGTAATTCAGGAAGATGATATTCTCGCCGCTGAATTCCTTGGCTGCGGCAAATCGGAGAAGCGCTCGAGAGTCTTCTACTAAGCACCTCTCTAGAGCTTTTCGGGAATACGCTTCAGACACGTGGCTGACATCGCTTTGACTTCGCGATCCTGAAGCCGAGTCGTCGCCGGATGCCTTCTTTTCATGCCACGCTTGAAGTTCCTCCAGGATCCGATTCCTCCGCTTCCGGGAGACGACAAGCTCGTAACATGGGATGAAGATAGTAACGGCTTCCATTGTCATGATACCGGGAGCGAACCTGCGAGTGTTATGTGTTATCAGCTGAACGGTTTGTATTTGGTGGGGTTTCATACCAGAGAGCCGGCACCCAGTATTGGTTGATAGCTTCCCAGATTTCGCTGGACGAATACAGCGCGGCGAACCACAGGGGCGAGCCCGGTAAACTGCGGATACGTCAGTAACGTTGTTTGGCGATGCAGGAATGTGGTCTTGCGCTCACGCGGCGATGACGCAGCAAGTGATCTGGAGCCGCCAGCGGTGTATATCATGGATATTGCGAATCTTCCACAAGATGCATGGCGTAAATATCCAGGACCAGAACAACTGCCAGAGAATCGAAGGAATCCTTGGTTTTTTAAGTCAGACAAAGTCGACCATGGTACCATATAAGCAATCTTACCATTCTGGACCTCGCCGACATTCCTTAGCTCTCACATGTTCGGAAAAGGTGCCAAAGGTTTGAAACTTTCGTGAGGTGAGGAAGATAGAGAGCGAGAGAAGCAGCTAGGAAGAGATGAATAGGTGAATATCAGCGGGCGCGGAGGATGCACTGACTTGAACGACCATCCCAACAGCGATGCCGAATCCCGTTCGTTGGACGAGATTCATTTGTCTCCATCGAGACAGGAGGCTAGTAGGTTTCGCACGATCGATGAAAAGGGGTCTGTACGGTTGCTGCGCGGTAAAGAGCAGTTTCTCCTGAATGCCAAAGACGCTCAGGAGCTGCATGCTGTTTGCTTGGAAAAGAGCGATTCCCAGAGGCAGGTAGATGCTCATGATCCAGTATTCTGCGGCACAGGGGTACTTGCCAGCCATCGAATATGCGACCATGCACAGAATCCAGTAGACATGGAGACATGACACTGCGCTCAGGGCGAGAGGGAGATTGCGAATGCGAATGCATTGCTCATGGCGATTGACAATGAGAAAGGCGGAGCCGATGAGGAGGGCGGTCGTCCAGACGATGGCCACAGAGATATAGAACTTGGCCAAACTGTCAAAGGTAGGCGGGCCAATGTCGTTTTGTCCGGGGAGGGCGGAAGCCATTGTCGAGGCTTGGAGACCAAAAAGGCCGCCCAGAAGAAACTGGGAGCTTAATTTTCGAGCTTTGAGAAATCGTCAGGTTAGTAAAGGAGTGACTGGTAGACAAGATGGAATAGAAATAGAAATACGTGGAAAGGATAGCAGAGATACTCAGTCCTCATTTCGAGAATTCATTCTGTGTCCCCGAATGAGTCTAGGCACGGGCGAAGAAGGCAATCAAACTTTGTCTAGACAATAAACCTCAGCAAAGACTTTGTTTAAGCCACAGGCTGTGTCAGTGGCTGCTGACAGCGGGAAGGAAAGTTTCACTAATGCTCTAGCGGCAAAACGGCCCCTGAGCCGTCCCGACTCTCCATCCGCGGCCCGTGTCAACGTACCAAGGTCGAGGATTACTTAGAACGTCTGGGATCAGAGAGTTAACTATAGCTTTAACTATAGTTAGTAATTATATAGTCACCCGTTGTAGGCTCACCTAAAAACTGAGCATCCTGCCAACTGTCAGATGTTTCACCACGCCCTCTCTTAACAGTTTCACCATTTGCCCAGCATGACCCGCCCATGCTCCACCGTCTCGGAAGAGTGTTAGCTCATCCGCCACCGATTATGGAAATTTGACGGCCCAGGCAGAGCGAATCCGGCTAGGGTGAAACACAATTTCACTGCTGTCACGGAAGTGCCCCTCGTACTTCTGGTGCCACTCAAGAGATCATCATTGACAAGTGGCCTCCGAAATTTTGCCGTAATGTAATCATTCCGTTTCATTCTCTAGCTCTAATTTTAATTTCAAGAGTCGAAGATTGGCCCGAAGGCGGGCATTCCATTTGCCTTGAGCTCAAAGACTACCTTTTTCGTGAGCCGCGGGTTGCTGATCACACACACAGCCTCTGCATCAAATTCCCGAACGAGTTCTTGGATAATTGGCACCATGTCCACTCGCCCGCTATTGCCCGTATCAATGAGAAGTGGGTTGGAATCGAGCTGCTGCACCAGGTTGAGGACGTCACGGCCGTACGTCCTGTTCGGGTTCCGCGTCTGCCAGATAACTCGCAGCGCGGGGCGATTCTTCTCGCTCAAAAACGAGAGACACGGCCCTATTCCAGATCCCGTGGCAACCACAACCACTCTGCGAAAAACTCGCATTACGTGGATAAAGCCGTACATGAGCACTCCGCGCTTCCACAGCTGCGTTGGTTGCTGATCGATGCATCTGGTTGTCCAGTTTCCTGCCTTGGATACTATGCAGGAAAAACTCTTTCCGTCGGGATCGGGGAACGTTGCAAAGCTGTGCCAGTCCCGGAGCGGATGCTCAGAGAGTGCTATTACTTTGCCAAATGCAGTAGATGTATGATCGAGGTGGAGTCGGATAGCATGCGGTGAGAGGTACTCTGGCACAACTTGCACGCGGCGGAGAAGGAGCCAGGGATGGACGATGGAGGCAATGATACCAAGGACGAACCAAAATGCAGGGAACTCGAGCAAGTACTGTCCGAGAGACAAGCCATCCGTAAGTCGGGCTTGATCAGAAAAGACCAGCAGGAGGGTCAGGAAAAGAGCCACTGCCAACCATGCCAAGAATCGGTGCGTGAGTTCAAAATAGTCATGTCTTTTTGTCCGGAAGCTAGGATGTGCAACCGCAATGATGACAACGAGAACGAGGAGTAAAACATAGGAAAGAACAATTACGGGGACGGAAATCATCCCCGCTTGATTAATCCAATATTCCCGTGATATCAGAGCCACGAGGCCAGTATACCACAAGAAGGCTGCCACACCGCATCCGCTATGGATTCCACCATAGTGATACGCTTCTGCGGCTCTTTTGCGCAGCACGAGAGGAGCCGACTGCGGGATACTGCAGATGCTCAGAAATATGGCATTCACCACTAGCGGGTGTCGCGCAAGGCCGCATACTAGTAAATTGATGCCCGCTGCGTTGACGAATGCAAGGACCTTCTGTCGGCTCGTCACCATAATAATGACGAATGCGGCAGTATTGGAGAAATAAACCAGCGAAAATAGGCGGCGGTAGATGGTGAGAATCAGATATCGTATTGAGGCAAAACTCATTCGTGGGGTACGTTTACGTTGAGCCTCAATATCCGAATTAGTAGAAAATCTCTTCCAATCCCAGGCGCTGTCAATGCTGAAATCTGTATCGACTGTAGCAAAACTCGGCTTGCTTGAATGTGTCGGGGGAGGTACGTTGGGTGGAGACTCCATGCTGTGTATCGTGCTGCGATTGAGAGCAGCAGAGTCGAGGAAATGCATGGACCAGCGAATTGAATCAGAAGGTTTAAAAGAGGTCAATTGGTTTTATTGTGAGATGAACACGAGGGAACTCCCCACGTGATTGTCCTCCCAACAACCTCTCTAGTTCATAACTGGGTAAGATAACCATGTTGTAACGAGGTGGGGTTTGATGGGCCACCTAACCGCTTCTGTAATGAACCGCTTGTTGTGGATCGAGCCGAGACCTGTTCGCACCGGCCTATCATTAGGAGATCGACGGGAGTTCGGGAACTGTGCAGAATTTCCTTGCCGGCTGAATTGATCACCATAGGAAGGCACGCCATCACAAGGCAGGTTGTAACATTGCCATGGAAAGGAAGTAGTCCGGCAGCAGAGAGTAGCGGGTCATCCACATTGAACGAGGTTCAGCAATACTTGGAAAGTGAAAGACAGACTTTGTGGACGACATTTTGAGTGGTTGATGTTGTGAAAGGAGTGAAAGCAAAGGGAACTCTCGCCCTCATATGCCGGGGGAGGAGCATAAGTCGCCTACACACCATGTCGCATATTCACAGCCTATTTCTATATTCATCCCAGCGTTGAGAATGTACAGACAATTGGGAGTGAAAATCCATTTAATCATGAACGTAAAGCTCAATTTATGTATCTCTTTCTTGATTTGCTTTGATGGCCATCTTTGGAACAGGTTTGTGTACACCGGGCAACATCCGACCTTCAAGAGATCTACCCGAGGTATGATCGCCTGGATCGCCCCCGTCGTCCGCTTCAGCACATTGAATTACCTGCGAAAAGGCACCACGAACGTTACCTGTAAGGACCCGCTACTTTGAGCCCCTACCCTTTATTTAATGGCTCATACTGACCATCAACCACAGACTCAGCACCATCTCTTTACTGGATGTCCATTGAGTTCAATCTTGGATGGCTCGGGCGTGGACCGTGAGATAGCGCAGTTAATCCCTAACAAAAGCCAATGTAACTAACGGCCCCAGGTCACAGACTAATGCACTATGATCTTTTGGGAGTCAAGCGGATCTGTCTTGGCCTGCATGATAGCCACTGTGCTCAGCGTATTTTCTAGCCCCTCGGGCCGGCCAGAATCGAACCAGGGCAGGTTGCGCGGGTTGTGGGGGCCAGTTTGATCCGCCTGCCACGTTGTTCTGTGGGCATGTCCGCAGCCAATCAGTTGACTAACCTATATCCATACTCCGTGTTGACCTAGACCCTTTCTATCGAAGGATCCGCGACTACAGCGGACCTTACCCACCGACATTGGGGCGTACTTTTATCGCATATACTAAACGGCCTCTACGCAGGATTACCTGTAAGTCTTGGATTCTCGCAGAGATCGCCGGAGGTATTATACATAATTGATTCTGAATTCAACAGGGATCTGGCCCCTAGTATGTATCAGACCTGAGAAAGGGAGGACCTGGCATTGTGGAAGGGAGTCAACCAGATAGGGCCATCGGCCACTATCAACCAATGATAAGAGAGAAAGTGATTGGTCGGGGCTTGCACTGAAACTTGTCCAGGAGCGGCCGAACGAGACATCTCCAAAGGGAAAATGTATCGGACGAGGCCCACGGGGATGGCCAATCTGAGCCTGATAGGGTGGAGAAGGGAAGAACAATGGGCCCCGCGGCTCGCCTTTCTTTTCCTAGCCAATAGACTTGGAGGCTCAGCGGCCTTCCCGTAGTCAGTCTTCCCCTGACGCTATGCCTCAAGTAGAAGGGGCCTGAGCGTCAAAGCGAGGGGAGTGTCCGCTGAATTATGTCGCGAACTTTGAGGCTGACTCCGTCCCTCTTAAAATAGGCACTGAACATCCGCCGAATTAGTTAACAGCTAGGAGTTTCGATAGAGTTCGTCCACGCGTGGAGCTCAGGATTGTCAATACGCTATAATCCGCGTCAGGAATAATGGGCATATAAATATGCCGGGAAGAATTGGTATGGTTGTCAACCGGCCGATTCCACCCGCATTCGTTGATGATTATACACGATGGACGGTAAGCTCGTCTGCCGAGGCGCACACAACAACGCTTCAGCGGAAGGTCATCCCGAAGGCGTTGGAATGGGCGGCGCAGTCTGGCGCAGCCTTCGAGGCCGACAAGGCATCATTCATTCACTTCACGAGGAACCAGCGGCAATAGCAACTTCCCGCGGTTTCTTTATCCGTGGATGGAGCGATTGTTGCCTCGGCGCCTAAGGTTAAAATCCTCGGCGTGATACTCGACCAGGATCTACATTTTAAGTTATATATTGGGAAGGCCGTGAGCAAAGGCACGAAAGCCGCCCTTGTATGGGTTACTACCATCTATAGCTCGCTAGCTGTTCCTTTCGACCGTCGCGTTGATTGACTATGTAGCGTCATGCGAAAGGATGCTATTATTGCGTCTGGAATTAGATGGCCGTTCGACGCTATCCAGCGGTTCTCGACGCAGGCGATCGCTGGTGTGTTTAGGACCGTAGCTCTCGCTATCGCTAAGGCCGAGGCGGAGATTCAACCGACTATTGTATAGCTTTGGGCACGCATCATAAAGTATTGGATCATTTACCACACCCTACCGAAGGACTATCCTTTCTAGCCCTACCGAACAGCCGCGGCCATATAGGATGGGAGTTATCCGTCACCGTTCAAGATACTGGCGAAGTATAGACCACAATACTTGTCTGACATAGAGGTTATTCGACCCTTCTCTTTAGATCCTCGGCAGCGGTCTCTCGGTGAGTTGATCACCACCGTAGGATCTAATTAATATATATAAGTTGCATGAGGCCGGCCATGCCCGCCTTTGGCTATTCACCATCGTCAGAGTCCGTAATAGTTTGGTCGGAATAGGCCTGCTTATAAGAGTTAACTGGGTCGACATTGCCTTATCGCATCGCACAGTCGGCGACGACGGTACCCTCAATGCGTACTATGCCTAGCTAGGGACGATGTTAGAGGCAACCTCGTATATAGCGACGATGATCCCTTATATCTAGATGTCACTGTGGAAAATATATATTACGATCGCTATAAACAACCCTACTATTATCCTTTCGCTGGCAAAGCCGTATCTCCAGGGCGGATAGGCTCTTATCACTCAGACTACAGACGCAATTAATCAACTGTCGGAGATAGATACTAAGGGCAACCTACGGCTGCCAACGGAGGACAGCGAGAATACAGCACAGGCGTATAGCCTTATACGCGAAGCACAGTAGAGAACAGTGAAGTTAACCTCCGCCATAGGCGTAAGTCCAGCTCCGGGCATCGGCGTTGCGATGGGCACGCGTAATGATAAACAGCACCGCAAGGATAACTTCCAACAGTCCACCACTAGCCAGTTTACATGCCAGCTGGATTCAGCTCTCCTAGGACCCCACACGAAGATGCTCTATGATGGCCTGGACAGGGAGAAAGCATCAATATTAGCTCAACTCCGTACGGGACATGCCAGACTCAACGGATATCTTCAACGGATCGGCCAAAGCGGGAGATATTTGTGCGTGTGTGGCGTTGAGCGCGAAACGGTCCAGCACTTCCTATTTCGATGCACACCGGTGGAACGATCAGCGCCGCGCGCTTATTGAAGCAGCGGGCACCCACTTTAGTAGCCTGCTATAGATGCTGGGTGGTAAGCCAGAGAGTGTTGACGGGACAGCTGAACGTAATCGGAGAGCATGGAAGCCCGGCATCAAGAACGTCAGAGCTGCTATCGCGTTCGCTATGGAGACAGAACGGTTGGTTGTAGAAGGGTGACGAGGTATGATGGCTGAGTCACAGAAGGCCAAATGGGGGTATGTTACCCCCATGGGTTAGGAAGACAATTTCACAAGCCGATCAATAACCACCGTGAAACCCTCTCAAACGCTCTGCAGCACCCAGCTGACTTCCTCCACGACCGCCTCCGGTGCGGTCATATGAATAAAGTGGCCGTGCCCCTCGACATCCACAAACCGGTGGTTCCTAGACAGACCAAGTATCTCTCGTTGAAGCTTCCGATGGATGGCAGGGTAGGCAGCAAGTTTCTCGGAAAACTGGCGCCTCTGCTCAGGAGTGCCATTCCCAGCCAGGACGCCAGCCTCGAAGGATTTGCGCAGATCCAGCTCCGGGTGTCCTTTCAAAACACTCACGGGACACCTATTTAACAAGGGAGGATCTCGGTCGAGCTGGTGTTTTGCGCCCAACGCCGCGCAACTCTCAACATAGTGCTCCATTTCCCTTTTTGCAGTGCGTTGGTGCTTCTCGCTCGCTTGTTCATCCAGAACAGCTCGCCATTCGGTATCTGTCAGAACCCGAGCTTTGGAGAGCCCTACTGCGGTGTACCAGTCCAGCCCATGCCCGAGTACTTCGAGGTTGGAGTCCGGCCAGAGCGCAGTGCTCTTTTCTTGGTTGGCATCCACGAAGACCATCCCGACCACGTCCTCACCGCGGTTGTCCATTTGGCGCAGCTCGACAAATTCCCGGGAAATTATCCCGCCGTATGAGTGGCACACAATCACGTAGGGCGGCACGATACCCAGTGTTCTAAGCAGTGTGTCCAGCTCGAGGGCCATGTTAGTTGCTGTGGTGGGCTCGGGCGATTCATCCGATGCCCCCATTCCCGATCGCTCGTACAGGAGAGTGCGAATGGTTGGTTGGAGGCGGCGGCGCACAACGACCCATTCGGTGATGCTGCAGGCTACTCCTGGGATGAAGATGACAATTGGAGTTCCGGGCACGCGATCTGGTCCGTAGACGGACACGAAGAGCCGATGTCCGGGTTGCAGAGGGACCACGCCTGACGACTCGCCCCGTTCCCAGTCGATGGCGGCCATCGGATCTTGCGATTGGGCTGCGTTGGCTCAAGGTGAACCGCGGTAGGCAAAAGCAGAGTAATGGTAGTGTAGTGTTAGAACTCCAACTTTGGAGCAAGACGTGACTTTGTTTTTGACTTCTGCTAATTTTGTTTCAAGCTGGATCTTATGTAACCGTCAGAGTGTGCTCTTGCCCGAGCGACGTGCACGTCGCTCGTGGGTCCTGAAAATGGTTCAGTTCAACCTGATACTACCAACTTTGGAGGAGAGTGAAAAGAAGAAGACAGCGATATCTCGTTTAACCAGGGAAGATGGCCACGCTCCTTGGATCTTGCGCGGGGCATTGTCATGTGAAGCAGTGGGGCAGTGCCGCCCAAAACCTCATGTGAGCTCCAGTTCGAGTCTTCTCTAGATGATCTGGTAGAATTGGAACTTTATCTTTGTTAACAGGAAGTGCCGACTTAATCCTATCGATAAATCCCTTATAACAATCTAGATATCACAGCCATCAAGGTTTAGATAGCCGAATCGTAGATCCTTCTCTTCTCAGTCTATATACCACCGGTGTCGCTATACGCGTCCGACAAGGCGTCAGTATAAGGAGTGCTTTCGGCCATTCAAGACACTATTTAAGTGATTTTCCGTCTCAGAGAAGAGACCCACGATGATCATACTATCCGGAGACCTCAGCAGACATCACCCTATATAGGGTGGTAATAACATCCGACCACACTTCGTCGAAGACTCGGTAGAACTCGTTGGTTTCTTCTAAATATATGGCCTTTATGGTTGCCTTCCCC
This sequence comes from Penicillium silybi, assembly GCA_027569585.1. Taxonomy (NCBI): domain Eukaryota; kingdom Fungi; phylum Ascomycota; class Eurotiomycetes; order Eurotiales; family Aspergillaceae; genus Penicillium; species Penicillium silybi. The sequence goes on from JAPDFI010000011.1 coordinate 186,196, forward strand.
AGGGAACAGAAACCTTCTGATCCTTGAGTCACCTAGGAATGATATCTATCATTGATTAGACCGTCACAGACCGGCCCGAGCGGCTCGTTAAATGCCATCCCTACCACAACAATTATAGCTCGGATCACCGAGCAACTCATGCAGAATGGAGCCTCGCAATAACACGCAAGCCAGCGGCTGCAGCGAGAAAAGCATACGACCGCGCCGACTAGATCAAAATTGGAGAGTATATGCTTTAGCAGATAGAACCATAGAAGGAAGTGAAAACGAGGCCGGTCTTAGGCGAGGTTATTAGGAAATTCACGCGCGAGAGAGCGGCCGCAATCGACAGGTTCACCCCTAATACGTGACCGACGCCATATTCCAAACGATAGTTCAGCCCCAGTCTTAAGGTCCAACAGGTCGAGGTCAATCAGCTGCGCCGTAAGTAGCAAGAAAGCTATACTCAGTACGGACGGGACGATGCACCCTCGATGGCCCTTTTACATAGGCAGCCTTTCATGAAGGAATAGATTAAACTTGATATCTACTCAATTACCAGGACAATTTGGATCACTTGCGCCATCCCGGGCCGCGCCACTGCAAGACGATGGTCGGAATAACACTGACACCGACTATCAGCGCGGCGGCGATACCGGCGCCGCCGCCCCAGCCGACATTCTCAAACATCTGAGGGAACCAGAACGGACCGATGAATCCCCATGTCTGACGCACAAAGGTAATAAACACGCCTACGCTGGCAGCATCCGCCCGGTAGCAGTCCACGGCATAGGTGATGTTGATAGTAGTCACGATCTGGTTACCACCGGCAGCGATAGCCGCACCGATGATCGGGGTGATATTCCAGGTTTTGCTCGCCTTGCCCAGCTGCACGGCAAACACCACGATACCGCAGATGGTCAGGGCGTGGCCGATATAGCTGAGCCACAGACGGTATTCCGGGGCTGGGGGCTGGCCAGTGCGTTTCTGGCGGAACAGCATCCACCGATCGGAGATGAACCCGCCGATCTGCTCGCCGATGACCGATCCGATGATGATTGACAGGAACTGGAGACCGACTTGCTGGGCGTTGAGGCCGAATTTCTCCGGGTAAATCTGGGGGATCTCGATGGTGAGGCAGATGCTACCGAAGAGGAAGACCATGGCGTAGGCACAAGCCGGGATGAACACACACGGCTTGGTGACATAGCTCAAGGGTTGGATGAAGTCCCAGAAACGCAGGGGAGTTGGGTCAATGCGACGGAACTTGTAGATGCTCTCTTTGATGCTGGTCACCTGGCGGGGCGCGTTCTCGGTGCGGAGGTACAGCGACTCGGAACCGAAGAAAAAGTAAATGATGAATTGGACGCCGTTGGTGATGGCCAGGATCCAGTAGATCCATCGGTAGCCCACACGCAGGACCACGAAGCCGAAGATGAACGGCGCAATGGGCACACCGATGGTGACCATCAAAGTCCAGTAGCCCATGCATCGTGCTCGATCCTTCTTGAAGAAAGTTTCGGCGACGACCGCGCTGCCTATCGCAGCAGCGGGACTGATAAAGAACGCGGTGATGGCTCGGCAGAGACCCATGGTCGCGTACGAGTGACTCACGGCACAGCCCACGTTGCCGACCAGAGCACAGATCAGCGAGATGAGGAAGATAGGTCTGCGTCCGTAGCGATTACATAGCGGTCGCCAGAAAAGCGGCGCACCACCGAGCACGGCGATGAAGAGGGATACCAGGTAGCTGGTACGCTGCAAACTCACACCCAGATCGGCGGAGATATCGACAAAGGCCGACTGGATGGAGGCGGCGGTGAAAAGGCCGATCATGGCGTGGAACACGACGAGGGAGAGATTGACACTTTTCTACGGCATAAGGTTAGATCGACTCCGGTTGTTCTTCGGGATCAACTCACTCTCCAGGTAGGCCAATTGTAGGGATCGGCATCGTTCATATCGGGAATCGGATCGAGATCGAGGGAACCGTGTCGCGCCAGGAGATACTGGCGATGCTCCTCGGACAGATGAGCGATCCGATCCTCAACGTAAAAGGCCTCCCCGGCCCCCCGCTTGCCGGCCTCCACGGCAGAAGGGGTAGCGGAGGACCCCTCAACATGAAGGTGAAGGGGACTGCCGTTAGACTTCTCCATTGTGTGGATCAGAGAGAAATAAAAGTGAGCAGCGGGATGGAAAAAGGAGCCAGTGCGGACGCTACTACTTATAGGCCCCCTGCTTGCAACCAGAAGCCGAGTCAGAGCTCAGAACTCCGAGCCCCGTGTACCCCGGACTTCCAAGAGTCTGGGGGCGGGGCCAACATCTCCACCCCCGGACCGAAATCTTTGAGAGAATTGGAGACAGAAGGCCGAGATAGATTCCGGGTGAAGGTGATGATTGGATATGGAAGTTTGGCGGATATGAATTCTGCCCCATTGTGGGGATCGAGGGGTGAGGCAAGTCTTGAAACTTCTTATCCCCCAATGATGGCTGGAATAGATGACAGCAACACTTTGAATCGACAAACCTAGCTTGTTCATTTACACGGATTCTCGGTTCTAATTGGTATATCTTCTGGTACATCTCCCCTTTGGCCGAATATTGAGGTGGCGCGCGTAATGCTTATTCCCGCTTGGCGTGTGTGGCTTTCTTGGCCCGCCACAAGCAAAGTTACAAAGTATACAAATAGTACAAATAGTACATAATACATAAAGTATCGCGTAGAGTGCCGTAAAGTAGATAGGATGGATGAGACAGGTATATCTGTCCGTGTGGGGAAGTTCAGCTCTTCATCTCTACCTAATCTCGATGATCGCCCCGAGTCTACGGGAATTCCAGTCCACGATAGCCACATCCACATGCTTCCCCAATCTGGGGTTCGCGTATTTATTTTCAGTTACACTAAGGGGCTATGTCCCCCCGGCTCAGCTAGAACTCGACTGGCAGCTCACCCCGATATCCCCCTGAATCCCATCACAGATGATCTCCGCCGGGCTTCCCGCCGGGCTCGTGATGTTGATATTGGACAGGTGAATGTCCGAGCAGACTGCATTGGGCGAACACGTCAGATCCACCACCACTTTACCCTTCTTCCCTGACGAAGTGCCGGAGATGTTGTCGAATACGATGTTGGTGACGTTGACCTGCGACGGGTACGCAGCGCACTCGGTCGCATTCACGTTGAAATAGCACTGATCGAGTACGACCGGGCTATCCGTGTTCTCAATGTGGATGTTGCGGTAGGTGATGTTGTTGATGCGCCCGTAGCCTACGTCCTTGCCCGCCCACGCCTTCAGACGAGCTCCATTCTACGGTCGTCAGCTTGCGCGTGCTATTTTCACCTGATGAACTCACCTGTCCGTTGAGTAGTGTCACGTTCTCGATATACGCATTCTCGATTATGTCCTTGACTCCCGGGTACTGTCCGATGCTGCCCATGCTCACTCCGTGGGTGTTGTTACACCACAGATTCTGAACGAAGATGTTCGTTGTATTCGGTTTGGGCGAGAAGCAGTCGTCTCCGATGTCCACTCGGGTGTTGGTGACCCGGAGTCCGTTTACGTTGAGAGAGTCGAATCCGTCCGTGTTCTTGGGCAGTGCCTATCCAGAGTTAGATGAATCGCCGTATTCATCGTCAAACGTACCGAGGCGTTGGTCGAGTACGCATTGATAAACACGTCGTCGAAGGAAATATCGTTGCTGCGCACGAAAAAGTTGGTCCAGCAGGGCGAGTTCAGCTGCGTGATGCCCTCGACGCTGACCCGCGTTGCGTTGTCCGTGAGGAACAGGATGGGCCGGTAGAACGTATTGTCGGGATCCTATTCTCATTAACTCCGATTCCTCGACGATCCCTCGGAATGAAGCTTCATACCAGAATCTCCGAGCCTGCGAAATCGTTGTACCACTGCTGACCATTTCCATTCAGCGTGCCCTTGCCGAAAATCTTGATATCCTGGCCGCCCCAAACCCAGAACGTGATTGACTTTTGGAAATCGTAGTAGAAATTATTGGCTTGCCAATACTCAACATCGTCCGTGAACTACTCCCGTCAGTCTACTTCTTGCTGGGACATCGTACCTCTTACCTTGATTTCACCTTCGAGCTGCACTTCAATATCATTCAAGAAGCTTAGGTCCAGCTTCTTGCCAATCACGTAGGTCTTTCCCTTTTGCAGTAGCAGTCGTCCGCCGTGGTTGGCCTGCTTGATGCCCCAGAGGAAGTCCCAAGAGACATCGTCGTGGTCGTTCTTCGATGGACGGATCGTGATTGTCCGACGATCGGGGTACTTTTGACGGTGTGCTCCTATGCTTCTGAGAGCAGATACGTCTTTGGCTGGGATGATTCGGGCTCCTGGGATGACATGGTCTGCTAGGCCACTCACCACGCCGATTAGAAGCGCGACGGTAAGGAACTTCATGTCTCAACAGGTTGGTAAATTCCTACTTTCAGACTTGCCTACAAGAAATACAGCACATGATGTATCTTTATAGTGTGCTCCCCGGTCTGTGTCAATTCGGGCAGGATTGGCCGGGTGGAATGGCGATTTCTCCGCCTGTAGGAAAGCACAATTGCACGGCCGCGAGGCAAACGGTCTACAGAGACGGGAGAGAGGACCGGCATCGCATGCTCCGTGATTTCTCCGCATTTCGCCAAGTGCCGAGCGCGGGGATGCGGAGAGTATCGATATATGTAACTCGGGGTTAGCTCGGCGGGGAAGATTCTACGTTGAGCTGTGTGATTTGTGCGCGGTGGACAAGGTTCTTCCACCAATCAAGATATATGTACGTCCATAATATTCAACTCGAATCTATTGTTGCTCATATTACCCAGAATAAGCCCAAAGTCAATCTCGCCCCTGACAGTTGGGTGTGAGTATACATCATCCTGTCCATATGTGCAAGGCCGACCTTTAAAGCCTCTTGCCAGCCAGCACCAGACCAGTGATACAGCTAATGTTACCGGACCACCAGGCCACGGAACGGAGGTAACTAGGACCAGCCGACTCGATGTACGAGTAACACAAGCTGTACGCGACCCGCGACAGGGTGTACCACACACCGATGGTATTGATGGTCTCGTGAGGAACGCCGGCAACCACCGACAACAACACTTATCTCTGTTAGCATCGGCCGTATCAGAACAGGGAACGTGGAAACATACTGGCTGCCACGAACAGAGGGTACCCCTCAACTGCATTGGCATGCGCCGCCTCCTGACGCTTCAGCTTGTCCAGAGTGCGCTGGCTGACCTTGCCCGCCTTGACGGCTGCTTCGCCGTACTTGGTCAGGTCTTCACGGGGCGCGACGTTGTGGTCCAGACCGTAGTACATTTTGGAGCCGCGAGTGCTCATCAGACCATACGCGAGAGCCCAATTGGCCAGGAGAAAGCCGGCTGCGAAGTTAGGGGCTTGTTCGCCAGGTGCGGCGCGGAGGCCGATCGTGCTAAGGATGGTACTGCCATCGTTAGCGGAGTCTTTTCACGGCAAAGTCACACGTACGACATGATTGAAGTGATTTTTAGGTTATTGGGGATTGAAGCCCTGGGGGGGGGCCCTCTTTTATGCTCTTTTATCCGGATCGTCGCATGTGGGTTCGCGCGGCCGAGGAAGATGAGGTCATGTTTGCCGATCCTCGGGCTCTGCGTTCCCCGAGCGTGATGATCGCAATTGTCTATATTGTTGGAAAAAGCATGTTATTTTCGGCGATACGTGCGGTTTGAAGGCTGCCAAGGTTCCAAGGTTGAGCCAGCTAGCTACCGAACCTAATCGTAGGTATGAGGTTCTTACGAGAATAAACATCGTGGATAGATTGCACATTCACGCATAATTGATTTGTCTTTGCATTCCGCTTATGTGGCCTACATGCCTCGATGCTCACTTCGAATACTACCAGCGCTTTCCATCAGCGATGGCTAAACTAGGTACACGGAACCAAATCAAACCACTTCTCTCACTTGATGCTCGACTTGGTGTGGGGACCCTTTGGTCGACGTCCTTTCCAGTGGCCCTGCGTAGTGCTGACTTGATCGTAGCACGATGGTGTCCGGCTCCTCATGTCGATGACTTGAAAGGGTGTTTTCCTCTTCAGATATGCGAGAGAATCTGTTGTTAAGCACCATCGAATGCCCCCGTCGGTTGACAACGCTGTTGTTAGGGACGGGTTCATTCTCAGAGAGAAGCTGAACTTCTACTGGGTGGTCTTGAATGACAGGAACTCGGAGCAACTTGTAGATGCAGTTCAATGCTGGGATCGAAAGGCCGTGGACAACAATTGAGAAACACACGAGCCAGTAAACCACTGCCAAAGTTAGCTTTGAACTTGGAGACCGTCTTCAAAGGCGCTTTTCTCACCAGGTATCATGGCTGCGGTGAGATTATTGATTTCCGCGTCATCCTGACTTTCTCCGGGATCTGGGAGTAGCCGCCGGGCGTATTCAACATAGGCAATTGCTCCCACGCCTGCTCAGTTAGCAACTATTCTCGTACTCCAGCACAAGTGCACTCACCGATCGGTCCAAAGTACCCCATGAACAAAGCCTCTTTCCAGTTGCCGCAGACCTTTGGCATGAATCGATAGCCCAGCATAATTGCGGGGATGCGCCGGAAGAATAAGATCAGGACCCCCAAAGTAACCAGTCGAGAAAGAGTGATCCCAGTGACCTTTGGCAGGTGAAGCTGATCCCATGGCATGGTTGCGCCGATATAGATAAATGTGCCATAGTTCAATACCGTCTCGATGGTTGAGTTGAAAGAGTCGTGTCGTGCTTCAGCCTCCGAATGGTACAGTCCATCCCAGTTCAGCGCGCACCCAGCGATGAAACAGGCCAATGTTTCGTCGGATCCGAAACAGCCACAAGTTCCCACAAGAAATAACTAAACGAGTTAGCCTTGGAACATAGACCGATCATGATACATACCCCGATAGAGATCGGACACAGGAAAAAGCTCTCCTTGTCAATCCATCTCCTGCATCGCTTTCAGTCAATTCTCATTCAAATTTTCGATCGTGGTATCTCAGTATCTCACCTTTTCGAAGCCAAGTTCAAACACTTGCGACTCACAAATCCCACTAACAACCCGTACCCTGCCCCCATGATGATCATGTATAAAACTCCTTCAACAGCCCAATGTGCCAAGGCGCGACCGACATCTCCTCCAAATCGCCCAGTGTCCGTCTCTCCGATCCAATCTCGCTTGGTCAAACCGGCCTGTTGAGGTACATCGGCATATCGTAGGATTGATATAGAAAGCAATAAGAATGGGAACCCGAATCCATCATTTCCTCCGGCTTCGGCAGATATGAATTCCCGCAGGCGTCTTCGAACGTACTTGTCGGCGAATGGACCCTTTGCGATGGCCTGTGAGAGAACGGGATCTATACAGATGACACACGATCCGATGATCAACGCTGTCAGCTATGTGGATGTTAGCGATCGCACATTTTGTGTGTGTGAGAGAGAGACGCACAAAAGATAGGTGAGGGACCATCAGCAGAATGCATGATGATGTGGCCAGCCACTGTACTGTCATGAGGGGAAGCAGACAAATAGTCAACTCCACCAGGCGCCGTCGCAGGTATTGTTTCGGCAGCTCATAGCCCACTTTCACCATTTGTATTCCGATCACCATCCGAGTCAGTGCCTGGTCTGTCAGTAACATCCCACAAACCAAGTAGCTACCACCTACATAAGCAATTTCCCCCTGTTCATCACTGCCGCTCCATCGGCTCGGGTCGATCAAGTCCGTGCAGAACGGTCCTAATATGGCGCCGATCACAAAGGATGGCACTGAGGATTCAGAAATGTCCAATGTCCACATAGAAAGGCATCAAACTTACAAGCTTCACCGAGGTACCATTTCTGTTTGACCTTGAGTGAGATGAAGCCAAACACGAGTAGGAATATGCCTGTCCGTGGTTAGGTCGATGGTAAAGGGCGAGAGGGCAAGGTCTTACCCGAGAATGTGAGAACCACATTGAAGTTGCTGATATCGAGGATAGGATGGAGCATGGTATTCTCGCAAAAGACGAGGGACAAGAATTACGATCGGTGAATCATTCCAGGTAGGAGCTAGTTCTTGGACAATCTCTAGCAGGTTGTCGGGAGCAGGTTGTCCAGGAATCATGGGGAGAATAGACAGTTCAGTTTCGACATGAGCCGGAGTAAGGTCGGTACAGGCGCAGAATGAGGTTCCAGATGCCAGAATGATGTTATCGCTGGAAAGAATGCGCCCTTCGTCAGGCATCCGTCAGTGCTATCGCGAGAAGCCAGTCTTGGCTGCATAGATGTGCTCAGGTGTGTTGATGTATCATAGATAACAATGCGATTGTGATTCTGATGCAGAAATTGATCTCAAGGAGATGGTAGTTCACAGGGGCGAGGCCGACGAGGCCGACTACGTGTACAAGGGCGGCACAAGCAGCGAATAATACGAATCCAATTTCTCTTGAACGGAGACGCTTCCCGAATGATTGACAGGCCAATCGGATCGGCTCGTGTATGCTGAGCAGGCTCTCACGCATAGCTAGAAGGTCGAAATAGAAACGAACAGGCCAGCATTAAACTGCCTTCTAGACCAGCCACTCGGCCCGTGATCGACAAGCCAACGAAGCTTGGTACAATGTTTCCACAGTTCCTTGCGCATCCAGGGATAGCGAGCCTATCACATCGTGCAAATGCCACAGCTCATGCCTGGCCTATGCACTGATCGACATTGCCGACCATTATCGGCCCTATCAGCAAGCGAGGACCAGAATGCGCCAAACAAGGGATGATGTTTCGAATTCGCCATTGCCGGTAGTGGGAGCGGCCCGAGTAGTGCCAACGCTTTCTAGAAATCTTGGCTTGATGGTCAGAGTATAAGCTTTGACTATAGGGAGGAGTAGGAGTAGCGGAGTAACAGGGATCGCAGTGAGACAGTCCCTATGTTCAGGTACAGAGCATCGGCTGCAATTCAATTGAACTCCTTTTTTCGGTCTGGCCAGAATCCCTCATACTCATCACATTACTCGTATGAGTGATCTTCCGCCGATTGCGTAGACCAGTATAAAACGAATCAATTGCTCTATATTCACTCTTTATTCTTTTCAGCTTGTCTGCATTGCATTTTATATAAGAAAATGCCGCCCATAAATCATTCATTCGAGACTAAAGACTATGGGCTAGGTCGTTTAAACTGGGAATTGTGAAAAACAAATCTCCATTTCGGGTATAGTTGGGATTATTATTAAACGCTTTTTACAACCATTCACGCCGCATCCACTGTCCACTGCACGTTTATGGTATGGAGGGGAGGTTTCCAAATAGACTGTTATCCCATAGTTCCGTGCTGCCGGTGTCTAGGCCATCAAACCAGCCTCCTAGATCCATAGGCTGGATCCGTCAGCATATTTTCACATGTCAGGAAATGAAGACTTACTCTGAAATCGCCAAAGTCCGTTGACAAAAGAGAAGGAAGATCAAAGTCAATGGATGATCCAGACATTGGAGTCGTTCCGTCTGGGACCATGGCCTTGAAGGTATTAGCAAAATCCCACAAACTCGGAGACGGCCAACATACCTGTACAGGCTGGTTCTCTGCATGGGCGAGCGCATCGGAATAAGAAAGACCATTAAATCTGCCTTGGCAGACTCGAACAGCCTTCTTGGACGAAGCTTCAACCTGGGACAGCGGATCTTCTCCCTTGATGCGGGACTTGACCGAGGCTAATATGATGCTCAAAAAGAAAAAGGGCTTGGATCCAGTTCCAGCGGCTCGGATACGCCGACCGAAATCATGAAGTGTACGCTCGACCCCCTGTAGCATCACGCTCTGCTGAGACTGGACCATGCTCAGCAACACGCTAGAGTTCATTCCGTCCATTGTTGAGCCTGGGTGGCTCATTTCGTGGGCTTGTAGGGATAGTTCCACGCAGACGGTGATAGCCGCATGGAATATCTCGTCGCGGAACATTCCGCTTCCTAGTTGTGTGATGTGCGGATATTGAATTGCGTCCGGTGTCGAGGGTAGTTCCATCAGTGATAGAATCTCAAGAGATCCTTCCAGGCAGATCTTTCGGGAGTAGGAGCATTTTGGAAGTCGTACAACGCTGAGCGAAAAGGGTCGATGCAGCGCAAGAAGGAACTTGCGCATGATAAACATGTGCATGGATTGGGCGAATTGATGGCGTGTAGCGTCGGACGGGATGATGCTCGAGGCATTGTCTTCGAATAGCGATGATGCGTGTTTCACATACCGAAGCATTTCCTCGCCCATTCGCAAGGCGTCGTCGTATGAGAGATCGAAATTCAACGCGTTGATTCTCTTTGCGATACGATATCGTAGTGGTAATGACTTTGAAAGAAGTGTCTGGTAGAAATTTCGAGTATATGTCGCCGTGCTGGGAGGAGCCGGGTTGTTCTCCGAGCTCTCCACGAGATCGGCGTCGTCCCAGTTGGAAGGAGGATCACAGTCGCATTCATCGAGGTCAACTGAAGGAGTAACCCCGCGGTCCAGGGAGATCTTCAAATCTAGCTCCACGATCGTCGCCCAGACTCGACGGCGCATCTCACACCAGAACGGGCGGGCTCCCTTGCGGAAGCGTGTTGGATCGCGATGCAGTCCCATTGTCATTGCGGAGCGGATAAGGGACCCTGATGAAGCCCACGCTACATCCCCGTCATTGGCGACTCCTAGGCGGGCCACCAACAGCAGAGTCTGGGTCTGAATCATTCTGAGATCGATTTCCGGGCTCACAAACGTGCAGGAGATATAAGACTGAACCCCCATGATCCACTTCATGGCTGGAGTTTGGTATGTCTCGCGGGCTTCAGGCTCCATCGATATACGGAAGCAACTTCCCGCTGCCATGACTGCGAGTAACTGGGCCACAAATGCCATGTTTGGCTTCTGGGGGTTGTCCCAGTAGTCGGAGTATTGCTTCAAAAATGTCGGAATGTGCAAGACCCGGTAGGTAGTCTCAAAACTATCCAGATAAAGCTGAAGCAGCTCATCTGCGACGTTTCTTGATGGTACCATTTCGTTCAAATTGAAGGCCTCCTCTTTGAAAGCTCGCTGATGGCTTTGGCTCTCGCGAGACCACAGGTCACATTTGAGCTTTTTCATGTCGGTTAATTCCTTGTCCTTGACGCTCTTATGCCCACGTCGCAGGAATGACCCAACGTCTTGAAACTAGATATAGTTAGCAGTTATTCACATTGTCGTTCTGCTTCACTTACAAAAGATACCGTTGTGGTGTAGTGGCTACGCCCGAAATATCGAGTTTTGCCTTTTTTGCCTCGGAAACTGCAATCAGGAAGAAATCGCACACGATCATCCACGCCAGCTGCATCTGAACTGTGCTGGGATGTACCAATGTCGGAAAATAAGTCACCAACCGATGTCTCCGGTGTTTGAAGAGCATTCGGTTTTGACAGTGCATTCTCCAGCATGCGCAGTCTGTTTCTGAGTTCATGCAGCTCATCCGAGCGACCGCGCTTGGAAACACGGTTGGAAGTAGATTTGGGACCCATTTTGGAGTCGAAGACAAACATTCCGACATTCCCAGATTGATCGTCGGAGCCAGGCACCCGCATTCGAGATACTGGGCTGGACATGTCGCGCGAGGGCTTTGAAGCAGCCCCTCGCGGACCAACAAAGACGCATGAATCTGCAGTCTTGGATCGGACGCATTGTCCGCAAGGAAGTGAGCGATCGCATTTTAGTTTTCGACGACGACACTCGGTGCAGGAGAGTGGGGGCCGTCGACGTCGCTGGACGACTCTGGCTTCTCCCGTCTCACGCGGGGACAGCGACTCTTGATAGTCGGCCATTTGCTTCACTCCAGTGACTGCTGCCTTCATCTAACAGTTAAACAGCTTTGCAAAGAGCGAAAGGATGACTAGATATGTGAGTGGAGTCGGGAATTCCCCGAGCTCGGAGTTACCGTATCTGGTAACGCCAAGCTGTGGTATCTGATTGATAAGCCTGAGCATTTTCCAAAAAGATCACAAAAAGCTTGTCTCTGACTCAGGCCACTATTTGACCTCGGGTTTAATTGCCTCATTGGTTACTTTATGGCATTTCAAGGTTGCGGTGACTGATTTAGAATGTCCGGGGTCAGGACATGGCTCTACTTCGGCATGGATTGACCTGGTCGACCCTAGCCAGAGCTCACTCACCGGCTTCGAGCCCAAGTTCACCCCCATCTACAAGAACCCGGAGATGAATATGACCGGCGCGAGTAACCTGCGCTCATCCAGACTAACCAATATCCCCGTTGGTAACAGATTCATGTAAGTAGAGCCTACGCTTTCTATATGTCCCAGTGCCACCAGAATCTTTCACTATCAGGCCACATGCCCCGAATATCAAGAGCTGGAAGAGGACCCTGCATAGATACATTGGACGATGGACCCGCCACTTTATGAAATAACATAAAGAGACCGGGCACACGTCCGTGAATACATGTAGAAACGGAACGAATCGGCAAAGAGCTAGAGAGGATGAGGATATATTCGGCTTTGATATGATCATGGGTTCAAAGCCCGGGCAAGGTATCGCAAGGAAGAAGCCTGTCTGGCGATTAGACATAGAAGGTCGACTATAGGGCATCGAATTTCAGAGATACGCGCCCTTGCTGAAGCGCGAGGTGTAGTCGCTTGCTTTATTCACCATTTCCCGACGCTTGGCATTGGAGATCTTGGATGAGACTGCCATGTCCTTTTCACGATCAAATGCACGCGCACTCGGATCGTCGTCCTCCTCCTTGCGCGCTTCCGCACTTTCGAGGCGGCTGTTCTTTCCACTCTGTTCCTGTAGCAAGCATAAGCACTGAGTCCAGGAGCGATGACGAAGGGACACCCACGTTGTATTTCTTGATCCTCTCTTCCATCGCCTTGTCTCTGGTTGTGCTGGAGGCTTGGGGTTGCTTCGTACCACCGGAAGGTGCGCCGACTCCCATCACGGCGTCTCCCAACCGTCGCATCCTCTCCTCTGGAGTCTCCACCCACGAGGAATCGAGTTCTTTCGAGCCTCCTGAGCGGGCAGAGCGTCCCGTCTGGAATTTCCGATTCCGTATCTGTGTAGGGTCGATCTTGCTTGCCCAGTCGCTCCCGTCGGGCGGCGCCAGCATCCAGTCATCGCGCTGGCTCTCCTTCTTTTCGCGAGTGGGCGAAGCTGGTTGGGCGGCTGGTTGTTCCACCGGCGCAGTCGACGCGCCGGCAGGAGGAGGCAGACTGGGCCCGAAATCGTCGTCGCTTTCGCTGTCGGATCCGCTGGCGGAGGAGGTCTCGTGCTCGGGTTGCGTTGATGCAGATGTCGAAGGGGGCATCGAAGGCCCAATTACTCTCTTTTTGGGGGCATTGGATTGACTGTCGTCATCCTTCCCGTCAAATTTGCGCTTCTCAGTCGGTTCCATCTGGAGGTTAACAGTAGAAGAAAGGATCCGCCGAAGCCCAAAAAGTCGCTATCTTATCTTTCTGATGTCATTTGCGGTGAAGCGAGTCGGAGCTGTGGAAGTTACTAAGTTACCCGTTGCCCCGCCCTTCATCTTGTCAACATCGCATCGATCTTCGATCTTGCTAGAACTTGCACTAGATTCGTTCTGCCGTTTCAGTCTCGACTTCGATTCAGAGAATCTAGGGTGCCACAGCAAGTGGAACATCGAATCGAATCATGCCATCCGCTCTTTGGGCTCATCGTCGATTCTACTAGAGCATGGTGAATTCACATTCGCGCCCTCGAATAGAAAATGGGTGGCCAGACTTCCCCGGGGAAGCTTCAACCACCCCGGGAGGAGCAGACTGGGACGACGGAGCACACGACCTCGAACATCCCTGAATCCTCAGCCTTATCATCCACCGGTCAACCAACTGCGGACCAACAGCAACCTCATACCTCGGACAATCAGTCTTCTCCGCGCCCCCGAAGGTTTTTAGCGCAACCGATCGAGACCTCGTCGCGCAGTTCTAAAACCCGACCAACACCCAGCGACGGTACAGGGGACCGTAAGGATGGCTCCGATACCTCTTCGAAGAACGCGCAGTCGGACGAGAATAAGCCCCGTCGACGATTTCTACCACAGCCGATTGAAACGACAAAGTCAACCCATAGAGGAAATTCCTCAGGGGCACAAACATCGGAGAAGAACCCCCCGGTCGGCCCAAGAAGGTTCAAACCCGACCTGATTGAAACAGACCGTCGTTCCGTCAAAGGAATATCAGAAGAGCTCTCCTATGGGTCAAAATCCCCAGGTTCGAGGCCGGAAGCCTCGAGAACCGTGCCCCGGATCAATCCGAATCGTACGGCCTATACAGAGCTGCCCGAGTCGAAGTTCTCATACGCAAGTCTCCTCCGCCGTCAAGAGGGACGGAGGCATTCATTTCGGGTTCCTGAACTGCCGTCAATCGAGTCTAGTGGTAGTGAGGACTCTGACGAACAATCGCATTCGCCGTCGTTATCGTCCTCTCACAGATCGTCACAGAAGTCTACTGGCAATCGGAAGTCTACTGGCAATCAGAAGCCAGAGAAGCTGCTCCGGGAGGGTGGCGACGACGAATACTCAGAGTACTTACTCTCTCTTGCCGCCCGGTCGGCACAGAAACAGCTCAGAGAGCAGGCGCTAGCCGCCTTTCCCAATGAACAAGCCTACGAGCCCGTCGATCATTTTGCTGTTGACGAGGAAGAGAGTTCCTCGGGAGAGAGTTACTCGGAAGATGATCTTAAATATCCTCAGAAACACCATCTTAAGTCTCGGCGACAGTCTTCGGCTGATCTATCCTGGGAACTCGAATACATGCGTCAGCACAAGGAGGAGGCGGAAATGCGTGTGCGGGCGATGGTTAACTCGAAAAATCGAGACCGAACGTCTGCTGGTTATCAATCTGCACCGAGGGCTGACGGTAAAGTAAGCCCGCCGATGCTTGGAGAAGATATCGTGTTGCCCCAGAGTCTATCTCCAGATGGGACTATGTGCGAAAATTCCGCCGAGAATGGTTCGCCGGCGGCTCAAGATCCTTGTTATGGCTGTGGTGGGCTCTGGTGTGCCGACAGTCGACCGCAGGGTGGGCGAGGTGCCGGCCTTTGGATGGGCACCTGTCGCAAGGGCGAGGGCGGGGATGGCCAGCAGGACTCGCAGGCGATGCGCGGAATCATGACGCCGATGCCCCGAGGCGACGACGACATGGATAAGCTGTCGCGCTCTTCCACTTACACAAACCTACACGGGCTGTCGAGCCGACCTTCGCCACGGCCTGATATTCTCAGCATGACTTCCAAGAGCTTCGAAGATGAGTTCCATGACGGATTCGTCACCCAGATCTACAACTATCTATCTCTGGGCTACCCTTGTATTGCTCGTTATTACGACTACGAATTGAGCAAGATCTCAGGAATCGCAGTCCAAGATCTCAGACGAGATGACCTGAACACGGACGCAAGAGGATACGTCGTCGCTATGGAGAATGATCCCGTCACAGCCTGCACTCGATGGAGGGCTCTCCGCCGATACATCCGCGAATGGGCTCGACAACAACCAAAAATGGCAGAGGATGACACCGGGCTCGAAGCCTGGGGAATGCCGGAACGGAGAGGTAGCTGGGCAATTTGAATCTAATTTTTTATTTTTTTTTATTTTTCCTTTTGTATCTATGGCAAGCATCCATACCCAGCGTGTCGATTTATATAATATAATTGCATGTCGAATTCCATCCGTCGGGTGATCATATCATTTCTACCCGGGTCTCGTTTCCATAGAAAGTAAAGTCGTCCAAATAAAGTACCGAGAAGTAACTCGCTGCGCCTGAAACGCCATATCACAATCGAATCACAGACGTAAAGTCGCGCCTATTGTCCTATTCGGCAATTAATGATGGTGGTCATCCAAAGACGGCTGAGAAAGCATACTTCCTCGTCGAACCGTTTCATGCACGATTCCAGGGAATATCTTCGTCTCTGGTAACCCGTCGGCACCCAAGACACTACTGCTGGGAGACGAAGAGACTTCAGGAACGGGCGCCATATGGGCTGTAGTTCCTGCATCGGGACGAAGGCCGTTGGCAGTGCTAGCCATCAATGGACTTTGGGATGGCTCGGAGGACCCTGGCTGTGATGTGGCAGGTTCCGAAGCTAATCAATTACTCTGATGAGCGGCTGCGAGTTTCTAGTAAAGCAAGTTGGCAGGTTAAACATTAGACATACCTTGGTTCTCGGAGGGGGCCTTCACAGAAGCTTGCTTAGCAGTGTGGAGCAATCCAGGGGCCAAGATGTTTCTTTCTTCGGCGCCGGCGCCTTCGGAATATCGTTCAATTCTAGTCATAGAATGTAAGTATTCGATTCCCACAGCTCCTTGTGCCGTTACTCACAGTGATAATTCTGCTTGGAGAGTCTCGTGCCGGAAGGCTTCGCGGATGTCGGGAACATTGCTCTTCGCAACGTTATTGCCAGCCACTCCGCGAGCGCCGCAGTTCGAGCCCAGCCATCTCTGTTTCAAGGATAGCTCGAATCCACTCTGGTCGACTGAGTGCTTCGCCAGTTCACACATGTCGACGGCACTGAACTTGTAGATCTGGGCAGCCACCGAATACTCCTCAATGAGAGGCTCCTTTGTGAAAGCGAACTGAAGTGGATCGTCGGTGGACAAGGACACATTCAGCCCACGCTTGAAGAAGCTGGCAAAGGGGTTCTTGTCGTATGTGAGGAATAAGGCGTTATTACTGAGCGGCGACATGGCAATACCAATCTGGTTCAGATAGTAGAGATACTGCAAAAGGGGCACCTTGCGCAGCAGAATGCCATGACTGATGCTATGGCAGCAGAGGAAGCCCACGGCCAGGTGGTCCGGGTCACCGGCTTCACCGCAATGTGGCCGCAGGACAAAAGTGTTGAATCCCCGGCGTTGACGCCATTGGTTGAGAGAAGCGATGTTTGCGAACATGAAGTAGAGCCAGTAACTGTAAGGCGGGTTCTGCTTGGTGTTCCATTCTTGCGGGATCGGATACTTCCGGTACAGTCGACGCTCGGCCTTGCTCTCGTCATCGACACTATCGAATCCGACAACGCGCTGTAGGAAGACATGAAGCTTGGGATGGCTCGAGGGATCTCTGGTCACTTCGAACAAGGGCTGGAAGACGTTCGTGATGACTTGCTCAAAGTTTTCCATCATTCCGCTCGACTTATACACATCGTACAGACGCGGAACTTGAATCAGCCAGCGAACATTGGGAGAGAACAACTTGTTGTCTACCACCCAGGCGGCCAGCTTATCCCATTCCTGGATTGATCGCCCGTAGATCGAGATCCGCCACTCGACCATCTGGTACTTGCTGGATTCCAGGTCGGAGATCACTTCCTTGGTGATCTCGGCGAGATAACGACCCTTGATGTAGTTGTCCGTCTTCAAGAAAATCTCACGGAGTCGGGACTCTCCCACCGGGTTGTACTTGAGATTGAATTTGTCGAACCGATGGAAAGAGTCGGTGTGTGCGTGCATATCCAGAGTATCAATGCTGAGATCGTAGGCAGTGAGGTTGATACTCTCAAAGACCTCCCTCAGAGTGAGATGCTTTCCGTCTCGGAAGAGGACCACCTCGTCGGGCGACTTTCTCATCTTGCTTTTGATGAAGCGGAGCAAATGCTTTTGATTCATGCACGCCGAATGATGAACGTGAGTGTCCACCTTGCGCACATTGTAGAAATCTCGATGCGGGACTTTCTTGCTGTCGGCAATCTCCTGATACTCATTCAGCAGCGTATAAAGCTGAAACTTGCCCTCCAAATAGGACAGGCGCTTGAAAGCAAAGCTCTTGGTCGGACCATCCGTCGAAACATCTACCACGGCGTCCAAGTCCATGTAAAAGTCACGTAGTGAAGGGATATCAACCAACGGGTCTTGTCGGTCCGCAGCGGCCTCCGACTCGTACACTTGATACACACTGTTGCGATCCAATCGGTAGGTGCAAGACGACTCGCCGGGGATAGTCACCTCAGCCATATCAAAATCTTCACCAATGTCCTCTCCCATCTTTCGTCTCTTCTCTACAACCACGTCGGACGGGCCACCGACGTTGCCAGGTTGGTATTCTTTGCCCTCGTCCCAAGCTGGCTCGGGAGGCGGAGGGTAGATATCCCATCCACGGTGATCCCGTGGGTCATCAC
Organism: Penicillium silybi; assembly: GCA_027569585.1. NCBI lineage: Eukaryota > Fungi > Ascomycota > Eurotiomycetes > Eurotiales > Aspergillaceae > Penicillium > Penicillium silybi. The sequence continues at coordinate 204,305 of JAPDFI010000011.1, forward strand.
CCGGTCGTTGAAGTGACAGCGCCATATACTTTGATCGCAAATCCAAAAGGCCTTTGATCTTGCGGTAGATGGCCCTCAACTCGGACGTCACAGCATCGCTACCCGGCGCAAAACCAGCCCCGTGGGACATGCCAATGCCTAGGCCGGTGCTTTGAAGATTCTCGTCCGCCGACAAATATGGCCCCTGGTTAGTCTGTGCAGCCTGCGCAGCTCCCAAGGACACCGCGTGCCCCCGTGCCGTATGATCAGCCAGGTGGCCGTGGCTGTCCTCGACCTGGTGCATCCCATCGGCCCCATGATAAGATGAGGGGCCCAGGTTCCATTCTGGTTCCGCAGTCATGGAACCTTTCCAAGGTGCCTGGTTCTTGTGTTGAGGGCTGAAGTCCGAGTCCATCGCCCTCTCCTCGTGGTCGGTAGCTGAACGCCCCGCAGGCACCGGACTGGCAGGCACGGTATTATCGCCGCTCTTCGAGGCCAGCTGGTGGTGCTGGTAGAAGAGCTTGGCCTCGGCGTGACTCATAGACTTCTCGTAGGCATAGTCGTAGGTGGCCGTCTTCTGTTGTTGATCGCGTGGCAGGATATCGGCCAACTCCGTGGACTCCGGGTCTTCGCGAACGGGGGTACTCGCCGAGCTGTCGACAGAGTCAAGGAATCGGAGGGACTCATGGCTGGAAGATGCGGCATTGAGATCAGGACCGAGCTCGTCGGACTCGGAAGAACCCATGACTCTATTCGATGCGTTCCGCCGTTTGTGCGTCGAGAAGGGACGAGAAGAAGATGTTGAGGCAGTAGGACAGGCGGCAGAGGAAAGAGGACTATTGGTCCATGATGGGAGGACAAGGGAGAGATCTATTGTTTTCTGCCCCTTGTGATCCAGTGATCCAGTGATCCACACACCGGTGAGTCGCGGTGGAGACTATGCGACTGATACATAACTTGGGGGCTACTGGGAGACTAAAAGAATACTGTAAATAAGCTAAAACATTGCTTCTCTCTCCTATTCCTTTGAAACCGTTTTTCTAAACGTCTCTAGACATCTTTCGGTTCCTTTTGCAAGGCATCCTTTCAGACTTCTCTGACTGTCATAACATCTACTCGATCCCCTGCACTGGAGTAAACAATAAAGAGTACTCAATGCACCTAGGCTTGTATTGCATATGGCTATAAAATAATTGTAGAATGGACAAAAATCCCCGATGGACTAAGCCTAGACTTGTAGCAGACGCTCAGTGATGACGTGAAGCTCCGAGTGGGCCCCTCAGCCTCCCAGGCGACCGTCATTCCTCCGCCTCGAATCCCCTCTCAGACTACATTGACTACCTTCACTATCTTCACTATCTTTTTACCTTTACTACCTCAACTCCTTCCTTGACTATATTAACTCCTTTCTGCCCTCGGTCCTTTCCTTGTGAGTACCGAGCCCTCTCCGCCTACATCACCTTTTCCCCTCTTCACCTCTCATCTCCGCCCCCTTTGTGTACGGGAGCTCCCACGTTGGCCCCTCCACTTCAACCCCTCCAAATCGGACCTTAATTGACCATATACTTGATTAGCTGCCTTTCCTTGGGGCTTCTGATATCCTCCCTCCTGTCTTCCTGAAGCCATGGCGTCCCTTAACCTCTCAGCCAATGGTCCCTCCATATCGAAAAGCTACCAGTCCGTGGTAAACGCGACGCTAAACCCTACCTCGAAAACCTACGCCCAATGGGTCGTCTTTTCAGTCTCGACCCCGCTAGTCAATGCGTTCCAGCAGGATTCCGGTAACAAGGAGAGTGTGCTGAAGGTCCAAACCTCCGGAGGTCAGTGATCATCGTTGGCGCGAGGTCCGTTGGGTTTGCTGCTAACGTTGCTTGCAGACGGGGAATTGGAGGATCTTATTGAAGAGTTCTCAGAAGGGCGAGTTCAATTCGCCTATGTGAAGGTGATCGACCCCAACACGGGCCTGCCCAAGAACGTCCTCATTGGGTGGTGCGGTGAAGGTGTGCCTGAACGGACCAAAGGTTACTTTACCAGCCATCTCGCCAGCGTGTCCAAGTTCCTACATGTAAGGAAACCCTTCCGGCGTTCCCGTAACTTGTGGCCATACTGACAGCGGTCCTCAATTAGGGGTATCATGTCCAGATCACAGCCCGGGCAGAAGGCCATCTGACCCCCGAGGGCATTATCCAACGAGTGGCCGACTCCTCAGGCTCAAAGTACTCGTCGGATTCCCAGGCTCCCATTTCCTCTGGCTCGACGTCGACTGGCCCTCGACCTCCCGTTGCCAGCAAGCCCGTCTTCACACCCACCAGGTCGGGTGGCATTGCTCCGACTCCTTCCCCGCGTCCCAAGCCTGCTACTACCTCCAATGTTGACGATGATGGCTGGGGTGCCGATGCGCCTCCGGTGACTCGTACTCAGCTCGAGAAGGTCCAGCCTGCGTATCAGCCCACTCGGGTCAACCTGCAACAACTCAAAGAGGAGAACCAGACGCCTGCTTCTCGCCAGTCCGCCCCAGCTCCCTCCGAGGACCGAGGTGATGTCGTCCGAGGTGGTTACCAGCCGGTGGGTAAGGTGGACATTGCAGCGATCCGAAGGCAGGCTGCCGAGTCTGGCCGGACGCAAGACGATCGCCCGACACCCGTGAAGGGATCTTACGAACCCGTCGGGAAAGTCGACATTGCCGCCATTCGCGCCAGAGCCCAGAAGCCTGAGGGCGCCGGTGATAGCTCCCCAGTGCCCAGCCCGGCATCTCGAAATGACCCCGTCTCTCTCCCTGAACGCCCAGCCGTGAACCAGAACGCCGAGCGCTTGACCAGCCTGCCCAAGCCCAAGGTTGCGAACAAGTTCGGTGGTGGTCCTTCCTTCGGCGGCACGAAGCCTCCTCTCCCCACTGGCTCTAGCGCACCCGCCCCGGCAGTGCAGGTTGGCAGCGCCAGCCGAACCTTTGCGGATCAGGGAGGAAAGACCCCGGCGCAGCTGTGGGCAGAGCGCAAAGCCAGGGAGCGTGGAGAGGCCCCCACTTCCACCCCCTCTTCTACTGACACGGAGCCGATCCAGAGCCAGGCCAGTGGCCAGGGCGAATGGAAGAGCTCATATGCCGGCAAGTCATGGGCCCCTGTCCAGACGGTTCAGGACAAACCTGTCCCCCAGGCAGTGGACGCCAGGGCTGTCGATTCACAGGAAGCAGAGGCTCCGCAACCTTCGTCTCACGTTGGAGATCTCCGGGAGCAACTTTCCCACTCGACCCCCGCAGAAGCCCCTGCTCCGCCCGTTCCCCAGGCAAGTCGTCCTGTCCCTGTCCCCGGACTGTCCGCCGGACCGCCTGAGCCCGAGACCGAGCATGACGCTCAGCAAGTTCTCCCCACCCCGCCTCCACAGCCTCGTTCACCAACACCCCCTACTCCACCTGTGCGCGAGAGCTCGCCCATTCAAGTAGCTATGCCTGTTGGCCGAGGTGTAACCGATGCCCACGAGGAGCAGAACTCGCCGGCCCCCGCCATGCCCGTTCAGAGTCTCCAGGAGGCTGTTCCGGACGAGCACGACCTGGAGGACGATACTCATGATATTGGTCGGGCTGCAGCGGAGGCTACCGTTGCTGACCAGGCCCATGAAGAACTGCGCGCTCAGGCACTTTATGACTACGAGAAGGCCGAAGACAATGAGATTGGGTTCGCCGAGGGCGAATACATTACCCAGATCAAGAAAGTTGACGATGACTGGTGGCTGGGAGTGAATGCCCGTGGTGAAGAAGGTCTATTCCCCGCCGTCTACGTGGAAGTCATGGAAGTCGAGCAGCCCGCGCAGGGACACTTCGAGGCTGAACCCGAACCCGAGCCCGAGCCTGCTCCCGCTGCTGTCCCTGCGCCTCCCCCGGCCGCGGCTGCCAGCTCCAAGGGCCACACTGCCACGGCGCTTTACGACTACGAGGCCGCAGAGGACAACGAGCTCAGCTTCCCCGAGCATGCCACGATTGAAGATATCGTGAGTACCATTTCTTTTCATAACTTCCCCCTTCTATGGCATAGTGCTAATCTTAATACACAGCAATTTCCCGATGACGACTGGTGGTTTGGAAAGTACAATGGTGATGAGGGACTCTTCCCAGCCAACTACGTGGAGTTGAACCCGTAAGGCAGACAAAATGTCGTGTGTAAATAGCTTGAGCCGAGAGTGCTACCCAATTATGGTGTATCGATCCAATTATCAACTGTATATCTATATGTTCTTCATCCGTTTTCCTAAATGTTGTTCTACACAAAACTGGAGGACGTCATGACGCCTTATGTAATGGGCCTCATCACGTGCCTCGCAAAAGCGCCATAAACAAGTGCCCCGAGGCAGACCTCCGCCTGGCCCTGCGAGGGATCTTCGTTTGCCAACCCCGAGGGCAGTTTCATCCGGCTGATCTTCAACTCCTCCCTTGTGCTCGTCTGCATCTCTCGGGACTCCCTCTTTCACCATGACGTCGTTGGGCGAGGATCTCCTGGTCACCGTGAATAAGCTCCAGGACCTTGTCTTCAACACCATTGGAAATGACTCCCTCGATTTGCCTCAGATTGTGAGCGATACCGATTGCCCCTGGCTGAACACAATGTCGGGTCGGGTACTAACTGTTCTAGGTTGTCGTCGGCTCCCAATCGTCTGGCAAGTCGTCGGTTTTGGAGAACATCGTCGGGCGAGATTTCTTACCACGCGGCAGCGGTATCGTCACTCGACGTCCGTTGATTCTACAGCTCATCAACATCCCCAGCGAACGTGACGACAGACCGGAAAATGACGAAGTGCATGTGCCGCACACCGCCGCCAGCGTGGCCGGCCAGAACGAATGGGCCGAGTTCCACCACCAACCCGGCCGCAAGTTCGAGGATTTCACACAGGTGAAGCAGGAGATTGAGACCGAAACGGCGCGGATTGCGGGCAGCAACAAGGGCATCAACCGACAGCCGATCAACTTGAAAATCTTCTCTCCTCATGTCCTCAACCTGACCCTGGTGGACCTTCCGGGTCTCACCAAGGTGCCGATTGGCGACCAACCGTCCGACATTGAGAAACAGACTCGCACTCTGATTCTTGAATACATTGCGAAGCCGAACAGCATAATCCTTGCGGTCTCTCCGGCCAACGTGGATCTGGTCAATTCGGAGGCGCTGAAGCTTGCCCGCCAAGTCGACCCCATGGGTAGGAGGACGATTGGCGTGCTGTCGAAATTGGATCTCATGGACCATGGTACCAATGCTATGGACATTCTGTCCGGTCGTGTGTACCCCCTGAAACTTGGATTCATCGGCGTGGTCAACCGGTCCCAACAGGACATCCAGTCGGGCAAGGAGCTGGCGGAGGCCCTGCGAGCCGAGTCTGACTTCTTCCGCCATCACCCCGCCTATCGAAACATGGCCAACCGATGTGGAACGCACTTCCTGGCCAAGACGTTGAACTCGACTCTGATGGCCCACATTCGAGACCGGCTCCCGGATATCAAGGCTCGCCTAAACACGCTGATGGGCCAGACCCAACAGGAACTGGCAAGCTACGGCAACAAGCAATTCAGTGGAAAGGAGCACCGTGGATCGTTGATTCTGCAGCTGATGACCCGCTTCGCCTCATCCTTCATTTCGTCCATTGACGGTACATCCTCGGAGATCTCGACCAAGGAACTCTGTGGTGGAGCGAGAATCTACTACATCTTCAACGAGGTGTTCGGCAACTCCTTGGAAACCATTGATCCTACACACAACCTGACCGTCTCCGACATCCGGACAGCCATCCGCAACTCGACCGGTCCCCGACCCAGCCTCTTTGTGCCTGAACTGGCCTTCGATTTGCTGGTCAAACCGCAGATCAAGCTCCTGGAGTCTCCTGCCCAGCGATGTGTTGAGCTGGTGTATGAGGAGCTCATCAAGATCTGTCACACTTGCGGCTCGCAGGAACTCTTGCGGTTCCCGCGTCTCCAGGGTAAACTCATCGAGGTGGTGTCTGATCTTCTCCGTGAGCGTCTGGGCCCTTGCTCGGGTTACGTGGAATCTCTCATTTCGATCCAAAGAGCGTATATCAACACCAACCACCCCAACTTCCCCGGTGCCGCTTCCGCCATGCAGTCGATCATCCAGAACCGACAAGAAGAAGAGCGCAAGGCTGTTCTGGCAGAGGAGAAGAGAAAGCGCGAGAAGCGCCGAATGAAGGAGCTTGGCGCGGCCAACGGAACATCTGGCGCGCCAGAGGACGAGGAAGCACAAGACAAGGCCCACAACCTCCCCGTTCGAAGCCACTCTGCCAAGGGCGCTCGAAGCATGTCGCCCAATGTTGGTCGTAACGCGGAGAACGGTATTGCTGCGACTCTGAACGGCGGTGCGAACCATCCGGCTGGCTTCGGTGCCTCGCACACTAGCCGTGATTCATTCCTGAACTACTTCTTCGGTAAAGATGGCGGCATTCAGAACTCCCCATCGCAGTCTGCATTGAACCGGGCAGCTCACGCGAGCGAGCCTAGTATCAGCCAGAGCATTCGCCGCGCCGAGGTGCGGTCGCCTATCATGCCCGCGGACGACTACCCGGCTCCCATGGACTACGGGGGCGATATGTCCGTCTTCGTAAGTGATACACCGCTGCCATTATCTACAATAAATCGAAATCGACTAACATTTTCACAGCCCCACGAGAATGCGGAGCCCACCCTAACCGATCGCGAGATGCTCGAGACCGAGCTGATCCGCAGACTCATTTCTTCTTACTTCAATATCGTGCGCGAGACCATTGCCGATCAGGTCCCCAAGGCCATCATGCATCTGTTGGTCAACCACAGCAAAGACGTCGTGCAGAATAGACTTGTTAGCGAACTCTATAAAGAGGATCTCTTCGGCGAGCTGCTTTACGAAGACGACGGCATCAAGGCCGAACGCGAGAAGTGCGAGCGATTGCTGGAGACTTACAAAGAAGCCGCGAAGATCGTGGGCGAAGTGTTATAGATGCGGCCCCTTTTTTCCTTTCCTTTCTGTTTGACTATTCGAAATGTGGGATTCTTATGTGGATGTACAATTACCGGAGGGCTGCACATGCTTGGTATACTTCTCTCTTCGAAGGTTTCAATGATTCTTACTTCGTATACGCTCGGCTCTGTATGAAAGATTCGAATGATCCCGAAATTATAACCTCGGAATTATGCAGTTTACGCCTTCTTTGTAGTCTTTCTCAGTCGTGCGCCCTCGAAGCCGTACAGGCCGCCTCCAACAAAGACCAGCACTGCGCCGACGAGAACACCAGTCCCCAAATGGTTTCCAAAGAGGTAGATTGACAAAAGGAGGGAAACCAGCTTGCGGACGTTCAAGGCGACCGTCACCGTCAACGATGACGACTTGGCAGATAGCAGGTGGACGCCACGAATACACAGGTACTGCGTTAGAGCGTTCATGATCAGAAATGCCACCTGGATTGGAAGCCGGTCGAGCGCTGATTGAATCGGCGCGTGTTTGTGAACCGTCGCCAAGACAGACAGCGCCGTATTACCCATCGTGGATGCCGGGGATCCGGATCCTCCCTGGGGGAATGTCGAGAGAAGCGACGGCGTCGAGGATACCACTCGCCATTGCGATGATAGCTGCGGGTAGCTGGTCACAAACAGAGGCAGAGAGAGGGTATGTGAATAGAATAGGGCCTCCTTCCAGTGATCCCGGCCATAAGTCGCGTACAGCCGGTCGGCGTAAATCCCCTGGAAAGCCGACAGAACCATGGCCAAGGCAAGAATCGTAAAGCCCGTGGCGGTGGTTATCAGAGCCGTGTCCTTTTCCGACATCTCAATCGACTTGCCCTTGGCCTGCGCATCAGCCAACGCGGCAGCAACAACACCCATCGTCAACATGGCCACAGCAAGGATCTGGCCACGCGAATAACGTTTTCCGTTGAAAATGCACCCAACCACCATAGATGCTACCGGGCCACCGGATCGTAGAATGATATGAAGTGGCACGGAAATCTTATATGCAAATGCCCAATTGTTCAACATATTGACCGTCACAAAGAACGAGGTGTAGATCACCCATGACCGTAGTGGAATTGCCCGGGGGCTGAGGAATAGGGCTCGAGGTCCAGCGGAGAAGGACAGGAAATGCGGGAGGGTGAAGAGGGCGCACAACACGAACTGGGCGAAGGTGATTAAAGGACCTATGTTATTCAATAAGTCGTCTGCGGTGTTTCCAGGCTGGACAGTTCTCACCAGCTGTAGGCTGTTCTCTGCAAGGTGTGTTAGCGCAGATCAGAGAGGACGGGAATTCAACTTACTTGATGATGGCCTCGAGGGCGAATACCTGCGTAAAAGGTCAGCAGCTAGCTTTCAGGCCTCAATTATTCCCACTCACATTCGCACAGCAGCCTCCAAAGATAAGTGATACCATCAACACCATATTGGCCCATGTCGGAACCGCCGCATGCGCGGCCGCAGCGATCAAACCTGGCGTGTCCTTCTCGGCGGCGGCCTTCAGCTGGGGTGAAGGGGGCGATGCAGGGACCGTGGTGTCACCGGAGGAGCCATTCGGGGAAATCTTAAGCGCATAGGCATCGTCTTTTCGTTTTGAGGCGTCGCTGTTGTTGATCATTGTGTCGGGGGTCGAGTGTTGACTCGTTAACTCGTTAACTCGTCCCCTCGGCAGAGCGCGTTGCGCAAGACGAGCAATCCTCTCCTCCCTGGAGGATTCTCGGAAGTTCCCCGTTCCTGTACAAGACTTCAGTACATGGGCAAAGCCCAAAAGATTGACGTGGTCGGTGAAGTGGGAAGTTGAAGTTGAAGTTGAAAGACGGGGAGATCAGCGACTCCGACTCCGACTCCGCTTTCGAGATTCGGAGCAACATTTACATTCCACGTTCGACTTCCATTTACATACATTATACATTTCATACATCTCAGATACATCAGATACATCAGTCGTCTACAATGTCATCATCGCTGAGAATAAACTTCTCTTCCTCCACCTGCAGACGAGGTCCAAATGCATTGCTGCCCGCTTTGGAAGTGTGTTGAGGCTGTGGTGCCAGATCGTCCTCTTCAACGTCATCCAGCCGACTGCCTCGAATCCCGGTGATTTGACTCAATTGCCCGCTATCGTCCGGTCGGATCTGATTCATGTATGGAAGTTGATGGAGCAGTGCGTCATGGCGCGACATCATGGTCATTGTCGAGGGATTGTCCATACTCGAGTGGCCAACACGGAGGCTCTTCCAGGATTTGACCCCCACGGATTCGGAATTGGTCGGCATACTTCGTGCAGAGATAATGGGATTGCTGGGGTCGAGCATGTGCTTCATCCACGAATCCAAGAGCCCCTCGATCTCCTCGGTCTTCCTCCACAGTCGCAATGAGGAAGGATAAAGCATCTTGTGAGCATTGCCGCGACGCCCATCTCCATGAGTTAATTTTCGATTAACGGGGTATGGAAGAGCGAACAAAAGTCCGCGTGCCGCCACCTGGAAACCAATCTCATCTTGTCGCAGCATGTCAACTCCGGCGTTCAAGAGATTGGCACCGATCCCAATGCCTGCCCGCGTACCTTGGGTAGGCCTGCGATCCGCACTGAGGATATCGCTGTCGGATAGCGCTTCAATGCAAGCATTCAGGTCATCGGTAAAGTCATCTCCGTCGCAGGACGGTGGGTAGTTTTCATGGAGGGCGCATATAAAAGTGGAGATGTCGGTGCCCGTCTCGTCAATCAAGTCATTGACAGCGACTTGCGAGACCTTGGGCCGGCGATGATAGGAGAGATGATCCGGTGGCGATGGAGGTATTGTGACATCGCTGGGCATGAGACTTGGATCCAGCCGTTTGTTGTAGACAATCTTGCCCACGGCATGGAACATTCCCAGACTAGCCTCTCTCTGTGAGATCAACTTGAGCGACTCTTCTTCCATCGGTGTCAAAGCCGTGTCCCCACGGGACTTTTTGGTTTTGGCGACGCTGCTCCCCCATTTCCCTGCCTGGTCGCCTTTCAAACAGAGGAACTCTAGGGATGATACGGCGCTGCGGATGTCTCCAATCTCGGAGATCCTATCCAGGACTGCTGGACCGGGAATTCGGCTACGCTGGGAAGCCCGCGCCTCCTTGTCGAGGATCGACCGTAAGGCTTTTTGCATAAATGTCGGTGCAATGCTATTGAAGTCGAGAATCGTCGTGTTTGGGTGGTTATACAGGGCGGGCCCGAGTAGTCGATGCACCGTCAAGTTGTCCAGGACGGACGATGCCGAGCTCAGCAGCGTCTCCGACACGATCATCACAATGGGTGGATGCCACCCGCCCCCATCTGCCGCAGCCGCGAGATAGCGTTGTAGAGAGACCCGAAAGGCCGTGAGGCTCGATGATGACCGGCTGAGCACAGTTGGAAACTCTTCCACGAGAAGAACGCGCCGATTGCCGGGATGTGCATGGCGAGTGCTCTTCGATTCGGAGGAATCCTCCAGGTCAAGTCCTCCGAAGCGATCGCCTCGTCCGAGGAACTCTTCGAATTGAGCACTGACAGAGACGTAATCCTGCGCGTTAAACTCGGACACGGCTGGATTCCTCCATTCGACAATATCGAAGCCGGCTGATTCGGAAAGTAGAGTAACCGTTGTAGTCTTTCCAGAACCCGCAGGGCCCCGGAGAACGAGCAGTCTCTACTTCTGTTAGCAAGAAGCCCGGAAATAGGGATTCCAAAATCACTCACCTCCCTGCGTCTCCCAGAAAAGGCATCTTCCAGCCAGCTTTGTACATCGGAGACCTTCCTCTTGTGAACGGCGAGCTCGTCTAGATTCGATGGAGCGAAACGCTGTGCCCAAGGACGTTCATCTGTTTCCACCAAGGATTGAGCCGGAGACTGTGAACGAGTGGTTGAGTTCGACTCGGAGGGCATGAGAAAGCGTTTGGTAGATTGTTTCTTCGGCCGTGAGCTCTGTTTCGACACCGGTCGTCGTGTTTGACTTGGTTCATTCTTGTTAATCGTGTCAACAGCCGCACCGGTCTTCACACCGGCCAGGTGCTGTGCGAAGATCTCGTCGTAGGAGTCATAATCGTCCTCGATCACGTCCGCATCAAGGGTCGCCTCCGAAACCGTGGCAAGTGATCGTTTGGGCTCGAACTTGTGTGAAGACCATCGCTGCCCCTCTGTCGCTGGTTGGAAGAAGCTATGTAACGATTTCGATTGATTATTTGGCGAGGTCCGGGGCTTTTTAGGTGAGGGAGAGGAGGAGATTCGGGCTGAGGGAGCTTGGTTGGGGCGCGCTCGGGGTTTTGGACGCGACGAAAGGGCGGTTTGCTTGGACCCGAGTGAAGTGGATTGCTCGGAAGCATTCGTGGCGGACCTGCGCTGTCGCTTGGGGGGACGACCGTCCATGATGGGAGCCGCAGAGGCGAAGATGGAAATGCGCGTCCGATAAGCTTATGACGCCGAGTGGGGAATGCACCGCGTCTATCAACTCTACACTATTTACTCCGAGATCTAAATTCTTCACTCTCTCAATTTTCATATAATGTTTCAATCTCCGTTTGTACTGGAGTATATCGTACACGTCCGGCCTTACTGGGTATATCGACAGGATTCCAACAAAACAAGATAACAAAGAACAAACAAAACCCTATGCACCGCCAAACACATCGTAGTAGTAATCCTCGTCCAATCCGTTTCGCGAAGGGACGCCCGGTGTCTCACCCGCGAACGTGGCGTCGTCGAACCGGACATTAAGAAGGCGGATCTTCAGTCCGTAGTTGCTGACCAGATCAATCAGCTTCGTCGTCTCTGCCGTGATGGGCTGCTGGTTGAGAAGCATGAGTAGTCCGTCCAGCCATTCCGAGGCCACGCTGTGGGAGGCAGGTCGGAGAGTGAGGAGGACTACTTCTTTTTGGGTGGACCGGCTGCCTGTTCGAGCGTGACTCTTGCCGTGCCCTGAGCTTGGGGATTGCGCGTATCCGTGGATTGTGATCTTGGTGGATGCCTGACGGTGCGCGGTCTTCACGGTGGAAGATGAGGAGTGATCGGGGTTCGTGGACACATTAGAGACCACCGAGGAGACGATGGAAAGATCGACTGCGAGGATATTAGCATCGTGGAATTAGGAGGAACATGGCAAACGGATCTCACTCTTTTCCGGCAGCGCATCCAGCTCGGGGGTTCGATCACTGATCGAGTCAAACCCGCCAAAGTGTAGATACCGTCGGTTATGCGACAATTGGACGTATTGGTGCGAGGCCGACCGAGTTGGTCCATGATCGTTCTTGGAGCTCGACTCAATTGAAAACCAGGCACCCTGAAGCAGGCATCGAATGCGCTGCTCCTTGACAAACTGCAGGGCCTCGTGGTGCAGTTCGTCGCGCACCTGTCGCAAGTGCTGGCCCCAAGCGTCCTCGTATGTAAGCTCTAGAAGCTCCATCTGCAGCTCGCGCAGTCGGCGGTATTCAAAGTTGGCCAGCTCCTCCTCCACGTCCTGGACATCCTTCGTTCGGGAAGCACCGCCCACGACGGACTCGATGAGGATGCGAACCAGCTCCACGAGCTTGTCCAGGTCCTCCACCTCGGCAGCAGTAGCCTTCCAGAGACGGAAAAAGGCCTGCAGTCCCGCCACATGCAACCGAGTCCAGTGAAGGAGAAGGGGTCTGAACAGCTTATCGAGACTGGAGCGCGACTCCAGAAGCATGTAGGTCTTGGAATCGTCCATCTCGGACTTGTCCACCTCGAAATGCTCGTATAGAATGGACGTTACTGCCAACGAGGCTTGAGCAATCGGACATCGCTGTCGTGCCGGCTTGGTTGACTGTTCGAGGAGCATCTTCTGGAACTCATCCTGGTGACTGCGGACATAATCTGCCAGATCCATCATTCCGAGGAAGCCCACCTCGTGGAACTCTGCAGCGGGGCTCTCCGATTCGAATCCGAGTCGTCGCCATTTCTCGGGGTGGTGTCGTTTCGAGCGCCGCGTGTCGTCGCCGTTTTCTTTGTCCTTTTCTGAGGTCTCGTCGGAGCCCTTGGGGGTACTAGCCAGGTATATTCCCTTCAGCGTTCTTCGGTGCTCGGGCTTCTCCTGATTCAGAGGAATGTCTCTCCACTTCCGAAGGAGCACCTTGGTCAGAGACTGGAACTCGAGAAGCGGGTGGGCCAAATCTTGAAGAGCGGAGTCCTGCATGAGCACGTAGACTGCACGGATCACTCCCAGATCCTGTAGCTTCTGGATAAACTTGGGCCATTCCGCCTCCGAGTCGTGGGTAATGGAGTCACGCATGAGCGAATTGATCAGCTGGAGCGCATTGGCACATAGAGCATGGTCCGCAGAGGACAGTCGGCTCACGAGCATCTCCAGAAACTGAGGGTAGATGGCAATCGCAGGCTTGAGTGCTCGGAAACCGAACATCATATCTGGCAGCTCCGAACCGGTGCCGGCTACCGGGTGTGAGACGACGGAGACGAGAATCGACATGGCACCGCGAAGGATATTTACCAGAGGGTGGGTAACGATCAGCTCGACAATCTAACGCGACAAAAACGGTGATTAGCGAGCGAACAGAGATGTGCGCTGACACTCTTGGAGTGAAGGGGACTAGTTCTTACTCGTTCGACCAATTCCTGGTCAACGCACTCCCATCCTTTGTCGACTTCGAGAAGACGGGCGAAACTGGTCAGACTGTAGGCGAGAGTGTTGCCGCTGGCGTGCAGAGTAAGATATCGCAGGCGAGTCAAGCCGCCCTCTGAAATAAAGAGCTCGGCGAAGGACGGGTCGCCGATGTTGCCCTGGAGCTTGAAGACGGCCATTTTGCGGACCGCATCTTCATCACTGCCCAGGCGATCGACCAATTCGGCGACGTTGTCGGTGTCCATGATCCCCCGAATTGCTGGGAAGGAAGAGGGAGAAGACGTGGAGACGGAGTTCGCACGCGCATCAGGGGGTCAACGCTCTGTGGGGCCCCGATCTTAAATTACTTTCGATTCCCTCTACTTCTCTTCTCTCTCCTTAGCTCGTCAAGGCTTATTTTATCATTCTACGTTACTTCAAATGCATGCTATATTTAATTTTTATCTGTTTTATATCATTTCGTTCTCGAGTATTAGGCAGATTCGTCATACATAAAACATGAGGCCAGTCGTGTTTCTGGCCTCCGGAAATCTATACACTTTAACTCCAGGGATGCAGACCGCTATGTACGAAAGGCTGGGAAACCTGCCCAGCGAGCAGACGGAGGTGTTGTGTCATCGCCGCCAACCCACGTTCCAAATAACGTGAGCGATATCTCGTGCCGTGTTAACGGTGTCGACAACTCGTCCCAACAGACCGTTGCTGGCAGCTTCTCCTCCGCTCTCGCCGTACGGCATGAACATGCCCGAGGCGGTTAGCTGCATTTTCCGGTCGCCGAGTTCGTTCTCATCTTCCGGAACGAACCAGCCTGGGTCTTGGTTTGTGTAGTTGCCGGTGAAATCCAAACTGGGATCCTCATCATCGTCGAGGAGGAAGTTGCCAGTTTGGGACGGTGGTCGAGATGGTGGTCGAAGAGTCTCCACGGACGGAGTGGGTGACAACGAGGAGGAGTGTGGGAGGGCGGACCACCGATCGAGGATGCACCCGCCCTTGGGCTCCGGCGTGTCACCACGGTATTTCAAGGTGGTTGATGGGAGAGGAGCGATGGTTTTGCTGTCGCTGCTGAAACTATTACGCGGGGTGCTTCGATTGCTGAGGGACGATTTGCCCGAGATCTGTCGCATGACAACCACGTCCTCATCCCATGAGCTTTCGTCTGCAAAGGTAGTAGGCCAGTCCTCGTCTTCGCCGTCTTTGATGTCCACGGCGATGCACTGCTCCACTTCGTTGTTGAAGTGAATGTGGCGCCGCTCACTGGGTGACGTCAACCCCGACGAGGAGGCAGTCGTCAAGGTATCACCCATCGAGTAGGTTGAGCTTCCTGTGCGATGGTGGATGTGGTCCAGATCGGTATTAGACCTGACCAAGGGAGGTCGCGCCCAGCAGTTCACGGCTTCCTGGGCTTTGAGGATGGCCCCTGCATGCTGCAGAAGCGTGTGCTGCGACAGCGACCGCTGAAGCATAGTTTCGGATGCGGTCTTCTTTTTTAGGATTGGTTTTCGGTCCATATAGGAATTAGGGGTTTCGAGGCGGCTGGGTGGTGGCGAATTATCCGACGCCGAATCCTCGGCCGAGCTCGACGTCTTGAGGGGACCGTAAAGCCATGTTACATCGCAATCTTTCAGCCTGTGGAAAAAGGTTAGTGATGGTTTCACCAACGCCGATGGTAAATGTCTCCTCACCAGTTCAAGGTCTCTGGAGAGATGGTCCCGAGGTTGTGCTTGGCCTTGGCCCAAGTTCGCCACGACGCGTTCTCGAGGCGCACTCCGTTGCTATAGTCGCTCCTGCGGGCGGTGACATAGCGCCAAGAGGCCCAGATATCCTCCTCCCGCCATTCATGAGAGAGATAGTCGACGTGTCGAGAGGGCTCTTCCTCGACCGAGGTGTCATCGGCGGCCGGAGCTTGACGGGATCGGGGTGTATTATGAGAACCCTCGGACGCATCACTCATTACATCGGACTCCTTGGATGCCGGGCGATCCCCAGATTCGTCATATGAAGGCAAAATTAGGGCGTCATTGAGAGACAGGTCGCTGATATTGGCGGGCGTGTAAGGGAGGCCCACGGTCGGAGTGAAGTTTGGGGAAGGCGGAAGGGAGGGGAGAGTGGAGGCGACGGGACTGGTACAGTCCCGGGCCGGATAGGCATTTTGCATAGGCTCAGACTTGATCTGGATGCCGTGGTCGTGAAGAAAGTAACGCTGGGTAGTAGGCGAGCGCAGAGGATCCGGGGACAATGACTGCCGTTCGCCCGGAACCAGTACGGCCGTCATTATTCCCGAGGATATAGAATCAAGAGTAGGCACAGGCCATTACATAGGAGGAAGGGGGGATGGGGAATGAGGATGGGGGACAGTTAAAAAAGAGAAGAGAAGAGAGGAGAGGACAGGAGAGGAGAAGGGAAGGGAAGAACGAAAGAATGAAAACAGCCGTTTGGGGGGAGGAGAATATATGCGGAGAAATAGAATGTGGAGGGAAAAGATAAAAGCAACAAATCCGGAGTTTGGGGTGACACATTGATATGTTCATTGCCACCGGGTCTTCTATCTTTGCTCCCAAGGTTTCGCCCATTTGCATTTTCGGATATTCGACGTCTAGGTGCCAGCTCCAGACCGGACGATAATACTTTCTCCACCCACTAAAGCAGGTCGTGCGTACGAGCAGATCCTAAGTGGAGCTCTAACGTCGGAGGCAAACTGTCGGACCATCACGGACGCGTCAATATAGAAACCACCTGGGGCCCGAGCCCTCGAGCTTCTCTCGGTCGCACGTCTGGACTTGCTCGCGGTTACACGGCTGGACTGCTGGCTCGCTGGCTCGCTGGCTTTCTGTACCGGATACGGTCAGGTTCTAGAATGACTTCACATCTGGCCAGACGGTACCGGAGGGGGTCCAGGTTGATACTACCCATGCGTGGCACGAACCCTGGACATACCAGTTTCCGGATAGGGTAAACGGGCTGCCCGGCTATCTAAATATCGAATATCTCATAGTATATCCTTGTCTCTCCAGAGATACGTGCGATGCGCTCAGAAACCCCCAACCCCCGATCCTCGATCGACGGGCCGCTTCTGTTGCACGGGCCTTGCTGTGCTGTACTCGTCGCGAGATAAGGCCAAGGAATCCGAATAACTTACATCAATGACTCCGAGGCTTGAAAAGTCCGGAAAGTGGCGCTGAATTCCGACCACTCACGGGAATGGGAATGTAAACTCTGTTACTTCGAGCAGACCTGCCCCGACCCCCCCGACCGAACACTGCAGACTCCAGACCGAGATGGTCAAAAAGGACCAGGGGGCGAATTCCAATTACCTTTTGTCTGTGCGCTTGCATCGCTTTCATCGTGTCCGCCGAGACGCCCGTCCGGGTCTTGATTGGCCCCGTACAAAACCCTCCTCTCACTGACCACCTTCTCCGGCCAGTGATCGAGCTGCATCGCTGCATGTCGCCGCACCACCTAGAAGCGTTTAGGCCTTCTCTGCCCTGCTTGAAACGCCATTTTGTTGCATCCACTCCATGGCTCTGAGCACTGAGCACTGAGCACAAACTTCGGGTCCTTTCGCCCCCTCTTCGCCCCCATTCCTCGTCTTTCCTTCCCGCGGAGACGTCGAGACGCTGTCTAGTTTTATGCATGGCGAGGATGATGTGCAATTTGACGCGAGAGCCCCACGCTCTCTTCCTCCTGACAGGTTGAACCCCACAGTCCTCATTGGCCATTCAGATCTATGCTCGAAGGCACGACATTTGGCTGCCATCTAGCGCTGGAGGCTGACGTTGCGTAGGGGCCTGCGCCCCGTCGTCTCAGATACTGCCGTCGTCCTGAATCTCCGGGGGCAAGTGGACTGCGACGGGGCCAAGGGACCACGGATCGGCCTACCGGGGTATCTTATCGGAAGCTCGACGGCTATGCGGATCTACGTATCATCAACCGGGCACCAATTGGCGTGATGAAGGGATCTCCCTATCTTCCCCGTGTCGCCCCCCTTCGCTATCGCCCTGGCACTCCGATGCACTATGTATGCACCTCAACGGCCCGGCAGAGATGCTGCATGGACCATTCGCAAACGGACAAGGCACCCCCGTCGGCCGCCGTGGAGATGATAACAATCCCAGAAAACCCCCTTGACATCTTACGCCATCCCGAGCGGGGTCATGACGAGGAGGGCTGGGGGACTTGGAGATCTATCCAAAACCCCGCTGCAAAGTTCGTCCGGGGCCTCAAACCTCCATGATTAGCGTTGGTGCTTATCGCTCGACTTTGCCAATTGAGCACGGCCCCAGATTGTGTGGTTCGTTCAGATTCCTGCCATTATCTGCTTTATCTGCCCCGATGGCATCTTCCCCGTATATACGCAGATCGTAATTATGGGGGCTTCCGAGTGTAGCGCGATGTTCATGGAAGTCAATCCTACTCTTGAGGCTTGACTGTAAAGCACTGAATCTTCAATCCGAGACAACCGAGTCTAGACTTCTGGTGGCATCATCAAGTCAGCTCCCGCATGCCCTAGCGCATTATCGGAGCGCCTCTTCCACCGAATCGCCTGTACCAAAGCCCCCACGGACCCAAAGACACTACTAGTCCCTGGACGTGTGGACGCGGGCTTAGTATAGTTTGAGTATAGTTCGAGTATACTTCAGCTCCGGCTCTTTTTCGGCACCGGAAAATCGCCGGGTCTGAGCACGTGACTGTAATTATCCCAAAGAGGTTAGTGGCAGTGCCCCTCGTCCCCGCTGCATTCGAGCTTCGAGCTTCAGAGCAGCCCGGAATCTCCCTGATCTACTGAAACAATGGCTGAGGTGGATTCTGGCGCGGTCGAGCCCCAGGCCCGGCACATCGTTTACTGCGGAGGTGAGTACCCCGATGGCGCCTTTCAACCCAAGACCGTGCTAAACGGAATCCGTTCCGACAGTGTGCACTTTGCCCCCCGAGTACTGCGAGTTCGGCGGTACTGCAAAGAAGTGCGAGGAGTGGTTGAAGGAAAAACATTCGGATCTGTGGGATGGACTTTACTCTGAAGGTACGCTTCGCCCTGCTCTGAATCTGGAGGAATCTGGAGGAATTGGTGGAATTGGGATTTTCTAATATCTTGTCGTGTGCCAGATGCCGTGACGGCCAACCTGTCCACCCTCTCCGTCTCTGCCCAGGAACGCGCTGCGAAGGATGCCGCTAAGAAGGAGGCAAAGGCTGCTCAAAGCGAGGCCCGGGATGCCGAGAAGAAAGCGGCCTCCAAGGTTCTGATCAAGCGGGTGGAACGCAACAAGCGCAAGCACGTCACCGTCATCACGGGATTGGAAGTTTTCGGGCTCGAGAACAAGAAAATTGCCAAGGATTTGGGCAAGAAGTTTGCTACGGGTTCTTCGATGACCCGATCCCCGGCCGGCGCGGAGGAAATCACCGTGCAGGGGGATGTCAGTGACGACGTGCGCGAGTGGTTGCTAGACGTGCACGGAGACAAGGTGCCGGAAGCAAACATCGAGCTGATCGAGGACAAGAAAAAGAAGAAGGCCGAAGGTGCCGTTTAGATTGGGAGAACTCTAATGACGACAACGAAGACTTTTGCAGATAGGGTATCATGACATGACCAGGTAAAAAAAGAATACAAATGCAGATTGCCCGAAAGGGCGTGCCTCATAACTCATCCAATACTCGGAAAGGATCGTGCTCTATAGGTGTCGCGTCGGGACCTGCCCGGGTCTCGCTGACCGTGACACTCGTCGAGACTTGCTGGAGGCTCTGTAGACGGTCTTCAAGACTAGATGGGTAGTGTGATGCGCCCACCTCGCTATCAGGGCCATTGACTTCGGCAGAATCCCACATATCAAAATGATACGAAGCACCCAGCGAGGACTGATTTGTTGCCTCCGTTGGCAACGGAGTCTCATCACCTGAAGTTATGGCGGGCCAGTTCTGGAGCACAATGGCCAGCACGAGTACAAGCAATGCACTGCCCATAGCTGCCCAGAAGATACGTAGTCGACGGCTGATGCGCGACTGCCACTCGGTTTCCCTTTGCTCCCAGCTGTCAATCTCGCGTCGAACAGCATCCAGCCGACTGCCCAGATCCTCCACACGCTTTCGCCCTCGCTTCATCCGCTCCTCCAGCGCGCCGGCCTTTTGAATCTGCGGCTCAAACCCTTTCAGATCATTGATCTGTTTGCGAACCTCCTGATCCAACGCGGCCGTCTCACGCTCGAAATTGCTCAAAAGTCTAGCCGCGGAGTCGGAGAGGTCTTGGAATGACCCGATTGTCGAGTTGAGGGCCGTTACCTTCTCTAATAAGTTGTAATATGTGTAGTCGAGTCGACGAGTGACGTCCGTCGCTAGCGATCCTATCGAGGAGAGGGCAGACCGTAGATACCTAAGGGGCGGATCATCAGCTTATAGCTCACGCATGATAGTCAATTGACTTACTCTTCACCCAGCTTCCGCCGCTTCTTCACCAGCTCCAGATCCTCCATGGATTGAATCTCCCGTCGTCGAATCGGCCCTAGCCGTTCATGCTGTTCGGGTGTATCCAGCAGACTGCCCTTTCGGCTACCACTGGTCGACTCGGAGCCCCAACGGGACCGCGTAGTCTCCCGAGTGTTGGGTCTCAGCAGCCCGTCATCGCCCTCGCGATCCTTCTCCCTTCCACCAGACCAGGTAGGCAGCAGCCCTCGCGCGCTGGCAGAGGATGCGAGATGACTCATGGGCCGAGGGAGACGGATCTCTCGTGACTTGCTATGCTTGTGTCGGTGGTATGGCTTGGGCCCTTCGAGGCCTAGCGGCTCAAGCGGTCGTACGGAAGGTCGCCGCGTGGACTCGTTCAGGGCGTCCGACGTTGATTCCTCGGTCGTACGGCGTACATGACGGGAGCGTCGGTCAGATCCGCGGGAGCCTGCAAACGGCTCGTCGGAGATTGGCCCATTGGGTCGCGGAACGGGAGAGCCATGGGTCAACGGGAAAGTAGCGGAGGAGGATCGAGTGGTCGATAAAGGCGGGGACTTGAGATGTGAGTCCATATTACCATGTTTTCGGTCAGGTTTGAAACATGGAGTATGTCGCGAGAGTATGCACCTTGAGGTTGGAGAGAGATTGGGATCCTGGGATGCGGAGAGATGTCATCACGCCAAGCCGTGCAGAGGCCGCTCTGCTGCGAGATCGATCGGCATTGACATTTGACATGCTAGATTTTGATCTGATTCTACCTTGGTTTTTATTGCAATCTATTGTTCATTGCAGACTAATCTTTACCCCCAAATTATACAATATACTCCAAAGGAGGCACCTAGAGGAGGCACCTAGAGGAGGCACCTAGAGGAGGCACTTATGTAGGAGATGCATACATGATGCACATGTGCCAGAGTAACATTCGTGTCGATATCAAACATTAGACTCGCGATAGAATCGATCTTTTGTAAACCACGCCCAGAAAACGCCAATGACCAGCCCTTCAACCGAGTCTCTCGGACAGAGATCGTAGGCCGTGTATATGCAGTGTGATCCCAGTGGACAGGGAAGTAGCTCATGAGTTGAGCAGCTTGTTGCGCTTCTCGCGGCGCTTGAGACGGTCGACCCGCTTCTGGTGCATCTTCTCGGCCATCTTCTCGTAGCGAGCCTTCTCCTCCTTGGCGGCTCTGCGGTCCTTGATGCGCTGGATATGGGCCTGGGGAGGTGGGGTTAGCAATTGTCCTCTTATAAGAGTGTAAGAAGGTGAAGTGTAGAGTGTAGAGTGTAATGGTTGCAGAATAAGCAGACAGCAGACTAGAACTCACCTGTCGCTCGGCCTCCCTCTCTTCCTTCATCTCGCGCTCACGTTCCTTCACGGCCTCCTGGTGCTTACGAGCTTCCACCCGCTTAGCGTACGAAGTCAGGCCCGCACTGGGGCGGAAGGCCTTCTTGCTGGAGTCATGCCAGTTTTTTCCTGTTTCGGGTCAGTCGGGAGAACGATCAGTGGGGTCGCGATCTCGGCCTCGGGGACTGACCGTTCTTGCGCATGCCCTTGGCTACGGCACCCGCCGCTGGCGCTGGCGCTGTCACCGGAGTCGTGGCAGTCTCAGTAGACATGGTATGCTGGGAGTCGTTTCGATGCAAACGTCCAAAGTAGACGGGAAGGGGAAATCCGGACGGGGCAGAAAAGAGACGAAGCCGTTCGCCGTAGCCAAATGAAATTTTCGCCCGCAGATTATCTGATCGAGATAACGGCCTTGGCGGAAGCTAGCAGCGAAAAAAAATGAACTTCGGCGCTTTCCTGCTCCACTACAGGTGTCCCTTCTCGCCGTCTTTCTCCATCCGGACTCCAGTTTTTTCAGGTCTTCTCGCTTCTGAAGGCCTTGGCATCGTCAGCTCGACAAATCGCTCGTCCTGCGTGTTACACCGCCCTCCTCGGTGCTTCGTTACCCCCACTTCCCTTCACGCCTGAAGGCCCGAACAAATCGCTCAACTCAAATACTCTCCGTCTCCGTTCCCCTCCCCTCTTTGCTTTCGTTTCCTCCGAATCATGCCCCTGCGATAGCCCGATACTCTTGGGTGACTGTTGGAAGCCTTGATGGCGGCGACCGAGCATGCGATCCCCGTCCGTGAACCGATGGAACTCCCATCTCTCCCGCCCAACCAAGGGTTGGAGGCGATGAAGGATATTGTGTTTGGCTCCGTAAGTGGTCTAATCACTCTGGGCTAGTAAATACAAGTGTTGACTGGACTCTCAGGCTGCTGGAATGGCAGGCAAGCTGATCGAATATCCCTTTGACACCGTCAAGGTTCGCCTTCAATCTCAACCCGCACACCTTCCTCTCCGATACACGGGTCCTCTGGACTGTTTCCGCCAGTCCCTCCAGGCAGATGGCATCAGGGGACTGTACCGCGGCATTAGTGCCCCCATGACGGGGGCGGCCGTTGAAACCAGCTGTCTGTTCTTCAGCTACCGCCTCATCCAGGATGCTCTACGCGCTACAGTCTATCCTGGAGTGGAACAATTGCCTTTCCCCGCCCTTGTGGCCTGCGGTGCTGCTTCGGGCTCTGTTACCTCGTTGGCACTCACGCCGATCGAACTCATCAAGTGCAAGATGCAAGTACCCGTCGAGTCGGGACATAAAGCCCCCGGTCCCGCCGCCCTCATCGCGACCGTTTTCCGACAGGAAGGACTTATTGGATTCTGGCACGGCCAGCTCGGCACTCTCATCAGAGAGACTGGAGGCAGTGCGGCCTGGTTTGGTGGCTACGAGGGAGTCTCATCCCTCTTCCGGAAATACAACCCGTCTCATTCGCATTCCACCGACTCCCTTCCCATCTGGCAGCAAATGGTCGCTGGAGCCACGGCAGGCATTAGCTACAACTTTTTGTTCTATCCGGCCGACACTGTCAAATCGCGCATGCAAACGGAGGACATCTCACGCCTTCCGGCCAACGGGGAGCGACAGACCTTTTGGAATGTCGCTCGGGCCGTGTGGAGGCAGCAGGGGCTGAAGGGAATGTATCGCGGCTGCGGGATCACCTGCGCACGCTCGGCTCCCAGCTCGGCATTTATCTTCTCCGTTTACGAAGGATTACGATCGTATTTTGGATGATTTGAGACTGATCCGTGTTGATGTGCATATACCTCGGTCCTTGTTCTGCTTGATACCCTTTCCCGATATACCAATACTCGCCTCTCCCGGCTACTCCCCGGCTACTACCTATGAACCTGTTGCACGATGCAAAATGTGTCCGACAGCGCTCGATGTCGTTTACCCTCACCTTTCGACACCTTGAAAATTCTCACATCCCTCCTGTTTTCTTCTCTCCCTTTTCATCACCTATGTCAACCTGGACTCATCCGGTGACTATCTCTTCCCTGCTTCTCAAGGCCCAAACCTCCTCGACTACGTAGAGCTCTCTGCTCGATTCTCATAGATCATGTCTATATGGAGACCCATCTGCTGGGCGTCTGGTTGCTTGAGATTTGCGTTGGATATAGAACAATCGGTCTGAACATAGAATCCCACATACATCTGGCTTTCACGATATTATCATTGAGCCTCCTTTCCTGCCACGGCGACGATGCTCATCTCGCCGTGTCCACCTTCGGCTGCGGCATTTAGGTAGTCCTGCACGGTCATCGCCAGCCCTCGCTCACTTAACAGGTCCTCACCTTCGAGTGTCCCCCGCAGCAAGGGTCCGTTCATGCCCCCGTTCAACTCCCATACCTGGTTATCCTTCTGCACGAATGCTACAAAATGGTGGTGATTCTCATCCCGCGGCGATGGGGCCGTCGTGGATCCCGAGACAGCTGCCTCCATATGTGCTTCCTCCAGAAAAGCGGAATTGTACAGCAACTCCGCCCTCTCGGCGGGAGCCAGCTCGATCGCCCGTTGTCGAAGGATATCCAACTCGGATCCCGGCGTGAGATATTTCCCATCCAGATTAAACACACTATGTAGCAAGGCCATCAGACCACACGCATGGCCGATCGTCTGTTTCATCCACATGACGGGTTCATCTGCGCCAGACCCCTGATACTCCGGTATTGTGGGTATCGTGGCTGAGCGGGCCGCGAGATAGATGGGCCTGTCTGCGAGGAGGATTAGAGCACGGATGGGACGTGGGATCCATGCCAGGAGCTCGGGAGATGTGGATAGTACATCGTGAAAGGAGAGACCCGGGTCGAGCCCCAGGTTCGAACAGAGATGCAACAACACCTCCGGGTTATTCTCTAAGCCGAGTTAGGGGGGCATTGATAGGAAGGT
Organism: Penicillium silybi; assembly: GCA_027569585.1. Lineage (NCBI taxonomy): Eukaryota > Fungi > Ascomycota > Eurotiomycetes > Eurotiales > Aspergillaceae > Penicillium > Penicillium silybi. The sequence goes on from JAPDFI010000011.1 coordinate 228,565, forward strand.
GGAAGGAAGTTACCGAGAGGAATGAAGGTCTTGCGACCGTTGACGACCTCTGCCCGTGGAATCGACATGTTGTCTGGAGAAGTGAGGTTTCCTACTCGAGCGGGGCAGTCAGTCTCGTAGGGCTGAATCATCCCTGCTCTCGTCTTCCTCTTGGAATCGCGTACGTCCAGCTCATCCATTGCCGCAGTCCCTATCCTGTCAATGTCTCCAATGCTACAGCTTCCGAGCTAAAGAACCGGTTCCTGGAATTTCCGAAAGCTCTCGGAGGAACTTGATCCGTGACGGGCGGGGAGCGCTAAGCTCAGGGTCCTCAAGAAGCTCAAGATACTCGTCTCTCAGCCCTACAATGATGCAGAACATGATAGTCATCCGTGTGCAGCTTCACTCTTCTCCTATGCCATGGGTCTTCTACCGGGAGCAGGGATCATGACTTTGATTGGAAAGTGGCTTAGAGTACAGTATAATTAAAACAGTGGAACTATAGAGATACAAAAGCTTAGGTTATCCAGGAAATATCAGATAGATGGAATAGATGATAGAAATATCGGTATATTCATGTCAATGCTCATACCTCCGAACATGAGTCGGCATATTCGTATCCCCGAAACTTGATATCTCCAAATATCCACATCCAGTATCCACAGAATCGTGCATCTCAATGCGAGCGTAAGCAGGAAATGCATTCGAGCAGGGACGGTGGCACGGAATATCGTTCATTCTATCAAGAGCCAGCAGCAGATCGAGTATCGGCAAAGGTGGTGCGAGGGTATGACCAAGTTGACCCTAGGTCATGTAAGCCCTTTGTTGAGAATGGTTTTGCAGGTGCTAAGTATCTCTCTATAGGACGAGAGTGTAGTCTACATCACCGATGGACGGGCCGAGTGGGTGATCTCATTGGGGCAGAAGCTCGAACTGGACAGTCCGCGCGTCTGGAAGTATCTCGGGGTGACGACGTTCATGGACGATACGGAAAATTGATAAAAGACCAGAGGTGCATGGCTCGCTGGTAATTTCCGGTCATCATGAGACTTTTTGCCATTGACTCTCGACCCTGTAGCCACCTATTATTTCTAAACTAGTTCTCGCCGGGAAATTTGAGCCAGGCTATCAACTCCCCAGATCCACGCCTGCTCTGGCGCAAATCCACTTCCGGGGCCGACTAGATCTGGGAAAAGTGGTTCAAGCGGGACGTTCATGTCATGGCCCGAGAGTACTGCGTGCAATACGTTAGATTGTTAGATTGTCCTTGGGAGAAACATGCAACACACCTTGGTCAAAGTCGTAGAGGGCTTGTGACATGGCCGGATCTTGTATGTAGTTGAAGATATTTCCCTCGTTCGGGGGTTCATCCTGGCCACTTTCGATTATGTCTTGTGTAACCTGTTCTCTAGAAGCACCAACTTGAGACACTGACTGTCCTTCAATTCCGGATGTCAGCATCTCTTTCAACTCTTTTTCCATGAGCAGCCTGGTCAATCTCTCCAGTATCTCCAGACTCTGTGCAGCGAGAGTGGAATGAGAACGCGACTTCAAATGCGCCTGCATGCTGAGGAGTCGACGTAGGCCCGTCTTGGATTGATAAGACTGTGGAGCCAAGGGCTCAATGCTTGTCAAGATGCAGAGCATGACACCCGCAGTAAATGTATGGATCCCGATGAACGCTGCTGCGTAGGTATCAGCAGCGAGGGAGAATACGGAAGTCATTTCAATCTCAGAGGTACTCAGAGCCGCATCTCGACAGGCCTGTAGAGACAGACGCAGAGGGTTCCGGGCCGGATGGGTGTCGTCAATCTCGGAATCGGTGGGAGGAATCGTCTTGTACGCAAGCAAGGGCCGGTTTACAAGGATTTTTGCGTTGTCATAGGCAAGTTTGAGGGCGAGTGCTTGAAGCTGATATATGTGACTTTCAAACTTTGGACCAGAGGCACCAATGTCGCGGTCCATCTCCTCCGCTGAGGTGTATGATGGACCAAGAATACTAGAGTTGCTCAGCTGTAGCAAATCAGGTATTTCAGCATTCCATCTTCGCAGTCTGTCATCAAGAGCAGACACTTTGCGAATAAGATTCTGAAGACCAGAAGAGCAGCCTAACCTGTCTTGCTGGATGTTCCCCTTCAGCGATCCGAGACCGTACAGGTCGGTGAGAATGTCTTTGATGAGAACCGACAGCTTTGACATCAAATATTTGTAGGAGAGAAGACTGGCCGGATGCTTATGTGTTGAATCAAAAGATGCAGACGACTGCCCGGGAGCAGACTTGGCCAGCGGGTCCAATAGCTCCACATCACAGTCTGAATCCTTGATACTATGCGGATAGCCATAGGACATGGAGCAGAACGTCTCAATCTCATAGATGGCCCACCAGCAGCGCTTCCTGGTCTCGTACTGCCGATGCCATTCCGGTGACACTGATCCTGTATGGGGAAGCTTCCGATGCAGATTCAAGGCCTGGGCAATTCGCAATCCACAGCCACATACAGGCCATGCCAGCTCGGGATGACCGTGGTAGAGGTAATAAGTCCCCAGCAAGACGCACGTTTGAACCGCCTCTAATGATCCCAACGAGGCAATGTCGAGCACTTTGGCTCGGATTGTCGACAAGATCTTACTCTTGAGATCTGCTGGAGATATGCCATGAGTCTCTAGTAGCTGCTGCCGATGTTTGCCCGTATATTGTAATGCAATCGCAATGACCACAAGGAACGTACTGATAAATCCGGGATTCGAGTACGTCTCTGCTAGCGAGTCCCTGGGAGAGTCGTACATTTGCTGCCAGGTTTGCCGGAAATCATCTTGGTGGAAAATCAGCATGAACCAGTGTATCCGGTCAAAGTAGGTGTCCACCAGCAGAGATGCCACTTCACGCGATGGAAATAGTGAGACCAGCTCCGCTGTTGCTGCTCGTGGCCCTTGTAGCCCAGGAGTTGGAGCATGTGGTCTCGGCCGAGTTCCAGTTCGACGTGGGTTGCTTGCTTCGGGATTATCTAACTGATGCAGTCTTTGACCGCCAGGCAATGCCGTGGTCATTGATGTGTCAGGGGTAGTGGAGTTGTGAAAGTGGAATGCCTTGATCGTATCAACAGCTGTTACAACCATTTGTTGTCGATACATACCCCTTCCACTAATGACATGGTCGAACTGGACCAAGGCTGCTCAGTGATATGGCCATCATCGTCCGTTCGTGAATTTCGTTTGCGCTTGGTGCTATGTCTCTGATCAATCTGCGGTGTCTGGACCACGCGCCATTGATCTGCTGTCTGGCAGTGGACCCCGGCACGGACACATAACGTGCATGGGCGTTGAATGTCGCACTATCGGGTCAGCGAGGATTTGAAAGGACAAAAGAGGAAAGAAAAGAGGGTATTCATACCTTGAGTTTCTGACGACGACACCTTTGGCATGCACTGCCTACTTTGGAGCGCCCGGTTTGTGACGCCATCCCGAGTGTTGCGGTAGTTTGAAGGGCAAGGAATGAGATCCCGAAAAGGAAGTGATTCCGGTGGAGCCGAGGACAGAGTTTCTTCGTTGCCTCACCGAACAGGCGACAGCCTCTGTTTGGTAGTTATTGGAAAGGTGTAAAACTCAGGATAGCAGGAATACAAAGTATATAAACAGTCTACAGCCCTGTGAAGTGATGCGACCTGTTGCATATTTGGTCTGGCTGTGTGTCAGTGCTAAAGGGTGTCAAAAAGAGGAAGTCATTCCACCGGAAGCGACACGAGTATAGAAAACTATAAAAGGCACACCGTCACTCCATCCTGGCAGGATAGATCTACAAGCGCAGATTGAATAACAACACAACAATACACAACATGTCTGCTGAAAACACCATCACGGTGACGCTGTCGCAGCTCGCCAAGATGATCGATCACTCGCTGCTACACCCAACCATGACCGACGCCGACATCCTGGCGGGCCTCAAGATCGCCAGGGAACAAAATGTCGCCACGGCCTGCGTGAAGCCCTACATAATCCCGCTAGCCAAGCAGGAGCTGGCTGGCACCGACGTCCTGGTGTGCCCGGTCATCGGCTTCCCCCACGGCAACAGCACTACCGAGATCAAGGTGCAGGAGGCCGCCGCCGCTGCTCAGGCCGGCGGGCAAGAGATCGATATGGTTGTTAATATCGGCAAAGTGCTAGGTGGGGACTGGGAATACGTCACCCGGGAGATCAACCAGATCAACCAGGCCGTCGTGCGCCACAATGCAATTCTCAAGGTGATCTTTGAGAACGACTATCTGCGGTCCCACCATATCGTCCGACTTTGCGAGATCTGCACCGAGCTTGAAGTTGCATTTGTCAAGACCTCCACCGGTTACGGATTTGTCAAGCAGCCAGACGGATCCTACAACTACCTCGGGGCGACGGTGTCGGATCTAAAATTGATGCGAAAGCACTCGGGGCCCAAAGTCCAGCTTAAAGCGGCGGGTGGTGTTCGAACGCTCGACGACTTGCTTCATGTCATGAGTCTGGGAGTGACGCGGATTGGAGCCACGGCAACGGTGGCCATCTTGGACGAGGCAAAGAGACGCGGTATTGGCAAGGAGCCGGTGACGGTGACCTTTAAGCCCATGCAGGAGAAGGCCGGAGGGTATTAAACTGTAAATCAGGGTAATAGCACAAATCTATCGAGTAACAACGTGATGCTATTCAGAACGACATGAATCGACGCTGGCTTGCATACCAAAATCATTCCAACTCCTTCATAGTGGGGAAGATAGGCTGTAACCAATATTTGCATGCCTACAGCACCGTACAAGCCATTGGGTAATCAACTGTTACATAGTTTTAGTCTCAGACAATCATTTGTTTTGAGAGTACTTTCAATTGTGCTTTGAAATTCCTGTGGACCGTGTACCACGCCATCTTATTCTTCTCGGTCATAGATGGTAATTACCTCGACTCTGCCACGGCTGCAAGTATCAGCAGCAGTTCCTTGACGTGCTTTACACATCATCTTGGATTGGGCTCATTTTGTTTTGCGTGAGATTTGTTGGGCCCGGTGAATTCGATCAGATGGCAGCGAGAGAAGCGGATCCGAAGCTACTGTGTGTACTACGGTCCACTCACATCGAGGCCCACTCAAACCAAGTATTTGAAGCAGGGGCATCTCCTGAGCAGAGAGGGAATTCCTAGTGTACCTAAGTGCAAGTCGAGCTTATTAGCTCGAGTCTTGATGTTGCTCGAATAATCATTCGCCATCCCCATATATATAAATCAATTGAACAGATCCCAACTTTCTTTTCTTCATTCTCACATGGGGCTACCACCCGTCTCGTGGGACTAGGGCTCGTACTAGGACTCAGGCACTGAGCACGTCTGATCCCAGGTCCGAGTATATTCCCACCTCACAAAGGTTGAGATCAGGCCACTATGACGCACTCGAAATGACAATCGGCCACACGTGACAGAGATTTGCACACGCAATGGACGAAGACGGGTGTCATCAAGCTGAAGTCGGCCGATTATTAGCAATAACCGTTTCAAATATTTATGCAAATCAGTCGGGGCCGAAAGTATATTCGGGCTGGGCAGGGCGGGGTAGCCTCAATGCCATTGGCGTAGACAGGATGATGAACGCTACTTCTGCAGTGTTATGCATTGTACGCAGCGTCGAACAGGAGTTTTTCTTGGATCTGGGATCTGGCCTCGCGGGGGTCGCGAGCCTGTTTCGGGATCATCCACCACCGACATCATCGATCGACCAAATCTCATCTTTTGCGGAAATATTCATCAGCGAACCCCGCATCACGCCATTGTCCGGATCAATTCTACGAGAGCGATCCCTTGTATATGTAGGGAGGGTGCTATAAGAACGGGGGGTTGCACATGGATACCCGAAGTCATCCAACTATACTTACGCAGAATAGAACACGCTGATACGCCCCTACGCGCCCTTCCCACGAAAACTCCCATACATTGACACATTCCCACCATGTCCGCTCCAATTCCCGCCCGGAACTTATATCTCGGTCAAGCCCGTGCCACCAAGACGGTCGAAGATTGCATGTCCATCTACGACAAGTGGGCCGCCACATACAACGACGAGGTCGGAGACGCAGCTCAAAGCTACGTTGCTCCTGTCCTGGTTGCCCAGGCTGCTATTAAATACAATTCATCCACCAGCCCTGCCAACAGCGTCATCCTAGATGCCGGATGTGGAACCGGGCTCGTGGGACAGGCTCTTTCAATTGCCGGTGCTAAGGCAATTGACGGCATTGATCTGTCCGTCCCCATGCTCGATGTGGCCCGGAAGACCGGAGTCTACCGAAACCTTGATCAAACAGATATGAACCGTCCCATCAATCAGGCAGACTCTACATACGACACAGTGGTATGCGTCGGCACTTTCACTCTCGGTCACGTCGGACCTGACCCTGCCCTGAGAGAACTCGTCCGTGTGACCCGGAGGAAGGGCATCGTGGTGGCCACCATCCTCGAAGAGATTTGGGCTCCGGGAGGATTCAAAGATGAAGTCGAGAAGTTGGAAGCGGAAGGACTGGTGAACGTGGTCTCCGAGGGCCTTATAGATTATGTAAAGGGACACGGCGACAAGGCAGTGCTACTGATCCTAGAAAAAACCCGCGCCTGAATGATTGAACGACCCAACGCGACATATCAACCGGATGCGACATGCGATCCCAAAGCAACTGTTTCCAACAAACCCAAACTCCCGGTTCGGCTTACCCCAAGCGACGACGGTTCAACACCCTCGGCCACCAACCCAAAGCGACGACCCTTTTGCAGCCCAGTTCGGATTCGTGACGGATCTCCTTTCTAGAAATTCAGAATGTAAATACCTTAAACGTCTTACGCCAGGAGTTGCAATTTCATGCAATGAATACCTTTCGTACTGATATGCAGACGGCTCGAGTCGAGACTAATAGAACTAGGTAGTTCTCTATCTCAGTGTTTCTTATTGCGTCACTGTTTTGCAATTTATACAGTGGATATTCTGTCCAATATATATTCTTCTACCCTGAAGATCATTGATATCTGCTGTACTTCTATGATTGATGATCGATCTAGGTTCTTAATGGTAGACTTTTAGACTCGGTTGAATGGAGCATATGTTGACTGGCCATTTAGCTCACGTCAAGACTATGATTATTTCGTCTAAGCTCATGCAGCTTTGATATACGAGGCACGTTGCATCCGAGTACAATGATAGCTGATATCGCGATAAGCACACCCCGCCTCCAACGCCCCGCAGACTTCTGCTTCTACTTCTCTCCCTTCTCTTCTCTCTCTTTACTTCTACCATGCCTCCGATCACCAGCACCGTCACAGCCCAAGAGCTGGAGATCCTCTCCACCAAGGCCATTGAGGCCAAGGGCCGGGCCTACTGTATGTCCCACGCCCTCGTTCTTTCACGGCGCTAACCCTTCCAGGCCCGTACTCCAAGTTCCGCGTGGGCGCATGCATCCTCACTGCGTCTGGCGAGTTCGTGGTCGGTGCGAACGTTGAAAACGTCGCGTATCCCGTTGGAACCTGCGCGGAGCGTGTCGCGTTCGGTACCGCTATTGTATGTTGTCCATGGTATCCAAGGGTATCTCTATGCTAATGAATCCCAGGTGGCGGGCCACAAGGAGTTCAAGGCTCTTGCTGTGTCCACCGATATCAAGCCTGGCGCTTCACCGTGTGGAATGTGTCGGCAGTAGTATGTTCTATTGCTTGCTATCTACTTGGCTTGGACTGACTTGGATTAGCATTCGCGAGTTCACTACCCCTTCGTTCCCGGTCTACATGTATGACGGCGATGGTGCGTACAAGGTCATGACCATGGGCGAGGTACGTATTCATCCTATTCTATTTGATTGCAGCCATTGATTGTCTTCCAGCTGCTGCCGGACTCGTTTGGCCCAGAGGACCTGCCCAAATAAGTGGGATGTTTGGAACGAGGTAGGACCTAGTACGGAGAAAAGAATCGAATCAAAGATCCCGCTGTTGAGCATAATTCAAAGCAAATAAATCATCAAACAAGTCTCTATATCTTCATCCGCATCTGAAATACGGGATCAAGCTAGGAGAGGCAAGGCCCTCCAGCGACATATGCAATACATCAAAAAAGCCCAAAAGGTCACGCTCTCGTAATGTCACATCAATATCCCAATCACATCAAATTACATTCCAACTGCTCACCTCCATTGGGGCATCTACGCCTCGTCGTCCTCTTCGAATTCATCCGCACCCAGCAATTCATCCTCGTCATCCACCACGTGAGTATAGTCACCCCGACGCGCCGCAAAGGAGCCCCGAGTATTGTACGGTCGCTGGTAGCCCCGGCCGCGAGTGCGCATGAAGCCACTAACACTACGCCACAGACTGGTGGCTAGCAATGGAAGCGCCTGAGCCACTGCCACGATACCGGCGACGATGGCCACCGGCACTGCAACCAGTGCCGAGTCCCGGGAGAAGAGGCCTTCGCTAGTGACGGAGCCACCCTCACCCAGCCGGATCTGTCCGAACTTGCCGTCCCACTTGTTGTAGACGTAGTAGCCGATTCCGGCGGCCACAGCAATGGGTATCACGATGGCGAAGAACAGACCCACTCCGCTGATGCTGTGCTTCTTCTCAAACTCTTCCTCCTTGTTGGGGCATGGCCGCGGCACCACCTGGTCGTATCGCCGGCCGCCCTCACAGGTTGACTGCGGAATCTTACGGTAGCCGGTGGGTTCCCAGTACTCGACCATTTCGGGGTCATTCTTGCACTGCTCGCTGTGGTCTGGCTTGGGTAGTCCTGCCACAAGGCCACAGCTGCCGTCGCTCTGCATCTCGTAGTTGAAATCACTAGATTTGGTCAGTCAATCGGAATCTCATCATGTATGCTGTCGGGTACTTACCATTCAAAGTCTGCTCGAGTGCACTCGCAGTTCGCGCCGACCCGGTGAATGTGTGGCTCTCGCCAGTTGACCCAGCACTGTGCCTCGGGCTTCTTGCGGTGGTACTGCTCGACATGTCCGAACAAGCAGACGTCGTCTCCCTGCGCCTCCAGCGCAGGGTGCTTGGGTGTCCACAGGTAGTAGTCTTTGCTTTCATCCGCGTCTTCGTCCAGTTCGCACTCGCGGTCCCAGATGCCGCTGAAGTCAAGGCTGATCGTGGCGAACTTGTTATCGGAGGACTTGGCGTCTTTACCCCACAACAGGAAGCGTTTCGATGTGTCGGAGGGCACGGTCGAAATATCATCAATGATCATGTCCTTCTCCGAGAATTGGAACTCAATCCATGTAGCACCCTCATCTAGGCTGTAGTGGATGACATTGGTCGGCTGCAGCTCGCGAACAAGCACAATCAGAGATCCGGCGTCACCATACTCAAACAGGTGCCGTCCCTTCTTGACATTCTTCCAGGTGATACCACCGTCTCGGCTCAAGAAGGTATCGGCGTCCTCGGCACTGGAGAGATATTCACCCACGTTACCCATGCCGATCATCATGCCGATGGCAGATCCGGAGTAGAAGGTATCACTGGGATCTCGACGCTCTGTATAGCCGTGGAGGTGTAGTGCACACTTCTCGGTGCCCTGGCCCTTGGTGACGGAGCAACCGAACTTCTTGCCTTCGGCATCCTCCAGGGGCGGTGCCAGCAGCGCCCACTGGCCACCGTCATTGTGAGTGATCATAGAACGCAGCTTCTTGCTTGCGCCCTTGTCCTGCACCTCCTTAATGTTTCCGACAACGTTGGCGAGAGCGACGCCTTCGAGACCGGCCATCTTCTCGAAATCCACATAGCCGCCGTCGTTGACGTTCAGCCCTTGAAGACTGAGGGTAAAGTAGGTGCCATTGCTGTTGCTCTTGACCAAGGAACCATAGCTGCGACCCTTCTCCGTGCTGATCACCACCTGCAAGAACAGAGCATAATTGGAGCCGCGCAGTGCGGTGTACTGATTGACGTCGACATTGACGGGGAAGTGGGCCTGGGCAAATGTCTGTCCATCCATGCTGGTGCTGACATTCAAGAACTTGTGCTTTTCAGTCGGGAAGGTAGCCACGACGAAGAACTCGTTCATCGTCACGAAGTGGGCAATGTTGTCGTTGATGACCTCCGGGCTTGCAAACCAGTCTTCCTTGGTGTTGCTAGAAACGAGCTGGCGGTTGTTCTTCCGATCTTCCTCAAAGTACTGCTCGCAAAGAATGAGCGATTCACTGTTCTCCCGGCCATCATGATATCCAAATTGACACTGGTCGACACCACGAAGCATCTTGTGCCACTCGTCACCACGATTCTTCGTGTACCACGCAGTGTAGGTGCAGCTGGCGCCCTCACACTCGTCATTGCCGACCCAGATCATCCAGTCGATGTGTTTCTCGTGGAAGGACAAGGGGAACGTCGACATCGACTTGGTTGGTTTCTTAAACTTGTCAAACTTTGCTCCGCGGTTGACCGTTGACCAGGCATCGTAGCCGCTGGTCAGGAAGTAGGCTCCATCAACGTAGTGAGGATGAGGTGCGATCGCTACAATGTCCTCGCCTTTGAGCGCCTTGGGCTGTTCCCAGGTCTCGCCGTGGTCTTGCGTCACATACAACTCTTTCTTGTTTGTAAGCATGAAGATGGTCTCGTCATCGCCTTGGTTACTCGTCTGTCGCTCAAGATAGAAGTATTCCTTGTACTTTTTGGTGTTCAGGCTCGTGACGGAAAAGTACTGCGGCTCGCCCGCGCGGACTTTACCATCGGCAATGGGAGGTGGAGAGCCGGTGGAGTCTCCGCATGATCTTTCAATATCTTTGTCGAGGTTTTCTCCGCCATCACGGATACACACGTTTCCGGGAATGAGTCGCCAGCCCGAGGGCCCCTTGTAGGTGTCGCTAGGGTCCTTGCATTTGCCCGACGGGGGCGTCAGGGGAACGGCTGGGACACACTCCTTGCCATCTTCGCTGAGCTTGAAGTTGTAGTCGCATTCAAAGTCCTCGGCGGAACACGTGCATCGCTCAAAGGTAGGCGGTTTCATCTTGAATTCTTTCTTCATGAAGCAGTCCGCGTCCGGATCACGTCGCTGGTAGATCTGCTTATGGCCCATGAGACAATCCGCTTCTCCCTTCTCGTTCTTGCGAGCGATCCAGGGCTTGATGTCGTCGTCGGTACATTTGCGCTCGTGAAGACCATCGAAATCAATCGAGTATACGACAACGCCCTTGCCGGTGGCGCCGACCAGCATAAATTTCAGACTCGTCGCGTCCGGAGTGGTCGTGAGATACATTGGCTTGATCGTCTCCTTCAGCTCAATGGGTTTCTCCCACTCCTTGCCGTGGTTGAGAGAGTATTGAACCTCGTTGGTCTTCCCATCGCCACTGACAGCCACAATCACGCCGCCTTGATCACCAAATTCGAAATGATGCGGGCCCTTCAGCGCATGGCGCCAAGTGAGACCAGCGTCGTCGGAAACATAGAGATCACCGTCGGTGTATGCCTTGAGATAGTCGCCTGTATTGCCCACACCCATGACCAGACCTGGTGCAGGGCTGGAGAACATGCGACGCAAAGTCGGCAACTCACGCAGTGCATCGTAGGTGGTCATTGAATGGAGATGCAGTCTGTCGTCGCCAACTTTAAGATCCTGGAAGGTTCTGCCGTCATCGAAACTGATGCTGGTAACAACCTTCTTCTCCGTTCGATCGGACTCGAGAGCGTCTTTCCAGTTGTCGACGGTGTTGACAATGACAATGCCCTGAATATCAGTGACCTTCTCAAAGTCCACCAATCCGTCCTTGTCCCGGTTGGTGTGTTCGATATTAGGGGTGAAGTAGGTTCCGTTGGAATTGGACGTGAAGAGCACACCCATGCGATTGGCGTCCCATGTTGTCTGCACATCCACCTGGAGACTGTAGTTGGTGCTTTCCAGCAGTGTATACGCGTCCTCCTCGATCCGGTGGCCACCAAATTCCACGCGGTGCCATTCGTGAGAGTCGTCGCTCACGTAGAGAGCCTGTTCGATGGTGCTCGCCGACTGAAGCCCAACGACCAAATACTTTTTGACGGAGCGAATCAGGATCTGTCTACCACTGACAGGCCGTCCCCGATCCAGGTTGATCTCGGTGCCGTGCGCGTCATCGCGGAAGTAGTTGTCCGAATAAACCAATCGTTCGGTCATGTCAAAGGGACTCCGCATCCCGGGGGCCACACAGATAACCCGATCCCCAATTGTATCCAGCACGTCGATGTCCTGCCCGAACTCCGGAGTACCCGCAGCCCACAGACATTGCAAGAATGCGCCCTCCAGAGTGTTGTGGGTCTTGAAATCATCCGTTGTATAGATGGTGACCATCAAGCACGGGAAAGACGAGCAATCCTTGCCATGGAAGATCACCTTGCTGGGGTCCCAACCACTGAACGCCAAGGGAGCAGTCCGTCCTAGCCTCAAAATCGGCTGAGCGCCCGTGGTAAACGGTTCCCAGGTCTTGCCTTGGTCGGTGGTAACCCAGTGGGTGGTACCCTCGCTAAGAGCGTATGCGCGATGCTCCTTGTCATGTGGGTGTCTCCAGATCACGGCGACCTGACCTTCCATCTCGCCATCGGCGCCCTTGATAACCTCCCAGTCATGACCTCCATCAAATGAGATGAGTGCATTCTGCTTGAGGGGGTCTCGCCAGACGATCGTGTTGCTGCTGTCGAAGTAGAACAGGTCGGAGGGCGGGCTGTCGAATTCCGTCGAGGACACCTTGGGTTTGTCCCCCTTTGCCGCGGCCGGATCTGCGGCGAATGCCAGCAGAAGCCCGGCCACGAGCAACAACCACCGAGGGATCATGACCGCTGATCCTTAGGCATCTGAATGGGTGGTGACGTTGGTTTGAGGAGCCGCCTAAAGTAGCGGGCCGAGCCGGAACGATGGACGGGGATAGGATGGGGGAAGGGGGGGAAAGAAGCGAGAAATTGTCGAAAGGAAAAAAGGTATTCTGCCCAAAACGCAGGTCACGCAAAGCGCAAAGAATCGAGATGGCGCGAAAGAGATGACGGAGCTGCGTGTCCTCAGCCTGGGGAGCTCCCCTGTCACGTGCGGCTTATCGGCTATCGTATAGTTCACGCGTTCCACGGTTCTTACGCGGAGATCAATTGACGGGTATAGATGTAAAGAATGATTATGTACGAGCCTCCAATGCTTGCATTAAAAGGCTCTGTAGCAAAGGAAATTCTATATACAGGGCACTCCGAACTCGATAGATACAAGAATGACGGAGCGAAGCTCCCAAGATCCGACACCAAACCCACGCTGCAATGCAGAGACCGTCCTCCTCAGAAAGAGGCCAATTGAAAACAAAAAGCTCGCGCGCTAAAGAGTGATATAAATGTAGACCCCAGAAGAGGGGAAAGAAAGAGATGTCAGGATATAGGAGATTTTAGACTCGCCGTAGGAGCTTCCGCCACATTTTCTTCACCATGCCTTGCTCATCCAGATCGGAATCCCAAATATGTTGACTGCGATCTGCTGGCGGCAGCGCCGCCAATTGTAACGGGTCCTCTTGGCGTGACTTTTGAGATGGTGTGGGAGACTCGGTGCGTAGATCGGGTCGAGTCAAGGTCATCTTGAGGGTCATCTCGCGATTGCCCGGTAGTCGCTGCGGACCGCCCTTCGACCCGGGTAGAGATGATTGACGTCGTTGCAATAATGATGGGTTTTCAACTGACGGTCGAGGGCTTTCACGCATCTGTGATTGCAGATGTGGCGGCGTTGGCGGTTCTTCGAACGAGCCGCCGGGACTACCAATCATAGTCCCGTCGTCTTCTTCAAAAAAGGTCCCGACACACTCCGGGGACATGGTCACCGACTTCGGGGTACTAGGCAGCTCTGGGGCGACATTCTCCTTGTTCTGGTCCAAAGAGGGGAAACCAAACTCAATGGCCTCGTCGAACTTCTGTGGAGATGCCAGATAAACTCGCAGTTTGAGACGAGCATCCGGGTCCTGATAGTACTGGGCTCCAGGATCAATGCTCGAGGTGGACGATCTTGGGGCGTGGGAGGGTTGATGACGAGATGCCGGGCGGGAAATGGAGCGACGGGTACTGGCAATGGGACTCAGGGGCGGAACGGACGGACTGGAAGGCAGCGGACGAGGAGGCACCGAGGCCGTTGGTCGATGCCTCAAGGCATGTGTAGAGATAGAAAGGGACCGGCGAAAGGAGCGGCGAGGGCGAGATTTCAACCTGCCGGCGGCCGAATCGGCCACATGGGCGTGGTACTCGTCCAGGGATAGGTCCAGATCTCCGTCCTCATCGAGCCAGCGGAAGCTGTCGTAAAAGGACTGATCCATCCTGGGGTCGGGTTCGTCGTCGGATTCCGAGTCAGAGTCGTAAAAGACGGTGGATGGTTGGGCCACGGGCAAAGTGGCTTCCGAGGGGTGACTGTCGTTGGACTGACGGCGACCCCGATTATTGGGTCGACTATAGAACGCCTCGTCCGCAGTGTCGAGGATGAGACTCTCTCGATAGGCGCGGCGAAGACGGATCCGTTCCTCCGGGGAGAAAAGCTTTTGTTGGAGCTTAGCGGGGAGAGAATGAAAGCATTGCGAGTCCGCCTGGGCGACCAGGTAGGCCAAACGTAAGGAGTCGGGTTTGCGAAGTTTTTGAGGTGACTGTCTGTTTCTCTCCGGACGATGCTTCCTCGAAGTGGTCGAGGGGTTGCGCAGTGCACGTTGGTGGAGGCCGGGCCCAGGACGAGCGTTCCGATAGGAGCGGCCGTGATAGTTCGTGGAGAAGGGGGAACTAGGATCGCTCTGGGCTAGCCTGATGCGCATTCGCTCGACATTCGAGAAGAACTGCGTTCGAGTCAGCGAATTGAACGATGGGGCAAGTGGAGAAGTGAACTAGTCCGGCCAATGTAGAGGACCGAGGACAGCGCCCTGGATGGATAGTGCGGATGATGGTGGCCTCCACTTTGGCCAATGTTCTTTGGGGTTTGCATTCAGGGGTAAAAACAGCCAGAATTGAGTGGATACTCGAGTGGAGAGGGTAAGGATTTGCAAGGGTGTTCAAAGAAAGTGTGGGCTCGTCGCGCTTGGACCAAAAATTGATGTGATGGTCTGCGAGACTATCGAGCCGACTATCGGTCCACCAGCAAGGGGAGGGGAAATGGGCAAAGGGAAATAGGGAAATGCGTTCACACGATGTGTGATGTGCGATGTACATACCTTTCGTCTCACCGCTGGAGGCAAAGACTCAAACTCCTCCACACTGGCCGCAGGGAAGCGCATGGCCATCCGATCTCGGTCTCGAGTCTTGATTTCGATTTCGATCTCGATTCAATTTCCTTGGCGTATAGTGCCGTACGTATCAGATAGCTGAGTGTGGCGTTCAATTGTTCAATCGTTCAACAACGGTGTTGAAGTTCGAGGAGACGTGAAAGAAGATGCAAAAGGTGCGGGAGCGGCTGTATATATAAAGATGCAAGACGGCAGGGATTAAACCCCTCAAGTGGGTGATGAGTGATTGGAGCCAGCGGTTCTACATGTCCTACATGGATGTGCCAGTCCCCGGTATCAAAGAAAAGAGCACAGACCTCGATGTGACGACCAGATCTATTTGGAGACCTGTCACTTTACGCGCCCCCTCAGTGGAGATGCGCATGGGCCGATCTTGGTCCTCGTTGGCTCCCAAGTACGAGTTCTTTTCTATCTGTTTCTTTGTGACCCGTCATGAACCCCTCGATCTAAACCGGTTCGCGTTCATTGTTCATCTCCTATTTATCCTTGTAACTATAGCCGAGCATTTGTATTACACACTTCCATAAGGTAGCTAGCCCTAAATCTAGCAGACGATCGGGTATGAGACCGGTCAATCCAGGAATCCGTCTTCGTATTTCGTCCGGTCGCTCCCAGCATAACGGATCCAGTCTCGTTTCCCCAAGCTTCCGTCACAGGTCGATCTGGTCATCGATGCCCAAGCAAGGGGCGAGTCGATGATGGTTTGTGACTGGTCATCTGCAGTGATCTCCACCGTTTGAGACCGACGCCAGCCCTATATCAGTGTGAACTAAAAGCCCGGGAAGACCTGAAACGGATCGGAGATATTCAGGGTCTAACAGTCGGTTCCTTTATGAATCCCGAGATTGAAGTAAACGCAAAAGCAAAGAAAAGGGGGGCAAAAAGAAGTATAGAATTACGGGATGAGCGGAAAACGGAAAACGGGTGACGGGTGAGCTGTCAGCCGCGTCACCGTATCGCACCCGGTGCGCTAATGCGCAGTCGAAGGAAGAGACCCGTAAAGGAGATTGATGAGATCCAGAACGAACGGGGAAAAGGTACGAGTCACAAATGCCTTCGCCAATGCCATGCAAGTGATTTATCCGTCAAATGGGATGACGCCCATCGTGCTGGTCTCTATACCGAAGTAGGCTTCCAGAATCTATCTACCTATTCAAAAAGCAAGCTTGGAATGCAAACAAAGAACCCGTTCCGTAGCCCTTTCTCAGACTCGTCAATTACAGTGCGTTCAGCACCTGCTGCATGGCCGGTGTGTTCGAGTCCTCGCGCCGCGAGACGTACGCCCGCACCTCCTGCACACTCAATTTGGCTTCGGGGCCAGCTCTGCTCGAACCGCCAGACCCACCCGTCGCTCCACTGGCAGCTCCTCCCCGTATACGCTCACGCAGCGCCTCTGCACCGATGACAAACAAACTGCCCACCTCTAGTAGCACGTCCAGCGCGCCACCGGGGCCCTTGATCTCCTCGTCGATGTCCCACGACTTGAGCATGTCCGCGTATTGCGTCATGTCCTTGGTCACCATCAAGCCACCGGGTCCGCTTACCGAGAACCGTTTGAAATGCTCCAGGAGCAGTCCGCGCGTCCCCAGGGCAATCTCCGTGAGTACCTGACGGACGTTGGCTCCGCTGGCCGGTAACGACGTTCGTGCAACGTTGTGCAGCTTCGTCAGGAACGTACAAATCGAGGCGCAGGTCTAGACTCGAAGTTAGCTTTTTTTTTTCTGCGGAGCATTGTTTGATACAGATCCAAAAATCGAGATATGACCTACCGGAGTTTGTAACATCTCAAGCCATGAGGCGTTGTCAGTCTCGCGTGGTCGGAAGTCATTTTTCTTCTGTCCGGATAGCAACCGACTGACCCACGCAAGACTGGCGTCGATCGTCTTCTGCTCGATCGTGTTGATCTTGTCTTCAATTCGGGAAGTCGTCTGGCTCGTGCGCTTTTCCATGTCACGACGAGTGGTGATGCTGCCGGTCGCCAGGGGCAAAAGCACGGCATTCACACACATCACCATCAACGTGGTGATGCTGATGGTCGTTCGGACCGACAGGAGGTAGCCAAAGTCGGGCTCTGTCTTGGCGGACTCCTGCTGCGTGGCCGCCTCCAGGGCGGCGTCGAGGCAGACATCCACGTATCCATCCCCCATGGTCACCAGAAGCAGAGTCAGCAGAGCCGACACGTCTTTGTGCGTATCCGAGTTGACGCTCAGCTCCAGCCCACGACCCACCGCTTCCGCCAGCCATTTGAGCATGCGCTTGGCGTCACTCAGGTTCGGTTGACCGTCTTCTTCGGTGAGTTTGATTTCTGTCAGCTTCGTCGTCTCCGGGACATCGCCTATTTTGGCTACATCCATCAACACCCGCCGTTGAATGGGCGAAATATCGGGCGATTCCAGTCGATTGATAAAGGCGTCTCGAGTCGTAGAAAGCAGCTCAGTCCCCGGCCGGGACAACGACGCCATGAACGTGGTGGCAGCCTTCTTCCGGCGAGCATGGAAGCAGGTAAATCGGAATACGACCGCATTGAATAATTCCTCCAGGGTGCGCTTCTCGCGTTCGATGTAGGATGATCCGACAAAATAGGGGACAAACAGCTCCTCCAGTTGTTGGTCCAGTAGTAGTGCGGTCTGCGAGGAGATGGGATCCGGGTGCTCGGTCAATCCGTGCGCTTTCAAATCATCAATCAATGAACTGATGTAGCCCCGTGAGCTCTGCAGACATCGTAGAAATGCCAACGACGAGACTCCACTGGCCTTCTCCAGGACCATCTCGAGCCGCTGTTGAATGGACTGTTGGAAGACTCGCTGCAGGAACTTCCCCAGGACCTGCTCGTAGTAGGGGAAAGCCCTCCGAATGATTGCCGACTCTTCCTGCACCACAACCTTGACCTCGTCCAGCAATGACTGGAGACTCGACTCGATACCAGGAAGCTCAGCATCCGGATCGGCCAACTTCTCCCATGACTCGGCATCGCCGCCCACTTCCTCGGTTACCAGCTGACTCCTGTCAATGAAGAACTGATGCTGGTTCACAAACAGCGCAATCACACTACCGCCGCCGTTGAAATCTTGCAACACGGTAGCACAGTCCTTCATGCCATCAAAATTGGCCTTTCGGTAGAATTCGTCGAATTGCTTCAGCAGGTCCTTCTCAAGAGTCTCCGAGAACTTTTCGATAATCTCTCGTGTATTCCGCCGCGGTGTAGGGCTCTCATTCACGGATTCCGACGAGGAACTCGCCGTGTGATTGCCATTGGTAGCTGATGGATTCTCCTGCCAACTTTGCGGATCCAACCGCTGACTGATACGCAGCAGCTGTCGTGCAATGTGCGCCGAGCGCACTTTGGCCTCTCCCGTGCCGGACCGCCGTAGGTTCTCCAGGAGCGAAATCTCGCCCCGGTTACACACCCCGTCCCAACACTCCAACAGGAAGTGGGCATCCAGCGCTCGACGACGCTGTCGGTCCAGCTCCTCTAGTCTCCTTCCGGTTTCCACTGCCATATTTCCCGTGCCTCCGGCATTTTCTAGCCCGGCGCCATTGAGCGACGTATCCAGCTGCTGAAACGACTCGATAGTCTGTCGCAATTTCCGGCCCAGGGTGGTGAGGTTCTGTGAATGTTGTGCCTCTGCACGTCGCACTGCTGCTGATAGTTCATTCTCACGTATCTCCAGGTCCCCCGAGAGCTCGCCTAGTCGTCGTTGGGCATGTTCAAAGGTGCGGATGAGGGGCTTCGGATCGAAGGCTTGATTGGCAACGCCGGCGGTTCCGGCGGTTGAGCGGCGGCCTGAGATAGCGGTGTCGGAGAGTGCCTCGATGAACTCCTTGACGATAAAGTCGCGACTGGAGAAGTCCTCGAGCGTGAAGCTAGGGCCCTTAGGGAAGACGGAGCGGGCGGGGTTCGAGGAGATTATGGATGCATTGTCGGGCATCATGGCGATTGCAGAATGAGAGTCATGGGCCGCCTCGTGACCAGGCTCAATAGGTGAGGATCGGCCAGCTCAGGTGTTCTGTGAGGTAGTTGAGGATCTCGAGAATCCGGGGAAAGCTGGGATGCGATGCGCGCGAGTCGGAGGTGCGGATAAATTCCACCGCAATGCCATTAATGCCACCGCCTGGCCCTTGGTCGTTCCGCATAGAAAGCTATACTACGCGCCATGTACAAAGTATCAAGCATACCTCTATCTCTGCCATGTTTATTACAAGGGGCCAAGGAGCTTACCTTGCCGCCGCACCACGGTCATCCATTGATGTTAATCCATTGGATGAGCGATTGCTCTTCAATGTGTGAGAAAGTGGTGTCCAACATTCCCGCCACTTACCCATTACGTTATATTCGCCATCGACCGGAAACAGCACATGGTGGCTTCAGAGACAGGTTTGCTGGGTAGCAATCGGAAAGCCCCGGTTGTATAATATGCGACCGATATCTGCTCTCCCGGTTGTGAAGCAGAAGCATCCGATGAACCGCACGGCTCGAGTCCTATACGTACAGATTAAGGATACTCCTGAACTCGTCTTCCGCCCATCGCACACGAGCGCAGGGAGCAGACGCGGTTTTCTCTCAGCCATCAAACTCAGTGAGCTGAGGCAACTTCAACGACCGATTCCCTCCAACCACCAACCATGAAGCCTCTCGAGCTCTTCGTGTTGCTCTACCTCGTCACTCTCTCCAGCTGCTGGCCCAAAATCAAAGACCAAGTTAGTCTGCAATGGTCGGTCTGCGATTTGAATCCTCACGCTGTGTTGATCAAGCTGGGCGCCGTGGACCGCAATCCAGACAAACTGGACCCGATCACCTACTATGATACCTCTCCCCCTGTATACGCCCCCCTGGGACTCATGTTCCGGACCAAAATTCGCGGTGGCCGGGAGATCTCGGTGGTGAAGGTGCAGTTGGCGATGCCGGAATCTCATATGCGCCACCACGCGAAGCTCTGTCGATGGGATCGGTATGGCAACGAGACGACCTTTGTGTGCAAGCGCCAATCTCCACTAGATGGGACTCAACTCTGGAACACAAAGCAAAGGCATTTGGCGGAGGAGTTCCAGAGTGACATCGCCTGGGAGAAGCTCGTCGGCTACGGTCCGTACCCGAATCCCAAGTGGAAGAAGCTGCGCGTCGAGGGATACGAGGCTGTCTTAGACGACGTGGCCGTCCAGTCCCTACACCTCACGGAGCTGGAAGTCAAGGTACATCGAGCGGAGGAGGATAAAGTCTATCAGGCCGTCACGGAGAATCTCAAGGCTCGAGGAGTGGTGTTGTGTGCCCGACAGGAGTCCAAGACCATGCGATTGTTTCGCGCGATGTCCTACGTGATGCAGAACGAGTCTCAGGATTTGGAAACTCACGATCTCTAGATAGGAAAAGCCGTGAATCCAAACGATCTCTATCCTAGAGCGCTGGAATGTGGACTTCTGAAATGTTGACACAGCCCCAGGCGAGTATATCACAACGGTCAAATTCACCAGCTCACCGGCTTTTCAAGCTCTTTTCCATAGCGCAGTTACCCAGTTTGATATCCGGTCATCACAGTATCTGAGAAAAGAAAATGTTTACCTCAGCCCCCAGCTCAGCTCCCAGAGTTATCATTCCGGCGCCTCCAGTGATAACTTTGGGACTTCACCATCAATAATAGTTTGAAACGTATAGGATACTTGTACCCCACCGAGTTGACGAGTAAAGTAGCTAACTAGTCGGCCATCGCCTACATGTTCGGCATATTCGAAGAGACGCTTTTAAAGGTGTATTGAAAAGGGTGTAAAAAGACGTCTAGAAACATGTTCAAAAGGAATAAAACAATAAGGCGTTTAGGCCCAGTTACCGCGTCCCCTTGGCCCCTCCTGTACAATACTGGCCAAGTTGCCACTACGGAAGCTTAGAATACATTGGCCTCAACGCACAGGCAGTGTAAGGCGAGATTTCAAAGTAGGCAGCCAAATTGAGATCCTGACAGAGATGTCCTATTTGTGTCATTTCACGGAATACACGAGTGGCACAAACAATACCAAGCGCGGACCTACAGCCGGACCAAGCAGATAATATAAACGGATCTGAATAGACCGGTTACGACCCATCTGCCAGGGCGTGTTTGAAGAGACTTTCGAAAATTATTTCAAAAAAGGAATAGAAAGATGTCCAGAAAGATGGTCAAAAAAAGTTTCGGAAGAGATCTAGAAAAACCGAGAGAATAAAGTACGGAGAGCCGTTTACAATTGATCTCCTTGGTCCGGGTGTACATGACTTGCATGTGGATGAGGACAAGTGCGACTGCTTTCCCGCTTCTTCTTTTTCCTCCAACCACACCATGGTCTCCCAAAAAGACCGCGACATCCTGCGCGCAGAGATCCGCTCGAGGAACAACAAGCTCGATGCCGCCGACCGTGAGAATCTGCTAAAGCCATACCTCCCCGACCCCTCCGAACTGTCCACGCCGCAACGATCCCGAGCCTCGACCTCTTCCTCCCAGCGGCGCCAGAAGACACGCAAGACGCCCATCCGCACATTCATCAAGTCGCAGATCCACCGCTTGACCTACGCTATCATACACATCATCTTCGGTATCATCGTGCGCTTACTGCAGGCCTACCATGCCATCGTCGACCGCGTCCTCGCCATCGTCTACCACCACCATCGCACGCCCGAGCTGATCCGTAAGGATGTCCGTGGCTTGAAACGAATCCCGGAGCACCTGAGTGTTATTCTGACACTGCGCTCCGAGGACGATGCACTGGCGGTGTTAATGGACGAGGTGGCCGAATTGACTGCCTGGAGTTCATGCGCGGGGATCCAGCAGCTCAGCGTGTATGAAAAGACGGGTATGGGCATCTCGACGCTCTGGTTAGAACTATGCTAACTGCGAATTGTTCAGGCATCCTCAAGTCCTGTATCCCGACCCTCCATCAGATAATCACCACCAAATTGGCCTCGTACTACGGCTCACCCTCGCAGCAGCCTTCTCTACAACTCTTCGCCCCTCACCACCCTGTCCACGGGGATACACCCGACCCGGACTCCGAAACCCCTGTCCTGGCTCTTCTTCTGTTGTCCTCCACCGATGGTCGTGAGACGCTCGTGGATCTGACCAAGACCCTGGCGGAGATGTCGCAGAACGGCAAGTTGTCACCGGATGATATCACGCCGGAATTGGTGGACGCAGAGATCAGCGAGATCACCACTCAGCCTCTGCAAGCCGACTCGACCTCTGGTGCTGCCAAGATTCTTAAGCCAGAGCCGGATCTCCTGCTAGTCTTCGGGCCCTTCTTGAAACTGGATGGCTATCCTCCGTGGCAGATCCGCCTGACGGAGATGTACTGCACCGGTGATCGCAATCACGCTCTGACTGGATACGGCGAAGCTGTTGAGTACCAAGGGTTCATGCGGGGCTTGTGGCACTATGCCGGAGCCCAGATGCGCTTTGGCCGGTGAGGAGAGTGAGAAGGGGAGAAGAATTCGAGTGTCAGTGAGTTTCTCATCTGTTATAACCCGCCAGGGTGGAATTCGAGGTCTATTCATATCTGTATATCAGGGTTATTGCATCTGTTATAATTGAAAGCGTATCGAATCATGGGTGATCATTAAGTATAAGCTGAATTGGTATCACTATGTATCACTATGCTATGCCGAGAAGAACCGTAGAATTATGCCGAGAGTGATGCTGTCGCCATGTTGAGAAAAATGTAGCAAATAGAAGGGAAATAAAGATCCCTGTGCACGCGCATCCAACTCCAATATTGACCGCCCAAAAAAAAAAAAAAAAAGGTCGTTCGTAATCCACCAAAAGAAAGGAAATCGTGCGGTCGGTTCGTTGTTCATCATATAGATAGTACGATGCAGAGTTATCCGCCCATACTCTCATGGTGCATCCCATCTGATGTCCACGGTGAGGCAGTGGACCCGGCTGACCAAGGTGCTGCATGACCGCGGACACAGTCGAGACATCTCACGATTTCCGTGCCGGTCTCGGTGATGCCTTCGACTGCACAGCTGGAACAGATCTTCCTTCGTCCGTCAAAATCTCCGTTGAGACTAAACAGCTCCGCGTCGGGTGCTGTGGTTGGCACCTTGACGGAGCCGGCACAGTTAACGGCATCACACTGGCGCAGACAGATGAAGCAGGCCCTCTCTGCACAGAGGTCACAGTCGGCATAGGCATCAAGGACGTGTCGTGTTGTAGGCCGTCTGTGGCAGATGTGACATGGACGCAGAGCTGAGGCTGAAGTTGATGGATAGGAGAGTGGCACGAGGCTCTTGGGTGAGACGGGCGGAGAGTAAGGGTCTAGCGGTGCGGCGTAGGCATTTGGTGAGAGGATGGAAGATTGCTGGTGAGTCGAAACTGAGAGAAAGGGGGTCTGGAGGTGTCGGCGTTTGCGAGGGAGACACCGCGGTCGAAAGGAGAGATCACCTCCTTCTGTTGGGTGACGGGCCAGGGGTAGTGAACAGCTGCTATCGCAGACTGGATGACCTACCCGAAACGGCACAAAGGATGAACTGCGAGGCAAAGTTAGTGATTGAAAGGAGAAACGACCTCACTGCTGGGTTCAGAGGAATCAACGTACGGCCGAGGCAAGGTTGCGGAGTCTTCATGATCACGCTTGCGTTTCCTCCAGCAGGCAATGGAGTCGGGGGGCTCCGAGAAGCTGGGCATGGGGAAGACCACAGATCGATCCCGTTAATGCCTCAAATGAAGTATAGCAAAGGGCAGCGAGGAGGACGTGTAAGTCGATTGCAAGAAACAGGAAAATAAAGCTGGGGCCAGTCGGCACCGTCTCACCGCCCGAGGTCCACGTGTCGGCGTGTTTTGGTTATCGAACACGATTTGTTTGATTTATTTCTTTCATTATTGTGTAGTTTGGATGAAATATTCGAGCTGGTACTAACTCACAATTGAACTCTTTCTCCCATTCCAGGGTTGCCATCTTGTTAGGTCCTGACGTCGACTAAAGATGTTTAGCTCCCCATAATTCATATGGGGCCACCACTCTATATTTGGAAAGACCCGGGCATAGCCTTGATCGGTATGTTTTCTATAATCAAGTGTTGTTGCATCACAGATACCTTGTTCTTTTTAAGACCTTGGCCGAGCTTGGAAGTAAATATAGTACCCAGGTATCCTAAAATTGCTAGTGTCGCTTTTATTGATTAACACTTTCAGAGAACATGAACATACTAGTAGTTGGATTTTCCTATATTTCGCCAAATGGTACGTGTAGCATCCGAGTAGCCATTGTTAGGTACCCGTGTGGCAGGGTAGAGTCAAGCTGCGGGATGAAGGAGTTTCCAGGCTGCGGAGTTGCGTGTTTCGCTCGAGCCCACAAAGGAAATCAAGGCCGAGACTTCTTAAGTGTTTCCCAGATTTTCCAGATTCCTGACCCAGGTTTGCAGATCTAGTTATTCTGTAGATATCAGTACTCCGATAAACACTGCGAAACCCGGTAAAAGCTTTACCCCTTCACTAAGTTAAACTTAGACTCGGCTGGATCCGAGTGGATTCCCAAGATCCGCCCCGACGGTTCGCGCATCGAGAGATGCCTCGTCTCGGATTGCCCCAAAGAAGAAATCCTCCGTTGACTGTGGTAGAATCATGGACCCTGCGGGACCATTTCCATAGGATTCTGTAGAATGCCTGTGCAGAAACCGGGGCGAATTGAGGTTTTAGGTCAGAGGTCATATCGGAGATCGGGTTGTCCGGGGATCGGGATACCGGGCCTTGCAGAAGACACGGCACGGCCTCGTAAGCACAACCTTTGCAAGATATTCTTAGGAGCATGTCAACAGCCTTGGACATTGCGAGAAGTGGATTTGGGAATCGTGGGGCAGTTGGTGCAGATAGAGCAAAGGCAAACAGCCGACCGTTGGCAGTTATGGTTCTATAGGGGGAAAGCTGTATACAAGGATGTCCGTAATGATCATCTCGCAGCTGTGTGGTTCAGACTGACTCGTAAACACTGAATAAATCGGTACTTGTCCCGATATAGACGATGTGAATGATATCAGGGCGTGGTCCGACCACATCGTGGGGACGTGGGGAAGCCCGATTAGCCGCAGCAGCTCCCGATTCCAGGCTCCGAGCCTCAGAGTCCGTAGTCTACTTTTTATTTTTCGGACCCCCGAGCCCTGAGTCCCCATAAGTTAGAGTGCGTACCTTGGGGTTCCGCGTAATCCTTCCGCGTCTCGCTTTATACTGCACGACCCTCGGCTTTCGCGCCTCGGATATAACTGGGATTATCCACCTTTGGGACATTTCGAAACTGGGCTCTTTCTAGGGCCATCTGGACATTTCGGGTTTCGCGTTCACGGTCTGAGGACACCTTTGCTCTCCGATTTCTCTGCATTCCTCGCATTCCTCCTGCGTGACATGATTCCTGCCCCATCCGACACTCCTCATGGATGAGGGCTCCGACAAGGCTCCTCGTCGGAAGAGGGTCTCCAGGGCCTGCGATCGCTGTCGCAGTAAAAAGGTGAGTTATCCCACTGTGCGCTCGTCCCGTCTCAAGCTAATCCGCGCCGTCCGAACCCAGGACAAATGTGATGGCGCGCGTCCCACTTGCTCCGCCTGTCAGGCCTCGGGCCAGCCCTGCTCCTACGACCCCCATGCGAAGAAACGCGGCCTGCCTGAAGGATACGTGCGCGGCTTGGAGAAGCTGTGGGCGCTGTCTATATGCAATATCGACGGATTCGAGGATACCATGCTGGCCATGCTGGGAACCACCGCGGAATCTGCCGGGCGCCGCGGCAAGCTGATGTCTGCTTGGACGGACGACGGTTCCTCGGAGAGCTTGCACGAAACGTGGAAGACCAGCCGCTTGTACAGCGCGCTGGAGAAGATGCTGTCCAATTCCGAAGTTCCTCCACCCGCAACGGGGAAGCGATCGCGGAATCCCTACGATGATCCTTTGGACGGTCAATGGGGGATCAGAGTTGGCGGAGAATTGACGCCGCTGGGTCCCGACGCACCGCGAGTGATCGTCGGGCCGTCCGCTGTTTCCCCAGGTCTCAAACGAGCTCGACTGGCTCAAACATCCGCCGGTCGCGATGCCTCGGCCAACGGCTCTCAAACTGCGTTGCAACTGCCGCCTCAAACATCACAACTGCTCGACATTTATTTCGCTGCAACGCACTCATGGTTTCCCGTCGTCGCCAAACATAATATTCTCCGCGCCTCGTATCTCTATGCCAATGCGCCCGTCTCCGTCGCGACCACCTCGCCAGGATCCGGGGATCACGCTGCCCTGTGGGCGATCCTCAGCTACACCATCACCCAATCCCGAACCGATCCGCGCACCGGCCCTGCTGGAGCCGTGTCTCTTGCCAAGGAATACTATGCCGTAGCTCGAAATCTCATTCCTTCCGAAAAAGAACGATACGAACTCGGTCATATCCAAGCATTACTTCTACTGACTTTGGTGAACATCGGTCTGGAGGACTGGACGGCTGCGTGGATGCTAAGCGGGCAAGCCGTGCGAATGGCCGTCGCCATGGGACTGGGCTCTTTCAGTGATACGCGAAGGCCCGACGAGTTGAGACAGGGCAAAGCAGTCTTTTTGGGATGCTTCGTCGTCGATTCCATGTTATCATTCCGCCTCTCGCGATGCCCTGCAATGTCCCCCAACGACCTTGCTACAGTTGGTTTATTGGAAGAGGACGGACTGGAGGAGTGGAACTCGTGGGTAGATGTCCTTCCCCAGACTGGGGCTTTGAGGGGGAAAAATTCCCCGCGCAGAGGACCGCTACTGGCTCTGAGCTGCTTCAACCGCCTGGCGGAAATGGCAAGTGTCCTCAACAAAGCCGCACGAAATCTGTCGATGGGGTATAAAGCGGACACATTCGCACAGCAGCTGGTCATAGATTTGAAGCAGTGGGATGATAACCTCCCTCTCGGGTGCCGTTTGATCGGACCAGAGAGCATCTACCCAGAACGACACTCAGCCCTGCTACCGCATCAAAGTTACCTTGGCTTGACTTATGTGGCCACTCTCCTTTGGCTATATTTACGCCTCATCCCCGGAGAACAGGGGCTGCATCGATCGCAGCGACCGGCAACGGAGGGAGCCAAGAAGCTTCTCTATCGAGGGCTCTCGATGATCACACAGCATCTGGAGAACTTCCCCATGTGTGGATTTCCTCCGATTTTCGAATATGGCCTGCGTACGATTTCTGAGCAAGCCTTCTCGCTGCGCCACACTGTCGACTCATTGGATGGGTTTCCGTTTGCACAGTGGGCCGAGAAGTTCAGACAGAAGACGACGGTGCTGATTTCAACTTGGCCTGTATATGGATCATTGGTGTCGGCCATGGAACGCTGGCAGCAGCCCAACGGTTTCTCTGGTGGTCAGCCTTCTACACTCTCTGGAAATGTGCCTGCCCCCATCATGCCAGCAGCGCCGCCTTTAGTGAGCTCTATGCAACCTCCAGACCGTCCTCATCGCCCTGCTCCGCATGAACAAGGAAGATATGCCTCGTCCAGGAGGGGCATAAGCATCCCGGTGGACGCACAATCTCTGGCGCCCAAGGACACAGTCATGGAAAATGCAGATCTAGCGATGATGGATATTCCCATGCAGCAGTCGATCATTCCAGACAAGGTCACGCCGCATAGTGTACCTGATGCGATGTATCCACCGGGACCTAATCAACCACAACCACGTAACCCGGAATCCTCCTCCCCTAATACCATGATGACCGGCAAGGTTCCCGCAAGCGACAGATCAGTTCCCACCGGAGATGCCATGGCGTTCGACCC
Source organism: Penicillium silybi (assembly GCA_027569585.1). Lineage (NCBI taxonomy): Eukaryota > Fungi > Ascomycota > Eurotiomycetes > Eurotiales > Aspergillaceae > Penicillium > Penicillium silybi. The sequence goes on from JAPDFI010000011.1 coordinate 256,496, forward strand.
TGCTGGTACAGGTGACATCGATGCGATCTTCAAGGATCTGGTATATTTGGATACCACCGAGTGGTCCAACAACCGCGAGGCTGGCCTCAAAGACTTTGGTTTCCTAGACGACAGTACTTTCCAGGCATTTTGTCATGACCCGGATCGTCTGGTCGGATCCCAAACATTGGTTCATCCGCCGTCGATCGCAGACATCTGGCCACCTCCGGGTTTCTTTCCGGAGACCTTTCAGCAGCCTCCCGACGAGTCGATGAATGGTTGACGCCCTTTTGTTAAGTTGGGTCAACCCCCTTCAGACAGAAGTTCTGGGAAGGAAAGCTTGCTCGATTCAATTGGGATATGCCCAGACTTGTCCCTTGCCGTGCTGATCGTTGACTTGACTCGATGGAAAGCTTCTCCGCCATTGAATGGTCGTTAGGAGTCCTATCCACGTGCCTGTGCACCAGGGTGACGCATTGGCCATTTGAGATGACTACCCTGGTATTCCGCCGAGATCTCCTCTCAGCTAATCTTGGCCAGACCATCCATAATTAGCTGTATCTTCGAAACACCTCGTTGGCCTATGAAATGTATCTATATATCCGCACTGACGGTCAGTCATGCACCCGCAAAAGTTGTACACAAGCGCAATCAGAATATTACTCGGCACTCGAGATATTCCCCTCAAGCAAAATAGTACGTAGGATCGAGGCTATCGTAGGTCATTTGCTGTGTTTTCAAGATTTCGCACTTGGTCAAGTTTACCAATCTTCATTCACACTGGATTACGCCATTTCTCCGGTGCCGTTCGTGCATCTGTCGGACAAGGCAGGTTTCGAACATTGATATTGACCGAGACATACTTTTCTCTACCTTTTGATCTACTGTCCTCCCACCGCAGTTTCAACATTGAAGACATGGAGCCGAGTTCACGAGCTATGTAACTCATATTTCAGTAGCGACTGGCACTCACCAAGCTCATGAAATTCTTGAACTACTCCAGGATAACATCTGAAGTTTTCCAGTGATGATGCATGTCCTGTAGAATCTCCGTTCTTCCATTCAACGTATCCCGATAGTCGCCCAGCAAGAACAGTAATTTTATTCTTTTCAATGTATTTCTCGAAGCGGTCGGTATATGAGATATGAAGTCGTAGATTCTCACGTAGTGTAATGACGTTAGAAGTCGCTCTGTGTAGCTTGCGAGTCAATTTCAAGGTCGAGCTGTTTGAGGTCTCGCGATAAGCCAGTGAATTCTGACGGGCCAAGTCTTTGAATCAGCTCAATATAGAGCCAAAAGCGGCATGGGAGAAGCCGCTTCATTCTCCAGGAATGTTTCCTGCCATGTGCTTGGATGATAATGGAAGAATTGCAATGTCGGTCATGTAGAGGATAATCATGGGCTCGGTTATCTCTCTAGGGTCATCCAGCCTGTTCGACGGCAAGATCATCGCCGCGACATCGTAAAAGTTAATTCTTTGCTCCTCGAATTCGAGAGCCAGGGCATCAGTGTCATGCAGAACAGGGCTCGTTGATGGGTAGGTGAGGAGGGAAGTGAAGGCTGTGTAAATGTTCAGCAATCCACGGCATATTTCCGTGACATTCTACTCTCTACATCATGATCATACTACGGCATAGAAGCTGTGCGCTGGCCATGGACGTGAGGGCTCAAATAGTCAAACAGATGAGGGGCAACCCGTTCAGCCGTCTGCTGAGTGTCTGGCGGGTTCCAAGGCTCAGAGTTACTCGCCCACATGTGTCACTAAAACACTGAGTAACCTTCAATGCTTAGTCTATCCACATGTAGCGACACACGTAATTAGAATTCGACCTTATTTGCTTGGGGGGGCTTATCCATGTCTTATGTGAGCTCAACCTGGGCGGGCGCGGAGCCAATGTATAGAGGCGCTTACAACGTTCACTCTCCCAACATAAACAGTCTAGTTTCAGTCGACCAGGAGGATATATAGCTTCTTTCAACCGAATATTAGAATCCCAATGATGGTTATTATGAGTCGCTTATTTTCATTCATCTATGCTCTCGGTGTACGCAGACTCCTGCACTGCCACGTCAGACTTGACGTGCGTTGCAGGTAGAGTACAGACTGTCTGCAGCCACGGCGTCAAAGCCATCAAACTGGGACTCGGATGGTGTGAGCATGAGATAGAATTGAATACGATCACATCATCGATTATCAGTTTGCTTCATATTCAATTCACGATGTAACGTTGCGACCAGTACTTCCCAAAGCCCTTCGTATTCCGTGCACATGACATTTCTGCCTCAGGCGTGACTTGCAACACGATCGTCGATCCACGGTTCTCGCACCCACACGTAACATTCGAAACTCGAACTTGGGTTACTTCAACGCCCAAAGAGCTTCGCAAAAATGGCGCTACCCCGGCTCAGGATGGCATCAACGCCATTTCCGGTCCCTGAATGAACCCCTGGCGATCGCTGGATCACCTCCTGACTGACCGACTTCCCCATTCCCCATTCGCCACCCCACTCATCGTCACCTCTGGCAGTCGATCCTTACCTGCGCCTCGTTACAAAAACCCGCAACCGATGACGCCGACCGTGGGGCGGCGGGTAGTCTTGAACTCCTGCACCAGCCTCGTTGGCTCCTATCCCGCGTGCTCGATGATCCATCCACAGTGAACCGGACGGCTGGCCTATCATTTTGTCTCTCCCCTGGCCTGCGACCGAATCATCGTTGGAGCCTGCTCTGCCGGGCCCATGGATCGTCATGCTCACCATCGCTAAAAGGGCTGAGGGTCGTCGTACCCGTTTGCTCTCGATGATCGTTGACCCTTTTTTCACGTTTCATCAGGCGCCGCTGCCCTCTGTCTTCTTTTCCATGGCATCTTTCTCTTCTCTTTTTTTCTAATCCTTACACTCTTTTTATACCTGTCGGCCGCGACCATGTTCAATTCTCCACGGCGATGGATCCTCATCGTCTCTCCGTTCTTTACCCTCTTCCTGGTCTACTACCTCTTCCTCACACCTAACACGAACCCGGCCGCCGTGAATACGAACACGAATACCGAGCAATGGGCCCAGCCCGAGCAAAGCACCATCGTCCTTGAAGGAGGACAGCCATCTCCGGAAACCGAGAAGCAGGGCAAGGAATCCAAGGCCCAGGACGAGGCCGAGGCCGAGGACCGCTGTGGAAAGCTGCGTCATGATATGGAAGACGTGTTCGTAGTTTTGAAGACCGGTGCCACCGAGGCCCTCCAAAAGGTTCCCGTGCAGCTACGTACCGGCTTCAAGTGCGTCCCGAACTTCGCAGTCTTCTCCGACTACGAAGAGACTATTAACGGGGTGCGCACATACGACGTCCTGAGCAATGTGACCGAACGCACCATGCGAAACGAGCCCGAGTTCGAGGTTTACCGCCATCTTCAAAAGGTCGGCCGTCCGGGCCTGACCGACGAGGACTTTGGCGACGACGAAAATGGACCTTTTGGCAAAGTCAACAATCCCGGATGGAAGTTGGACAAGTGGAAGTTCCTCCCCATGATTGACGGAGCGCTAGAGGCGATGCCCGATGCCAAGTGGTACGTCTTCCTCGAGGCGGACACCTACATCGTCTGGCAGAATCTGGTCAACTGGCTGGCGCATCTTGACCACACCCGCAGCTACTATCTCGGCAGCCCGATGCAGATCGGTGATATCCTGTTCGGGTATGGCGGGGCAGGTATCGTTCTTTCGCAGAAAGCGATGCATCGTCTGCAGAGCTACCACGTTCAGAACCAGGAGGAACTGGAGGTCATGACTTCCAGTGAATGGGCCGGAGATTGTGTTCTCGCCCGAGCTCTTGTGGACATTCATATCCCTCTGACCTGGACCTGGCCCATGATGACGACCTCCCGCCCATGGGAGATTGACCACTTCTCCGAGGGCTACGGCCGCCAGCCCTGGTGCTACCCGGTCATCTCGTACCACCATATGAACCCTCGGGATATCGAGGAGATGTGGCGATTCGAACGAGGCTTTTTCAAGAGCGGCAAGAATGCTATCTTGCTCCACGCCGATGTCTACAGGACGTTCATCCACAACAGTTCCCTCAGCGAGCGCGAGGATTGGGATAACCTGTCCCCGGCCACCATTGACTTCGATCCTCCCACGAGTCCTTCCGCTGAGGCGTGTGCCGATGCCTGTTCGCAGAACTCGGAGTGTCTCCAGTTCTCCTTCAATCATGAGCAGCAGACCTGCAGACACGCGTCCACCACTTTTGCCGGTGTTGCCACCAACGGCACCTACTCCGGCTGGATGACCCACCGCGTCCAGCGGCTCCTGAATGCCTTCCAGTCATCATGTCCTCAGGTTGAATACATCTTCGACTGAGCCCTTTTCTCTGAACCCTATTCTTTGAGCGTATTTTTCTTTCGAGTCTGTATATATACCATTCTCTGCACATATCTATCCCTTTCTTTTTCGGGGACGAGAGATCATTGGCGAGGCGTTATTTTGGATCGCTCCATTTCATTTACCTGCTGGGCAGACAGTGACCTGTTCACTTGCACTCGCTTGCATCTATCGACATTACTGGACTCAAGATGAGAAGCTGAGAAGCTGCCGAGGCTCAATCAGAAGCCTGATGATTATCAAAATTCAAATCTACAATTGAACAATTCTGAATCAATCCCAACCAGGTTGTATGTACGTGGTTTACTATATAGAGAAGAAGCATAGTTACAAAAGACCTAGCCATCCGTCATTTTACACATTTTCTTCGTTGGATTTCATGCAGCGCCTGATGCCTGCGACTGCCTGCGTCGCTCGACCAGCAGCACTGGCGTGATGGTCAGGACGACCGCAGTGCAGACGACGATGGCCTGAATTCCAAACACGAGCCCGAGACCGTTGCGCACGATCCACTGGGGCTGGAAGTATCCCACTGCAAAGCCACCACAGGTGCGCCACATGTTCAGAATGGCGGACACGCAGGTGGACTGATCGGGGTACTTTTCCAGCGCGTAGGCGGTGATTGCTCTGTCATTCTCGTTAGAGGGCTGCCTCGGTATCAAGAAGGTCGAAACGTACACAATCGTGGCGACCATGCCGATGTTCACCATGATCCATCCAAAGGCCAGGCCGATCCAATGCTTGCCAAAGTTCATCGTCAGTCCATACGTGAGCAGACCGCAGGCCATGCTGCCGATCGGGAGCCACACGCCGTGCAGACGAAGCTCGGTTCGCCAGTTGGCACTGTGACGACGGTAGATCCATTCGTTGAAGAAGTGGCCGAAGGCCCAGCCTGATATGGTGTGAAATTCGAATCGATAGAAAATTGGCCGGTCCTGACTTACCACAGAGTGCACCGATAACTCCGGCAAAACGCATAGACGACGCCTGGATTGTGTCGAAGAGATAGGGCGGACTGTGTAGGAACGTGTCGATGGTCGTCGTGACGCCTGCAGCCTGTCAGCTCGACCCAATTGCAATTACGAATCGGACTTACCGATCGGCCAGGTGAACGTCACCAGGACGGCAAAGCCTGTGAACATCCCTGGTCAGTCCCTACAATGCACAACAACCCAATATGCGAGCTCACCCGTCATCAGCAGCGGAAACTTGAACACATAGACGACCAGTTTCTGACAGCAGTATCCCAGCGTGGAAAACTTGGGCAGCTTGGTGTTTCCAATGCCAAAGTACGCTCCCAGTCGCGAGGGAGGTGTCTTGTCCGGTGCATAGTATGTCTCTCGGCCAAATGCAAGGACCATGAATGTCGACACGCCATAGATGGCAGTCAAGACTCCGAAAGAAACGCGCCAGTTTGTACCTGCGCCGATATAGCCCGCGATGGCAGGCCCGAGGAATGGACCGACTAGGAACGTGGTGCCCCTATTCTGCGTCAGTCTGCGCAATACGAGTCTACGAATATACAGGTCAATTGCGCACTCACCAGATGTTGATCATACGTGGCCATTCTGGAAAGCGTCAGCGTCAGCGTCAATACATCCATCTCGGGTGATATCACATACCGTGCGGCCTATACATGTCGTGGATTATAGGCAGTCCGATCACCTGCGGCACTGTACCGAACAGGCCCTGCAGCGAGCGAAAGATCGTAAAGGTCGTATAGTCGTTGGAGAGGGTGGCGCCCAACACCATAAACATCGTTATCACCTGAGGCCAGAGCCAAACGGGATAACTGGATGAGATTGCAGTGGTTAGCAAGGCTAATCCTGGTCTTGACAGTTGAAGAGTACCTACCGGCCATAGGCTTCGATGAGCGGGACTGCGAAGATACCACCAAAGCCCTGCAGCAGAATGCCATAGTTCATGCTCGTGGCCGAGTGGTCAATGGTGATCTTCCAGTCCATGGCCTGCTGTACGATCAGCGTAGAGCCCCAGACCATTGCGCTGGAAAAGTCAGTTGGGACGACCGGACAAATTCCAGGAACATGCATTACCCATCAGCGAGGAGCGAGCTCGACATAAGTGAGACGAAGACCAGCGTCTTGCGTGCGGTACTCCAATTCTGCGGATTCCGAGGGTCCATGACACCGTCCTTGGAGTCGTGAGTCTCATGAGACTGCGACAGACTGGCACTGACAGAGCCGGCCATCTCACGAGCTTCTTCGAACGGGCACGGTTTTTCCATGACGAATGTTCCACAAAATGCAAGATAGGCAAGGGGAATGTAGAAAAAAAGGCTATTGACAGGGCAGGGCAGAGATCGGTTTTATGCAAAGAGCAAACACCCGGATCGACCACATGGACACATGGTTTTCAGGAGAATTTACGAGTCGCGTGGCTTGTGCCTCGCAGCCGAGGAATTCTGGAAAATTCAGATCTCTCCGATAGACCTGTCTCCAGCTCACATACGGGGGGATCCGAGGGTAATGAGTATGCTTGACTCGGGAATAACACAGAGTCTCCACTTGTTCATCTCCACCTCGCGGCCCCAGGTCCACTCCGCACATCCCCTGCACTACTTTCCTAGCATGTTGGTGTCATCCACTGATCGATAAAGCCTTCTTATCTCGCCCCATGTCTAGCTCGGATCTAGCTTTTCGGCGCATTGACTCGTCGCAATTTCCAGCGATCGACAGAGCCGAGCGTGAATTGCCCCTTGCTGGTGCATGTGTGATATGTTCGATTCTTGGCCTTCGAGGGGTTTGCGACCACTCACATTGTCAGCCAGGGCGTCAGCCTCATTATTTGTCCCAAGTTTGTGAATACTTTGAATACTTTATGTGGTTACACGTCCCATGTCCATAGTTACATAGTAAATGACGTCCGATTGGAACCCTGGTATTCCCCTTCAATCGCCAAACAAATAACGAAGCAATTCTGTAGTTCGGCTCGGAAAGTCCTGCATCTCGCTTTCATCCCGATGTCTTTGCTGGAACGTTTGGCCAACTTGTTGGGCCTATCAAAGTCCTCCCCTGTTTCGCCGGGGGCAGCATTGGCGGCGACGGTCACTGCGGTGAGTTGGCTTGGTTTAGTAACGGAACAAGGATTGACGATGTAATAGCCGGCTTCGCTGGGATTCGTCCCCGTCGCAGTTCATTTTAAGCTATTTGACGTGTTGGTGCAGCATGGAGGACCGGCGACGGCGGAAGAAGTGGCCAACGCGGCCAACCAGCTCATTAAAGGAAAAGCCGAGCCCGAAATCAGTACGTGATGTATATGCAGGATGCGCGGTGCAAGTTGCTAACGGTGCCCAGGCACTCTACTTGCCGGTATGCACAGATGGTATAGATGGTGAGACGAGATATCGAGATACTGACTGACCGCAGCGGATACACTCTACATCATGGCCGGACTGGGCCTGGTCGAGCGCGTGGACGAGAACAGTTTCAATGCAAATGCAATCACCCGCCACATGGTCGCCATGCCCTCGGCCCAGCATGGAGCCGTGCATTTGTGCGTTGCTTTTTCCTTTCCTGTCCGATCAGCCACTGACTGCGTCCGTAGCACCACCGAAGGAATGATGGCTGGCGCATTCCTCATGAAGAAGCTGAAGGATACCAATTTTGCGTATCCTTTCAACGAGGCTGATGGCCCTATGCAGTATGCCTACGAGCTGATGGGCGAGAAGGAGCTGGCCCAGCAGCACACGTACTCCATTATGGAGGCCCAAGGGCGCATGGATAGCTTCAACCAGTTCATGGTCGGCAAGTTCCTCAAGTTTGGCACTTTCCCCGAGCGCGCCAAGTCTTCGGGATACGATCTGCGCGATGCACTCAGTCAACCGGGCACCGTGGCCTTGGTCGACATCGGCGGTGGTCGAGGAGAGCTCCTCCTCGAGGTCCAATCCGCGTATCCGCATCTCGGTCCGGAGAACCTGGTGGTGCAGGAATTCAACGCCGCAATTGACGACGTTCCGGGGGTGCGTTTGATGGAATGGAATTACAAGGTGAGCGGAGAGCAGCCGATCCAGGGGGCGCGAATCTATTCGCTCCAACACATTCTCCACAACCTGCCAGACCTGGACGCGGTAGCTCTGCTTCAGAAGATCTCCCGGGCCATGGCACCTACGTCGCGACTGCTGATTATCGAATACGCGAAGAACATGACCTATACTTCCCTGCACGCCAGCATGATTGCACTATACGGGGGTCGTGAGCGCAGTGCGTCTGAGTGGCGGCAGTTGGCGAGTGTCTCGGGACTAAGAGTCACCTTTGAACAGTATGTGCGGGCAGGCGAGTCGCTAGTGGAGATGCGTCGAGCGGATTAAGTTAGAGTTACTTTTTAGAACTATACCTGTCTCTCACCTTATGAATATACGATGTTGCCGAGCACCTACAGAAATAAAAAAGTACGAACTACGGGGCAATGGTTCGTAAGAGATCGACCCGCCTTGATTGGTCACATCCGGGAATGCAATATCTCAAGCCGATACCTTTAGACTTCGATCCACGCCCTGTCGGATCGTCCGGTCACCGTCCGAGCGTCCGCAGCTTAGCACATCCGGATCCACTTCGTCTGTGATTTCCGATCGGTGATACAATCACTTTACAGGATGCAGCCTTTTGCTTTTATCTTTGTCTATTCCCAGGTTTCCGGGTCCAGCTATTGAATTGAACCTTTCGCTTCATCACACCCCTTGCATGGTACCGCATGGGCATTGCATGGGGCCCTTGTGGCTTCCTTGGAATGGTCATCCCTGTCGTGGAAACGAGAGGGAAATGAGCCGATGCCTTCGAGCAAACTCAGGGAGCCAGCGGGGAAGCCTCATGGTTCTGCATCCCTTGTTCGCCTGTTCGATTCAGGGTCTGACCTGTAAATCGCTCGCCCCTCCCAGTCTCCAGAGTTTATCGGCGTTGGACACCCTTCCGGTGACTTCGGGTGATCTGATGGATCTGTGCACTTGGATGTGCACCTCTTTCTGCTCCGTCACCTCTTTTGCACCCGATGTCGTCTTTCTATTTGAATTGAACGCCCCCCTGTGTGGTCTCGATATCCAGAGCCCCCGTTCTCTTCTAGCCCTTGCATTCTTTCACTATGGATATTCCGAGGCCCAAGGAAGGAGACGTCGATATTGGTGAGTCGCGTGCTGCTCCGCAAATTCTCACGTCACTGACGGGTTCTTTTAGGCACGGCCACGTTCGATGCCTGCTGGGTAGGCCAATATTGATCTCCCGTGGCTGCAGCAAACTGATAGTCCATGTATAGGTCCTGACAGCCATCGTGGGTGTCGCACTGCTCTTTAGATATGTAGTCAAGGCGTGGGTACGCTGGGCTTTGCCCCAGGTCACTGCCCCGGGACGAGTCTGGGGTATCGAAGATCTCTTCTTCCTGGTAGCCTACGGTTTTGATCTAACGCATATGACGTTGATCCAGAAGAGGTGGGTTCCTTTCACTTTCCTCCTTATCTGCAACTTCATTTGCTAACTACTACCAGCGCTAATTGGGGCCTGGGCCGTCACTTCTTCTACCTGAATGCCACGGAGCGGTTCCATGCGATGAAGTGGGACTTCATGTCGCAGCCCGTTGCCGTAGCCTCGGCCATGGTATCTCGTACCGGCATGATGTGGTTCCTGTTGACCTGCTTCGCGGCGAGTGATAAGAAGATCCGAATCTCGATCATTGTCTGTGCCGTGGTCCAAATCGTCGCCAACATGGTTACCATCGTGCAGATCATTGTCCAGTGCGGACCGAACCCGTATCGTGCAGTAGGTGTCATCTTAATCTCATTTTCATCGACCTTGGACTGACCTTCTAGGCCAATCGTGTTCAATACTTTCACTACATGTGGACTCCTCTGCCTGAGGACAATTCGGTTGTGTGCCAGTCGCCCTCAGTCCAGACCACCGTTGGCTTCGTACAAGGAGGTATGTCGATATGCCGTCATAAACTTGAGCATATCTGACCGGATCCAGGCTTTAACACCATTATTGATTTCTTCCTGGGTGTTCTTGCTGCCGTTGAGTTGTGGCAATTCTTCATTCGAACTTTGAACCGTGAACACCACGTGTCGTTCTGGACTCAATTCCGCAAGATCAATAGCACCGTCCGATCTCGTCGGATCTGGCAGACACTCACTTTGAGTGGGCCCCTGCTACTCTCGGGCGCTGCCTCCATAGTCAAGACCTATGTAGGTGTTCGACACTTTCGTCTCAGTTGTTTCTTGCTAACCAAAATATCTCGTAGAAACTTAAGTCTCTTGGCGACCGACTAGACTTTACCTATAACATTGTCTCTTTCGTCCTCTGGGTGAAGTAAGTTCTATCCATCTTGAAACACCGAGGACTTGTCTGACCTATGACAGGATCGAAAACTATAGCATCCTCCTCGCCTCGTGTGCACCCGTTGCCCGGCTTTTCCTCCGTGCCTTTGTTGACTCCCGCCGCGACGGCCGTATTGCTGGCTACTGGTCCAAATCACGGTCCAACAACGGCGAGAATACTAATCACTCCAACGACACCGAGATGAAGCGCCGCCGCAAGGATCAGTGGATGGACTCGGCGACGGTGACTAACTGGGACGAGGAAAATCCCATACCGGACTGGAGTATGAATGAACGCTCCGAGAGCCGAATTTCAAGAGCTCAGCATCCTGAGAACCCGGGTGATGGCGTCACTGTTAAGACGGATATCACAGTGCAGGTGGATGACGGCCAGTCCACCTCGTCGGGTGGTGCGCGGCTTTTGCCTCAGGGTGGCGAACCCCTTCATGGCCATGAGTACCGGCGATCTGGTTAATTGATGATGATGCATGAAATGATGTGATATGTATAGCTCAGAGAGAACGTATATAGTGTAAAAGTGATTTCTCGATGGTTTGTTGGTCGGTGGAGTTGAGAGGATGTCACCACCACGGGCTTTTTGCATATAGTATGACCAAACTTTGATAGTTCCCACTTCAATGCAGTCTCTGGTTTACAACAATCTCCACTTGTTTCTCTTTTTTTTTTTCCAATTTTATATTCCAACTTTGTAGTATAGATTGTTGATCTCCGGGGCAATGACACAATCGCAATCACCACGTGATGATAACCCGGCGTCGTCCATCAGTGAGCGTCGACCATGTCAACTGCACCATGGCTCTGCCGACGATCAAAAGCAAGGCATTCCCCTACCGGAGGGGCTCCAATGCCTCTGAAAATGACTTCTTCGACATCCCTGATGAGCCCCTGGTGGCCATGTTCAAGCGCCAGTTTCGGCGTGTCCGCACCTGGGTGATCCTCGCGCTGTTCATCATGTTTATGATGTGGCGTCGTGAAAAGCCGCCGCCGTCTCTGCTCCCACACCTTCATTACGACGAGGTTGACTGGTCGCGATATGCCTATACTACCTACGCGACCTCCGAGACGTACCTGTGCAATGCAGTGATGGTCTTCGAGGCCCTGCAGCGATTTGGATCTCGGGCGGAGCGTGTGCTGTTCTACCCAGTGGAGTGGGATCTGGTTGTGGAGAATGATTTTGATCGCATTAGCCAGCTGCTCGTTATGGCAAAGAATGAATACCATGTGCAGCTGCGCCCAGTGGTTATCGAGGGGATCAAGACGGATGGGGAAGGTGCGCGAGTCGGAATACTGCGTGTGATCAATGCTGACGATTATAATTGTGTAGAAGCTTCCCAGGCCTCCTGGGATACCAGCAGCGCCAAGCTGTCTGCCTTTGGCGCTGTCGAGTACGACCGCGTCATCCACCTCGACTCCGACATAACCCTCCTGCAGCATATGGACGAGCTGTTCTTCCTCCCTGCCACTACCATCGCCATGCCTCGCGCATACTGGTTATTGCCGCACACCAGGACCCTCTCGTCACTACTGGCCGTCATCGAACCGTCCTACCGCGAGTACACCGCTCTGACCGACATCCTCAAGCCGGTCCAGGCAGGCCAGATCGAGCTGAACTTGACCGATACCCGGTACGACATGGAATTATTGAATGACAGGTACGGCGATAATGCATTGGTGCTCCCCCACCGACCGTACGGTCTCATCTCGGGGGAGTTCCGCACCAAGAACCACCGAAAATATCTAGGCAACGACCATGAGGCATGGAATCCCGATGTGGCCTTAGCCGAGGCGAAGTTTGTGCACTTCTCCGACTGGCCGCTGCCCAAGCCTTGGGTCATGTGGCCGCAGGAAATTTTGGCGAAGGTGCAGCCCATCTGTGACAAGGATCCAGGAACGCCGAACGAGAGCGGGTGTCGTGATCGAGAAGTGTGGAGGAAACTCTACGACGATTTCCGGCGGCAGAGAAAGGTATGTGTCACGCGCGTGGTTTTCCTTTTCTTTTTGCTAACTTGTTCCAGAATATCTGCAAACTACTAAGTTATCCGGCTCCAGTGTAAACTGCAAGACTTTGGTTTCGCACCAGGTTTGTACAGTATTGAGGGGCTTGGTTACCAAAGCATGGCGTCCCGGGCGTTCTCATTTCAGGGCATATTCGATTCGGTATTCGATATCTGTACATAGATCCAATTGTACATCAACTGATCGGGCACACGACGAACTTGGTCGACTCGATGAAAGGGTATAAAACTGTAGAGTGTATCGTACGGGATCTTCAATCCAGTAATGTACAAGGAATGAGACATGCAAATCAAAAACGCTCAAACACCACCCGTGCAAGTGAAACCTTCAATCACGCATATCCCATGCCCTTTCTCCACCACATCCATACGCCCCTTTTCTCCATGCAACTCCCAAATTCCTTCACGCTCTCGACCTCCGACAATCCCGCATCGTGCTCTTTTGGGGGGAGCTGGTCCGTAACCTCATGCACCAACACCCCCGGCCTCGTCACCAGCTGGAAATCCTTGTAGCGAAGCTTGCGAACTTCCCCGACCCACGACTCGACCCGTGCCTGGTCACGGCCCTCGACATACATGATGCCCGGGCAGCCACTGGAGCGGAGGAGCACGAAGCATTGGTGCGTGTCGGCTGCGCGTTTGAGCGCGGCCACTTTTTTACGCGACGTGATGTGGTGCGTGCGGATTAGGGCATTGTAGAGCATTGTGTGGTCTAGGCTGGGGCGGGCATTGCTTGGGTGAAGCTGTTTGCATATGCAATGCAGGAGCAGATTGCAGTCGAGTGTCGAGTGTGGAAGTTGAGTCGGTCACATTCGTGATGACTAAGTAGGGGCCAGTGGCTAACTAGTTAACTAGTTAACTAGTTATGCCCGGTCAAAGTGATCCAGAGTGGGATTGGAGCTGATCAGTTGACAAGTCTTGTATGAATTCATTTTTATAGGGTATTGAGGTTTTTTGAATGGGGATGTTGCTATTCCAGCTCAGATTGGGCTGGTCTCAGGTGATCGTTTTATTCGGATGCTAATTGAGGCACCTGTAGTAAGCAAACGAATACTGTAACTAACTATATCTCTTGCTTTGAAAGTACGGGTAACACATTCTTTACCGTTGACTGGTCATCATCAAATCGTGCGAGAGGACTGCCAGTCGACAGAGCCGCTATTCATCAGTCATATCATTACCTCCTTCCATCACGAACTTTATGAACTCTGGGGTACGCCTTGCGCCCTATCGCATCACAGCAATTGAGAACAGTTGACGAGCTAACCGCCGCATGTGCCGACCTGTCAATGCACCAGGAACAGGGTCGAGTCCGACAGAGCGTGACTCGCGAGTGGGCGAGTGGACAGCACTGTGGAGTCGTCTCCTCTTGGCTTCCTTTTTTTGCAGAACCGTCAACCGCGGCGTCCGCGGGGTGCGCCCGCTTCTTGCCTCTTTTCGCTATCGCGGCTCCAGCGAATGACCAGACTCGGACAAAGTCCCGCCATGTCTGATTCATCGCGTTCGGGACCCTCGTGGCCCCGTGTGAACCGTGCTGCTGATTGGTCTGGATGGATCGATCCCATCAGATATCGCTCCATCGTGTCCACTACAGCTCTTTTTTCCTGCAGGTTCCGATCTCGCTTTTGTATAAATTGGGGGGGGGTTCTTTTTCTCTTTCCCAAATAGAAGGACGCATCGTTCTGTCCGCTGTTGATGTGTATAGGGTTGAAAGATGCCCGGTCCACTCCACTCCCGTCCACATCCTTCCTCTTTTGCTTCCCAGGAAGCACCGTCTGGAGACCATGGCCCGAGGGTGCATGTCTCCCACGAGGATGAGGATGCTATCGCCGAGATTCATCGTACCTTGACCGAGAAGAGTCTTGCCGGGGTACATCAGGAGTATACAGAGCCTCATTCCTCGTTTGACAAGTTTCTCGAGGAACAGGTTCAGGGCGGCAAGAAACGTTCTAACCTAGGCGTCTACTTCCAGTCGGTCTCGACCTGGGGTCAGGGAGATGGCCACGCTGATGTGAAGACACTGGGCACGGCGTTGTGGCGTACACTCACCTTGCAGGATATCTGGGAATGGACTATCCAGCCGTGGATTGCAACAAAGAATCCCCAGAATGGACGTCCACTCATTCGAGACTTCTCGGGCGTGGTCGAGAGCGGAGAGATGATGCTGTAAGTAAAGCTAGCTTGTTCGGCTGAATGATATACCTGACCTGTGTTTCAGTGTCCTGGGCCGCCCCGGAGCGGGATGCTCGACCTTCCTTCGCACTATCGCTGGCCACCACTCTTCCTTTCTCGGGGTGACAGGCTCGATTGATTATTCCGGTCTGAGCCCAGATGTAGTTCGCAAGCATTACCGCAGTGCAGTAGCCTACGTCCCCGAAGACGATGTGCATTTTCCCACTCTAAATGTGCGACAGACTCTCGAATTTGCTCTGCAGAGTAAGACTCCCAAGCGTTTCCAAGACCGAATCCCCAAGTACCTTGAGATTTACGGACGAGTCTTCGGCATGACCCACACGATGAATACTCTGGTGGGCAACCAGTACATCCGAGGTGTCTCGGGTGGAGAGCGCAAACGAATCTCCATCATTGAATCCCTCGCAACTGATTCCTCCGTGACGTGCTGGGATAATTCGACCCGCGGACTGGACGCATCGTCTGCCTTGGACTACGTCCGTAGCTTACGCATCATGACCGACACATGTGGCAAGGCCACCTTGCTCACTCTGTATCAAGCCTCCGATGCAATCTATGAGCTGGTGGACAAGGTCCTCCTGATTGACGAAGGACGAATGCTGTTCCAGGGCCGAGCCAGTGAGGCCAAACAGTACTTTGAAGATCTCGGATATGAATGCGCCGAAATGCAGACCATTTCGGACTTCCTGACCAGTATCACGGTCCCAGAGCGACGGCGGTTCCGCACGGGCTGGGAAGACCGTGCACCCAAGGGACCGATTGAACTGGAAGCTGCGTTCCGACAGAGTGTAGCATTTCAAAATGTCAAGGCATCGATCGAAAAGTACGATGATCAGCGAAATGGTGACAGATCGAATGGAGCTTGCGCATCGGACTCGGAGTCTGGCAGTGTGGATAACTTCAAGCGTACGATGCAAAATGACAAGTCTCGCTTCGTCTCGTCCAAATCTCCATACACCATCTCACTTTACCGTCAGATCGTACTCTGTGCGCAACGTCAAATGTGGCAGCTCAAGGGTCACATGGGTCCGCTTTACATCAAGTTGATCTCCGCGGTGGTTTATGGCTTGTTAATTGGATCGATGTTTTATGATCAGCCCCAGACCACCGAGGGCATGTATTCACGTGGTGGTGTACTCTTTTACTCGTCCATCTTGCTTGCCTGGCTGCAGATGTCGGAACTGGAAGAAGCGATGCAGGGCCGAGATATCCTCAGTCGGCAGAAGAAATTTGCCTTTGTGCGACCCAGCGCCGTTTGCCTGGCCCGAGTCGTACAGGATATACTGGTGACTGCGTTACTCACCTTGCTATATCTCATCGTCATGTACTTCCTGTCGGGGTTGCGATCCGATGTGAGTTGAGAAAATCCGTCTTACTTTCGAATATTAACGCGGTGATAGGCTGGTCCATTTTTTATCGATTTCCTCTTCATCTATACGTGTACCATTTGCTTGACAGCGCAGTTCCGGGTGTTCGCAGCTCTGTCCAATAATTTCGAAGTTGCGTTGCGCTACTGTGGAGTGTCCGTGCTGTTCTGCATCGTCTTCGGCGGCTATGTATTGTCCGTTGACAAGATGATCCAGGATGTTCCTTGGGTCGGATGGATAGCGGTATGTTGCTCTCATGGCATTACGTGAAGTCCAAAGTGAAGTCCGAACTAACTTACATCAGTACACAACGCCCGCTTTGTACACATACGAATCGGTCATGGCCGCCGAGTTTCATAATGTCAATTTCACTTGTGCAACCGGATCTATCGTTCCGGCGGGGTCTAATTACACCGACGGCGCCTACCAGAGTTGTGCATATGCTGGCAGTCAGATCGGCAGTACAATGGTAAATGGTGATGATTACCTGGCAGCGCAATTCGGATTCTATTATAGCCATGTGTGGCGCAACTTTGGCATCCTATGCCTTTTTACCATCGTTTTTATCGGTCTCACTTGCTGGCTGAGTGAAGTGATGGAGTGGGAACTGGATAGTGCTGGCCCAATCCAGTACAAGGGCTCTCGGTGCATTTTCATGCGGAAGACCAAGGCCAGCAGTGACGAGGAGAACACACCTGTCCCAGTTGATCCTAAAGCACCTCCGCTTGGAGGTTCCATAGGAATGCCAGTGCAGACCCTATCTGCTACCGAATCCACTTTCACCTGGTCGGATCTCGAGCTCAATGTGCAGATTGGAAAAGAGACGCGGAAATTATTGAACAATGTGTGTGGTTATTGCAAGCCTGGAAGCCTCACGGCTCTTGTCGGAGCATCGGGAGCAGGAAAATCGACTTGTAAGATGATGAGCACTTCATTGCGAAGCACCAGGAACTGACGATATTATTTAGTGTTAACTGCGCTCACCCAAAGACAGAGTGCCGGTACCTTGACCGGCTCAATGTATGTGGATAGCCAGCCCATCGATGGCTCTTTCAATCGGCAGATCGGATACTGCCAGCAAATGGACATTCACGATGAAAGCAGTACCATTCGCGAGGCGTTTGAATTCTCCGCTCTTCTCCGACAGAACAATGACACTCCCAAGAAGGAGAAGCTTGCCTATGTGGAAACGGTTCTGCATACTTTGGACCTGATTGAACTGCAAAATGCGGTGATTGGATCATTGGATATTGAGAAGAAAAAGCGAGTGACCATTGGAGTCGAGTTATGCGCCCGTCCCCGACTGCTCCTCTTCCTGGACGAGCCGACTAGTGGGCTCGATAGCCAAGGGGCGACCAGCATCGTGACCCTGCTTCGTCGTCTTGCAGACCAAGGATTGGCTGTTCTTTGCACCATTCATCAGGCTAATCAGCAGCAGTTTGAAGAGGTGAGCTCTCGCTTGCCTGGGTGCTTTAATGTTGTGGATAGGAACTAATATATGTAGTTCGATCGGGTCCTTGCCTTGAGCCCCGGTGGAAGCACCTATTACTTTGGACCAGTTGGCCAATCCGGTCGAGCTATCTTCGATTACTTTACCAAGAATGGCCACCATCCGCAAAACATCACAAGTGCCGCGGACTTCCTCATTGAAGTGGTTGTAGGTTGCACGAAGTCTTCAGGGAACCAGGTCAACTGGGCCTCTGTCTGGAGCGACTCCGAAGAGGCAGAGCATGTCAAGAAAGAGATCTCGGCCATTCGCTCTCGCAATGACAAGAATCGAGAAATCTCGGCAGCCCCGTCACTGCCTCC
This sequence comes from Penicillium silybi, assembly GCA_027569585.1. Taxonomy (NCBI): domain Eukaryota; kingdom Fungi; phylum Ascomycota; class Eurotiomycetes; order Eurotiales; family Aspergillaceae; genus Penicillium; species Penicillium silybi. The sequence continues at coordinate 274,571 of JAPDFI010000011.1, forward strand.
TCTTTACCAGCAGATTATCCTGCTTACACAGAGAACTTGTCGCCAATTCTGGCGTACGGCCGAGTACCCCTACTCGAGACTCTATGCATCGTTCCTTCACGCACTCATCAACGGTCTGACCTATCTCCAAATCGGAAACAGTACGACCGATCTTCAGTCAAAAGCCTTCTCCGCCTTTTTGGTTTTGATGCTGGTTCCTGAATTCATCAACGCAATATCTATGAGATTCATTCTGAACCGTGACATCTGGCTGGCACGGGAAGGTCCCAGTGGAGTGTACAACTGGGTTGCGTTCAGCACTGCTCAAATCATCTCGGAGATCCCGTACGCTGTTGTCGGCGGGGTGATTTTCTATGTCATGTACTACTTCATGGTCGGACTTCCTCTCGGATTCGCAGCTGGATACAGTTTCCTGATGTTCTTCCTCTTCTTCCTTTTTGCCACTTCATGGGGACAATGGATTGCTGCTTTGAGGTTGGTACTAGCCATTTCCACAAGATTGATTAATCTAACTTTGCTTTAGTTCTGATTCTATGGTCGCGGCTACTCTGATGCCATTCTTCATCATCATGTGCGAGCTTTTCAATGGAATCCTGCGCCCTCACGAGCAGATGCCTGCTTTTTGGAAGTACAGCATGTACTATATCACGCCGTTTACATACTGGATCGGAGGTGTTTTGACCTCGGTCCTTCGTGGAACCCCAGTGGTCTGCAAAGAGAGCGAATTGACTCTCTTCCGAAGCCCACCCAACATGACTTGTGTCGAATATGCCAGCCCCTGGCTTTCTTCCAAGGGAGTTGGGTATCTTTCAAACCCGGACGGCACTGGGACTTGTGGATATTGCGAATACAGTGATGGCGATGATGTAAGTTGTGACTGAAACTACCAAGAGACACAGACTAATCGGTGTAGTATCTTTCGGGAATTGGACTGGACGACTCGGTCATCTGGCCGTATTTCGGTATCTTCCTTGCCTTTACCGTTGCTAATTACTTGATGGTGTACCTGCTTGTTTATGTGCGGTCTGTCGTGAATTGGCGATCGAAGTAATGTATATAGAAACTGTGCATAGCATTTAGCGTCTAGAATTACATATGAGAACCCATTGTTCTGGTACTCGGTCCAGGGGCCCAAAGAAATATCATACGTGGGCCTTAACGGGCGGTCATTGCCTATATGCTCGGGCATCATCCATCCGTGCCCGCTTGAAGGACTCGCGCTGCCACCAACGGACTTCCAGGCACGATCTTGGAAAAGTCATGGGCATCCAGGCATGCCTGTCGTGAGTTCAGTAAGCTGGGCTCGACGCGGGCAAAGATATCCTTTTCGTAGGCAGCTAGCGAGGCGGAAATGATCTCAGAGTCAAACGATCTACTGTTGTTAGCATACCAGGGGATTCAGAACTAGTGAGTAGTACATACTCAGGATTTTGCATATCCACCCGCTTCACCAGATCTTGAACGTCTTGAATGGCGTTGTTTGCGCCCTCCCCACGGACTTCATCATAGTTAGACAGACGGCTGATTGAAATGGAGATGGAGATGGACGTACACATTGTCATTGTATGTGCTGAATCTCCCAGGAGCACCGCGCGAGGATGCACATTAGTACGACCTGGTCGGAAGAGCCAGTCTTCAATGCGAATAGAGCGCGCTTCAATATCTTCTGGTAACTTGTGAACGAGCGATCGAAAAGGTTCGGCCCAGTTATCGGTCAGCTTCTTCATAAGAGCGACACGGTCGGAATTGGCACTCGGCAAGGCAATTCCCTTGGAATCGGACCAAGAGACGATGATCTGGCAGTGATAATGGTCTCGGCTGCTTTCGTCGAAGTTGTTTGGAGTGTCCAGGACTGTACGGTATCAGCAATAGACGAATACAAGTTTATAGAAGAGCTCACAGCTGAAAAACATAAACACGTCGGTGTCAGGATGGGAGCCCTGGAATATGTAGGGATCGATCAATTGCGCTCCGCCCATCTCCTCCGACGTGTATAGTGGTGATGCTCCGAGCAGCTGCACTGGCAATTGATTCATCTGACAGTCATCTGGATACAAGACCTGGCGGGCGCGCGACCGAGCTCCATCGCAGGCGACGAGCAGGCGACCGGTACACGAAGTGCCATCGTCAAAACGAGCGGTGATTGATTCAGCGGAGGATTCGATATCCAGGAGTGTTTTATCCCACTGCGACCGGATTAGCATGAACGCTGTCACTTTACGACATCCACTGACATGAACGTCAATCCCACTGGTCAACAGCTCACGCAACCTCCCTCGATTCACTCGAATACGTTCTTCAGCCGGAATGCTGTAGAGTGCCTCACCAGACTTCAGATCGAAGAATTGAAAACTGCCGACATCGCCACGCGAGGAGGCATCCTTGTTGACAAAAGTATCGGGGAAGCTATCCACGATATGTGGCGGAAGCAGGTCGCGCAGGGCAGGCAGTGCCCAGTGCAGCGTCAGGCCCCATCCACCAGTACGTGCATCGAGAGCCGAGTCGCGGTCGAAGATCTCAAACCGCACGCCGAGACGCTGGAGATGCTGAGCCAACACCAGGCCACTGATGCCTGCACCGACGATCAGAACCGGAACATTCGAGTCGGTCATTGTGTGCTGATCTGAGAGCTGAGAGCTGAGAGCAGCCCCTCTTTACGCTGCTTGTCCGACTCCGAGAGCGTTTTACTTTCACTTTTACTTTTGGCCCCTGCCTAGACGTGCATCGGATGCAGCTCACCCCTTCGAGTTTCCAGTCCCGGAGTGGATCCGTGGAGGAATCAGATCCCAGCGCCTATTTCTCGCCTGATTCGATCTCATATTGAAGCCTGTGCGGCCCAAAGCGGGATCCCCTACGCGCTGCATCGGTGCGTCGGGGCACTATTGACTGTGAGCCTTTGCCAAAGGTAGAGTCCGGAGTACCGTGTTTGTTTGAAGATCCGTTTCGCCCAACAGATGGACCCAGACAATAGGACTTTGACACAGACCCCGGTTTGTTCCTGTCTGACAACCGGACTCCGCCGTGAAACCAGTGCGGCCCGAAGCTGCTAAGATCAGCGAGATGCTGCGACGGCGTCAACACTAAAAGGGCCCCCGTTGGTCCTTTCGCGCGCCAGCGGATCTCCCGCGTTCCACAGGGCGAACTCACCGGGACGCGCCTTGGTGGAGGCCGGTGCATGCGACACGAATTGAGCTCGGAAGACCGACCCGAACGAGAGTTTGCGGCTGCACACTGAATCCTCAAGGTCGAGTCGTCTGAGAGATGTACGGGGCCAAAGCATTAACGTTTTATGACTTATCTCTATACATCGTCGAAATCGAAGAGATTAGGGGGCTTGGGGCCTCATAAACGCCACGGAAGGGATGGCGTCGAAACAAATATGCTCACAAGATCGACATCATCTAGTCGATCCACGTTTGCTCGACCTCTCTAGTGACACACGATACTCCACAGTCATCTCGATTCCCCCATGGGAAGGCTCCCGACTTGCCAAAATCAGCTCCTCGCTCGGTGACCTTTTCGGCGGCGGGGGCCCAGATGCGTTCGAATGCAGATGAGATCGCTGCTCCTTGGACCAGTTCTCCATCGCGTAGCTACAGCCCCGACTATCATAGTATTTTCGGCCGCTTGTCGATCCGAAATCGCGCACATAGCCTTTGAGAAGAGGAGCCAAGTACGGAACACAGGTAACGATGTTCTGTGCACGTTAAGAGTTTGTGAGGGATCGCGTGGAAGGGTAGTACTTACTCCGACATTGAATTCAATAGTTCCCCACAGAACCAGCATCGTGGAGTTTCCGTCTCCGTAGGCCACTCGGTGAATCTGGGTCAATCGCAGGATCGAGCAGACGGTCGTGAACAGACCCAGGAGGAAGAGACACACGACACCGGCCTTTTGTGCCGGTTTGATATTCAATTGTAAGAGGAGGGGGATCGGTAGGAAGATGATCATCACGTCGCAGATGATGGTGAATATAGCGAGGCCGTAGAATGTCGCTCCTACCGGGAGACAAGATCCCTGGACGGTCGTGTTCCATGCTTTTCGGACCTGTAGGATCAGTTCTGAGATCAAAAGTAGAGTGAAGATACCTACCGGTGAACAATCCAACAGCAAAACGAGAGTTCCCACGACGTGGCCGATTGTCGATATTGCAATCACCACCCAAATCACGATGCGGTAGAAGGTCTTGGATGTGCCGGACAGCAGGCGCAGATAGCTGAGACAGAGAGAGGCTTTGAACCCGGCGATGCCGAGCTGATAGAATGGACGGCCTGCATAATTAAGCTATTCATGTCAGTATAGCTCCTCTTAGAATGCCGGATGCTCACTTTGGTATACGTAGGCAGGTTCGCCTTGGGACGAAGCTTGAGCGGCAGTCCAAGACCGTATCTGCTTTCTGCGAGAATGAGTGTATTGCTTGTAGATAAATATCCAGTACTTACGGGATATGCATAGCGCGCTGTATACAATACTGAATATCTGGAAAGAGTCAGCAAGTTCGTGTCGAGAATGCCGGGAATGTTTATGTTCATATTCATGTTCATACCATGCTCACGACCATCACATAGTCCGCCGGCCCCAATCGACTCGCCTGCGCGCGCACGAACAATCGTAGACACACAGTGACGACCATAAGAACAGTTAAGCTGAGGCATACACCCAGAATGAGCTGGTATTCGGACGCAGCCTCAACCGAGGGAGTGGCATTGTGCACCCAGCCCATGATCGCGTAAAGTCAGGACATGGAGATGACCGTAGGACATCAGCATCAATATGAATATGAATCCACGTGGAATAGTTACAGTGCATCGTATTAGTAAACGAAGGTGAGTTTCGTCTTGCATTTCCCCCTTGTAGTTACTCTAATTCCTTTCGCCCCTTGCTTTGGCCCACGACAGATCAGAAAAGATGCACGGCAGACTCCGACAGTCCGATGCTCCGCTCCGGTGCATGCACGGCCAGGGGTCCCCTGTTTAGTCTGTTCGGTATAGAGACATCGGGCTACGGTCGATGTAACTTTCTCGCAAAGTTTCCGATCTTGTACCACTCTGATCGGCCGAGTCGACGTGGAATCGTGATAAATGCCACTGTGCTCCACTCCGATTCCGCCCCTGTCTGCACGACCATTTTTTCTTTTTTCTTTTGCCCGAGACTCGAACTTACCTTCCCTTCTGTTCTCTACGAAACGGACCAAATGGGCGAAAAGCAGCCGGCAGTGCCCCAGGCGGTAGCACAGGATGATGCGGTTGTGTACCTCGAGGGCCACGGAGATCAGATCGCGAATGTCGATCTCAAAGCACTGCGTCGCAAGATTGATCGGCGCTTGCTGCCGTATATGTTCTGCTGCTACGTACTGCAGTTTTTGGACAAAGTCATGCTCAACGTAAGTGCCCGCTCCGCAGACCGAACATGATTATCACGTTGACACGCACAGTATGCGGCCGTGATGGGAATCAAAACGGACCTGAAACTCACTGGCAACGAGTTTTCCAATACCGCTACCTGGTTCTTTATCGCCTACTTGATTGCTGAAGTTCCCAATGGTGAACCCTTGCTCCGTTTTCCATGTAAGATCTCAGCTAATCATTTCTACAGTCTATTGTCTGCAGAAAGTCCCTGCTGCCAAATGGCTCGGGGCTAACGTCTTTCTCTGGGGTGTCGCTGCCGCTGCGTCAGCCGGTGCTCACGACTATCGCAGTCTCCTGGCCGCCCGAGTGTTTCTCGGTATCTTCGAGGCAACTGTTGGCCCATCGTTGATGCTCATCAGTAGCCAGTACTATACCCGGAGTGAACAGGCACCGCGCTTTACCTTTTGGTACATGGGTCTGGGTGTCGCCCAGATTATCGGAGGCATCATCTCGTTCGCTTTCCAACATGTCCACCATGCATCCCTGGATGGCTGGCGTATTATGTTCCTAGTGCTCGGCCTGATCACTGCCGTGGTGGGCACGCTGACCTTTTTCTTCATCCCGGACACACCCATCAAGGCCAAATGGCTGTCCGAGAGCGAAAAGGTGGCTCTATTGGAGCACGTCGGCGAGAACCAGACGGGTGTCTGGAGTACAACTCTGAGCTTGAAACAGATCTGGGAGTCTGTGTTCGACATTCAGCTGTGGTTGCTGACTCTGACAACTATTCTAGTAAGAGCACGCCCTTTTGCTCAATCAGACAGACTAACTCCCTTCTTAGATCTCCGTATCGAGTGGTGTTGTGACTACCTATTCTTCGACTCTGATTGCCGGTTTCGGCTTCTCGGGTCCCATCTCAGCACTCCTCAATACTCCCTCGGGTATCGTCAGCATTTTCTTTACTCTTCTAGTCGGATACGGTATCCGAAAAACATCTCACCGCTGGGCCTGGAATGTTCTATGTACTATCCCCGGTATCATCGGAGGAGGCCTACTATCTTTCCTCCCAAAAAGCAACACAGCCGGTGTGCTCATCGGTATCTATCTCGTCAACGCTATCGTGGCAACACTGCCTATTCTCTACCAGTGGACCATGGCCAACTGTGCCGGTCACACCAAGCGCGCATTTGCTAGCGCCCTCGTCGCCGGGTCTTTCTCCGTCGGTAACATCATCGGTCCGCAGACCTTCCAAGCCAGAGACGCACCAGAGTATCGACCTGCTAAGATCGCTGTCCTTGCCACACAGGCTGCGGCGGCCGTTGTATCCGTGGTACTGTTCATCTACTATGCCAGGCAGAATCGGCACCGCGATCAGACTCGGGGGCATGTGAATGAGTCCATGATCGATGAAACAAAATGGGCTGGCCTTACTGATAGGGAGAATCCTTATTTCCGATATGCCTACTAAAAATGTTCATGCCGCCGGTCTTCATGCGGGGAATCTTGTGGCTTACGAGGCAGGGTTGATGTCAGCTTATATAGTAGATACACCACTTTGTAATTATTGTATGCTATTTGACTTAGGTTCTTCTAGCCGGTGTAATCAAGTACAGGTATTTGTTATCGTTGTGGAGCATGAGCAAACTTTTGTCTCCGAGACGCCAGGCGCGGTATATGTATAAAATGGGAAGATGGCCAAGACAGCGTGCAGGGGGTCAAAGTATGCAAGGCTGGGCAATGCAGGGCAGGGTACAGGAAAGAGTGATTCTACGCCCATCGTCGCATATCAAATCAGACGACATTCTCACCCCTGCGTATCCTTCTTTTTCTACAGCTCAGCCCGTTGGTTGCAGTTAACAGACGAACCCAAGTGACAATTATTTTCCGACTCAGAATTGACACTGAAGTCTTCGGGCCGTTCAGAAATATCATCTCGCACTGTTTGATTATCAAAGTCTTGTTCGTCCTGAATTGCCTCTGAAGCAACAATGGCCGTCGTGGCACCAAGGAAGAGCTGAATATCAGGAAGCCGAACTTCATTATACCTGTCAGGGCTGTAGATAGTTGTGATGGATGAGAAAAGAAGAGAAATCCTGGATCATGATTCTATATATATACACATTCTATCTGGCGTGCAGCCTTGCTGAGCTGCTTGCCCTCATGATCCTTGCGCCCCTGTGTAAACTTGTGCATGGCGTAGGTTTTAGGTAGAAAAAAAGAAAAGAAAAGGCTCACAATGACCATCTAGGGGCGGCCCCATTCTGTCTGTACGTGTGTGCTGTCGAAATGAAACTTTATACGGGGACAGAGGGTGAAATTAAGTTGAAGGCAACGAGTAGACCTTTAAAGCTTCTAAAATAACCACTCAGGTTGAGATCCGGGCAGGTGATGTAATTGACTGGTTTAAGACAGTTTGAAGTGTACGTACTCGACTAATCTCATGAATCATATGGGAGAAGCCTTTGCTCCAGGGGTTCCATCCATCTATCAAAGAGAAAGCGCCACAAGATCGAAGAGTATCGTTGCCATATCAGATGTGAATAGCGTTGTGCTGAAGCATCAAATTTGATCGAAGTCCTTTGTATCGTATGGAATCCGAGGTCGATGCACGCCTCTATGCAATGGCCACCCAAGTGATAGAACGCAGCCTTCCTCACTCATTTCAGTCACACCCTGGCATTATTGTTTACCTTTTAAACCTCCTGTCATCCCCACTCATCATGGGCCAAGCCAGTCCTGTGCCTATCACCTATCATCCGGGGGAGTATGGCAATGTCCAGTGTCGCGGTTCGAGGGCCGTTGGGGCGCTGAATTCACTTGTCGAATTCAAGGGCCCGAGCAAGTCAGATCTCAAGCGGACGGCCTTCAAGAGAGCCGGCGCGAGTACACAGGATTCTCGAGGCCTGGAATCCACTGACTTACGATATCATGCGCAGTGAACCCTGGCGTCGATCCATAGGTGAATTCAGAGCAGTCGACTCCGAGGCGGTTATCATTTCAGTCCATCCTCAGACGGGAATATTTAAGATAATAAACAGCGAAGGCAGTTTTTCACTTGTCTTGGATCAATTGCTGAGTGGAAGGAAGATGAACAGACTGCCATACGGAACCGACGTGACCGCTGTATGCCACAACACTCGCATTGCCGCTTCTTTCTGTCTGCCCGAGCCACGGACTTACACAAGCGACTCTTGCACCAAGCGCATATGGATATCGTCTTCTTATTTTCTGAAGGACGCCTCCCCGTCGCATACATGGAGGACAAGTACTTGAGCAAGAACCGGTTCGTTCATCGACAATATTCCAACCGCCAGGATATATTTGCACAGCGAGCACTTGGATCTTGTCCCCTGAACATAGCCTCGGGGGCCGGAATCAGCCCAGGCCAAGCTCAAAATGAGCTCCGCTTTTATGCTTACGGGGCATATGAACATTTTATTCGACTTTCACCGTGGTGATTCCTATCAGCGAGACCGAACACATTCGGTTATAGGTTATAACCGAGTCCGAGTCTTCACAGAATGGTGTGCATGCTCTTACTTTTTAGATGAACTTCTAAGCTGGAGATTATCACTTCCATTCACCTGGATAGTGGCAATGATGGATTTAGAAGATATTTGAGAGTTAATTCACCATGTATGCAGTTCACAATTATCTGGTGTTCTATTTCGCGTCAAACTGGCTTGATACGATCTTTCATCCGTTTGAATCGTGCGAATTGTTTCTTCCTCAACCTCTGAGTCTCCGCCATGTTAACAGAAAACTGGAAGATGCCAATCATACCCACCAGCCCGATCCCGATCAACGGTCCTAGGATCGAAAACACAGTAAATCCGTACGATGCGTTTTGAAAAGATGAGCTTCCAGACAGACGAGTGGTACCCAGCCCAACCTGCATAGCTGTCAACACCAACGCGATGTAGATCGTGGCGGCCGTTAGGGTGGTGAGGTATGTGCGGAACATCTCGCCGAATGTCTGGTAGGTGAATTGATAGCCCCGAGACACGCTGCCCAGGCGCCATGAGTATATTTTGTTAAGGCGTGAGAGTCTCAACTCGCCATACAAGTAGCGAGAATTGATTTTTTTGGGATCGGTGGCTCCATTTGCAAGCAATTGACGCACCAGATTGACCCATTCTTTCCAAGTAACTTCGGGTGGGAGGAGATGATGAGTATGAGCGATGGCTAGATCGCTTTCGAACTGGATCAATGCGATGTAGGAGGATAGAAAGCCTAGGGCGCATTTGTATATGTCGTTTCTGCGGTCTGGCTCATGCGCGTCGCGGTCGCTGTCGCCTTGCCCGTCACCAGTCTGCCCTTTGCAGAGATACTTCTCCCAGAATTGGGAACTGAAAAGATATCGCGGAACCGGCTTTATGTGTATTTTTCGCTCAGATTCCCACACGAGATGCATGTCGATTCTCTCGTCCGTCATAATTTCACGGGACGACGCGGCTTGGTAGTTCAGGGGTCTGGGGGGCATCGGCCGACCAGCCAGCCATAAATATTCGTCGATCTTGTTCAATCTGTCCACGCAGAGGTCTTTTCGGAGAAAATTGTTGATATCGTCCTCGGGGCAGACGATTATCTGATCAGCCGTGCGGGTGGAGGCGGGCAGAAAAGCCCTGAGTCCCAGCGCCTGGTCGGGAGTGATGAACCCAGGTTCATTGTCGAATGGCAATCCGAAGGACATCGGGAAGAGAGACCAAAGGGTATGGACCTATATCGACGGATCTATGGCAGGGCGTGCCCGACCCCGGAACGCTTTGACTTGACTTTGGCGAGAAGCTTGGAAAGCGGGGAGTTTGCCCCTGAACTTCTGGGCCTTCTGGGCGCTTACGGCCCTTGTATTTATTTCTCTCGACCGTCCGAAGCACTTTTTTTTGATAATCTCGACTATGTCGAAGGTAGAGGATCGAGCCACCCACTCCCTTCTAAATCAAACTGAGCTATCTCAACGCTTGGTTGCTTATTACCCCCGCCCCCCTCCCGGGGCTCCCTACCTCTTTCTTTGTGAGTACCCCATTTTCTCTTCTTTTATCCACCCCCTGTCTGCTCTCTAAAATCACGTATTTCCTCTTATTGTTTTTCAAATATTACACAGATAGATAGCAGTATATCTATAAATAAAATAATAGTGACGATACTAAGATGAATTATCTTCTACAGAGCGAGCTAAAATACATATCTGGTTGTGTGTATGTAGTTTCATGCACAGGTTCCTGTTTGCAGTGGGCCTATCTATATAAGGAAGACCTGAATATAGCTAGTTAGGTCCGGTGTCACCCTAAATTCTAAATCTATGAAAATATATTGTGTTTATAATGAATTTACTAGTAATATTTTAGGTGGTAGAAAGCTGGAAATTAGAATTGAATCTTGGTAATAATGTTTTTAGTTCCCTCTATATTGAAGTTTTAGAGAATGCTTAATATAGCTCCTAAAGCGCATGGATTCTAAATTCCCATATAAGAGAATCAGGGCAGATCTACTGTGAGACTATCTCAGTGCCATCTAGATAAATCAAGAATATTGATTATAGACATTCACTGAATATAGAGATAAAATTGAGTCGCTTTAAAGATTTTATGAAGAATATTTGCAGCGTTAAATTTTTTAATTATAATAGCTGGGAAAATAATAAGTAAGAAATGTTAGTCATGTTATATGCTAGATGAACCATTTTAAGAATAAAAACCATCATTGTTTTCCTAGAATTATTTAATAGCCGCCTAGATATTTCCCTTACAATTTATATAGCTGAAACATAGTTTAATTATACCATATTCTGGTGAAATATTGGTAAAGGGCTTGAAAGAACTCTAAAGCCCTTGGAGGCCTTGAGCTAGACACTAGGTTTTTGTTTGTTGTAAAGGATTACGTGAATAGGCAATTAGCGTTGTAGCTCTTTTATAGTTTCTTCCTTAATTCCATCTTTTCTTTTTCTGGGAGTCTAGTTTAAACCTCTAACTTTTTAATTAGACTGACTTAGGCCTGTCACTAAATAATATATAGAAAGGACTACTACGTAAATACTTGATAAAGTTGATAGAGCTAGTGTTAACTATAGTAAATATAAATAATAACAAAATGACTATAAATATAATCGCAAGAACTATTATGATACCTAACTTATTTATTAAATAATATAATAAAATATAATATAATAATTGGAAGTTGAACTCTTTGATTTTATGATTTCTTTTGTAAAAAAATAGCTAATTAATTCAGCATATGGTAAGAAAAAATGGACTTAGTATTAATAATAAAATAATTAGATGTATATTTGTATTCTTACCCTTTAGAAGCCTCGTATAAAAAATAAAAAAACTATAAGATTATTAAAATAACTTGTTATTATAAGACTCTCTGAAGGAGATTTATAGTAGTTTAAATATCTATTTATAAGTAATCTAATATTTATAATATCAACTAAAGTTAAAGAATAATTAGAAGTTTCCAAAGTTTCTTAGAATATAAGTTTATAAACATTGATATATTTGTGTAGCTAAACAAGTCTGAGTAATAGACTGTAATTAACTTAAGACTTTAAATTGTTTAATTAATGATAATAATTATCTCAACTTAGACTTTTCTTATTAAGCTTAGTCTAAATTATTTTGAAGGGATAAAAAACTACTATTTTAATAGTAACTTAGTATTATTAAATACCGAGTATATCTTATTTTTTATCCTTGTTATTATTTAAAAATAATGCTAAAATATTTATAGATTTTAATAATTATACTAATACATAGATATAATTTATTATAAGTTTATTTAAAAATACAGCCAGATGGAAATAAAATGCCTAATTTAGAGTAGATAGCTTCTAGTATATTTATATATAGTACTTAGCTTATTCTAATTATTACTATAAATATATATAGATAAACCTAGTTATTTATAGTTTTATATATTAATAATATTTGATTAAGTCTATACTAAAAGTCTCCTATTGTCTCTTAAACAATTATATTTTAGGGTTCTTTTTAATTCTTTATCTAAGTATCACTAATAATAATTCTATATCCCTAAGATCTAAATTATAAATATCTAAATAATTTACTAAAGATTATTATAACTAAAGCAAATATATATATTTAAGGAAGATGCCTAAAGTAATCGAGAAATGTAATAATACTAATAAATACCTCTAAAAAGCCACTAAACTCTGCTTAACTTGAAGGGTTAAAGATACCTTTATCTTAGAATATAAAAAATATCTGCTCTTCTATAAGGATTAAGTAACTATATGATTAAATTTAAATCTAATAAATTCCTCCTATACTAGCCTACATATTTTTTATTATAAGAAGAGCTCCAAGTCTTATAGGAAATTTAGATAATAATTATTTTATTACTTTATTAAAAGTAACTAATAATTAAAAATCTTATAATATATTTATTTTTATATTAAAAATAATAGCCCTCCCTAATTTTTCATTAATTATTATAAATTAAATAAACCTGTAAGTTAACTAGAACTAATGTTTTTATCTCTGATTTTAGACCTTAGATGCAGATGCAGTCATAGATATTTAATATTTTAACAATATTAATATCTAAGATATCATTAGATTTATATTAAAAGGGATTATAAATATAATATAAGATAGTAATTATAGTTATTTAAGTATATAGCTATATCTTATAGTCCTATATCTATACTATTTATTTTAATAATACTTTAAGCTTCTTATCTAACTAAGAGATCTATATAATTTATATTTAATAAATTTAGTAATTAATATATAATATAGAGCTATGCGTAAAGTCTATAAAATATATATTCTACTAAGGCTATATTAAATTGTTTAAATAAATTATTTTTACAAAAAGATTTAGATTATTATTTTATATCAATTTCTATAGTCTTACTATAATAATACTATAATGCCTAAGCATTTACTAGGCTCTATAACTCCTATTAATACTCTATCTAGAGCTTTCTAATATAATATTTAAATTAAAGGTAGTGGTATAATCCTAATTATTATAATACACTTATAAAATACTATTTATTTTATCTCTATTCTAAAGATAATTAATACTATAAACTACTAGAGTTATTCTGTAACTAAGTTGAAATAAAAATATAAATTTTCTGAAAGTATTATTTCTATTTAGAGATTAATTTTTACTGATAAATTCTAATTTTAAACCATATTTTAATTTCTATATTAATAGTTATTAATAGTTTTTTAATTCTAAATTAATAGCTAAATATGATAGACAAGTTAAACCTTAAAATATTATTTTTAATACTTTATTAATATCGCTGTAATTATATAGCTATTACTACTCTATATTATAGATTTTAACTAATAAGCGACACTTAAAAAGAAAGAAAGTATTAATTTTACCTATTAGTCAGAACTAATACTTCCTTATTAGAATATATTAGGAACTAATAAAAAATAGCTAAGTCAATTTTTATATTATATCTAGAGCTATAACATAGGATGAAATTAAAGATTTATTTATTTATTTTTTATATAATATAGTACATTACCTTTAAAGAGCTTTATATATATCTAGTATTTTAATAATAATAAATTATAAAAAGCTATAGACTAATTTCTAAATAGATATAGACATATAATATCTATATACTCAAAAATATTATCCTTGAAAGAATACCTATTTTATCTATTTTAGGTATCTAATCCATTATATTATATTTTAGGTATAATATTTAAGTATTATAGCTTTAGACAGCCTATAATTTATTTACTTTAAAGAATATATCTATATTATAGCGAGAATTGGTTATATATATTATTAGCATTTATAATTATTATTAGGTATATTATTAATAGTTTATATTTCTTAGTTTTTGTTTAATTCATACTGTTCATTAATATAAATAACTAAATATAGAGAGTATATATTCTCTTATAGTATATTTATTAATTACCTTTTATCTAGACATTACTTAGTTCTTTTTAGTTATGAGAGAATATATATAATTTATAATAAAAATAAAAATTAAATGTATATAAACAAATCGCGTAAGTATAACTAAACTATAGGCTATCTAAATTATCCTAGAACTATTAGATTTTTTCCTTAGAATTAGATATAGATATTTTCTAGCCTAGATAAATATATTTAGAAAATGTTTCTACTATGTTTAGAATATATATCATTTTAAGGCTAGATATTTTATTTTATAATAAAAGTACTTTATATACGCTAGATACTAAATAGATTAAGTAATACTAATAAGCTTATTTTAAAAAGAATAGATCTATCACGAACTAATTAAGTTTAATATACTTCGAGACTTCGACTTAGCTTTAAAATATCTAGCCTTATATTACTATCTATTACTTTAATTCGTATAGAAAACTAACCTATAAAAAAATATTACTCTATAATAGAATAATACTCTTCTTTCTTTATTTATTGTAGTTAATCTTATATCCTTTCTTCCATTCTTTAGAGAGGTCTGTTATTATATTATAATAATACCTATAATATTATGGCTAAAAGAGTTAATTCTAACTACCATTATATAGGCTAAATTAAAAATAGTAAAAATTAGTTTAATGCTAAATAAATTCTTAAGCTTTTAGAATCTTTATTAATAGTATATTAACTAGGCATTGACATAGGACGCCTATGGGCAGGGACCCTAGCCCATAGCCCGGCCTATAATGCCCTATGGGCAATATATTGCTGCCTGATTTCTGCTTTAATTATGAATAATCTGCTGATCAATCTTTGTTATGTATGTTTTGGTCTGAGCAAGGTAATATCCCCACTTTTTAGCCTACCTACTAGGTAAGTAACTATAAAGAATAATTTTGTTTATATATATTTAACGGTCGGCTTTATTGGCCGCATTGATATTTGAGGCTGGTAAAAATAAAGATAAAAGGTGGTGATAGAAATTAGTGCTTGCTGCTTAAATATATATATGCGTTGTGCGCGAGCACACCACTACTTTTTGATATAATACCCTCGCTTAAATTTCTCTTTTAATATCACTTAAATATCCCCTTTCTATCCTTCTAGACACTACTATACTAGATGGATATATAAAGTGAGCACAGTTAGGAAAATTAAAATAGCGGGCTACTTCGCGAATACTACTAATTTCTTATTTTTAGAAAGCCAAAATTACTAGTAGGATCCTATCCATAAACTAACATAGAAATAGATTAATACTTAATATATTTAGTTTTACTATATATAACATAGAGATATCTACTATTTTGCATTTTAATATGTAATTAATCAAATTTGTTTAAATATCTTCCTATTTCGATATGTTAGAGATTAAACTATTACCTTATTTAGTAACTAGCTTTATAAATGACAATGGCTATTACAAGATCTTCTGTACTCGCCTTTTCTGATCTTACATTAATATATATAGTTTTATATATAAAAGAAACAGCGATAATCCTCTTCATATTATATCTTAGTTAGCCACTATAGCAATGATTGGTTGAAGTATATTTTAACTATTCTGTCATAAATATAAACAAACCCCTTTTTACTAGAATACTATAAAAAGTTCTTATCAAATTAAAAGTTTCTTATAAATCCCCTATTTGAATGACTTTGTAGACTATACTATAGCTCGTAGCCACTTATAATTACTTATAAAACTTTATAATATATATTAAAAATATATAGGCTATATCTTCTAAGGTTACTTCTCTTACATCTAGCAGGATACTATCATAATATCCTTCATTATAAAAGAAAAGAACTACTATAATAAAATTATATATATTATTTTTCTTTCCAAATATTTTGAAATATATAAATTATAAATTCTTTAAATAGCATCTATTTATAAGGATTTACTATCAGAGATTTAACTCTTAGCAGCATAGTTGGTACAGTATATATTTTACTGCAATACAATCTGTTTGAATATGTTCTTAAACTCATTTACTAGCCTTTCGTCACTTTTTTCTTATAAGTATCTTACTTTTTACATAAAAATGTTAAATTACCTTATAAAATTTCTGGATTAGTATTTTACCTTATAATTAATTTACTAAGTACTATCTATTGTATCTTTCTCTTTAAAAAATTCTAGGTATAGTTAGAATAATAAAGATTCTTATAATTAGTTAAGTTCATAAACTAAACAGCTATCTTTAGCTTAGTGTATTGCTTGTACAACTTTTTTTAATAATAAATAAAAGCTTTTTATTATAAATTTATAGTTTATCTTAGTAGCTCCTATTTTTAAGACTAATAGATAAAATTGATAAAACCCTTTATTATTATAAATTTCATTTTCTCTTGTTTAAACTTCGTTATTATCTACCTGATAAAGATAGCTAATAAGATAAATAAGTAATTTATATTCTCTATTTCAAGAAACTTCATAATACCTAATCTATATAGATCAAAGTAGTAGATAATTTTTGCAGATAATTTTTGCTATTATTATTTTATAATATAATATTTATAGCTTTAAGACTAAAGATTTAGTATTAATTTTTCTCTAAAGTTAAGTAAGGTAGCTACAAAAAGCTAAAAAACTTTTAGTCTACCATATTTAGTAAATTAGGAGCTATTATAGGTTATAGCTAAACATAGATACGCTATATTATACATAAAGATAGCGATTTCCTATTAGGCCTTTTTGGTTTATGATATCTAGTTCTTTAAAAGCCCTTTTAGTATAGTGGGTTTGTACAATATCCTATATGTGTGATGTATAAGTATACTAGGCTGTATTTTATACAGGTAAATATTATAATACTAGCTAGATAACAGAGTATTGATTAACTAACTAATATCTTAAGAAAAGAAAATAGAATTATCATATATTAAGCCAAGAAAAGCAGCTATAAGAAGAGTAGCTAATATATTATTAATTTATTATAGATATAAAAAAGATATATAAAAAGATATAAATAGAGAGTTAGTAATATGGTATCTAAATCTTTAGTAAATTATTATTAATACTATATAAAAAGTTGCCATCCCTATCAAAAGGGAACAGATTATCTCCACGTTAGAGGCGATGGACCAGTACATATAACATGGGGAAAAGTCCAAGATATCCGAGGTCCAAGTCATCTACTGTTTTGTTTGACAATAGTGAGAAGTAAAAGCTTGGTGCATACAAATGTCTATTCTTAGAGAGATGAAAAGAGATACATGTCCCTAAATAGAGTGACGTCTAGGGTAGTCCTCTAAACTAGTAAGACCTCTCGGGCCGCTAGCACTGGGACGCCTGACCAATATCTTCAAGGTTGTGTTTGTTGTTCCACAGCTTGCTAATAATGAAGGTCTCGCTTGGTGGTACGCAACTATACCTGATAGCCTTTCCCACGGGCCACGGCTAGCTAAATGCTACAGCTAAACATGGAGTTAGCTTGTGTTCCATCAATGAAGCGATATGTAAATTACCATCTCGCGGTGTCTATATGCCGATATCCGACCTGAACAGCTACAAGAACTGCAGCTTCCTAATGTTAGGGTTGAAGGTTGACTAGATAGAGGATAAGATAATGATCACAGGTTATGGGCGAGCGAACACCAATAGTGCAACTGGAAGAGAACTGAACTAACCCTCGAAGGAGAATGAACTGGGTCAACATATCTTCCTTTTTGTACGCCTATGGGATCAGTGGCACTCGCTTCCATGCAGGTTATCGGGAGGAGTAAGGGGAGTTTCTGTCATGTCCTGATATGGATTCCAAGTAGGGTTACAGTGTAGGCTGTGCCGTAACACCTAAGCAGCTTCATCTTGCCATGTTCCAAGCCCGATGGCAGGGATCTAGACGCCGTTGTTGAGCTTGAATGTTCTCCGTTTCTGTGATGCCACATGCATGGTAGTGGTTTGTTTGTTTGTTTGTTTGATTGCTTACGTCCAGGGGAAAGAGGGCGTAGCCCTCGCTCCCAAGACCTCCCTTGGCGTATGGGGACGTGCTACGCTAAAGAGTTATATACATGGAAGTGCGCGCGTTTAGATAGCAACTCGACAGAAAAGGTGGCGTCCTCGCCAGTCGGTCACACCGGCCATCGACGTGTTGGGCGGGGTGAGTGGCCTACAGGAGGTTCGTCTCTGAAGAGGCGCGAGTGGGTAGTCAGCCAATGGCCATTGCGTTCGAGGCGGCCTGGCCGCTCTACGAACTCCTGGGCCGGTGAGGGTCCTAAAGAAGGAGGAGAAGAATGGAAGGGAGACTGAGAGAATTGACAAAGGAAAAGGGGAAGCGAGAGTAGTGGGAAGGAACGCCGTCAGCCCCTGGGAGGGGGCATTCTTTCCCACTACTCTCAAGTGGTGAGAATCAAAATGTTCGATACAGAAGGATAAGATAGGTACCGATGCGGCGGCACGTGGAAACAGGAAAAGGCTATTTCAATCAAGTAATCAACTTTATATTTGATGCCAGAATAGATACGTTGGATCCTAATAAATCACAAATTGGCACTGGTCCTAGCACGGCAAGTTTTACGTTGTGATGATGCGCGCTTATCCGGATGAGGACTCATCATGCATATTATTGTAGAATCCTCCCCGAGAATCTGGAATCCAATGACATAAACCTTGAACCTTGGTTTAGAAAATCCAAGGTCATGGTAGCTCGGTATCCTGGGTTACTCCACGCTAAAGGATGAGGTTCATCGAGTATGACTTCTGTATGACGCAATTGTCGCAAAAGGCAACGCGGGCCTCTCGTTTTCCTTATAAGCCATAGGATGCAATAACCCCAGACAACTAGTTAGATGAATATGATAATTCTTAATATGTGGTTGTTGGACAAAATCCACGCTGTATTCGACGCTGCCCTTCGCTACTTGAAACTCATCGAGGATCGACAGGTGGGCTGGCTAACTCTGGATCGCAAGTCAGGCGGGTTGAAACGTGAACAACAAGGCCTTTGGAAAAAGCTAAAGCTTTTGTTGCTGTTCAATCCCGTAACGGAATGGATTGATCAGACGCACGCTCTTCGTCTTTGGACACACAGGAAAAACATCAAAGCTGGTAAGTGCATACAGTTTATACCAACTTTATTTTATTCTTTGTATCAGAGGAGGATACTAATAAGAAGTTCGCAGGGCGACAAGAGGGCAGGCCACAGTCCCACGCCCAAATCAAAGCTTTCATTGATTTTTACCATATTGATATGGGCACCTTCGAGCCTTCGGATCCTGAAAGCTATCCTACCTTTGAGGATTTCTTCATTCGCAAATTTGCTCCTAATGCAAGACCAATTTTTGCGCCAGAGGACTCAACAAAAGCTATAACTGTGGCTGATTCACGGGCAGTCGTATACCCGACTGTTGAGAAAACCCGGGCGCTGTGGATCAAGGGGAGCCGATTTACAATTCAGAATCTTATCGACGACGATGAACGCAGCGTCCAATGGAGGAATGGCTCGGTCGCCAGTTTTAGACTGAGTCCACAAGACTATCACCGATACCACTCCCCAGTTAAGGGAAAGGTCAAGTGGTACAAACACATTCCCGGAGACTACCTTCAGGTCGACCCAGTGGCGCTACATAGCTCTGTCAACATTCTGACCGAAAACGCGAGAAGTTGCATTTGTATTGAAAGTGAAGACTTTGGCGATGTCCTTTTCGCGGCAATCGGTGCTACGGATGTGGGGACTGTCGAGTAAGTATCAGTTTCCTAATTCCCTCTTCCACGCTCACGACAGGAAAAAAGGATCCACGAAAAAATAAAGCAAGAAGGACATTCTGTCCAAAAAGGTGACGAGCTTGGTCTTTTCCAATTCGGCGGGTCAAGCATCCTTGTGGCTTTCGAGCAGGGTCGAATCCAGTTTGATGAGGACCTTGAAAGGCTCAGCAATAAAGAAATTATGGTGGACGTCGAGGTTGGAATGAGTCTCGGCAAGGCAACCCATCCGGTCGTATCCAATCCTTCTTGAGTAGAGGCGATTTGAATTCTACATTACGCTGTCTTCTTTGCTGATGTAAAATGGCACACACATTCAGCTGGTTTGGTTTATCGTGATCTCAACCCGGGGAATGTAGCAATCGACAATCTATATTGCGATCTCTGATATCACAGTCTCTGTTGGAGGCGTGCCCTGTAATCTCATACAACGGCCATGCCTGGAATGGTTAAGTGACCTGGAAGGGTGTAACAGGCGTCTAATGAGAAAATATTTAGGAACCTGTATGGAAGAAGCTGTATTGACAGAATATCCTCAAGTTCAAAGTTATTTCTGCCCAAAAGGGCACGATGGTTCGTAGTTCAGGTAAAAGCAAATACATTTTACAACTGGATTTAGTTCTACGGTATAGTAAAGACCGTGATTCCAAAAGGTTGCTTATACAAGCTTCGCATAGCTAGTGAGTGAATTGACCTCGGACAAGATATGCACCAAGCCCTAGCAAGTACGCCAAGGTCTCTCTCCGCGCTGGATGGGAGCGAGAGATAAGAATAAATAATTTCAGTTATCATTCATAGTATCTCCAAAAGGTTGGTTTGGTCTCATTACGTAATGGTAGACTGGGTTAGTCTGCCTCCTCAACCAGATCGTCATTCACGGGTCAGATCTTCACAGCTTCACAGATAACCCCACTAAATACTCTATCTGCTATTGACCTTTTGCGGACCCATCATCGTTGAGGTCAGGTCGAAAAACAGGTTTCATGCCTTTTCCAAAATCTAAGTACATACTTTGGGCTTTAAGCTTGGCATGCTTGACTCAAGCTGAATAATGATGTAATAATGAAACCACACCAGAGCTTCGTAGTCTTGTTTAGCTCTACTTCATTGCCCTTTAAACTTTCCATTAAATTCAAGCACCGTCCTTCCAATCTCTTTAACTGAATAGTTCCTCTGAATTACCTTACCGATCCATAAATATGAGCTTCATCCGCATCTCTTCTTCTGTACGCTCAGGAGTGGCATCACATCGCCGGACTCCCCTTGGGCCCCACCAGCCAACTCCTAGCCAGAGACGCTTTGCCAACACTGGGCCGAGTAGCCAAGGTAATCCTCGTTGGTGAGTCTCGCGCCTAGCTTCTCAAGGATATGTCTTTCACCAGTCGCAGCCTATTGACACAAAAATTTGCCCGCAGGTTACCCATCGCCATTGCGCTAAGCATTCCACTATCAATCTACTTTTGGCGAAGGGGCAATACAAATCAGCCTAGCAAAAACGCCGTTGGGGAGCATCATGGAGCCAACCAAGAATACATCCAAAGCGCGGAAGGCAACCAGGACGCTGGGCGAACCACTCAAGCGCGCGATTCGGGGACAAAATCTTCCGGACATGACGAGGTTTGTGCAAACCACGTCCAACGAAGAAAATGCCGTTATCTCTAACTTCTAAATAGCCTCGAGCCATGGGACCAGCCGGTCCGCCTGCAAGCATGTCATTCAAGCAGCAGGGTCTTTCTAATGCGGATACCATGAACCCGTATATCAATGAGCCCGGCAAGAGCAAAAAGGGCGAAGGCGAGACGGAGACCGCAAAGGTCAAGGGTACCGTTGAGAGCGATCGGCCGCAGGTATGAGCCATAAGATTCTCATCGGTCTTCACAGGATTGAGCTGTATTGTTTCCATATATACTCGGAACTACAATAAGATCTCAGGCACTCGATATTCTAGACTGATCTGAGTAAAACCTCCTTCGATATAGGGCGGTGAGTCGTAATTCAATGGATAGACCTACAAGCACCTGCAAAGGATCCCGAGGAATAAAATCTACTGGCCATCCACCGAGAATTGCCAACAGCGTCGACCCCCTTGGTTATGATGCAGGATTTGGTTTGATGGGCTGCGTAGCCTCCGATGATGACAATATTCTTCCCATTGTATCCTGTTGTGTGGTGGACCCTGGACTGGGCGAGCGAGAATTCAAGTTCTCGCGGTGTGTTCAAGATGACGTAACACCATCGAGCGTATTTCTTAATGGTAACTTTGACCCCTGTAATTGTCCTAAAAGTTCAGCATTTTGATTACCATGACTGATTTGATTTTTGATCAAGCTCGCATCAAACAATCTCTTTTTTCAACTCAAACTCATTCGAGCAATCAAGCCAGCATCCACCACGTCAACCTCAGGCAAAGATAATGTAGCAAAAGAGTTTCGCTGCATCAGAATTGTGGGTGCTGGTAGTATGGGGTAGCCAGGTTGTGATTGCCTTCTCAGAGTTACGGCTTGACGGGAACGTCTGCATCTATCAAATTCTGTGAAGGCTTACATTTTCGGAGTGACCTAATATTTTTGTATAATTTAGTATATCCTGCTAATATTCTATTAGCTTCTAATATAGTTCTTATAGTTCCTTAATTTATATAAATAGTACTCTGACCTCATTCATTTATATAATATTACTTTTAATATAAGTTTTAAATAACAGAAGTATTCAAGTAATACATTAAGAAAAATGATACTAATTATTATATTAGAGATTATTACAGGTAGACTCTATAATATAATGTTCTAAATGTTCTAAAGTCTAGACTATATTAATATTAAAAATAATACTGAAGGGCTTAGTTTGTTTAGTTTATTTAGTTTATTTAATTCTCAGTTGACGAGTAAAAAGCATTTATACATGGAGGTTAATATAAGAAATAAACTACAATTTTAGTTAGGATTTATTTATGAAAATTAATTCCAAATTAAAATGAATATTATTAAAAAGCCTAAGTTTTGGTTTACCTTAGTTATAAAATAACTTTATCAGTTCTGGTATATTAATTAATTATTTTTATAATAAAGATAAATAAGCAGTATTTTGTAACTAAATTTGTCTACAATAATTTATCTTATATTAACTATCTTTAATTTAAATATCAATATACTAAAAGATTGCTAAGAACTTAATTAATTCTTAAACTTACTATAAAGATAATATCTTAAGGCTGGCTATAGATCTCTAATATGTTATGTATCTCTTGATATATATTTAATGTCTTTACTAGGATGTATTTAGGGGAATTTATATCCTAGTAACACTATAATTTAGTTTTAACTAAAATAACTGATCCAAGAATTATTATAACAGCGTTTATAGTATTATTGCAGGTTCCCTGCTACAGAGATATATAAATAATCTCAAAATAGAATTATACTATTAATATAATATTACTATATTATCCTTTTAGAGCTATAGCTTTAATTTAAATTATAACCTTGTATTTCTATATCTTTAGGTCTTTATCTTATTTATTATAATTTTTAAATGTGATTTATAATTATTTCGAAAATCGTATACTTTCAGACTTATAAAATTATATTTAGATAATACTAAGAGGCTTTTTAATTATAGCTTAGTTAATTTTATAACTCTTAGATTCTCTTTTATGATATAGATACTAGAATGAATATTCTCCTTAGATAGTTAACTTATGATCCTTTGTATTAAACTAAGTTTTTTGACTAATTAGATCTGTTATATAAAGCCTAGATAATAATACTGTGTAGGCTAACTATAGACTTTTAATTGGGAAATCTTTATTATAATAAATAACAAAGTTAGGGTCCTCGATAATCTTTGAGAAGAATTTTTTAATATTCTTGATAAAATATTTAGAGAACTACTTTTTTCTTGATATTATTTAAGAGTAAGAAGTTTATTTTACATAGTATAAGTGTTTTAGTCAGCCAAAAGGATTAAAATATTATTAAAATAAGTAATATAGTTAATATTAAATAGTACAAATATAAGTTTAAGAGGTAATAAATATTCAGGATAAAAGATATAATTAATATATTTAAAATACCTAGAATAAATATCAAACATAAATTCCTATTTATTATTGATTTCAATATAAATGTAATTTAATGAATTAAGATAAATCTAATACTAGATATTTTAGCTATTAATTTTGCGAAAATATTAAATATGTGTTAGTCAGTCTAAGGCCTCCAAAGAAGAGATATCAATTTTTGACTTAAATTTTAGTTCCTCTGTAGTAATTAATATACAATTTGAAAAAGCTATTCTTTTTAGTATGAAAAAGTAAACATGTTTACAGGGCTCTTTAATAATTATATTCCTTAGTAAAAAGACTTCTATCTAGATATTTCTATAATATTTAGAGATGATTTGCGCTATTTTCATTTATTCCTCCATCAAGCTAGAAAATACATCTTTCTCCTCATATTTGTAATACTAATATTATTAGTATTATTAGCAAATTGATCTAATTTTTTGAAAAATTAATACTTAGTATACCAGCCTTTTGCTTTCGTCACAGCCTTAATTCTACATGGTATTGAAAGAATTAGGCTATCTCTATAATAGACACCTAATCAATATAGTTCCAGGAATCTATTAATGCAGCTTAGAACTAGCTCCAATTCAGGTTTCTGTATCTCCTATTTACTATACTAGGATATTGCTTAGAAACCGCATTTTAATAGGCCCTAAAAAGCCTCAATAGGGTTTAATCAGATGAGTGGGAAGGCCAATCAATATAGGTACTATATTATTTAAACCGCTGCTCAGTGTATTCTGAGGTGTCCATACCTATATTATTGTTGGACCATAATTCTAAGCCTGTAGATAGGATTTGATACATCTTTAAGCACATTGGTGTGCAATATTTGTAAGGGTCGTACAACTGGGTGCGCTACTATATGTATGAGTCCCGGGCATATCAGCCTTGGCGGCTGATATAGTGGTCCTTTGGCCCAAGGGTATGGCTTCGTATTGACCTGGGTGCGTGCCGTAACAATATTAATGAGAATCTGCCTTAGGGGGCATATTTGGATTATATTTTATCATATTTAACTCTGTCTGGCTATTAGGCTAGAATTCACTAAAGGCTATTTCAGCCCTTGACTCCTTAAAATTTGCCTAATGCTGACTGACATTATTAAAGCCGCTTTATAAGAGTCTTAGATTTTCTCGATATCCTTTTCTTTGGCTTACACTATTTTAGGCTATACAGTTAATCTTCAAATCCCTTAATACTTAGAGTTAGCAGACTTTATAATAAGTATTATATAGCTACTTAGGATTTTAGTATACAATCTAATAGATATATTACTTTATTTAAGTTTTAAGGTTTAACGGTCTGCTACTTCTAGGCCTTAATTTAAGGGTTATAGTTTCCTGAATATATTTCAGTATAGTATATAGTTATATATAATATGTAATAATATTTACTACTTTTAGGTAGGGATATACTATTTTCAAGGATGTATATAATAGTAGAGTAGGTTTAGAGTAAAAGCTTATATTTTATTAGCTTTGCTAATTTCTACACCTACATAATATATCTTTAGATATTAATCGTCCTATAGATATTTCTGTATATATACAAGAGATTAAGCTTAATTTGTCCTATTAAAAGGTATTATTTATACATAAGATGGTTTTATTACGAAATTAGAAAGAGACTATAGATTTGAAGGGTTTGTATCCTAAAGTATAGATAGACGGCCTAATACAATAAATATTAGTATATAGTTTTAGGCCTAGAATCACATATTTATATAAAGATTCTATGATAATATAATAATATCCCCTTCTTCTATTTGCATAGTATAGTAGTAATTATTTACTACTAATAATAATAATAATATTTAATTATAAGAAGTTCTTTCTTTTATCTCTCCCCTTTTCTGCTTATTAGTAATGTTTATAGTATAGATTCTCTAATAATATTTTATGAAAAGAATAGGCTCTATATAATGTAGATTATTTAAACGCTAGAGAGGTTCTTCTTGTAATATACTATTAAATTAATAAAAGAGTTCTATTCATTTTGCTAATACTTAAGGCTAATAGTATTCTAAAAAATAATAACTAAGTCTCTTATCATATAAATAAATATAGCTAATCTATCTAATTTTATAATAAAATTACTAATCTTAGTCTTATTTTATAGATCTATCCTTTCATTTGCTATTTATTATCGCTATTAATTATAATTATTAAAAATTATATATTATTATTCTACTATGATAATAGCGAGTCTCTATTTATTAAATATAATAGTTCTATATAGAAAATAGAGTATATTTCTATAAAAATATTAAGTTATATAGTATAGATTCTAGTTATCTTTTAAACTATATATTTTATATCTTTTTAGTCTAGCTTATTATTATAAGCCCTACTAATTTTAATATTTTTAAGCTTTAGCTATATATATTTTTCTATATACTATTATATTTAAGCTAAAGATATCTATCTAATTAGGTTTTTTTAATATTTTATATAATTATTTCTTCTAGTTAGATTGAGCTTTACTAAGACTAAGATCCTTATAGTCTTATATTATTTTAATAGTAAAAATTAAAGATCTCTTAGAAAGAAAATACTTATCTTTATTAATATATTATATAATTATTTATTATTAGCTTAGTAATAGATATCTCTATATAAGCCCTCTAGGAACTATATTTTATATACTTCTCATTAACTTATATTTATTACTTAGATATATATAGTAAGATCTAAGATCTTATATAGCTATAATCTTACTAATTAGTAAAATAGTCTTAAAAATATCTTTAACCTCTATCTTTTTATCTTTATAGTTTATTACTCTTATTATCTTTTGTCAGATATATAAATAATTGTATCTTACTATTCTTCTCTACTACTAGCTCATATAAATAAAGTAAAGTAGGGAAGGAATGTCTATAATCTTATACTTCTTATAAATACCTAATATATTGCTAATTTAATTTAGTAATTATAATTATATAATCTTTATTATGTTTCTTGCTTTTCACTATATCCCTAATATCTATAATAATATTATTAAAACTAGTATATGTAACTTACTAGCTTTACTAAATATTATAGTTCTATAGTATATATAATATAATAGTGTAGTTAATATGTTATTATCTAGAACAGTGGAATATATCCTATTAATAGGAAAAATAAAGAAGAATGGATTTAATAGATATAGATAAGATAAGCATAAGATAATAGTTATTGATAATAACATAATAACAATAATATATATTTCCGTATCTTAATGTAACTGACTATATTTAACAGAACTACGGTAGTAAAATATATATAACTAACGCTATATATTAAAGATATAACCAAGGCCACAGAAAGGTCTAATATGCTCCAATCGACAAAGTATATAGTAGATTTCTATAATAGTCCTCATCTATTCTATAACATTATTAGTAGTTTTTAATTTATACTTAATAGTGCTAGTAGGTAATGTACTATAGTTTTATTATAAACTATATATCTTAGTCTAAAGTAATTATATAAGAGAATCTATACTACCAAATACCCTTGGGTCTTTATAAGTATCTATATAATAACTTTTATAGTAGTTATATTATTTTAAAGTCAACAACTCTTTTTATTATATAATTAGTATTTATATTTATATTCTCTTTTTAAAGAGTAATTAATAGTAAATGAATGCTATTATAATAACTCACTCAAAGTAATTAAATAACGAGAGGGACTTTTAAAACCATCTTTCTTCTATTATTTATTACACTTTAGATCTTTTTATATATTATAATTTTATATAGATTACTAAATATCTTTTTAATATCTATGGCTAAAAGAATTCTTAGATAATAGTAGTACATATTTATTTTTAGCTATCTAAATAATATTTATATAGAGAGATTTAATATCTAATATTTGTTTTATTCTTTAAAATAAAGAAATCCTTACTCAAGATGTTAAGATTTAATATCGTGTTTTAAAAAATTCGTTAGTTCTCTTTTATCTACTAAGTACCCTCTATATATATATTATCTTTTTATTTTACGTATTTCTAATTACATTATTACATCACTATAACTTTTTATTTTTTTAGTAGTAAACAGTTGTTTGAGTCTTTGGAATTTTTTAATAATATATTAACGATATAAATCAGATATCCTTATTGATGAATTCTTAAAGAGATATGATAATCCTAATGTAGTCTAAAATAAAGGCGTAGTAAAAATCTAAGAATCTAAGGATTGTCTATATAGCTTTTACTATAATTAGTTATTTTTTAATTTTAGATTATCTATGTATTTCTAAAGTTTATTAATACCATTTTTTACTTATATAATAAATTTAAGATATACTAACTATTATTCTTATTTTATACTTTATAATATCTAATTAAAGATCTATACTTTTTAGCTTCTATACGATCTTTTATATATATTCTTAGTATTCTTTAAGAAAGCTAGAAATATATAAATATATTATTATCTAATATCGACTAAATAGATATTATGTAAGTATTCTTTAAGAATAGAATATTTAATATAATACTAAGATAGTAGTGTATATAAAGCTAGTGCGATAGAAAGATGATATATTCTCTAGGCTGGGGGCTAATTAATATAGGTTACAGTCTTGTGACTATTATATAACTAGGCAAACTGGCAGACGACGACAATAGGTACGACATTAACTGTATCCTCGCGAAGTAAGTACGGCTAACCCTACGCTGCCCCCGTGACAACGGCACCAAGCGTATGGCTATAAAATACCTTATAAGATAGTTAGGTCAGTCCGCGAAGGAAAATAAGTAGATCACCGCTGAGGAAGCCAATAGCTGTGAAGACCTAATAAGCCAGTTTAAAGTAACCTAAGATAGGCTCCAGATAAACTAGGAAGCTGGTTTCTCCTCTATCTAAAAACTAAAAGCTAAGAAGGGGCCAGTATCCTTTTATCTCTGCTGTTCTCACGTTCCTAACTACTCCACCTCCCGCACTAAGTTTTCTCCTTGGCCACTATCTATAATCAACCTACAACTTTCATCCGTCCCAATCTATTATTGATTGAGCTATAGAGCTGCTAGTGCCGCGTCTTAATATCCCGAAATTCTCACTTCAAAATTATCTCACTTTTAGTCTTATAAATCCCTATTACTTCTCTAAGATGCCACAGAAGCGTCCCGACCGTGAGCTACGCACAGCCCGCCCCTAAACCCTATAAGCATAAATCTGATATAACCGACATGACCTAGCCTGATCCTAAGATCGACAAGACCTCATCTAACTCACCTAAGAACTGGTCGCCAACTGATATAATTTTTACGGAGGACTCCCCTTCTTGATTTGCCGAGGAATAGCCGCCGCTTGCCGAAAAATCAACACACAACCTTTAAATAAGACTAAGATCGCATAAGCTAAATCGCAGCTTAGTAACGCCACGCTAGTCTTTACCGGCAAGAGACCTATAAAGGCGGAGCTTAATTAGCTAAAGAAATTCGCTAGCGGGCGTTAGAGCGTCGATGCCTATAATAAAAATATTATTTATTATTTAAATAGTCTATATCTTATATATAATACTATTATCTATTTCTATCTCTCTATAATCTAGATTCTATAAAAAATAGTAGACATATTAGTAATTTAAAACCTTAAAATTAAAAGTAGTAGATATTAATATTTTTCTTTAAAATATCTTAATTAGTAGATATTAATATTTTTCATTAAGATATTTTAAATTTAGAGCTTAGCAGTTAATATAGAATTAGAGTTCTCTATTTAGTTTTCATATAAAAATATAGATATAATAAGATAAGTACCTAATTTAAATGAAATTCTGATTAAGTAGCTTAGTATAAGTTTTCTATAGCATAATTAGTTTTTTCTTTATTATATTATATAAAGGTCTCTAGAAAATTTAACCTTTTTTATATATATAAGCTTAAGCATAAATGTTAAATTCTTGTAAAAAAATAGCTTACTTATATTTTTGGATTTAAATTTTCTATTAAAAGCAATTAAGAGCTTTTCTTTTCTATTAGATTAATTTTTTTTTTTAGGATTAAGATCTAAATATCTATTAAAATAATAATAAAAATATTAGTTTCTATATCTCTTAATTCTTTATACGGTTAAGAGTATTAGAAGATTAATTTTACTATATTAATAAATCTACACATAATATTACTTCTTTTCTACTTTTATTAGTCTATACGCTAGATAATTTATTCTATTTTAGTTCTATTATAATATTACTTTTTTTATCTATGCCTTAGAATTATATTATATTCTTCATAGATATTTTATAAAATAAATCCTTTTTTTATAGTAAATATTAATATTTAGAATTACTTGTGATTTTTAATTCTAATGATGTTTTTTATAGTCTAGAAAAGATTATAATTATGGATATCTTATTCTATTATATAAAATTTTTATAGATTACACTAAAATATAAATTTCTATAATTATAAAGATATTTACTTTTACTACTTAGTCTTAATAAAAATAGAAAGTATATTTATTTTAGGGGTTTTAAATTTCCTTTATTTTATTAATTTAAATAATTTCTAATAATTTCTACTTTTTTTTTATATACAATTTTATATATGATCTATTCTTTTTCTAGATCCTCTTTATTACTAAGTTTATTTATTTTTAGTATTACTATAGTAATTCTAATAAAAAATTTAGGAAGACTATATTTGTTTATAGGATATCTGATCTTTTCATATTATATACAAATTTTGAAGCTAAATTTTGCTTCAATAAACCAATTCTTCGTTGTTGACTTCTGTCGCATACTTCGCATAAACTTCAGCCCTCTGACGGAGGCGTATTCAGCGCACTTAAGGCGGCCTACTGGGAACGAGTCAATCTATTATATCGAGGTAGGGCCAGTGCCATGCGTTTAGAGCATTTCAGCGCTCTTTATAACCAAGCACGGAATGCCGCTATGACGTCCCAGAATATCAACGCTGGCTGGTCCAAGACTCTGGAACCCTGACATGGTCGTTAGGGGCATTCAACCACCCCCAGGCTGGGAGGGCCATCTTCGAAGAAAACCTGTTAGGCCGCGAGTTATTCCGAACATGAAGAGTCCCTACAAACACCAATCACGGCTGTTTCTGTGTGGTACCATG
Organism: Penicillium silybi; assembly: GCA_027569585.1. Taxonomy (NCBI): domain Eukaryota; kingdom Fungi; phylum Ascomycota; class Eurotiomycetes; order Eurotiales; family Aspergillaceae; genus Penicillium; species Penicillium silybi. The sequence continues at coordinate 305,691 of JAPDFI010000011.1, forward strand.
GACAAACAAAGTCGTGGGTGGGACGATGATTCTAAGCTTCCCGTCAAGCGCCTCGCCCATGCAGCAGAAAAGGCGTTCGCAGATCGTGCTGTTCTTCATACCGAGGACGGAGGATTGTTGATACAGGACAATGAAAAGCGAAGTCGAAAATGGCAGCCAGCAAGAAAAGTAGGCAGTGCTAAAGTTATAAGCTACGAGGATATAATCGAGGCTCAGAACAAGCGAGACGTGAAAAATCCTTCCCAGACGCAAAAGCGCAGCAGCTATTCCACCAGGCAAGCTAGAGCGAAACGCACTTACGCTGATCATACACAAACGCTGAAGATGAAATACAGAGTTGAGGCCTTAGAGAGTTTGTTCGGTTATTAGTTTTTGATGTGTAGTCTTTCTTTTTGTCTTCCCAGATTGAGTTCATAAGATGGCTAGAGCCAGCCTTTTCATCTCTGTGTTTGGTAATACAAGGCACTGAGACACAGAATCACGCAAACATCAAGCAACCCACCATCTGGTCTAGAGTAAAAGATTGGATTATCAACTAGCACCAGTCCAACTCTCGAATAATAATATTACAGAAGGCGACGAAGAAACAAAGACGAGGATAGGAGATGTGAGTAAGTATTGGAAATAGAAACAGGGCTACCGAAAGATGGGGCCCCCCTTTATAACGAGAAGTTCTATTCCAACGGGAATTGATTTATCGCCCAAGGGGAGGAAAGAAGCCACAAAAATGCGTGTAGTCTGCTGCAGCTCTGTATCTCTTGCATAATTTGTCTTCTGGTGCCCTCATCTGCACATTGCATAATTGTTTGGCCCTTGCAATTTTCAATGTTCACGTTTGCTCCTTTGCTGACCAGGTATTGAATAACGTCGTCTCTTTTCAGAGCCAATGCGGTGTGTAGTGGAGTTTCCCTCATAAAAGGAAACATATCCCAAGAAGCTTGATGGTCTTAGTACATAAGAGAATTGAGAGGAGCACCACGGTCTATGAGGTCTTTGACCACTTTGAGGGTATGGGACTCTCGGTAAATCGCATTAACCACAAGCTGACCTTTTCTGACATCACCGCCATGACGCAATAGAAGATTAATGGTTGGCAGATCTGCGTATTTGACGGCGTAAGAGAGCGGCGTATAATCAATATCGCATCGTGCATTGGGATCCGCGCCACGACCAAGGAGCCATGTGGTCATCTCCCAGTCCCCGAGCGCATTGCTAGAACACGTCAACTGGCTTCACAAGGGAACAGATTTGCTCAGGTGAGAATAGTGGGGACCATTCTACGCATTGGCTTATTGATATCCCAGGCGTTAGTGACGAAGGTTGTTAAGATGTCTTTTGCCTTTGCTTTGACAGCTTCGAGGACATAAATTGGCGACATAGGCAGATTACGACAGAGTAGTTCCTCTACAAGAAAGTTCTTGTTTGATCTGATGGCATCAATCATCAACCCGGAGAGATGACGGACTTCGCAATCGTCAGAGAGACCGTTATCAAGGAGTTCTCGCAAATGTTGCTCGTCGTCAAGTTCTTGCAAGCGGTGGACAAAAGAGCGCATCTGTTTTGGTATGGGAGGAGGGGTTTCGCTCTGACTAGGAATGCCCTTTTCAAGGATATGATCGGCAGACATGCTCGAATACTCAGGCGAAAAGAAGCCGGATAGATGATTCTTCGATAAGCGGAGAACGAGCCTCTGAGAGCTCTTGAAGGGGAGGGGACGTTCCAGCTTGATCCGCACACCGCCTTCCCCAAGCCAGCTCGATATCATGGAAAGTAGCCTAAATAGACTCGGGCTTATTCCCAAGAAAATTTCCTATGAGGTGCCCGGCAACCCAGCAATTCGGGGGAAGAGGACGGTGATTGTGATCAAAAAAGAGTCACTATCCAAAGCCAAAGATCTTTGTGGACGGGGGGCTTGCGAATGTATAATGTGCCAATTCCCATCTTGCAAACAACGGGATCTGGTTATCCTGTTCACTAAGCGCGTGAATACACACCGCAAGTGCCGGGTACTGGTAGCACCACAGTGCCACGCTGCATCGTTAAATAAATGGTATACTCATAGTATATCGTCCGGACTACAGACTGACCATGGTCAGTATACATAAGGCTCGGGACAGGAACATACTCAGCGAAGAATATATAAGGACATCGTTCATGTACCTAGGTTGGTTCTTCATGATCAATGTCAACTTGTTACTTGGATGCTCCTTTAGATTCCCAGTTCACCCTCAAGACAACCTATCCCACAAGTATAGGAGCTCCTCAGTGACTGACGTACTTGGTGCACGACTCGCCTCACCATTTTCCAAAATCTAGAATTGTGACTCTAATCAAACACAGACATATAATCACCTTGGTAACTCCATAGCCATTACCACGCCGATGCCTGCACCGACGAATGCAATGAAGGGCACAAGGCAATATTGCGGTGAATGACACAAAGTAAGGCCTCTTCCTCTTTCTCACGGGTTTATGTTTACCCTGGAATTGCCTAGGTACCAAAAGGAGATACCTACAAGTCTGTCTGTCCAGAACTCTATTGCCCTTGCGGATTTCTACTTCCTCAACCCGGGATTGAGCAACAACAGCTCCAACCCCGAAGTCGGAATCGCGTACTGCATAGCACCTGTTGGCACGATCAGCACATACTCGAGCTATCCCAAGACTACTTCACTACTTCCCGCATCAGTCACACCTGCTACTTTCCCCTCAGTTAATGCTGGAATTCCAACATTTCGCAGCAATCCAGGACACACCGCCACCTATTCCACCTTACCTACCGCGTCTGGTACCCCGGAGGACTCCACGTCGCTCCGCAATTACGACAGCAAAAATAATTTGAACAGTTGTCAATTTGTTGCAAATGCATACAGTATTAATCTGTCGCAATTTCTTCCCTGTAGTCTCAGTTTGAATACAAATAGAACTAGCTGCCAACTTCAACAAGGCTACAGCTACCGTGTTCAAGATTGACAATCCACCGGTAAGTCGTTTCATGAATCGCCCGAAGATACAGTAGCCAAGTACATCCTGAGCCCTGCAGATTGGCGCTCAACCCTACGAGACGCCGCCCTCGGATAGGTGTGAATGAGCTGAACAGGAGGCAGTGAGCGACCCCAACCCCCACCCCGCACTCCAATGTTCTCCCAACACCAACACTCATACCATAAGCAACACCCACCATTGAAATGTATGGGATTGTGTGGTGTTCAAGTAAGTTCAAAAGCAATGAAAACATACCGGCATAGCACTGATTCATAACATCACCTGTTTACGGTGCCAACTTGGATGGTACATTAGAGCCCGGTCATATAGAAGACCGCCCTTCGCGACGAAGGTCGCCCGTTCAAGATTACCAAGAGGAAATTCAAAGTATCTATGGTCTGCAGATCGGCCTGAAGGCCTCTGGGGGTATGTGCATGGGGGTTGTGTTTTGGCGTTCATAGTGGATTGACTAGAGCGGGTTTGGATTTCTAGGTCTGAGAAGGAATATATCGATACAGCAGTGTGAAGCGGGCAGTCCGCCAATAATGTTAGAATCAGATTTAAGTGGCTCCCATTTCTTATATCCTTCTTGTCTTTCGTTTAGGAATACAACCAGAACGATGCCCTGAGTTCCTTTCTTTCCGTAGTGGGGCCGTTTTTCAGGGATGGCTTTGTCATGACTGCCACGACTTTCCTTTGTGTTGTTTAGACTTGCGTCTTGTCTTGTCTTTTCTCTTTTTTGCTCTCGTACCCGTTACGATTTATGTCCCTATTTTCCATTTCCTATATATGTCTTGTCTGCTTTTATCCACCATTCAACAAAATCGTCACGAGTTTTCTCCATCACGATATCAGACTCGAATGGAACCCAGCACTTCCGGAGTCGAGGTCCAACACGTGTAAGGAATGGAGGAGCAAGAGGCGGCTGCGGTGGACGAATGAAATTCGAAGTAGGAGGTGAGACTAATGTTGGAGGATATCTGGAAGATCATACAATTGAAGAATATCAGGATCGGATATTTGTAGGAATAAACATAGAAGGACAATGATCATTGTGATCGAGGCATCTTAGGCCGGTTTCAGTCTCAGGGATTATCTATAAAAGGTGCTCAGGATTGAGAATTGAAACTACAACACACCCCCCCCCTTTTCCTTCTTTTCCTGACACAGCCACCAAACAGAAGACAATTCCCCACCTATCATAAAGCCTAACATGCATCATATGCATTCCTAATACCTTTATATCCCCTACAGTCTCTACCGTATTAGTTGGTGAGGCTATTCATGTTTCTGCCATATTCCCCTGGGCCCAAGCTGTGTACAGTCTTCCTAGTTACAGGGCCAGATAAAACCTCCTATAACCACCAATCTGATCTTAGAAGGACCACTAGTATTGTTGCGGCAGGGCCTGAGGCTATTCGAAATCCATATCGGGACGCCATGGAAAACCCCCCACAATCCTTCTGACAACCTACATGGAAGCAAGCACCACGTGATCCCACAGACGTCCAAAAGGGGAGATACATGTATTCAGTTTATTCTCCTTCAAGGATTAGTTCAGTTCGATTCAGTTGCACTATTGGTGTTCTCGCCCATAACCTGTGATCATTATCTTGTCCTTTACCTAGTCAACCTTCAACCCTAACAAGGCTTTTAAATTATCATTATAGCTATTTCCGCAATTGATCAGAATATATCCATGTTTTAACGTTCAAAGACATGGGAAGAGACTGGTAGATTTACCCGTTGATTGGGGCAGAAACTAAGGACCCAATCACGGGGCGCGGTTATCGCCTTACCCCTCGGCTGACAGATCACATCGATCCCCGATCACCGCATTCCGCTCTTCACTCCGTTCACCACTTGTCTCTTCCTTCGTATTCCACTTCCCCTCCCCTTCTTTCTCCAGTTTATCTTCTGTGATCACGAGGGGCCAACATGTCGTTCTCAAATCTCGTCTCCGATATCGCCTTCCGAGACTCCCATGCGGACGATCGCTCACAGATTTCTCACGCTCAATCTCGCACAGCTCGATCATATACGAGTACTACAGCCACCAGCGTCAGCATCTCAGGGGATATTTCCAGCCAACTTCATGCCGGTTACAGCCACCCACTGAGCAGGTCATGGCAGGCAGAGAGGCAACTGACCAAGGTTCGTATGCTCCGTCATCTTGGCCCTGATCTTGGGCCGTCGCTCACCCGTGTCCAGGACATGCTCATCTACCCACTCTTCATTACCGACAACCCCGATGAGGAGACCCCTATTCCGTCTTTGCCCAATCAATACCGTCGAGGCGTCAACCGTCTCGTCCCGTTCCTGACACCCCTCGTTCGGAAAGGATTGCGCTCGGTGATATTGTTCGGTGTGCCGCTCCAGCCTTCGGCCAAGGATGCTCTCGGAACCGCTGCAGATGACCCGTCCGGCCCTGTCATTCAAGCAATTCGGCTCCTCCGTACTCGATTCCCCCAGCTCTATATCACGACGGATGTTTGTCTTTGCGAATACACCTCACACGGGCACTGCGGAATTCTGACCGAGGACGGAACCCTGGACAATGCGCAATCCGTTGATCGCATTTCAGATGTGGCCCTGGCATATGCTGTTGCCGGTGCCCACTGTGTCGCGCCGTCGGACATGAACGACGGTAGAGTGCGGGGCATTAAGCTCAAATTGATCGAGGCAGGTCTGGCACATCGCGTGCTTCTGATGTCGTACAGCGCCAAGTTCAGCGGGTGTCTGTACGGGCCGTTTCGCGATGCGGCTGGCTCGTGCCCCTCCTTTGGAGATCGTCGCTGCTACCAGCTGCCGCCCGGCGGTCGTGGCCTTGCCCGACGTGCGATCAAGCGAGACGTGAACGAGGGTGCTGATATCATCATGGTCAAGCCTGCGAGCAGTTACCTGGACATTATTCGGGATGCCAAGGAACTGGCCCAGGATCTCCCGGTTGCTGCGTACCAGGTCAGCGGTGAATTTGCTATGATCCATGCGGGCGCGAAGGCGGGCGTGTTTGACCTGAAAGCCATGGCCTTCGAAAGCACCGAGGGCATTCTCCGGGCAGGGGCAGGAATTGTGGTCAGTTACTTTGTTCCAGAATTCCTAGACTGGTTGTAAAGTGAAAGCCTTCAGTGTATAATTCTGGGAAGTGGAGATTATCGAATATCGATCTCGATTACAACTACCCGTCACTTGTTCCACAGATACCCCCGCTACGAGGTGTCTTTCTATGGCTGCAGGGCAGTTTTAAAAAAAGAAGCAGATACCCCATTTCATCATATCAATGTTGTCTTTCAATCGTTTGAACATTATATACTGCACGAAATATGTGAAAGAAACACACCTATATATATACTAGGAGTGTGAAGGAAACAACACATATTGAACAAGAAACAAATCAGAGATAGACTTCTCTCCCTTAGACACCACGGGGACGTATAGAAATGTGACCGGCGTAAAATGGCATGAGAAATGGATAGAAAGTAAATACGAAAACATACCCACGGGGGAATAGTAACTCATGATCCGTAAACTCAACACCGGCACCGGAAACGAAAAGGCATGGCAGCCGAGCTCCCAAGGGGTGCTTTTAGTAACCAGGCCGGTTTCTGGTGAGCTGGTAAGGCGCCACGTCACGCTTCACCATATCACCAGCTTCAATAACGGCGCCTCGTCCGATACGCACTCCCGGGAAGATGGTCGACCCCGCGCCGATATAGCAATCCTGCTCGATGATGATCGGTTTCGCTTGATAGAGAGTCTGCGGGCCCCGACGATGTTGTAGATTATCGGAAGCACATGCAGTGAGCAGGGTTACGTTAGGGCCGATCCAGGTATTGGAGCCGATTTGGATGGCACCGTCGTCGACGAACAAGCAATTCTCCGAGACCATGACATCTGCCTCGAGATTGATATTCCATCCGTAGTGGCACCTGAAGGGAGATTCAACCACCGTTCCTTGCCCGATAGAGCCGACAAGACGAGGCGTAGAGGGGCCGGGCGGAGAGTTAACCGAATTTGATGGTGGAACGAGGACTTCCTTGAGCAGGCGATTCTGTTCCTTCGAGCTGAGCCCGTGGATCGGATTGCATGCATTATTGAATCTCGACAAAGCACACTTGCATCGATCCCTCTCCTCCACCAACTGAATATCGAACGGCCGGTAGAATTCCCCTCGGGTCATCTTTCCCTTCTCGGTGTCATCGGCAGGGGCAGCGGTGCGATTGGAAAGTGGATTCTCCATCCCCAGGGCCATCCTCGCCTGTGCCTGTGGACTGTTCGTATCCATCGTCACCGAGGGAAGTGGCCGATGCTCGACTCCCGCCTGAAACATGGGCATGCTGGGTCTTGGATGAGATCCATGCGAGAGTTCACGAATGGGCGGAACTACCGGGTACTCGGGCTTTGGAGGTCCATCACGGGGGAGCTCATGGATCGGAGGGATCTCTCGGTAATCGGGTTTCGTGACCGGTTCTGATAGATACGTGTGCTGGCCGGGTCCTGGCCCGGGCCATGTGCGCTTCGCCCATGATGCATGGCTGGGTGCTGTTCCAGTGGGGCTGGTGTTATACTGTTGGCCTGGTCGCTCGCTTTCATCCAGCACGATCGATTTCATTTTCCGCGACTCGACGTGATCTACCACGGCGGGCTGTCGATCATGCGGTGGGGCTGCGTCTGGTAAATATTGGCCCCCGAGATCAGGGTATCCTTCTTTGGACTGCAATGGAACGGGCGCCTTGGAGCTGGAAGGTTTCTGCCACGGGGTTCGAGTAGAGTAACCTTCGCAGAGAAAACCCCCGCGAGTGCAGTTGTTACCTGACGGATAGCGATTAGCTTTCTGCGCTTCCAGATAGGGATTGGAGAATCCGAGAAATGAACACGACGGGGAGGTGAGAATTACAGGCAGGATGTTGCTCGTCGCATTTCTTCTTTCGGCGGCGACAAGTCATGCAGCCCGTCTTGGTTCTGTTGCTGAAGACGCGCTTCCTCTTCGGCGCTACCTGGACCGCCGCTCGCTCCGGAAAAGCAGAGGACGGTGCAGGCTGAACATTGGCAGATGGTGCGGGTCGGCTTAGGGACCGTGGATCCTGACCCTGTGCTTCTCGTTGTAGCACATCCGCCAACTGTGCATCCGAGGCATCGATCTGCTGTGCTCGTTGAGCCTGGTTGATGAGACGCGACTCGTAATCGGACCAGGGCCCATTCGAAGGTGGCTGAGATGGCTCATTCGTATCTGATCGACCGGAGGCGATCGCCGTGCTGCCCGCCTCGATATCTGATGCCGACGACGAGCGGGCCCCGTTCGAAGCGCGCGGAACCTCTCCCGGACGCGGCACGGAGCCTCGCCCGTAGCCGCCTGCACCCTGAGAATCCGGTTCTCCGGAACCCGAACGCTTGCGCTTGTGAGCCTGAGCGATTGGCGATGACCTCTGCGACTGACTGGGGTTTTCCCGGGGGGAAGCATCCTGGTTCTCATTCACACCGGACGGAATGTCTCGATCACCGCTATTCATCTGTGTACCGGGGGTGGGATTCGCCCCCGCAGCCGAGGCAGTCGAGTCTCTGCCATTCACCGCCGTAAATTGAGATGGGCTGTGCTCCGTCCTCGTCTCGGTGCCGGAATCGCGATTGCTCATCACGGATGCACTTGCGACGGCGGTCATGGCTCAGAACCCCACGAGAACGGAAAAGGAACGGGAAGGGGAGACGAAAAGATGAAAAATCCCACGCTCCGAGGAGGATCCCGGCGAATATCTGCAACAGCAGCTTACACGGTCCAATTCGGGAAGCCCAGGCGGCAACTCCAAGATATGCAGGGAGCTGCGCATACGGCACGGGGAGATGTCAGGTCTCAATTGAGACAAGAGCCCCTATCACGTTTCCTAGGGGCTCGGAGCTGCTTTCCCTCGAAGACAGGGAGAGAACGTCCTAGGCAAGATCCCAGGTCGAGGATCGCGGCAACCTCGTCTGGGGTGGGGCGCCGGAGTAGACGGGCACGGGATGGTTTCAGCGCCTCAATGATCAACACTACCCGGAAATCCAAATACCGACCAAGAGAGGAATAAGAGAAAGTAATCAGATCAGACTAGGGTAGTAAGGGTAGTAGGGTAGTAGAATAAAGGAGGGGTGGGGGGTTGGGTCGGGTTGGGGGATCGATTTAGGAATATGGTTATGTTATTTAATGCTAGTGTAGTAGTAGAGGAGGGGAAAAGGTAGAAGGCAGAGAAAAAGGCAGAAAGAGCAAAGAAAGAAGGGAGAAAGGGGGCGGGGGAGGGAAAGGGAAAGATTGAAAGAAGAAGGGAAACGGGGGAAATAGAAAGAATAGAATATAGGGAAAAGAAAAAAGGTCCCTCAGCAGCAAGTTCAATGGCCCCCATCCCGTCAAATCAACTTCCCCTCCGAATTCCCCCCGGCCTAGCACTCATTAGCACCTTTGGCGGGACAATAGGGAAAGGGGAGAAGAGGAGTTGGCGCGCGATCGGCAAGGACGGCGTCAGGACGGCCGCCAATCGGAAGAGCAAAGCGCCGTATCCAGGAGAGGCGTGCGCGGGTCTGAGACACCAGTCATTTCCCAGGCGACCGGAGCGACGATGGCGCGCGTTCCCAGGCGCCCCGTGTGTCGGTGGGGCGCGGTGTGAATGCCAGCCTGTCGTAGGCGTTCGCCAATTGGCGCCGGGCGGGTTGGGCGGTTATGCATCGCTTCCTCCTTTTCCCGCGCGCCGTGTGCCGTGTGCTTGTGCATTGTGACCTTGAGCGTTTTCGGCCCTGGGCGCCTGGGCCCTGGGCCTTCGGTGCTAATGTAGGTGATGACCTCCGTTTTACCCAGACCCACCCGTCACATAGCGATCTCTCATTTATTCCCTAGAGTCCCAGGTCAAACTAGTCTTTCGTACGGAATCGCGTAGAGTAATCCCATCTCTATGATGTAGGTTGTTGACAAGCGCGGCTGACTAAGATCCCCGTGGCCTCAAAGCTCCTCTCGAACGTACGCGCTCTTCACCGCCAGTGTGATCTCTCAAAACTTTTCGTTTTTCAAACCCACTCAAGTCCCTGCAGGTTTCTTTCCCCTCTTGAGCTCCTGGTGGACTCTGGACTCCGGTACTATTCCCTGAGTGACCAGATATCCCACTGTCCGAGGTGCTTACCCAACCCCTCAGGATCTCTTTGCTACCCCACCAGAACCTCCCCTTCACATTAAACCTCCCCCTCCCTCGAACCACTTACCCCCAAAGCTCAAGTGACGTTGGCACCCCTGCCAATCTCCCTTCTACTTCCCCTCTGTCGATCCTCGGATCCTCGGATTATTTTTGTCGTGACGGCCTTTTCGTGATCCCCCCGGCGAGATCGCCAATCTCTGCGGCGGCATGTCTGTTTCGGTACAAGAACTGGACAACACGGTCCAGGCCTTCTTTGAAGGCAAAGGTGACGTGGTAGGTGCTTCCCTCTGCCTCGGTTATCGACCCTGAGCCGATGACTTGGATGGATTGAATCGCTAACAACGCGCAGCAAAAACAAGCTCAACAGACCCTGACAGAAGTAAGCTCGCTGTCCTCGCGCGGCGCCACCCCTGCTCACGCTTTCGATCATTTAGTTCAAGCAAAACCCCGATGCCTGGGTCACCGTGGGAAACATCCTCCAGGAGGCATCGTATCCTCAAACGAAATGTGGGTTTCGGAACCCCTCCTTTGCGCTCTTCCCTCGAAAGGCGACTGACCGCGTGCAGACATTGCCCTCCAGGTTCTCGACGATGTTATCATGACTCGGTGGAAGGTTCTACCGAGAGAACAGTGCCAAGGTAATTCGGAATGTTCCCGATATGAACGTGCCGAGGAGCGCGCGCTGATCTTGGGCGATTTTATCCACAGGTATCCGGAACTTCATCGTCAATTTCATCATCGAGAACTCCAGCTCCGAAGAGAAGCTTCGTACCGAACGCGCATTCTTGAATAAACTGAACTTGGTCTTGGTCTCGATCCTGAAACAGGAGTGGCCGCACAACTGGCCCACCTTTATCAACGAGATCATCTCCTCCTGCCATGCCAGCCTCTCGATCTGTGAGAACAACATGGCAATCCTGCGCCTGTTGTCCGAGGAAGTCTTCGATTTTTCTCAGGACCAGATGACTTCGGTCAAGGCACGGAACCTCAAGACCTCCATGACCCAAGAATTCTCGGCCATTTTCCAACTCTGCTCCGAAGTCCTCAACACCGCCAACCAGCCAACTCTGGTAAAAGCGACTCTCGAAACGCTCCTGCGCTTCTTGAACTGGATCCCGCTGGGTTACATTTTCGAGACTCCCATCATCAACACGCTCCTGACCCGATTCCTGGACGTCCCCGACTTCCGGAATGTCACCCTCAAGTGCCTCACGGAAATTGGTGGCCTGCAGATTGGCGCCCCTTACAATTACGATGAGAGACTGGTGCACATGTTTACCGAGACTCTGACGAAGGTCTCGAATGTCATTCCCTTGTCCATGGACTTGAAGGAGACGTTTGCGCGGAGCAACGGAAGAGACCAGGAGTTTGTCTCCAACCTGGCTCTCTTCTTGTCAAGCTTCTTCAGTGCACACTTGGATGTACGTGAACCTGTGGGCCCACCACCTTGCCTGGCTAGCGCTAACTTGTTCTCTCTTTTTTCTAGCTTATTGAGAAGTTGCCGAACCAAGATTACCTCACGCACGCCCATTTCTATCTAATTCGCATCAGCCAAATCGACGATCGGGAAGTGTTCAAGATCTGTTTGGATTACTGGACTCGGTTGGTACAGGAGCTCTACGAAGAGATGCAACAACTACCTATCACCGACATCAACCCGCTCGTGACAATGGGCGTCAGTGGGCTGTCCAACGGTGGGGCACCTCACCCCAGCACCCTCGCCAATTATCCCCTTCGCAAGCACAAATACGAGACTGTGCTCTCGAACCTGCGTACCGTCATGATCGAGAAGATGGTTCGCCCGGAGGAGGTTCTGATCGTCGAGAACGACGAGGGCGAGATTGTGCGTGAATTCGTCAAGGAGAGTGACACAATCCAGCTTTACAAAACGATCCGCGAGTGTTTGGTCTACCTCACTCACCTGGACGTGGTGGACACTGAGACCATCATGATTGACAAGCTGGCAAAGCAAGTCGATGGTACTGAATGGTCATGGGTGAACTGCAACACCCTGTGCTGGGCAATTGGTTCCATTTCTGGCGCCATGAACGAAGAAACCGAAAAGCGCTTCCTGGTCACAGTGATCAAAGACCTTCTCGGCCTGACTGAGCAGAAACGTGGAAAGGATAACAAGGCCGTCGTGGCCAGTAATATCATGTACATCGTGGGCCAATATCCTCGGTTCCTGAAGGCCCACTGGAAGTTCTTGAAGACTGTGGTCAACAAGCTTTTCGAGTTTATGCATGAGACACACGAAGGTCAGTCACTCACGCAACAGACATGCAAAGTCGACTTATGACTAACCAACCGTATAGGTGTCCAAGACATGGCCTGCGATACCTTCATTAAGATTGCCAATAAGTGTCGACGGCACTTCGTGGCCCTCCAACCGGGTGAAAATGAACCGTTCATCGAGGAAATCGTGCGCAACATGCGCAAGATCACCATGGATTTGTCGCCACAGCAGATCCACACGTTCTACGAAGCCTGCGGTTACATGATCTCTGCTCAGGGTCAAAAGACACTTCAGGATCGGTTGATCGAAAACCTAATGGCTCTGCCCAACTCGGCCTGGGATCAGATTATTGCAGAAGCCAACCAAAATGCCGCGATCCTCCAGGATGGCAACACGATCAAGATCATTGGTAACATTATGAAGACAAACGTCGCGGCGTGCTCTTCCATTGGAACCTACTTCTACTCCCAGATTGGTCGCATTTACCACGACATGCTGAACATGTATCGTGCTTCTAGCCAGCTCATCAACGATGCAGTCGCTAGTGACGGTAAGACCATTTTCACAACGAGTGTGTATTAGATCAGCGCTGACGTCGTGCAGGGAGCGTTGCCCCTAAAACACCCAAAGTCCGAGGACTTCGTACCATTAAGAAAGAGATCCTGAAGCTCATTGATACCTACGTGGAGAAGTCGGACGATCTTGAAATGGTCAATGCCAATATGGTTCCACCGCTACTCGAGGCCGTTTTGATTGACTACCACCGTAATGTGCCAGATGCACGTGAAGCCGAAGTTTTGAACGTCATGACTACGATTATCCACAAGCTCCATGTTCGTCCCCCGTCCGAATTGTGTTAACATGCTCGCTTCTCTTGCAAAAGCTGACGTAATTCTTTACTGCTGCAGGCTCTGATGGAGGATAAGATCCCTGCCATCATGGACAGTGTTTTCAGCTGTACGCTGGAAATGATCAATAAGGATTTCCACGAGTATCCCGAACATCGCGTTCAGTTCTTCAAGCTCCTCCAGGCCATCAACTTGTATTGCTTCCAAGCACTGTTGAATCTCGATGCTACACAGTTCAAGTTCGTCATTGACTCTTGCATGTGGGCATCGAAACACGATAATCGCGAGGTGGAGAATACCGGTCTCACCATGTGCTTGGAGCTGATGAACAACATGGCCGAGACTGACCCGAACACATCGAGTATCTTCTTCCGCCAATTCTACATCCCCATCCTCCAGGATGTTTTCTTCGTCTTGACCGACAGTGACCACAAGGCTGGTACGTAACTTCTTATCTCCAGAACTTCCCTACCGTCACTTTACTCATATTTTTTCTCTCCTTTTTTCTTTAGGCTTCAAATCCCAGGCCATGCTCCTGTCTCGCATGTTCTACTTCATCGAAGCCGGCAAGATCCAGGAGCCTATCTATACCCCTGAGCAGGCTCCGGCCGGACCGTCCAACAAGGAGTTCCTGCAAGAGTACATTGCGAACCTGCTCCGGAACGCGTTTAAGAATCTGCAAGAGTGAGTATCCCCACTTTTCTGCTTGACAAGTGGAAGACCTGGAAACCTCGACATCATACTAATTCTTATCACAGCGTGCAAATCAAGCAATTCGTGCTTGGGCTGTTTGCCTATACCGATGACTTGAACAAGTTCAAGACTCACTTGCGTGATTTCTTGATTTCCCTGAAGGAGTTCTCTGATGACAATGCAGAGCTTTATGCGGAAGAAAGAGAGCAGGCTGTGCGTGATGCCCAAGCTGCCGAGCGAACCCGAGCCTTGAAGGTCGGAGGCTTATTGAAGCCGTCGGAGATGGACCAGGAAGACGAGCTATGACTGGATAGGGAATTACGCACTGAATTCCCCCCGCCTGCATCGGCTGGCCTTTCTGGATATGTGGGGGGACAGAAATCGACAGTGAATGACGGCCTTGACGGTTGGTCTCTCTACGAGATCTGAATCCCAGGGGCGCAGGGGGCATCCTTTCGAGGAGCATAGAACATAGAACTAGCTGAAGCCGGGAGGCTGGCAAGATCAACCGTTTCACCCCTCTCATTCTCACTCTGACCATCACCTTTCTCGATGGTCCTGTTTGATATTTTTAAGATAGCTTCCAAAATTCATTCATGAGAGTACATGGTATTCGGGGATTTCAGGGTGAAAGAGAGTAGCTTAAATTTTAGGTGAAGGTCGATTTAGCAAGGCGGTGAGGGAGGTCTTATCAGTTGCATCATGCTCTTGATTCATTTTTTATCGCATTGCACTTGTCTGCGCAGTCTCTCTCGATCCATCTCCTGATTCCTCTCTTTTCTTTACCCGCAGTCCTCGTCGTACCCAATAACTGTCGTCATGTCCCGAACACGCCAGCCGGGGACGAATCCTCAGCTCCAGACTACCACAGAATCACGCGATTCATCCACCGTTCGACTCACAGGGACCCTTCGATTGAGGGGAGACGAAACCCCGAATGCAAGTGAGCCCTCCCCATCCCGACGCATCAGATGGAGTGAAGACGTTGTGGACAATGAAGGAATGGGGAAGAAGAGCTCCAAAGGTATACCCACCCCTTGCCACCGAACGGGCGGACTCTGACCCAGACCCAGTATGCTGCATCTACCACAAAGCTCGCCCCGTGGGCGAGAGCAGCTCCGAATCCGAGTCTTCCGACTCCAACTCGTCGGACTCCGAAAGTGAACACGAAATCGATCGCCGCAGACTCCAACCAAACCACTCCCACCACTCGCACCCTCGGGGCCGGAGAACGGCTGATGGGGAATCGTCGGAACCGTCATCAGAGCAAGGTCAAGGGGTTTGCTGCGAGCACGGACGTACAAATCATCCAAGACGGAAGCCGAGTCCGAACGCGTACGAGAAGATGCCCAAGTCTTCTAAGAATACACGGGGCACATGATCCCCGGCAAGTGATTGAGTGTGAAATACGGTCTGTTGCGCAACAGCCTCGTTTCCATACTTGAAACTGGATTCTATGTGACGGGCTTATATGCAGGGTCCGCATGGGCCAATTCGAGAGCGTCTGACGATGGGGCTCATATGTGCAATCTCCCGTCCTCTCGGCCACCCTTGCAACACGCCAGGGCTTGTACACAAAATCGGATCATTCCAAGCCCGAGCAACGACAAACCTACGATTCCATGAAATACGACATTTTCCCCTTAACGTGATTAATCGGCTTCGGTCTACGCACATGAGCCTTTCAGGGACCAAATAAAATCACCGTTGATTTGCAAGACCAGAAGCGCAAGAAGAGGGTATCTGTATCATAGCTGCAGCAAAGGGCAGTTCAAAATGTAAATACACGATTAAAGTTTAGAACTTTGGGCATCGGCCCTCACACCATCATACTCTTTCTCCTCGCAGCGACCCGAGTTTCACGCCGATACGCCACATCCATTGCAGAGTCCCACCCGGGGACTTCATCACCTTCCGCGTTATCCATATGCGCGACGTTGGTTGGCGATTCTCCGGTCGCGTCCACGTCATTCGATGATACGTGTCGAGTGGTGCTCTTCGGATTTGACGAATGCCGCCGTGACTGTCGCCGACGGGATACCGTTTCTAATAAATGCTCTGATGCATTGTCCTTGACGAACACGTCGGTTGGCTGGTCCGCCAGAGCCAAATCTGCAGGAAGATTTCCATTCGAGGCGGAGCCGGGGCCGGCCCCGCTCTTTCTTGGATGGTCGGCCTCGTCCAAACTCTCACGAAGCTGGAAACTGGACGATCTGCGAGACCCGTTGGCTATGACTGCGTCTGCCATTTCGCTCGTCGGGCGACGCATTTTGTCTCGGAGGTTGGGCTCTGCGTAGCTGACCACAGCACCACGACGGCGTGAGGGTCGGGATCCCGACAAATCAGACACTCCCATCAGCGCTTCTCCGGATCTGGCCACGGGCGAGTCTTTGAGCACGGTGGAAGTGAGCTGGCTGTGTACCGCTTCGTCAAAATCGATAGATCGACTGGAACATTTCTGTTTCTGTAGCATTGGAGTCGATCGAACCCGTGGCTTCTGATTCAAGCTTTTGTTCTTGTTACTCTCGAGCTCCTTAGGCTTGACTGGAGACTTGGTATTCTCATCTCCTTCCGTTTTCGGCAGCATCTTGTTGTCGGGATGAAGAGCTGCTCGGGCCTTCTTGGGGGAGCCTAGGTTGGCATTTGTGCTCTCTGTTTCACTTTGTCAACCAAACTGTACATAATCTCCATTGGGGGAAATTGTAGCGCATACTTGGCTCAAGAACCTTCCGTCTGCTGGCGGCAGAGTTCGAAGATCCTCGCTTCATGTTCACTGGTGTTTTGCTGGGCGAGAAATCTTGACGCATAAAGTCAAATGGGTCGGTTTGTTTCGAAGGGCTGTGACTCGGACGACTAAACTGGAACTCATCATCCTCCGGGGCCGTATCGGACAAGAACCCATCGTCGTCGGGGCTGAATTTACGCTTCGATCCGGATTTCATAGGTTGTGAAGCTTCGATCTTCGGACTTGGGACTTTCGACTGAGCAATACTCTCGGTGATAGGGCCCGGAGAATCTGTTTTCTTTTTCTTCTTTCGTGTCTCGAGTGTTGGCGGGAGGGATGGCTCCGTGGCCTCGGTGAGGGTTTCGGCTTGGGCATCTGACAGGGGTTTGCTGAACACGGGACTGGAAAGATCCGCTGCAATGTCAGACTGTTCATGATCCAGATGGATCTCGTGTTGGGGGTCGGGTAGACTGTGGTCAGCCTGGACAAGATCGTGGATTTCTTGAGGTCTGCGAAGATTAGCCATATGACATTTTGCGTGGGGATCAGTTTGGGCCTTACTCCAAAGTGCGCCGCGGGTAATATTTATCCTCCAAGATGGCGGGTAGTTTGCCATCGTCGAACCCAGCATTGCATTCCGAGTCGGTCGCTCGTGGTCTCGGCTCCAGTGCAGTCGCTTTTGGGTGGTCGGACTCCGCTCCAGATTTATCTCCAAGCTTGCCAACCTTACGAGGTAACATTCCCAGCTCCGATGCAAGTCCATTGAGTTCAGCAAGCTTTGCGTCCAGCCGACCCTTAATCTCGTAGACCCCGTCATGGAGCAATTTCGCCGACTCCAATCGTTCGATCTCCTGGGTGAGGTTGATGACCTGCTCTCGAAGTGAAACGTTCTCTCCGAGAAGATGCGACACCTCGGATTCCAAGCTGCGGATGCGAAGAGACTGCATGGAGTTGACTCGCGCGATCTCACGGTTTTGTCGCACGAATCGTCGCTTCACTGGAGGATCGCGTCAATCCGGGTCCTTGGGAGTCGACAAGGGTGGGGAAAAAAGGGTGGGAGAAACTTACAAGCCTCCACGGACTCTGAAGGAGCCGCGAAGTCATTCAGCCGGGCCATGGTGGCAGAGGAGGCGAATTGACGGATGGGTGCAAGAAGGTGTGATCTCGAAGTATTGAAAGTTGATTCAAGGTAAACACGACTGTTGATGTTTACCCGCATCGGGCCTAGCGCATATTTACATGACTCAGCAGCCCCTCCAGGAACGCGAGACTACTGAGGATCACGTTGTGCCTCAGCTGCGCTCTACGCGAACTGAGCGAACTACATCATTTCTGGAAGACGCCACATCTCACGATGGCCTACTCATCGCGACCGACTTCCATGCTTCCCGGAGCCGGGCTTCGGCAGCCCTCTCAGCCCTCGTCGGCGTTGTCAACGCGTATCGCGGCCAAAAAGGCCGAGCTGGAAAATCTACGCCAGCTGCGGGATTTGAGTGGCACGCTGGCTATGCAAATGCAAGCCCTCGAGAGCAAAATGGCCACGTTGAAAGATGGTACCGAAGGTGGTTTCCTCCCCTTGTCTACCACTGCACGCCTACTAATTTGTTTCCAGCCGTTGCATGCGTGCTTGCAAATTGGGATAACGTTCTCCGTGCCATCAGTCTTGCCTCCAGTAAGCTTGAGAGGATGCTTATCAGAGGGTCAAATCACTCACGTTATCGCAGAAAAAGCTAGCGGACTGCCGGATTCCGCTGGGCCCGAGATGGAGGCATCTCCGAGCGAGTCTCGCTTACCAGCCACTTTGGTTCGCATCCCCGCTGAACAGAGCGAGAAGACTGGCGAATGAGGCCGAGGCCAAGGCCGTTCATTTTTCGATCTCAGTCCCGTTAGGGGTGAAACGGGGTGGGCTACTTATTCTTCCCACCAACGGCCCTACCCTGTGCGACAAGCCTCCCCCCTTCAGCAACTTCATCCAATTGCCCGTCGCCATAGGTCCGGAGAAATGATGGGGCGACTGGTCAGGATCACGATCGCCGGTTCCTGGGGTTTAAGCACCGTGAGCACGATCCTTTGGCTTCCCCCGCATTTCAGGGGATTTGCATTCCTCAACCGATCATCGCGTGACCATAGCGTAGTAAATGCAGCCCAAGTTTATCTGGAGGGGTATTTATTTAGGGGTGGATTTGAGGGGCCCGAGGGGTCAGAGACGGGGAAGGGCCAACCAAGTGACGGAGGAAAAGCAAGGATGAGGAGGTGACCACCTTATCATCGTTTCAGGTGCTACGCCATCGTACATACGCGGAAATAACGCTTACTCGTCTCGACGATGGAGTAGGGCAAGGTTTGAAATGATCTTCGTGGCTGTAGATAGCTACACGTTTCTTCTTCCGGCAGCGTCACTAGTCGACTCAGGCACCTACTGGGCCTCGATGGGCTCAGACCTCATGTGGGCAGATGACGGGCTCGCGAGGCACGACGTGAGTGGAGAACTCGACGATGGTTGCCCGTTCGAGGTTCCTGCAGCTGGAATTCTCTCAAGGTCCGCTTTTTCGCGTTAAGCGCCCGAGCCACGCCATAATTTCGGCCCCCGCAATCATCGTGCTGCGCCGTGGTAGGCTGCAGGGGTTATCCGTGCGAGGATCATGCTTTGCATTTGTATATTATAAAATTTGCCTCGTACTCGGGTGTGGCATGACTGACACTGTGGATCCATGAGGTGATCGCTGTGCTCAACTACATTATCTGCATCTTTCGCTCTCTTGACTCTTGACTCGACTCTTGAACACCGCCTCTCCCTCTCCCCCTCTCTCTCCACCATGTCCACTGAATGGTCTTTGGATTTCTGTCTCGTCTGTGACCGACAGACCTCGGGCGGTCCCTACTGCTCTCAATCATGTCGACTCGTTGAGCTGGATCGAACGTCTGCCGAAGACGACTCGTCGCAGAAGCCTCGACAGGCTGTGAACCCCCACTCTCGTTCATCCACGGCCGAGTCCAACATCGACACTCGATCTGCGCGTAGCCTATCGGCTTCGTCCTCCCAAACCTCGCTATCCTCCCTGAGGAGCCACGCCTCAAATGCCACCCTCTCCGACCAGCTTCAGGATGAGCTACGCGATTACGCGAGCTGCTTCGACCCCGTTCGAGACCTGAAGCGACGATTGACTACCTCTTAACGATGTCGAGCCTGTCTCGATCTTCGTACGATCTATTACGATCTACCACCTTTCGGGCATCCCTGGCCCTCAGCGAACACATTGCATATCTCGGAAAACCCCTCGGCGTCAGTGGGAAAAAGGAATTTGGCTTGGATTTGCATCTTCTCCCGCTCTTCACGAAACTATATACCCGATTCATTTCGTTTCATGTTGGACCTTGTCATATATTTGGAGTTGGGAGGATTAATGGGCTCATGATACAGAATGTTGCAAACCCTGTGTTTATTTTACGGGACGATGGATCTGATGCCAGAATGTAGACTACATGCGAAATGAACGAGCTCCCGTGGAGCATCAATTGGCCAAAGCGTTCTCTTTTCTCGTAAACCGTGGGGTCGTGTCGGGTAAATGCTCCACCCCAAGGGTGCTTTGATCTCAAGCTGCCACCACCGATTGGATCTCTTCCCCCCAACGGCCGAAATCTCTTCAGTCCGGCTCAGGATGTCGCCATAATCTCATTCAATGCAACCGCGTCCTTGGGCACGAATCGCACCTTGTACTTTTGAGGGATGGCAACCAGACTGGCCGGGTCAGAGTTGCCACGGACGGGGTGCCAGTCCATGTCGTTGTGGGGTTCGATACGGAAACTGTTGAGCATCCGCATGAAGACCAGATAGAGTTCGCGGTTGGCCAGCAGCGACCCGGCGCACATGCGGTAACCCATGCCGTAGGTGAACAGGGGCGCGTCCGGTTGCTCAAACCACCGCTCCGGCCGAAACACATCTGGGTCGGTCCACACGTCCGGGTCTATGAATTGGGTTAGCTGAGACCGGCGCGACGCTGTACGACCACTTACCCATATTGCATGCCCATGCATTCAGGAAGAAAACGGTACCCTTGGGGATCACGGTGCCCTGGTACGTGATGTCTCTGATTGAAGTTCGAGGGAGGGCGAGTCGAAGGACCGTGAAGTATCTAGAGAGGGTCGGACCCGGTCAGCCCGGTTCATTGATGATGGAGATGGGTATCACCCTTACCGAAGACACTCCCTAACCAAGGCTGCAACATATGCGCATCTCTGATCGTCGGCCGCCGAGCACATGGGCTCGTTCGTACCGTACATCTCCTGGATTGCCTTGGCGGCCTTGTCCTGCACATCTGGTCGTGTGGAGATCAGACCGATACTCCATGCGACAAGAGTCGTGACGGTGTCGAGACCGCCAGAGAGCATCGTCAAGCTGATCGACGTGAGCTCCTCGCTGTTCAACTTGGCCTCCTCGTCCAAAATCACGTTGGCCTGGATACACGGCTTATGGGTTCCCCTTTCCATTCGCTCGTCCAGGTCCCGGTTGAGAGAGCCCAAGTACTTGTCTCGTCGCATGCGCATTTCTGCTGCCTTTTTAGAGTTGCTGCTGAACGGGTTCAACCGCAGGAGAGGGATATAGTCCTGCAAATTGCCCGTGGTACTGCGGAACTTGCTAATCTCCTCCTCCACATGCGTGATCTCGTCGAACATGTCTTCTTCCTGCGATGCCACACGGACACCCCAGTTCAGAGTCAACGCCAGACTTAAACTCAGGCGCTGAATCATGGGCATAGGATCAACCGGGGTCTTGCCGCCATTGCCGTAGCGATTCAGCTCTTCCACGAATGCCTTGGACTCCACGTCTAGGTGAGAGACATACGTTTCGACCGACGGCCGATTGAGAGCCGAGGCAGCACCCTTGCGGCGGCGCTTCAGCGAGTCGCTGTAGGGCGAAGTCCCAATGGTCGTACCGGCTGTATTGGAAACAATCTATGGAGGGCTGGGGTTAGTCTATGCAAGACGCATGCACGACACGAGTGTGGACGGGCAGCTCGACTCTCGACTCACCTTATGAAACGTGTAGAATTCCGGCCGCGAGCTCAGAGCCTGAGCATTATGACCGAAGAGGACCTTTGCCGCAGCAGCAGAGTTCACCACGACTACGGGAATGTTGCCCAGCTGGATCTGGTACACGGGTCCGAACTTCCTCGACCATATGCGATACTGCTCCGCGGCGTTCGTTCGAATCTGGGCCAGATTTCCGATCAGCGGCAGGCCGGTAGGGCCCTTCATACCCTTTACGCGGGCCGAAGAGCGAACGAACTCGTTGATGATGACATAGAGGAAAGGTAGTATGAGGGTAGCGATACCCAGGGACTGCCAGGGAGACTGGAGCACTCTTCCCTGTAATGCCGATAGTACCGTTGCGATGGCCATGGCTGGATGTCTGATTTGTTTCCCAGAACCGAGATTCACCAGTCACGACGGGCCCCAAAATATAGGAGAATCCCGACGAAGGAATCGGCTACACAGGCTGAATGGAACATTTCCGTGCCGCTCAGCTCCCAGCCCTCGTCAGACCAGCCGAAGAGCACTGGTAGTGTTACCCCACACTTTTACCACACCTCAACCACACTTTTACCCCAGGCGTCGACCGCGCGCCGAGTTCCGCGCGGAATTGAACCGCCCTACCCTGCACCGGAAATACAGCGCTCGATTCGGTGAAATCATGTACGATCGCATTGTCCAAAGTCTCTATATATTGACCTATATGATGATTTACTCGGTCTTCCAAGGTCCCTAGTCCCCAAGGGCAGTACGGGAGGACCAAGGGGATTGCAAGCGGACTCGAACAACTTATTCTTTATCCCCTGGCTTCGAACGTCTTTGTAGACATTTCTTTTACTCCAATTTTCAAGTTTGTCCTTTCAAATGTCTCTCTTCGAATATGCCCGGGTAGATACCTAGGTTATGCCGATGAGGCCCACTTACAACGGCTCGGTCTCTGTACAAATATATGTACTTTAGAGCTCCGTCCCCGGGATGCTTACCGGCGTGATCTATCAAGACCACCGTACTCGAGTAAGGACTCTCTTACGGCCCACGAGAGAACACCTATTGTGGGCCGCTAGAGCCCGGAGCCGGGAATTTCGGGAAACACCTTATTGTGCAGGTGATCCTGGTCAGTTTATTTATATACGGGACTAGCGACAATATCCACGGCCAGTCCTAATAATAAGAAGCAATCATCGGCCTCCACTCTTGCACGGGTCCTCATTTCAGACTTGCCTGCTCCACCATGAAGAGATCGCCATTTAGCGTGACATTCCAGCAAATCTGCAAGGAGTGCAATGCGAACCGGCACGCGGTGTGGATCTCTCCATCCCGGTTTCATTTTGTGTTCCTGCTCCGTAGGGTGGGAGAGAACAAGGCAGGTTGGGATGACAACATGGAGTGGATCTGGGAACCTGGCAGTCGTGCACCCCTGAAAACCGGGGCCGCGATCTGGGTGGATCGAGCCGCAAATCAGGTCAGCTGCGCAAGCAGAGTTTGTTTTATCAGATATTTTCCGGCGAGCCCTGGGCGGGACCGTGAGGACGGGATCGTCAGGCTTGCCGAAACCCGGTCCCCTTAAGCAAGAAGAGAGAGACGGGGATGAGAAAGGGAGGCGAAATCTCTGCGCGTCACATGTAGTCCGGGCGGAACTCCGGTGGATTCGAACCTGGTCTCTGCCGAGCCAACGATTGGTGGATGAATACAATTCAAGAGCATGGACGCCGTCATGCTGATCCACCGCCGAGTGGCCTCCAATGGGCTGGATCATTCCAAGGGGAATGACGCAGGTGAAATGCTGGGTGAGCCTGCGTCCAAGAAAGCTGGATTTATCAACCGGTTTGCGCTGGGAAGGTGTAGCGATAACGTAGCCCCGGTTTCGCAAATCCTGCCTCGGATTCTGACTTTTTCCCTCGATTCTTAGCTGACACTCGTTGCTACGTCTCTCTCTCTCCCGTGTTCCTTTCCTTCCACCCTTTCCTTCTTCTCTCCCCTCTTCCCATCCACAAAACCCACCCCCTCTTCAATCACGCGCCCTTGGATCGAGGACGCCATTGACACCGGTTGAATTACTTCCTACAATCTCAATTGTGTGAATTGCCACCAGGGCTAATAATCCATCTGCCATCGGATAATGGCCGCTCGTCATTCGCGCAAGTTTCTGCGACCGTTGCTCTACACTTCGGCGGCTGCGGCCGCCGGAGCTGGAGTCCTCTACATCTCCTATCGCCCGCGCAATATTCCCGGTCTCGAAGCTCCCGCAGTTCCCCCGCCCGGCTACCGTGAAGGCAAGCTGGTTCCTCCCGTCTTCCCCGTCATCAAATCCCGCCTGGAGCAGATCCAGGACTTGAAGCGCAGCAAGACTGAGGAGGAGTATGACCTGCTGGTCATCGGAGGTGGTGCGACGGGATCGGGTATCGCCTTGGATGCGGCCACTCGAGGATTGAAGGTTGCAGTGGTTGAGCGCGATGATTTCAGTGCCGGTACCAGTAGTAAGAGTACCAAGTTGGTGCACGGTGGTGTCCGCTACCTGGAGAAGGCCGTTTGGGAATTGGACTACAACCAGTCGGTCTTCCGGTTTTTCGCGCTCTGAGGATGATCATTTTGCTGACGGTGTGGCGTGGCAGATATAAGCTGGTGAAGGAAGCTCTCCGCGAGCGCAAATATTTCTTGAACACGGCTCCTCACCTCTCGCAATGGCTTCCTATCATGGTGCCGGTACAGAAATTATGGCAGGCTCCTTATTTCTGGGCTGGTTGCAAGGCCTATGACTTCCTGGCTGGTTCGGAAGGCATCGAGAGCTCGTATTTCTTGACCAAGAGTAAGGCAATTGATGCCTTCCCCATGTTGAAGCGCGAGAACGTGGTTGGTGCCATGGTGTACTACGGTAAGTCACAAAATACCCTTTAACCCCCGGGAATTGGCGAATGGGGGAGAATACTGACTTGTTGAAGATGGCGCACACAACGATTCCCGTATGAACGTTTCGCTTGCCATGACGGCAGCTCTCTACGGCGGTACCGTCGTGAATCACATGGAAGTTA
This sequence comes from Penicillium silybi, assembly GCA_027569585.1. Classification (NCBI taxonomy): domain Eukaryota; kingdom Fungi; phylum Ascomycota; class Eurotiomycetes; order Eurotiales; family Aspergillaceae; genus Penicillium; species Penicillium silybi. Next base: position 330,392 of record JAPDFI010000011.1, read on the forward strand.
CCGGTCTGACCAAGGATGCCTCCGGCAAGCTGTGCGGTGCGCGCATGAAGGACGTGATTCCCTCCAAGGATGGTGAAGAGACCGAGGAGTTCAGCATCCGCGCTAAGGGTATCATCAACGCCACTGGTCCCTTCACCGACTCTATCCGTAAGATGGACGAGCCTGATATCAAGGAGATTGTGGCCCCCAGCTCCGGTGTTCACGTCATTCTCCCCGGATACTACAGCCCTTCAAATATGGGTCTGATCGACCCCTCGACCTCCGACGGCCGTGTCATCTTCTTCCTTCCCTGGCAGGGCAACACCATTGCCGGTACCACCGATGCGCCCACCGATATCACTCCCCACCCGGAGCCCTCCGAGCAGGACATCAACTGGATTCTGTCCGAGATCCGTGGCTACCTCGCCCCGGACATCACCGTCGCTCGGAGCGATGTTCTGGCCGCCTGGTCGGGTATCCGTCCCCTGGTGCGCGACCCCAACAAGTCCAGCTCCCAGGCACTGGTTCGCAACCACCTGATCTCAGTTTCCCCCTCGGGACTGTTGACCTGTGCCGGTGGTAAATGGACCACCTACCGTCAAATGGCCGAGGAGGCCGTGGATGAGGCTATCAGCCAGTTCAACCTGAAGCCTAAGGAGGTGAAGGACGTCCCGGATATCAGTGGTGTCGGTGGCAGCGGTCTGGTGGCTGACGGTGCCACTCTGGACGGTTCCTGCCAGACCCACCAGGTCCGCCTGATCGGTGCTCACGGTTTCTCCAAGACTCTCTTCATCAACCTTATCCAGCACTTCGGCCTCGAGACCGATGTGGCTCAGCATCTCACCATCTCGTACGGTGACCGCGCATGGCAGGTCGCCGCCCTGTCGTCCCCGACCAATGCCCGCTTCCCCGTGCGAGGCTGCCGTATCTCCCCCATGTACCCCTTCGTTGACGGCGAGGTCCGCTACGCTGTCCGCCACGAATACGCTCAGACCGCGGTTGACGTGATTGCCCGTCGCACTCGCTTGGCCTTCTTGAACGCCGAGGCTGCCCTTGAAGCCCTCCCCAGCGTGATTGACCTAATGGGCGAGGAGCTGAACTGGACCGACCGCCGCAAGGAGACTGAGTGGAAGGAGTCGGTGTCGTATCTCTCTTCGATGGGTCTCCCCAAGAGCTTGCTCGGCCTCTCTCGGCAGGAGGTCCTGAGCGGCCGTGTGAGAGACGTTGACGTGGAGCAGCGCAAGAATTTCTCCCGCACTGGTGAGTTGCCTCAATCAATGCATCCCAGTAATCATCTAATCATTTACTGACCATTCCCAGACCCGCCGGCGGACATTCTCGAGGGCGAGTCCATTGCCCACCCCGCTGCTGAGCCGATTGCGGCCTCCAACTAGGTGTGTGTGGGGTAAATAAGCTAGAATCAGTCACTGTACAAATAGAAATGTTTCCCTCGTTCCCTTGTTTGTTGTTTCCTCGTTCTCGGTTGTGGAAGATCACCCTGACTGGCAGGTGCAACCCATGATGCGGTGTTATCGTAGTCGATCTCCTCTGTCTTTCTCTTCCCTACATCCCATTGTTTCCCGTTTCTTCCATCCTCTTCGCCATGGAACAACACGGCTATATGTCCTGGGTGATTGCCGAAGTGAAATCGGTATTCAACGATGTCCTAGACCTCGCAGTATGTACTGGCGCAACAAATCAAATGTTTAGAGGACTGACTGTTTTGTTAAGAGCACCCTCTTCCCCGGTTGGCTCTTCTTCGGCCTTCTGGCTGCTTTCTGGCTCTATTTTAACCGAAATTGCTGGTCCCGGAGGCAGGAGTCTTTTTGGCTTCAGCCTTCTTCTGGAGCTTCTGGAGCTTATGACGCTTATGATTGTGAGTAAACCGCTTTTTTAAAGTCCTTCAACTGACCTTTGTGCAGTGCTTGTTTGCTATATATTCTTATGTTCCTCCTCGATGGGATCAATCGTGAAGGAATTAGAGCTCTAGGGTTCTCATGTGCAGACAATTCGTTGTACCAAGCCTGTTCGGTGTTGCAAGGTGGGGGCGGCTGCTCAAGGAACCTGGTGGTAGGGACAGACTCCATTGGAAATAGATAAGAGAATAATGTGTCTGGGCACATTTGCAATGTCTCCTTGCTCTCCCCCTTCCTCTTGGAGGTATTCCGAATTGATTAAAATGTACGGTCGACAAGATCATGTTTTGGTAATTATGGAAACGGGTGTCCCACCACCCCAAAGGTACGGGAGTACCCTTTACCCACAGTCGCTAGTGAGCCAGTCGGAGAAATTGCTGTCGGGTCCATGCAGCTGATTGTCACACGCTCATTAGATACAATCATCTAGTGGATATTGTTATATTTGGGTCGTATCACTATATAGGCTAATACAGTTGGGACACCGTTGCACAACACAGCCAATATATAATTTCCACAGGACGAAGCAATGGTTCATCTCCTCAATCAGACCCCTTCGTGTGGCATGCAGAGATGCCCTGCCCTATGCATGCGGTCCCGACTGATACAGGGATCGATGCAAAACACACCGACTCCCGCTGGAAGTGCAACGGCCCGCATCATACCGGTTCCCCCTCCTTGACCGTACGGCCAGACAGGAGTGGAGTGTTCTGAGCAGAGGAGAACCGCTCTGGTCTGCTGCCTCCCCAGATTTCATCATCGAGGGGGTTTCTCTTCTGCAGTTCGGAATTGTCGGTGTGGCCACCTGTGGAGTACAGTATGAGTTGAGCGTCACAGAATACCGTTCTCTAGTCCGGATTCGTGCCAGCATCAGTAGGCTTGCAGATGCAGGCCCCGGCGTTATGGACATCCTGGGATGTACACGCTGAAACAATGCCCTCGATGGAAGGCACGCATCCACCTCGGTAGCATGTATCGAGTCAACCTGGGTTGTGGTCGTTCCTGTTATTTCTTGTTTCCATCGACATTGGACGGGGCTCGATAGGCGTCCCAGAATCGTCTCACGGCCGCTTGTGCCACACTGGAGCCACGGTATCGCTCGCGAAAATAATTGAAAAGAGCAAATTCATCTGCGTTAGGGACATAGGTTTCGGGTGCGGCGGAGATCCGACTCCATAGTTCGGCGATAGCAGCTTCGAGGGTGGCGGCAGTTTGAGCGTCCACCGAACCGTCCTCACTGTCTCGGGCGCTTTCCAAAGCCTGTCGGACGGCAGCGGGATCCCTTGAAGAGCCGGGCATGGCGAGAACGACGCGACGATTGAAGATGCGGGGTCCTCGGGGGTTCGTGATGGGGACTGCCGCGGAGGCGGAGGAGATTGAAGATGCGCGCGAGGGGAGCCGATGAAATTGAGACAGAAAGGCGAGGGCAAGAAGATGAAATCTTGCATGCGACCAGATGGAAATTGAAAGTCTCTTTCGACCATCAAATGGAGCCGAGGTGGAGCAAAGGAAAGGGGAGGGGGGAAGGAGGGGACTCGGTCCAGGAGTCCAAGATACTAAGAGTGACCGGGAGAATACCAGCAGCAGTCAAGTTTAGTCCCCATAGATCCCGATGCACAAGGACAGACACGGATCGGAATTCATCCCGGGAAAGAGAAAAAGACGCCCGGGTGCTTCAAGCAGAATTGAGGAAAGTCCCCTTGAGAGGCCAGATCTCCAGGATGGGACATCGGCCTGAAATATGAACAGGAGGGTGGTGGGGGTGGTCTGCCATGAACGGGCTCGCCCGTGGAACCGTCTACCACCCTTGGCGTAACGGCTTTTTCGGCCAGAATCATGAGATGCGCAGGCTAGGATCGAGCTAGCCGGGGAGGATCGAAACGAGTCCACGTATGCCAGGGCCCTGATTCGCCGCTGGGCCAGAGGGTTCAAGGGTGTCGGACATGTCACTTAAAGCCTGGTGGATTGGAGGCGCGACCAATGCCGACTTGTGAGCCAGAGAGCTGCATGCCCGGCCCGTCAGGTCCGGTGCATCAGTTGAGTGGAGATCTGCTAGTCCGGGACGGTGAGGCTCCTCAACTCCCCGAGCTGGCCATTCCGCATCCCAGATCTCCTGTCGCGCCAGCTCCAATTCATGTTGAAGTCAACTGGAGATCCTCGAACTTGCATTGGCCTGCAGGCCTGACTCGAACATAAATGGTCAGGTCAAGCCAGAGTGGCTCAGCAATCCAGGAGTCACTCAGTGCTGGGTGTTGTTTTTTTTCCCTTTTCTGACTTCTCCCGAGCTTATTGTCGGCCGCGCACACGGCTCCATCGTCGCGGCATCGCAGGAGCTGGAGGAAGATGGCCCTCTCTAAAAACTATCCACCAACTGAGAAGATAAGATCCCACTTTTGTGCCACATCTGCGTCACTTGTTGATCCGCATCTTCTTGGGCCGTTTCAGAATGTCTCGCCAACATTGACGCGGGCGATGGAACCGCCGCACAATCTCATGGTTTGCGACCCTTTTCGGGCTCGTGAGGTCTTACACGAACGGCATATGAGGGCTTCTCGGAGCCAGGAGGCAAATCGGGTCGAGCTTGAAGCTTCAGGGGGAGAGTCGGAAGTCTCGCACTCTCGCACTGATCGGAAGGAAGGAAGGAAGCTAGAACCCAGAGAGGCTATTGCGCCGGAATGAAGTCCGTCGGATTCTCCACGCCAGTGCATCAGACGGGTCTCCCTGACATACTGATTTTCTTCTGTGAAACAGATTGGGACGGCGGAAATGGGAGACTTGAATGGAGAACTGTGCCTGAGCTCCACCGCGCAACTCTAAATGCGTGAGCGAACCAGACCGCTCTGAAAGCTTCGCACTGATCGTGCCGCTTTCTCCTTCGAGGTATCGTCGATAGCGCGTACTTCTCGGGGAGACGGTATTTGTTGAGATGAGATGAGATGAGATGAGATGAGATGAGATGAGATGAGATCGTTACGTAGGTTACGTCCCGACTGCCATCCGTTCCGGAACTGCACGTCTTTTCCTTCGTGACTTTTGCGTCGCCGTCCTTTCTTTATGAGCTTATATACAACTTTATGGATGGACATGTGGCATATTCTATGGCTCGGCTCATTGTATCTCTTACGTGTCTCGGCTTTCTGTATGCTCGTTGTACCTGAATCGCGACACCGACATGGAAGATCAGAGTCATTTCCGAAGTTTCCAGACTCCTACAATGACTCATGTAGGTCTGTGTCCTACAGGCTGGGGTGGGATCGTAGAAATTTCTTCAAAAATAGTAGATATATTATTATCCAGCTAGTTCGACATCTCCAAAGAGACATCCGAAAACATACCCTGAAAAAGAAGCAGGAATCCTACCAAGAAAGATGCCCAATAGAAATGCCTACAGAGAGATTAAGCTCAGTTACCACATCTTTCAGGTCCTCCTGCGATGCCTCTGTGTACTGCGTTCGCACCGAGTGAAATGGGAAATGGCCGATCTATATCGCTGACTCAGCATTCAATATTTCCCATCGCGAGCTTCCCCGCCAACTTGGGATTTCCTGAAGGAGCCAACGTGCCCAGTATCCGATCTGTTGGGACCCTGGTTCTGACAAATCGCTCACCATGGTCTACTACTTCACATCTAATGTCGTCAGCCCGTCCGCCTTTCTTTATGTCGGCAAGGACAAGTTCGAAAGTATGCTACCCCCACCGATTGGCTCGCCGAGGAACGATCCTAACAGTTTTGCCAGATGAGGATCTGATCAAGTTCGGATTAGACAATGATGTCTGGTATGACTGCCCTGCCGGAATTCCCCGTGAATCGTGTGACTAATGATGCCATTGCCTTGTGACAGGGTCGGTTTCCTCCTACACTGCACACCTGCTTTTGCGACCAATGCTCTGATACTTGCCCACACAGTTCCACGTCGATAACCTCTCGAGTGCCCACGTCTACGTACGACTCCGTGACGGGGAAACATGGGACAATATCCCGCAGCCCCTCCTCGACGATTGCGCACAACTCACCAAGGCGAACTCCATTGAGGGTTAGTTGACTAGGACTCTCCAACGGCTACGCATGGAAACTGAGGGCCACCCACAGGTAACAAAAAGGATAACATCACCATCATCTATACGCCATGGTCCAACCTGTACAAGGACGGCTCGATGGCCACCGGTCAGGTCTCATTCCACAACCCCAAGCTGGTCCGCAAGGTCCTGGTCCGGGAACGCGAAAACCCGATTGTCAACCGACTTAACAAGACCCGTGTTGAGAAGTACCCTGATCTCCGAGCGGAGAAGGAGGAGTTCCTGAAGAAGAAGCGACATGAGGACCGGAAGACCCGAGACCAGCAGCGAGAGAAAGACAAACTGGAGAAGAGAGAGCGAGAGCAACTCAAGTGGCAGAAGGACCATGCGTACGACGACATGTTCAGCGCAGAAAACATGGAGGCTAGCAGCAACCAGGACCGAGATGCGGACTTCCTGGACGACTTTATGTGAGGTAACTAACTGCCGGGTTGACGATAGGACATGAAGCTATGAAACTCTTTTTTATTTCACACCCAAAATCTATTGGAAATAATGGGCACTTTCATTAAATATCCGAATGCACGGCGTAATGCAAAGTCGAGACGAGGCATAGGCGAGCTCCTTTGGAGAAAAGTATGGGCGAATACCTCTCTTGTATATGGGAACGCAAGGACGAGTGGAGGGATGCCAAGCATACCGTGTAAAAAGAGCAGCGTTCAGATTGCCAGAGAGATTCTCCGACATCTTCATGGTTGAAGATTCAAGGGCGTGGTGTCAGATTAATCATCGCGATCCGCATCAGGGCGGAAAGGCCCCCAGCCCGCGCTAGTGCTGTTGACAGCTTTACCTGGAACTCCGTTCGTCATCTCTTCCCCCCCTCGAAGACAATCAACGGACGCCGCCAGCATGCCTGGAGAAAACCCCCCACCTGCTCAAGGTGCGACCATTGGAGCTTCGAACCCCCTAGATCCTACTGACCCCGCTCGATCACAGGCACCAAGTCGAAGAAGAACAAGAAGAAGGGCGCGAAAGCCAGGGAGAACCCCCAGGAGGCCGAGAACGAGCGCCCAGATGTGTCGGAAGCCAAGGACGATGCCGCTCAGGTGTGTCATGGTTTCCCCCTCCCTGCCTGCCAATGCAACCGTTGCTGAGAACCCTAGGGCGACCCCGATGAACCGGCCGATTCAATAGCAACCCCGGATGCCGACGGTGCTCAATCAGATGTCGCCAACAGCGGCGCGCAAACTCAATCTTCTCAGAACCGGAAACCCTCTGACGATGCTGCTCAAGAGACCCGAGACCTCGCCTCCAACAACGCCGAGCCCAAAGACCGATTTGATGCGCTTGTTCGAGACCGAGACTCCCTCCGTGCCGAGGTTACCGATATGCGCAAATCCCTCGAAGAGATTCAATCCAGACATAAGGCAGACATGGAATCTCTGCAACAAAAGTTGGAGGATTCAGAGACCAAGAAGGAGCAAGCAGAAACGCAATTCCAGAACCTCCTGGAGCGCGTGAACACAATTAAATCACAGCTCGGGCAACGAATGAAGGAGGATGCCGTGCGTTGACCTGCCCGAACTATCTCTGCTCAGCGACCTTGCTTACATGTCCCCACAGGAAGAATTGGCTCAAGCTCGAACCCAGATCGAAGAGCTTGAGGATGAGAACGTAAACTTGAAAGAGCAGCTCGAGTCAAAGTCTACGGAGCTAGCAGGACTCTCAGAAGAATCGGCCCAGCAGTCGAAGGAGATCTCCACTCTTCGGGATCGCACGAACTTATCCCAGCAAAACTGGCTCAAGGAAAAGGAGGAGTTAATGGAGCAGGAGTCGTACCTTCAGGCAGAATTTGAACAGGCGAAGGAGGCTATGCACAGTTGGGAAGTCCTTGCGATGGAGGAACGGTCAATTCGTGAGAATCTGGGCGAAAAAGTCGCCGACCTGGAAGAGCAGCTCGGTAGCCTCCGGGAGGCCTACGAAAAAGCTTCGAATGATCGCGACAGCCAGCAGTCGACAGTTGATGGATTGCAAAGAGCTTTGCAGGAGATCCAGACCGCACGAAAACAGGAGCTTCGGGAGCTGGTGGAGAGCTCTGATGCTCAGCTTGACGAGTTGAGGCGATCCCTGCGGGATGCGCAGCAACAAGCTAGCGACGCCGAGAAAAATCTCCACGCTGCGCAGGAAGAACTGGAACGGGCGCGTCCGTTCGAGAAGGAGGTTAAGGAGAAGAATCTCCTCATTGGCAAGCTGCGACATGAAGCAGTCACTCTCAATGATCATTTGACGAAGGCTTTGCGGTTCCTCAAGAAGGGAAAGCCAGAAGACAACGTGGACCGGTAAGACTCGCTTGAAGTTGAGGGCCAAGGTTTTGATTAATTGCTAATGTCTTTAGGCACATTGTCACGAATCATTTGTTACATTTCCTGGCTCTGGATAGATCGGATCCAAAAAAGTTCCAAATTCTCCAGCTGATCGCAGCTCTACTGGGCTGGGACGATGGTAGGTGTCCCCATGGCATTGCTTTTGTGCTTCGCTAATTCGTATGTACAGAACAACGTGAGCAGGCAGGACTGGCCCGACCGGGAACTTCAAGCATGCCAGGGAAGCTTCGAGTGCCCGGTACTCCTCTACGTACACCCAGCACTCCGAACCTGGCCACCGAGTTCATGGACAACGGTGCTTCGAGCAAGGAAACGTTGGCCGAACTGTGGTCTAATTTCCTGGAGCAGGAAGCAGAGGCAGGGAACATGAATTCGATGAGACGTGGGAGTCATCCAGGCCCCGCGAAGCCATAGCGCATGTGTTATGTTATTTTTATGTCGAGGCCGTGTATGTATAGAAGTGCATAGATATCGGCATCACCGCCTTCATTCTGCCGGACGTTTTCGTAGCTGTGCGTTTCATCCAAACTTCTCAATTGCGGGCCGATGCATTGCTTCTCTCCTCTGCGTCCGTCAATCTGCCTCTCCAAATATTTGAATTGTGCGAGAAGATCTGCATTCGATATGGCATCCAGCGCTGTACAGAAATTCCGCCCAGTGGTGATCTCAGGCCCTTCGGGCACAGGTACGAGGAAGTTTGTTGTCGCTTGGTTGATGTATTTCCGCTGATCAAAGAAAGGAAAATCAACGATATTGCAGCGTCTCTTCCAAGAATTCCCCGGCAAATTTGGATTCTCAGTCAGCCGTTCGTGGAATCCCTTTACCGTCCTCAATCGGAGCTGAGCTAACGTCTCTGCGCATGCGCATCTAGACACCACTCGTGCCCCTCGCCCCGGTGAGCAGGACGGCGTGGCCTATAACTTTACCTCGAGAGAGGCTTTCTTGGCATTGGTTGCCGAAAATGGCTTTATAGAGCACGCTGAGTTTGGCGGCAACCTCTACGGCACTAGCAAGCAGGCCGTGAAGACTGTTGCAGAGCAGGGGCGGATCTGTGTTCTGGATATCGAGATGGAGGTATGTATAGCGACGGACGTGTTGACGTCTTGTGAATCTAGATACTGAGAAATCTTATATAGGGTGTGAAGCAAGTCAAGCTCAGCGATCTCAACGCTCGCTTCCTTTTCCTGGCACCCCCGTCCCTCGAAGAGCTGGAGCGTCGACTGCGCGGCCGCGGTACAGAGACGGAGGATAGTCTGAATAAGCGCTTGGCGCAGGCCAAGAATGAGCTCGAGTACGCGAAGCAGCCGAGTGCCCACGACCGGATTGTTGTCAACGACGATCTTGAGAAGGCCTACATCGAAGTGAGGGACTGGGTGGTGGACGGTGGCCGATTTGGAGCGCCTCAATAGCTGCCGTCTTTCGACATGGACAAATATGCCGGGCATTTTGTTGATTTTCTCCCAAGCAGCTAAGCAATACCTTCCAGAAATAGCATACATACCGCGAGACTACCGTGGAGCGAGTATATCCAAGAATAGAAGTTTCTCATCAGGAATAATTAAGGAAACTAAGTACATGGAAAAGACCAGATGGCACGAGCGCTGTATGCCACTCTTTTTCCCGGCAAGATAAAATCTTAGACAATAAGGGAAGCCCAGCCAGAGAGACCAGGAGAGATACAGAAAGTCGGAGACAAGAACAGGGAAACGCAAAGGAAAAGGGATATCTGCAAGGGCCTGCTGGCGTCGAAAGGGACAGTAAGTTTTTTGCGGGATGAATGAGAGCTGGGCCCATGGGGTCTGCTTCGCTGTCGTGGCGTATCACAACGCCCTTCGCTAAACATAGTCACAACTCCGTTCGGGGAGATCAGTATCCGTTCATGGCGCCGCGTTGAGAGTTGCGGCTGAGCTCCCGCTCCGCGGAGGGACTGATGGGCCGGCTGCCGCCCGAGTGACCACCACCGGCGGCGCTGCTCTCCTTCAGGGCCAGAAGCTGTTTGGCACGGAAAGTCTCGTAGTGGATCTGGCTGGTGGTCTCAACCAGGTCCTGCAGGTGGGTGCGGGTCAGGAAGTTGCGCAGGTAGACAAACTCGCAGTGGTTCTCATCCTCGACGTTGATAACACCCCAGCGGTTCTGGCGGCCGCGAACCTGCTTGCCGTTGACGACGATAGTCTTCTCACTACCGACAACAGAGAAGGGGATGATATCCTGTATCTAGTGTCAGCTGAACTGCGGAGACCGCCTTGGGAGATTCCCTTACCTTGATCTGGGCATTGATAGCCCGCTCCTCATCGTCGAGCTCATCATTATCGTAGGGGTACATCTTCAGGTTGTGGAAAGAGAACTCCTCCTTGATCCGCTCCTTGAATGCCTGGCGTTCTTCGAGGGTGAGGGAATCGGCCTTGGCGATGACGGGAACAACGTTGACAACATCCGAGAGCTTCTTCAGAACGACGATATCAATGGGCTTGAGGCTACATTGGAAGTCAATTGGGTTAGTGCGGGGTACTTGGGGACGGATTGTCTGGGAGGGAAGACTCACGCATGACCAGAGGGCTGGATAAAGAACAAGCAGCAGTGGATACGGGTATCTTGGATGTAACGCTCACGCTGAGCAGTGAGTTCCTTGCGGAGGTAGGCCGAGTGCTGATCCTTGATATACTTGACAATGGGGTCCCAGCTGGACTCGTCGTTAGCCTGCATTCGTATTTTTGTTTTGTGCACAAAGGAGGACGAGTATCGTACCATCGGTCGTTGTTGACCTGGTCACCGTAGCCAGGTGTGTCCACAATGTTCAGACGGAGACGCACGCCGTTCTCCTCGATGACTAGCCAACGCGTCAGTCAATGCGCCCTGTCAAGGTACTTTACGGTCACACGTACTATGCGAAACAGTCTGGATCTCGGTGGTGGAGCGCACGGGCTCATTGGGGGTGAGACGGCCCTTGGAGTCGATCAGGTGGGATGCGAAGATGGTGTTGACCAGAGTCGATTTGCCCAGGCCGGTTTGTCCTACGCGCGATTGGAGGTCAGCCAAAGGTCACGGAATACGGTAGAGCCAGGCAAAGTCAAAAGAAGTAAAACAAAGTCAGAGTATACATACCGACACACATGACATTGAACTGGAAGCCACGCTTCAACAGCTTCCGCTCGATCTGGGAAGTAATGCTGTCGAAGCCGACATGGCTGTGAGGGAAGACGGTGGGCTGCTGAGCCGAAGCAGCGCTGGTAGCGGCGGCCATTGTGAGAGAGGTGAGGTGAAAGGACAGAAGATTTCCCCAGGTGAAGGTGTTGGAGAGCCCCTTAACTTCTTGTTATTTCCCTATCGAACTCAGGGGTGCGCTATTCCCATTTGGGCCTAGCGCATCTCCGGACAAAACGATTTGCGGCAACGACGAACTCGATGCTTCGCCATTTTACGCCCTTCTCGACCTTCGACTCCTGCCATGGCTGCATTGTTCGCTCCACTGCCGCGCGTGCCCCGGCTCGCTCCCCTCGGCTTCCTCCAGTCTCTTGCCCCCATCTCCATCACCCTTCCGCCGATTCTTGCCGACCTCTGGGAATCCGTCCTCCGCGCCGTCCCTAAGAAGAAGACCTCACACATGAAGAAACGTCACCGTCAAATGGCAGGCAAGGCCTTGAAGGATGTGCAGAGCCTCAACAAGTGTCCCGGCTGCGGGCAGATCAAGCGGGCTCATGTTTTGTGCCCCCACTGCGTGAGAGGTATGTTTGTGCGCGCTTGCTGCTTCTAGGAGGATGAGCCTTTCTTTGATCGCCTTTTCTCGAGCGCATTGCCCGGAGTTGCATGCAATGGCCCACCCAGAAATCTTCGGAACAGACAGGCTAACTATCCACCAGATATCAAGGGTTCGTGGAAAACGGCGCAAACCGCATGAGAATCGGTTGAACAAAGAAAAGATCTCTCGCTATAATACCCCCGTGAGATCCGCGAAGAAGGATCCCTGGATGGAAATCCATTTGGGAATGAGCATGGTGTATTTCTAGGATTGGGTTGTGGATATATCTGCTGCATGGCACCTGGCGTCTGGTTACGAAGGTCAAAAAAAGAACTCCTGTATTCTATCGGTCCGAGAGGACTCGAATCAACATTATTTGCAATTGGCATCATTTCGGGTCATTTAGTAGCGGTCGTAGCGTGTAAAGTGAAAACCCTCACTGTACCCAAAAACCTGAGGCGCGAAAGGCGGTACGCGCATATAGCGGGTCACCGAGTCCGAACGTCACAGCTTCCGCAACAGCTGGACTTCCCCAAGCACTCGCAGAAATCTTGGCCGAATTTCACCATGGTAAGATGGGGTCGAACATCTACTTGGGCGCTACAGCTAACTCTTGTGGTAGTCGAGACAATATCTCGCGTGGGGCTCGGCGGACAATGGTGGGTGATGATATCCGTGATCAACCTCTCGATATCTGCTAACCAGGACCAGCGCACCCGGTCGATATTTTCTCACTGGCGGTGACTGAGAAGCAGGTCATCTCAGCATCGGGTGCACCATCTCTCAAGGTGCATTCCACCATTGATGCAGATTTCCCACTGGTACAGTCCCTCGATGGGGCTCACGCACTTGGCTGCCATCACGTTGTCACCGACGCCAGTGGCACACGGGCCGTCAGTGCTGGATTTGCAGGAGACGTCAAGGTCTGGTCCTGTCAAGATGGCTACTGGTCCGCGGATGCGGCAGCTTCAGGTACGTCGGTGAGATCATTGCGGAGTCCTATGTACTAATCAAAAACCCCCAGCCAATCTGAGCAAACTGAACGTATGGGCGGTGGCTCTGTCTGAGAACGGACAGTATCTCGCAGGCGTCTCTCAGGATGGTCACATCGGCGTGTGGGATCTGATGGCGGATGGCGCACAAATACGAGACCACGAGACCAAAGGCAGCTTCGGCACCTGCATTGACTTGGTAAGTCCAGGAGATATAAGATTTACGCTCAATGGCTCCTACTGACGTGTGTAGTCGGCCGATGGCCAATTCATTGCCAGTGGCCATGAGAATGGTGCTGTCTACATCTTTACCACGGAACATGGACGGATGCCGTTCTCCCTATCAGGTATGTAACATTCGCCATGAAAACCTGCGATAACTAAAGTATCATAGGCCTAGTGAAGCCCGTACGAGCTGTGTCTTTCTCGCCCGCTGGAAAGATTCTTGCAGCAGCGGGAGACTCGAAAGTCATCGTGCTGTATGATACATCCTCTGGCGAACAGATTGCCAATCTCTCCGGTCACTCCGCATGGGTCCTGTCTCTCTCGTGGAGCACTACAGGAGAGTATCTTCTTAGCAGGTGAGCTCATGCAAGATACAACGCAGAAGCATTGGATTCTAACGTTCCTCGAAGCTCCTTCGATGGCAAAGTGAAGGTCTGGTCGATCGACACCAAGACATGCGTCGCCACCCACTCCGAGACCGAGAAGGCTGTCTGGAGTGTCAAGTGGCTCCCGAAGACCACTAGGTCAGAGGGCTTTGCAACGGGCGGCGCAAACCGCAGTGTGGCCTTCTACCGCGAGGCTACAGGTGGTTAGGGGAGCCCTTCATGGTCTACTTAAGCATGATGATGATTTGAATGAACACGATTCTCCATGTGCATTAATCTCATAAATTACATAAAGGAAAACGCTTGAACACCTCGTATTCACCTTCAGTTCATCGTCTCCATGAATAATTTGCGCATTCGCTTGAGAAATGCCCCGAAGTCTCGGTCATCATTGACCAGATCAACCTCGCGTTCCAACGCATCCCGATCCAGCCTGGGCCGCGTGTGGAAGACCTCGTAGTCTCGACTGGCGGTTCCTAATTCAAACCAGGCCTCGGCTTCCCAATCCTTCTCGAGCAGATGACTGTAGACAAATTTCAACCGGTCCTCTCGACCCGCCCCCTCAATTCGTAAACAAAGGTAGTCTTGCCAAAACTCCAGTTCGGGGAAATTGAGCCGAGACTGCGCGTCCAAATGCTTTGCGTGGGTTTTCTGTGCCTCCACCTTTTGGTTGATCGCTTTCTGGGTCTCTGCGATCTGCTGCTTGAGGCGATCACGTTTGGCGAGTCGCGAGTCGCGTTCCAAGGTGATGGAGGAGATGGCCGCGTGCATCTCGGCTGCCTCGGCTGCCTCCTTCTGAAGAGTCTGTTCATGAGTCTGGCTTTTGAGGTTGATGATTTCAATGTCTCGCTGTCGCATTCGTTCGTCCTCTAAAAGCCTTCAGATCAGTCAAGATTAGGGGGAACACGATGTTGCGGGACCGTACCTTGTAGCTCGGCAAGGTTGATGTGGAATTGGTTTCTTTCCTCCAGGACTTGCTTCCGGCCTCGTTCGATGAATGCGTCGAATTTGGCCGTGAACTGAGCCATGCGATTGCGTAGGTCTTCGAATCCAAAGTTGATGCTGGGCAGAGAGTCGGCCATGGACGGGGCGTCTGCCGAGGCCAGAGGAGGGCGCATGCCGCTCGTGGACAGTGACGGCTCGAATGATGAAGCCATGATAACAGTTGTTGAGATTCTCGAAGATTGCGACCCGAGTGGTTGACGTTGACAAGAAGAGAGACGCGTGGGGATCGAACGATGTTTGGGTTGCGGCGCAACGCCTTATCGATAAGCCCAAGAAAAATCGCTGAGCTCCAACTTCGCTTTCCAAGTCACCGTCCGATCGTCCGGGGACTTTCTTGATTCTCAACCCTCGATATGATGAGGCCGCGTCTTGCGCACATTGCAAGGAGCAAAATACGATCTGATGGATGAACATCCCGACAGTGCTCTACACTATGGGCACGTGGGACGAGCTGTCTACCTCCCGAAGACTAAGGCGTGGACCTTCGCCCGATCTTTCGTCCGCTGTACCCCAATCTTATATACTGGAGTGACAAAGACTGCGATATCGTCGGCTGGTCATACTTTTGAACTGCAACCGCCGCATAAAATCTCTCGACAAGCGGACGATAAACTGATTCCAAATGCGCACCCCGACCTTGCTGCACAATGGTCCACTATCAAGGATGATGCCTATTCCAGGGTTATTACGAATACAGCCGAACTTTGCGATCCCCAAGTATCGACACTTTTTGACTTGGGCTATGCGCTGGACCATGCCAGCGATGACTCAAAGGGTATTCCGGGCCCGTTGGCCATCGCGGCCACAGTGACTGGCACAAGTCGGGATACGATCTCGTTCCGAATGATTGTGGATGATGTTGCAGAGATACAGCATGAAGATTCTCAACATGAGGGTCATTCGTTACGTATACCGTCCATTGGCGATGCGGAGACTACCGAATGGTCGCAACGAGGAGCCCCCATCCAGCAAATCTGTTTTGCACGGCCCGTGGAAGGGAAGACTACTTGGATGGCTGCTCGTTTGAGGAGGTCGATTATGATCTTTCGACCCATTTTACAGCGAGAGCCCGTGCCTGCGCACATCAATGGCACCGACACAGAGGCTTTCTCTATTCTCTATCGAAACTCCCGACTCGATGCAAATCCCGTCGTGGAGTTGTCGGAAAATGTCACAGGAGGGTTCACCTTGGCCGATGTAACTTTCAATCCGCGTTACCCGAGACAGTTCGGTGTGGTCGATATCATGGGCAACTGGTCCGTTTGGGAGATCACAGGTCGACAAAGAAAGCATGGATCCACCTATGCTGCCAGGAAAGTTTCGATGGCCTCGCTACCGTCCACGGATGAAAAGCCTCAAATTGAGCGTCCGAGACACGATGGCTGGGCATCTATTGAGTGGGTTGCTCATTTCTCGACCGTAGTGGTTTCTGACCGTCGCTGTACTGTGCTTTACCAGATGGCTGGCGGGGATATTCGATCCACCTTCGTCGAACTGGGCATGGAGAAGCAATCTGAGTGGGTTTTGGACTTGCAAAGAAGCATCCAGAATCCTTCTCACTTCTTCGTTCTTACAACATCTCGACTGCTTTGGTTTGATGTCACAGCACTGCCGCCAAATCCAAACGACACGAGGCCAGCTTTACGTCCTCGTATAACCTGGCGTCATTTTCGAGATCCCGAGGATACAACGTTACGTATCAGTGACCTTATGGTTAATCGCGGTATGTGCTTTGAATTCTTCATTCGAAATGATTGGACATTGACCGGGCTAGATTTGTATCTAATTTTATACTCGCGACTCACCGATCTTGTTCAGGGGTTTCCATGTCCCCTTCTCGCAGATGAAAAGACGGAGTCGGTTTCTGTACCCGATCCTTTCATTCTCGAGATCCCCATAATCCCCAAGGCAGCAGGTGTTTCCTCTCCCGAAGATATGTCTAGGCATTACTCGAAATTCGTGTTTCGACAAGTTCACCACGCCCCTACACATGCAACGAAGACGCGCTATAACCCCAACCTGACGCTGGTCAAACTTTTTTGGACTGATCTATCCCTCGCCGTTCATGAAACGCTATTCCAAGGCCCAGACAACCATTGGGAACGGGACGAAAAGAATGTGCCTCTTGAAGGTAGCAGTGTTCAACAGGTTAAAAAACATGTCACACATAGGAAGATGGGTGAAATCGGCGACGAGGAGATCGATGATGAGGAATTCGTCGTGGATGACTGGGATGATTCTGCCATTTCACGCCTCACTCTTCGCCAAACAGGACCCAAGGGCTTTACAACGGAATCCTCCCACGATCGGAACAAAGATTTACAATGGACCCTAGATTGGACGTCCGTTTACGCCCATGCCGTGGCAAATCTGATGACCTTTACAAACCCTCGTGACCCGGAAGGGACTCAATTGACCCTAGATCATATCATCGAAAGTTTGAAAAAGGCCCCGGGTGGGGCATCAGGTGGTTTTTCTGCAAGTGAAACGATGTGAGTCTACTCCGCGAGGTCTGTTCGACCCGATGAGTTGGGACTAATGGATCTTAGGCTGGAAATAAGCGGTAACCGACCGGTGTTGAACGACATTGACGAGGGAGCGGACGATCTAGCTCGTCTCGTCGCAACTGTCTTGCCCGAGAGCCCCGATACGCAGGCTCCTTGCCGATACATGATCTTACCTTTGCGATTTTCCAACCTGTTCCACGGTTTAGAAAGCATTTCGCCAGAGCCGCGGTTGCATTTTCTGGAAACATACAACCATTTGGTCGATGAGTGGGTTGCCCTGCTTCCCCATGGCGAAGACGGTATACCTGATGCTACACGCGTGTGGAAAGAGAGATCTGTCCGGGGTATTGCTCTTGAACTGCTTTTTGCTCGCCTCATTCGGATTTCAAACGTACCCAGTACAGGTAGGCTGCCTGAATCAACCGATGCAGATCAGAGTCAAAGGGGGCCTGTGCCGTCGTCACAGCATTCTCGTCAACGGTTGTCATCGTCACAAATGACCTATTCTCAGAGACAGGACGCTCAGGATAAGGCCAAAGAAGCCCCCGCCAGGAACTACATCGCTCTCTCCACATATACAGTCTTCAAAGAGCCCCGCCCGATGCCTCGAAACGTGGGCAATTTGTTATCCCATTGGAAGACGGGCGTTGACCCTGCCACCTATGAATGGCAGAAGACCTCGCGGCTGCTCGACGAAGAGGGGAACCGGACGGGGTCGAGAACCCCCAGGCGGGTGCGCAAGAAGAGATCGCAGCTTACGCCTGCACCCGAAGCCTCATCCCTGCCGCCGACTCCTGTCGCACCCATGATCCGAACCTGGAGTCAGCCCGACCAGCCACTGATGCCCATCGCAAGCAGCCAGCCCACGCTGGACGAGGCGCCGATGACCCAGGTGGAACGAGGACAGTTTGGAACACGGGAAGCAAAGAAGAGCAGCAAAGCCAAAAAGAAGAGACGAGCCGCTGGCTTCTAGACAGACACAAATCCAGATGTATATGGCGCGTATTGCAGAACCCGGCCAATCGCGGAAATGGCTCAGATGAAAGGGATGAAAATGAAACGCATGACAAATGCAATGTACTAGACTCAGTCGATACCAAAAGAATTATTAAGAAGATCACAGCGCTGCTGTTTTCCTCTTTCCAAACCTTCTCTTCTCCTTACGTGACAAATCCATTTTTCCCATTTCCGCCTTTTCCTTCTTCGCAGCCCCGCGGTTCCAACTTCCCCCAACTTCACTCGCCATGTCAGACCACCAATACAAGTTCAACGTGTCCATGAGCTGCGGCGGCTGCTCCGGCGCCGTCGAGCGAGTCCTGAAGCGTCTAGAAGGTATGTAAATACTGCGCTTCTGGGTTGCATTTTGCTAAATGACCACGCAGGCATCAAGTCCTTCGACGTCAACCTCGAATCCCAGACTGCGCTCGTGACCGCCGAGCCGACCGTTTCCTATGATACCGTGCTGGCCGCGATCAAGAAAACTGGAAAGCAGGTGAACAGCGGCGAGGCCGATGGACAGACAATGAGTGTTTGAAGTGTGAAGGCGCTCGGCCATCCGCCGTGTTTTGGAGCGAAAACAATGGTTTTTGTCGAGGCCGGACACCTATAGATGGATCCATGTTTGCAGGTTTTTTAAAGACTTGCCTGAACTATGTTATAAGCGCAATATACGTTTGCATATCTTCACCTATTCGGCAGATCTAATGTTGCTGTAGATTGCGTAAGAAGAACCCTGCAGAAGTAGATCCTGACCCGTCTGTCTGGTCATATTTCAAAGAGACGTTCCAAAAGGCGCCTTGAAAAAGGGATACAAAGATGTCTACATAGATATTGGAAGGAATGCCGAGGAAGAGGTTCGGGTGGACTAGGAGAATAAAGTGTTCGCGCGCATATACAAAATCACCGCTACAGGTGTTCTAAGAATATGCAGAAGGGTATCATGGAGAACTGCGCGCAGAACAAATGCAAAGAATCTCAACGAGGGAAAAAACAGAATCCCTTTCAATCCACAATGACCACATGTCGTCCGTCCGGAACGGTGTGCTGAGGCGGTTGCGATTCGACTTGTTGGACGTAAATTGGGCGGTTCTGTTCCGCCATTTGAAAGGATCGGGGATCATGAACCCGGCTGCGAAAGGTGTTAGTTCCCAGGGGCATACGATCCAAGAAATTGTTTCTGAGCTTGCTGATCTCGTTGTAGAAAGGGCTTACCGCGAGGTGCTCAACCCACTGCCAGGGCGTCTTTGGCGAGGAGACCCATGAGGCTTGTGGCTTCCAGGAATAGCCTCGGGATGACGGGAAAGCTGATCGTGAGATTTTTGGGCCGCTACCCGAGGACTCGGGGGCCGACACTGCTCCGAGGAAGCTCGGACCTGGGACAAATTCCTGGTATCATAGTGATCAGGGATCCTCATCATGGCGGGCTGAGGCCTCGGACGCTGTATCAAATACTCGACGGGACGAACCTCCCGAACATCAACGTGACGAACAAAACCATCGGCGTACTGCTTCCCGCCGGGAGGAGCACCGCCATGAAAAGGACGGTCGCCATCAGTATAGGGCTTCCAAACCGGGGCATATGGTTCTTCAAGCGTTGAGGGTCTGGCTCGATCCAGGGGCCTCACATTCTGGCTGGCAGGTGCAGCAGCAAGAGGGAGGGGCTTCCTTTCTCGCGGGTATCCTACGACCGGAGGCTGTTCCACCTGTGGGAGATAGTCTCGCCGAAGATAAGGCGCGTCCTGCGAGCGATGTTCCGGTACGAGTTCCTCGCGACGATATTGTCCTCTTGGGCTCAATCCTTGGGAGATGGGGACATTATTAGACCTTGTGTTCCAGTTATCGGGGCGCGAGTCTGGACGGGGGGCGTAATGAGCTATGCGCCTCCTCTTGACATTTGGATCATCGGGACTGCCTGGTGGTCCCGCATTGCCATTCTGGGAGGAGTCTCCCTGAACATGAACCGGGGTTACGGAACGAAGCGACATCCTCTTCGTCAGCTGTTCTAGTCGGCCATCCACAAACCGCTTTTCCGGAGGCCAAGGATTTTCAATCGAGGGTAAAACATGATCCTGCGGAATGGTACTTGATCTGGAATGATAAGAAAGGGGTAGTCCGGTTCGAGATCCAACTTGGGTCTCGCCGATCTGTTGGAGCTCTTTGGGTCCGCTAACAAAGACAGGCGCATTCGCTCTGTCATCAGACGGGACAGGAATCCTTTCGATCCGACAATTGGGACCCAGGTCCGCATGAGATGTACTCTGGAAGTAGACGATGTTTCCACTTGGACGAGGATTCTTCTCCGAAGGACGGACTTCGGATGGCTGCTGTGTGGTTAGTGGGAAAGGCCTTCCACCAAGCCCGTATTGAGGAAATGCCCGCTGGCTTTCCAAAAGAACCTGTCCTTGCTGTGTACCTACATGACCCTTGCCGCTTGATTTGTCCGTTGGTGGAACGCCAGGCATTCCCTGTACTGGGCGGTTGACCGGTATGGGACCCGGTTCGGCTCTAGAGACATATTCCATGGACTGGGGAGCGGTGTCCCGGCGCCTGACCGGGTCCGATAATTCTTGGGCAGCAGCGGATCGCTTCGAGTTGCGTGGGCTTTGCTGTTCAGCCGGAGCGTCACCGAGGCGGGCCTGCTCAGCACCTTGTGCCTCGGTGCGGAAACGATGCAGGGCACGATTCCACGCTTGGTACCTACTGAAACCTCGACGGTCGATGGTCTTTTTGGCCGGCATCCTAGCAACAAACCGATAGCCAGGTGGTGCATCTTCAGACAGCTCCCTGGCAAGGTCTTCGTTTGTAGGAATCCCGACATTGACCGGTTGGGTTTGAACATCCTGGATCCGGGCATTGCTGGATAGAATCTCCACACTCTGGTCTCGAGTGCTCGTGGCGGTTGCCAAATCTTCTTCCGTCTCGCTATCCTCATCGTCGGATATGACGATCACCTCGCGGAAAACATCCTCAAGAACGGCCTGGCCGTTTTCGTCATCCCCGCGCCATTGGATGACCTTTTTTAGAGTAGCTTGCTCAACCGCTGACCTGGCTTCGTGGAACGACTTCTGTTTCAAAAGACGGTCATAATCAGTGTAGACGTGCCGGATATGAGCGACCACTGCTAATTGTGCTCTGCGAGCCAAAGGCAAGCCAGCCGCCGTGCCGACTTTCTGTTGACCCTGTAATAGATATCAGGCATCCCCGATCTTCCAACCTCTGCCCGCGCATGTCGAGGAACTTACCTTCTGAAACGCAGTTTTGATGATTTGGAATAAATCACTCTGCGGAACATTTGGGAACAAGTCTTTGATTGCATCTCTCGCCTCCGTGTTAATGGTGAGTTGAGAAACCTCGGAGTCCGCTGGTGGCGGAATATCTAAACTGCCAAGGGTGTGAAAAGGCACCGCTTTCCCTGCACTCGTGAGATACAGACCCAGTTCTGAACAGGCGGCTGCAACCACGGTACTCGGGAAATGAAACCCTATCCGATGAACGTGTTGGGACAGATTATGTGTGTTGGTATGAGGGGTCGTCTGCTAGATATGAGCAGCGTCCGGACTGGAGAGAAAAAGCCATCTTACCGAGACCGCATGAATTTGGAGTCCTTCTTTGCGGCACCGCTCTTTACACGTAGTCGTGAGGAGTGGGTTCCCCGCGGGGATGAAGGTATAGCCACTGGGTGCTCGAGCCTCAAAAGAAATCTAACCTGATCGTCAAGCGTTATTCTGTGAGATTAAATTTTCGACACTAACCACTGTTCGAAGTTTCTTCTTCTCCTGAGTGACGGACTCCATGATGACCTTGTGTTTCCGAGCTCTCCTCTGAACGGCCCGACTGGGAGCACGCCTGGCCGAAGCCGACGCAGCTCTCCTGACGACACGGGCCATTCTTTTCAGGCTCCTAACGGAAAACCTACGGTGAAGTCTCAACACATGTTTCTGGATGCTAGGTTGTCGGGCTGGACGGTCGATGTTGTAGGAGAGAGGACGGGCGGTCAGTGCATGATAAATCAGCGGAGTGAAAAGACCGAGGGACCCTACGCGTCACGGCAAGGGTCACGGCGCAGGACGACACGTCTCCCGGCTTGTCAAACTGGAGTTCACAAGGTGGGGGATGCAAGAAAGAGAGTCGCAAGTTGAAAGTTGAAAGTTGCGGCCCAAAGTCACCTGTCCCGATTTGGGCTAGCGCTGCCTCAGGCCGATCTTCTATTCCCGGCGCATCGTCGTCTCTTCGTGCAACCAACATGAGCGCGTTAGGGAGTCCAGCCGACCAGGCCGTTCTCCATGCATACCGTCACCTCTACCGACAGGGGCTTAGGACCATCCGATATGCGACTCCCGGTCGCCATGTCCTTCTCACGACCTTACGAACCTCCTTTCGCTCCGCTCCGCGCCACGAGTTTGACCCGTCCAGAATCGCCAACACTCTCCGCTTCCTCGAGCGCGCCGCCGATGCTACAGGTTTCGAACACAAAATTGTGAAGAATCTATTGTTCGCTAGGTATTGGGAACTGCCCAATGTTGCTAAAGAGTCGCGCATGTAAGTGCTACGACCAGAGGAGAAGATTGTCTCTGACTTGGATGTAGGCTACGGGCAGTAGGACTCGGCAGCCTAGAGACCCGATTGCGTAAAAGCGCCTACAGCCATTATAATTCGACACTCGAGCGTCTCAACGAGAGTCTAGGGACGTGTCTGAAGTGAAGGCCCCGCTGCCAATCCGATTCGCCCCGCCACGATCCTGCGTTGGGTGCCAGTACTTTTTCTTGGGCATAAACACACAATGGGGCGAGAAGGCAGCTCAGCTCTCCTGAAATGGAAAACTGGCCACAGAATTCCGCCCGTCTTGGAAATCCTGTCCTTCATTTCCCCACTTGCATCAGGACATCTGGACACGGTCGGCCAGGATGATCCATACTGAGTCTGTTGCCATCCTCGCACCGTGCTCTCGACCAGCAACGGGCGATACAGAACTCATGACGTATCGTCCATGATAGCTCGCAGCGTGATGCACTCGTTGATTCGAGCAGTCCCCGAGAATGGAACTTAGGGGTGGTAAATCAGACCTGATGTAGATGCTGCAGGGCTGCGACGTGTGCACAGAACTGGTCGAAAGCGGAATATCTAGAACACTTGGGCACTAGGTATAAACAATGAGCAAGACGGCAACTATTGGTCTCACCGAGTGGTTCGTCGATTTGTAGTTTCAAATCTCATACTTCGACTCTTTTGGTAGCGCGTCGATCCTCGTCATGTGATGAACCCGACGTCACATGCCTAAATACCAAATCCGCCTCAAGTCATCCAGCCTTCGAAAGGTTGGTGATTGCATTCAATGTGATCCACCCTGGCCCTTCATGAGCAGCTTCATATCGTCACTGTTGACTGAACTCGGAATCCGCGGCCGACCTCCTCGCCCTCCCCGCTACCCCCGGGACAACGAAGCGAAGTCTCAAAACCAAACAAAACCGCCAACCAGTGACCGTCCAGATCCCATTGGTTTAAATCCCGGCCAAGATACTGGTGGTTTGGAACCGACCAGCGGAAATGCAGGGTCTTTGCCTGCCGCTCCTTTCTTTACAGCCCTACCCAAAGATATGGATGGCCGAACCTCGGAGCCGGAAGGCGTCCGAATAATGCCTCAGAATGCCCATTTCTCCAGTCACACCTCGTCGACCGCCCAACACCCATCCATCTTACGCACGGCTGATGTGGATGTCGATACACGGGGCCCGGAGAATCTAGGATCTGGGCATGCCGAGTCGGCGGGATCACCGGTTATCAACCCGCGGCTGAGAAGCGAAGGAGCTGGACGATCACCAAACAATGCGTTCAATATAGATGAAGCGAGCCCCATGTCTCTCCCGGCTGATGATGGAATGGGCTGGTTAAGAAACAAGATTCATGCCATTCGAGAGCTGGATCTCGGCAACGACGAGAAAGCACGGATGGTTCACGACTTAATGACAGAAAGCTATAACTCCACTCGAATTCTTTCACCGAGCCTTTCTGCGGCGATCTCCCCCACGTTCAGCCCTTCGAGCCTGGCCCAACCCGGAAGCCCGCCGCCAGATTTGAGTCAGCTGAGCCCGACATTAATGGCATCGTTTTCTCAGTACGAGAATCAGTTCACGCTCACTCAGGAAGATTTGCAACCCACGTATGTCCCAAAGGTGGAGCCCGAGTCGCCAGTGGCTGAGACGGGCGAAGAGGCGGGTGAAGAAGATCCGGACACAGAAGAGTTGGAGGAAACCTCTCTTGGCTGTCAGCACTACATGAGGAATGTCAAATTGCAGTGCTTTACTTGCAAGAAGTGGTATACTTGTCGCTTTTGCCACGACCAAGCCGAGGACCATCATCTCGTTCGCCAAAATACCCAGAACATGCTATGCATGTTATGCGGCCATGCACAGCCCGCGGCGCATGACTGCAGAAAGTGTGGGGAGCAGACTGCTCAGTATTACTGTGAAGTGTGCAAACTTTGGGACAATGACGGGAAGAAAAGCATTTATCATTGCAATGATTGTGGTATTTGCCGGATTGGCCAGGGACTTGGCAAGGATTTCTTCCACTGCAAGGTACGGTGGTTCTTTAATCAATGGCGTATTCTGCGACGCTGACATTGTCTAGACATGTTCTGTATGCTTGCCTATCTCGAGGGAGGACACCCATCGCTGTATCGAGAGATCCACCCAGTGCGACTGTCCCATTTGTGGAGATTACATGTTCACCTCCCCGGAGACTGTGGTTGTGATGCGATGTGGTCATAGTCTCCACAACAAATGCCTGTCGGAATATTCGAAAACCTCCTTCCGTTGTCCTATCTGCAGTAAGACCATCACCAACATGGAATCGACGTTCAGAAATCTGGATCGCACGATTGAAAGCCAGCCCATGCCCGAGGAGTTCAGGGACACAAAGGGTCTGATTTATTGTAACGACTGTGGCGCCAAATCGGTGGTCAAGTACCACTGGTTGGGCTTGAAGTGTGATTTGTAAGTATCCAAGACAGACAAGATAACGAGGAAGCTAACACATACAGGTGCGAATCTTATAATACAGCCCAGATCAGAGTATTGCACGGTGACGTATCCGCAGTGCTTGAGGAGGAAGGCGTCAGCGATCCCCCATCTCGGCCACGATCATCGTCCTTGAATGTAAACGGGGATCCAACGGCATCATTGGCGTCGTTTCATCTCAGTGCTAGTCAGGCGACCCAACCTCGACTTAGCGTCCCAGTGGCCGCCGGGCCCGATAGACAATTTGTGTCTTACAATATGACCAATGGCCGCGCCGTCTCACCCGTGGTCAGCAATTACTTCGGCCTGCCGACCGAACGCGAGTCGGAGAAACAGACCTCCTTGCCGTTTTTCGGGAGTACATCTCAAGATAACAAAGGGGGTGATTATGGCGCATTGAATTTTTTGAGCAAGAAGCTCCGAGATCGCTATGGATTCCTTGCGGGTGAGACGGCGCTCACCGAAGGTCCTTCGGAGGCTGAAGAGGAAGACGATGATGGGGGATCCTCGAATTCTTCGGAATCAGACGAGGAAGACGGCGAGGAGGAGGAAGACGAGGGAGCTGAGCATATCGACATTTTTGGCCATCGATGATTCTGGCATTATATCAGTCCTCAGGCACGAAGGGGACCCATGCAGTTGCTTAAACTGCTTCGTTCCTTTGGACCTTTTGCCTATTGGTGAGCATTCCGCCGTCCTTTGCCATTGCACATCGGGCTTCGCCCAAGATTTGAGCTGTGGGGCCAAGTCTTTTGCATGCAAATTGGATAGCATTGCGACTTAAAGCGCAGTACAGAACTCGCCCCATGATTTGTTGGACAAGGAACCACGAAGCCTTCGATGATCAGGTTGCTGACACCTGGTTGAACTCGTCTAGGCTTGATTGACAGAATCTGGACCATTGCAAAGAACGATATACGGCCACACCAACACAGCATCAACTAGGAGCAAAATCGTGATTTTTGGCAGACATTGGGTCTTTGGATACAGGAATGTTTCATGGTTTCATCGCTCAGCTTGTCCTAGGTGGCTGCGTTTGGCATCCCAATAGAAGCTGCTTTCACCAGCGCGGCACTTTGCATATTTCCAATTTAAACCCTGCATTAGCATCACGACTGAAATGAATTGCGTTTGAATCATTCCACATCATTTGATCAATGAACATGCTCTCGAAGATACATAAGTCATGGTGCGGGAGTGAATAGCGGCTACTAGGGAGGAAAGATAGATCCTAAATTGGAAGATCAGACGAGCGATCTTTCCGGCCCTGAAGAACATTGTCTATGCACATCTTCCACATGGGCGGTTGGGGCCTTCTCTCCCTCGTTGGCAATGGCCAGAGCCTCCCGTTTCTCAGAGCCACCCTCACACTCGCCCGCCTCGACATAATCCAGCCCTCCAAAGATTTTCTCCATTCGTTCCAATGATACGCCCTTTGTTTCAGGCAGAATAAAATAGACGGACACCTGAATCATAAAAGTTAATTCAGGCCACGCAGGGAAAATTTGAGGGATATCAACTCACCCCAGCCATTACATTCAGCCCAAACAGTAGCCAATAGCTGTGGCCTCCGACTTTGTGATTGAAC
This sequence comes from Penicillium silybi, assembly GCA_027569585.1. Lineage (NCBI taxonomy): Eukaryota > Fungi > Ascomycota > Eurotiomycetes > Eurotiales > Aspergillaceae > Penicillium > Penicillium silybi. The sequence goes on from JAPDFI010000011.1 coordinate 357,142, forward strand.
GAGGGCCACGACTGAGTGAGCAAGATGAGCCAGCAAGTTTGGCCGAGCATCGATAGACCAAATCCCTAGAAAGATAGAGCATATCAACAGCTAGTCTCCACTACTCATGATTGCTGTTCCAACCTACCTTGTCTCGAACATGCTGTGGGAATATTTCTGAGACGACCGCGGCCGTGATGGGACCGTTGGACCAACAGTAGGTCAATCCCACGATGAAGAGCATAGCAACCTCAACGACAGCGGCAGGCTTGTTTCCATTTGACGGGAAGGCCGTGGTGAGACATGACATGATCAATAGCGCCAGTGACTGAATAGCGAATCCAGCCAGTAACAGACCTCGCCGGCCGAATCTTTCCACAGTGAAGGTGTTGACCAGCACGATGAGTAGTTGAAGAACAGACTGGATGCCATTGATTGACAGTGCTTGGGAGCCAGAGTCCCACCCGAGACTTTGATAGATGAGAGTGGCGTACATCGTGAGCGAAGCAATACCACCGCACTGCACTGTTATGTGAGTATCTCTGGAGAATGAATGTCTTTGGGTTTGTCATACCTGCTGAAGACCTGCTGCATAGAATCCATATGCAAGGCGCTTGCGCATACTCTTATCCTTGAAAAGACCAATGTAGCCCGGATCGTACCGCCGACGGAACTCATACGAGGCAACCAACTCATGAAACTCGGCACGAATGCGTTCATCAGTCGGTGCCCCAGACCTAAGTCGGCTCAACATATGAAGAGATCGTTCGGGGGTCTCTGGGTACTTCTCCAACATGAAACGGGGACTCTCAGGGTACCAAAAAGAGACAGCGATGAAGGCCAGACCGATCGGGATCTGAATGATGTTTGACACTCGCCAGGCAATGTTGTACGGAGACTTGTGGAAAGACATCCCGTAGCCAGCCCAGAAGGCAATGAGGGTGCCAAGTTGGTAGCCAAACTGGGATACCGTACCCACGAAACTACCTCGCAGCTTTGTTGGAGCGCATTCGGCGACGTATAGATTCGTTGCGATATAGACGCAACCAAATCCTAGTCCACTAACAAAGAAAAGTCAGTCAGGTAAGAACAACTTAAGCCCAACGCATACATTGGAAGAGCTCACGTCAAGAGTCGACCTAGAATCAAGACACCAAAGTTGTTCGGAACGACCTCGACTACTCTATATATAGATGTTAGCTCTGGACACCCAGTTATGACGACAACTTCGTACACTCCGATGATCATGATGCAGATAGAGATACGCAATGCCCAGAGGCGACCTAGCCAACCAGCTAAGGAACCTCCCAGCCAGAGCTGAGCCAGCCCTACGAGAACATTAGTGATGATTCGAGCTGAGGTTGAGTTATCCATGGGTCACCCACCAGTCATCGCCCAGGGGATAGTTGCAACCAGACCGGACTTGTTATCGGTAATTCCATAGTATTCGATGAATTGTTTATCGGCCAAAATGACCGTCATGATGCCAGCATCGTATCCATTAAAACAGGTGGAAAACACCATTCCATAGAGCAACAGTGCCGCAAAGCTGCATGTTCGGTTCAGTCTCAACCTTTAGTCAAGCAGAGGCTTGAGTACGTACCGGTCATCTTTGGGAAGGAACTTCTCCACGGGTCCCATTTTGACTCGAATGATAAACAGAAGCCTAAACTTGAAGGTCTTCAGAAGGCACACATGTGCTTTGGACACGCGATGCTGCTCGCCGCCGGTCTATATATACAGGGGCGGCAAACCCGGGGTATCGGGACCCCACATATCAGATGTTCAAATATCTGTGGAGTACATGACCCTGGACCTTCGGAGCTTAGCCGGTGGTCTATGCGGGGTGTGGCAAGTCTTGACAATGTCAACCTTGATCTTCGGCGCGGCCTTACGCTGCCCCCGCCGGAGCGTCTCCGCCGGAGTTTTGCCCTACATCCCGCTCGGAGCTCGTTTCCAGCGGAGGCCATTACGGGCTCCCACGAGGCCCGAGGATCGTGGCATGGGGTCGCTCGATCTCCGATGCGGCTCCCGAGAGGGTTCTCGATGTTCTCGGTACCTATAAGGGACAGGTGTTCTCTGGGTGTAGAGCTCGGTTCATTCATTTTGAATACCACAGCCGACGCCCATCGAGTCAACATGGATTATCCCCAGGAAAGCTTCATCGCAACGACCTTTGCGGCAGACTCATTCTGGGCCCGACGTCGCGAAGTTGTTCGAGCTCAGACACTCCGGCATCAGCTTCAGATGCTAAAAAAGACAGGTCGGTACGATGCATTCAAGCTCAAGTGGCACTCGAGCTATTCGGACCCTCCCACTGTGTATCCTGTTCCCAATCACCAATTCTGGGATTCCGACGTGGCCAAATGGATCGAGGGTGCCTGTTACTTGCTCGCAGATCACTTCGACGCCGAGATCGATGTGGCAGTCCAGGAACTGGTGCAGATGATTCGCTCGGCCCAGCATCCAGATGGCTATCTGAATATTCATTACTCTGTGGTTGAGCCGGAAAAGCGCTTTACCAACTTGAGAGATATGCACGAACTGCAAGTTTCTGGTGACACACCTTCTTCAGCGACAAAGACTGACAAGACTCTTTCTGCCATAGGTACAACGCAGGCCATCTCATTGAAGGTGCCCTCGCCCATCGCCTCTACTACAAGAACGATGAGATGATGACACCCATTCTCAAATACGTTGATCTACTTGCAGCTACTTTTGGTGACCAGGAAGGCCAGATACCAGGTTACCCTGGCCACCCGGAGATTGAACTGGCTCTGTTACGCTTGCACAAGGTAACAGGCAATCCAAAACATCTAGAGTTGGCCCGGTTTTTTGTTGAAGAAAGAGGAAATGTCAATGACGGGAAAGAGAAAAGACACTACTACGATGTCGAAGCGGAAGCGAGAGGCGAAAGTGAACATGACCTACCCATGTACTATCCTGCTGCAAGAAGCTATTGGTAAGACTTGAACCCAGTCATCATATCTAGCGCTTTGGGCTTGGGTCATTCTGACAATCCAATCAAGGTATCAACAAGCCCATTTGCCAATTGTTGACCAGCAGACCATTGAAGGACATTCGGTTCGAGCCATGTACCTCCTTACAGCTGTCGCTGATCTGGTTCGAATTTACCAGCCTGAGAGTGATTTTGGGGCTAAATATCTACCTGCCATCCATCGACTGTGGTCAAACATGGTAGAAAAAAAATCCTATGTCACAGGTGGAATTGGCGCCATGAAGAAGTGGGAGGGCTTTGGAATCGACTACTTCCTGCCCCAGAGCACAGACGAGGGCGGCTGCTATGCGGAGACTTGTGCTGCAATTGGCGTGATGATGCTAGCCGAGCGCTTGTTACAGGCATGTATTAGTCGTAACCAACATCCAAGGTCGTTTATGACTGACTCAAATGCAATAGGTGGAACTGAACAGCCACTACGCAGATATCATGGAGCTTTGCCTGTACAATGCAATCCTGACTGGTATGAGCCTTGATGGTAAAGCATTCACATATGTGAATCAGTTGGCCTCTTCGGATCAGGATCTCTCGCAGCGACACGAGTGGTTCGAATGCGCTTGCTGTCCACCCAATGTCACCCGGACGTTGGGCTTTCTCGGAGGTTACGTATGGAGCCATACGGTTCATGAGAGTAAGGCCGTTGTGAATGTGCACCTGTATACTTCGGCCACTCTCACTCTCCAGGTCGCCGAATCGAAAGTTAATATTACGCAGAAAACAAACTGGCCGTGGGATGGTGATGTGGAATTTGATACACGCGCAGACCGATCGCCAATTGATCTTCAGCTGCGACTGAGAATCCCTGGCTGGGTGTCATCGTGGGAGGTTATATTCACCTTTTTTCTCCCATATAGCTCCAGGGCTAACTTGAATTGATATAGATCACACCCCGTCCTGACCGATTAGACGTGCGAGATGGATATCTCTTCCTGAGTACAGAATGGTTGCAACGAAATTCGAGTTTCCGATTCTCCTGTCCAATGCAACCGCGATTGGTCCGACCTCATCCCTTGACCATGCAACCTGTGGTATACATGACCCGAGGACCTATCGTGTACTGTGTGGAGGATATCGACCATCCATGGGAGAACAATCACTTCAAGGTAAGTGCAATAGGGTATATACGAGGCAAAAGTCCTAATGTATGAGAACAGATGACGATGTTTAATTCCGAGTCTCATTTACGGGAAGAGACTCGGTCTCAACCCGACCCTTACGTGGCCATAGTAGCCGAGAAAGGTGCAGCGGGCGAGCTTGACACGTCTTCATGGAATGGTCAAATCACAGCCGAGCCTAAGAATGAAATTATTGGGCAGGCAAAGGATTTGTGCTTCGTTCCATACTATCTGCGCGCTAATCGGGGAGGCCGAGGGCAGATGAGAGTCGGATTGCGAGTTCCTTAGTTTAGCAGCATACCTTGAGTATAGAATTCTAGACATGGGTGATGAGGAATCAACTGATTTAATTCACAATAGAAGACATCCAGAAAGATGGCCTAGAAAGATGGCCCGTCAGATACATAGACTTCAGGGTTCCCGGTCGCTTCTCCGCATCCGGCATTCCGAACTTGGGTGTGTATAACAAACGAGCCTTACAAACCATGGTTGAATTACCGCCCTTTCCCCTCGTAATAGAGACCTAGCTCGCTTTTATGATCAGGTTAACGAAATATGGGCAATAATGGTTCAAGGCCTAAGGCCAAGAACAGATCGTACCTAATCGGCAGGAATGGTGTAGATTAGATAGCACTTGCAAGGTTTAGTATGAACCTACATCATACTGCATGGCATCCCGGATCCGGGCTCCATAACTTCATAGAACATGAAACAACCTGAAACTTGTTCTGAAATATGTCGATCCCCTAAACATAGCTTACACTTTGCTATTCCCAAAGCAGGACCGACCATGTGCAACTTTACTCACATCTGACGCAGCTTAGCTAAGCCGCGTTGAGGCTTTTCTGCTCGCGGCCATCGGATTCCATCTGCTCATGACCTCGTCTGCTTTCATTGACGAGGCCGGTTGTTTTCCGTGCTCGACAGGACATTGTCTCCTTTTTCTTTCTCCCATCATGAATTAACTTCCCTCCTCTTCAATTTCTGAAACGAAGCACGGATCCTTCCGCAACCCGGGCCGCCCTAGCACGAGTATGCACCTTTGTGCCGATTTTCAGGCCTTCATATAGCTTCTATCCCCTCTCGAGGCTCGATCTTAGGGACCTCAATAAAGAGCGCCTCCCTGACGAAGTTCGTCCTGAAATCTCCTGCGAACTGGTCACGGCATCGTCTAATCTCTTATCAGTCGAGTGCTACCCCACCGCGTTCCTCAACCCCCTGCACAGTGTCGCTGTCGACTCGGCTTGACGATGATGCGTCGCAACTCCGACATCGAGATCCAGCTCCCTGATGCGGGTCCAACCCCCCTTTCCCCAGACTCCGTAACCGAGTCGGACGTGGAAATGTTATCCAACGAGCCGGCACCGCCGCTGACTCTCCCACCACATATCGCCGCTCGCTTCTACCGTCGCAACAGCAAGGCGCGGCGCTCCTCTGCCGCCTCGTCGCGACGAAGCTCGATCTCTTCGTTGCACTCACACCACTCGAATACTTCGTCCAATGGCTCGCAAAGCACGGACCACATCGCCCAGCACCTCCGTCGCACCTCTATTCTTGAAAGCCGCAAGGCCAGGCTTGCGGATCGTGCGCTGCACGCCGAGAAGGTGAGGCTACGCGCCACACTCGCAAAGGCCGCCACCAGAAACCTACACAGCGAAGAGAGGGCCTTGGCAGCTCAGCAAGCCCGTGAACGTCTCCTGGCGGATATCACCGCCAAGTGCGAAGATCAGGTCAAACGAGCCAAGAAGAAGGCGGAGGACCAGCGGGAGAAGCAAGCTGCAGAGCACGCCCGCCTGCGACTGGAAATGGCGGAGAAGTTTGCAGAGGCTGAGAAACGGCGAACACTCTACCAGCAGACCCATCGGCGTCAGCGCACCAGCAGCTTGCCGGTTGCGGAGGAGAAGAAGATGGCGCGAGCCGTCACCCAGTCATTGACTCAGGATGGAGCGGCTCGAAAGATTCAGCGCATCTGGAGAACCCATCATGCAAAGGGCGTGATGCAAGAGTTCCGGACACTCAATCTGTCCGTTGACCGAGTTCGGGAGATGTCCTTTGAAGAAGTCGGAGCTCTCCTTTCCAACCGGGAAGTTCTCGATACCATGACAAGAGTACTTCGACTCTGCGGACTGCAGGATATGGAAGGCGGGGCGTTGGGCGAACGTGGTGCGGTGCGCACGTTCCTCAGCAGCTATCTCATTGTCACCCATCCAGCCGAGGTCTTGAGCGGCGATGGCGAGCAGGAGCAGGATTTGATTGCAAAGGCACGCGAGCTTCTGGTGGCCTTTGAACAGGTTGCTGCGTTGCTCTCCTCTGGCTGTTGCTCGCCAACCGTGATCACAGCCGACCTGCAAATTCTGTGCGAATCGCACAATGTCTTCTTTTCAGCATTTCATGCATGGAAGTCTCATGATTCGACCGTTTTGATCGAGATCATGCTTGCGCAATTTGTTGAGCTAGAGCTTATCTGGCAGACTGTCAAAGATGATACAGCCGGTGGTGTTGCTGAAGATTATCGACAGGGCATCCGGCAGAATCAGATCCTGCTCCTCGCCCGACTCAAGCGACTTGCAGGCTCTGATCGTGCCATGCAGATGGTCCGAGACTCACTGAAGAAGGCCAAGAAGGAGAAGAAACGTTCTGCCTCCAAGCAGGCCATCCCTCGGTCCGCCGAGGTGGCGTCTTCATCCGGGGATGTGTTGACGGAGAGCGTCACATCCCCTATCAGCGAGTCATTCAATACCGTCGATGCTGCCGTTCTTCAGGAACTGGACAAGCAACGAGTTTCTCCGCATGAGCGATTTACCAAGATACTCACGGCTCTTCCGGAGAACCGGGTTCTGGTACATGAGCTTCTACTCAACAAAGAATACAAGATTGAGGAGACATCATATACAGACCCTCGAAGACAAATCATGGAGCACATGTGTGATCAAATGAGGCGAGATGTCGAGGCTGGACAAGGTACCGGCTGGACTGTTGCTATGGCCACTGTGATCCAAGATCGCCTGCTGCGTTCGCTGCGACCTGGGAATTCCCTTTACGTGATGATCAGCGAGGTTCTCGATCCGAAGCTGGTTGAGAACCAATGTAACGCTGGGTCATTCTCGTATGAGAATTTCTTCGACTTTATGAACACTATTCTACCTCGACTCTGTGCTCCATACCGAGACCCAGTGGTCAAAGCATTTGCCGAGGACACCTCGGGCAATGCTATTGATCGACTGGCGAGGTTGATGAGTATCATCGACCTGCTATCACTGGATCACACAAATTTCATGATCCAGATTGCGGCCCCGCAGCTGATCCAAGAGGCTCCGGGGTACGAACAGCGGATTTTTGATCGGGGCGTTTCGGATGGGTCGATTGGATTGGGGAAGACTAGACGATTTTGGCGAACTCATCGAAAGATCATCGTCGATGAGATGAAGAAGCGAGACCCCGAGAATATCCACGGAGAGCCTCGTCCACCTGCCACACGAGTGTATGCGCATGGCCTCGCAGACCTGATACTCAGCAATGCTACCGTGTCCGAGGATTTGATTCCCGAGACACTGTCTCTGGATCACGCACGACTAGAGCGCTTGCATGCAAAAGCATTCCGCATTGTGGCAACAGCGTCTATTTTGCTGACAGCCAAGAACCTGCTGAAGCGTGATGCACGATCGCAGTGGAAGCCCGAGGCGGATCGCATTCTTTCGCTGGACTTCAATGAGATCAGCGCAGACCGTGTACAGTCTATTCTTCAGTCGACGCACCCCATGCCTTCAAATGCGAGTGCACAACTTGCGGCTACTATTCGACGAGTGCTCGCCCCAGTCGCGGCAGCGAGCGCTGTGGCTGCGCCCGAGGCTTCAGTGCAGGTTAACCCGAGTACATCGGAGAGAACGGGGGCACCGCCGGAGTCCACAGGGGAACCATCCGCACCCAGCTTCTCAGACCCGGTGGCACGATTGATCCTCTCGCGTCTGCGAAGTCACGTCCTGTCTCGTCTGAGTGCCTCGAGCGCCTCGGAGAGAGTGCGTGCGACAACCACCGCAAGCCAGAGTCTGGCGGGAGCAGGTATGCCCGAATTCGTCAATGAAGTTGGGCAGCTTGTGGATGAACTGGAGAAGATTAGAGAGGTGGATTGGCTCTGTCACGGGGCAGTTTACGAGCGTCTCTACGAAGAAGGCGCTTCCTCGTAGTAACGGCGTTTCTTGGGTTGGGTGTGGGGGGCCAATATATAATATCATGGTGATCTTAATGATCGCGGGTTAGGCGTTTGTCTTTTGGGTGCTGATGTTTGACTTCGTCGGGTTAGGACAGATTGGCAGGACCGGATATTATTATTTGTACATGAATGAGAGCAGGAATAATCGTGACCGAACTTGAGGCGCGATTTTCTCGACATTTCCGTTGATACGAACACCGGAGTATTGATTAATCACTATCTAATCGTCCGCAACCCCACATTCCAACTCCCAAAATTTCCCCTCCGTCACCAAACGTTCACCTTCCAACCCCTCATGGCCGAGCCACAAATCTCCCTGCTATCCGACCTCACACCTCCCTCTCTGGAGCGGACATGGCTCACGGCGCCACACCCGACACTCCCAATTGTCGCGACGTGTAGCTCCGACAAGACCGTGCGAGTGTACTCGCTCACCAACTTTAAGCTCCTATCAACCATCACGGGCGGACACAAGCGCAGCGTACGAACATGTGCCTGGAAACCACACGTACAGGGCGAGAGCGTGCTCGCCACGGGCAGCTTCGATGCCACCGTCGGAATCTGGCGAAGATGGGATAGCTACGGGCAGACCGATGGGCCAGGATGGGGACTCAGTTCTGGGAAGAGTGAAGCTGTCAATGGCGATGAACAAAACGCGAACGGATCCAATGCCGATGAAGACGAAGAGTGGCGGTTTGCCGTTCTCCTGGACGGACACGACAGCGAAGTCAAGTCCGTTTCGTGGTCGCCGTCGGGAATGCTTCTTGCCACATGCGCGCGCGACAAGTCGATCTGGATCTGGGAGGATTTGGACGACGGAGACAACAACTTCGAGACTGTTGCGGTGATGCAGGAGCACGGCGGTGACGTGAAGTGCGTTGCGTGGCACCCCGTGGAAGAATGTCTCGCGAGCGGCGGATACGACGACACGATCCGGCTGTGGCGGGAGGATCTGGATGACTGGGGCCAAGTGGCGTGTATCAAAAAGCACCAAGGGACCGTGTGGTACATTGACTGGGAAGGACCCGAAACCGTGCCGGCGTCATCGTCAAGCGACCTTCAGAGCCAGTGGAAGCAACAGCGAGCTCTGTCAGGCCCGCGGCTGATCTCGTGCTCGGATGACCGCACTGTGCGAGTCTGGCACCGTCTTCCCAAAGAGATTTCGCAGCCTGGATCGAGCTCATCAGCGGCCACGGGTATCCCGAGCATTATCCGGCCGACGGGCACCGACGAGACATGGGAGGAGGACGCAGTGCTACCTCATGCGCATGAGCTGGCTATCTACGCTGTTGCGTGGAGTCGAAAGACGGGTCTCGTTGCATCTGTTGGCGCTGATGGACGCATTGTGGTCTACGAGGAACGTATTGTGGCGCCGTCCGCCGATTCAGATGCTATGGAGACCGAGCCTTCGACAAGACCCTCATTACAGACCGAGTGGGTGATTCTTGCCGTCTTTGATGGCGCACACGGCATCTATGAGATGAACCATGTGGCCTGGGCAAAACGAGCGGATCGTGGATCAGAGGGCGCTGAGGAGGAAGTCTTGGTGACAACGGCGGATGATGGAAGCGTCAAGGTGTGGACGCTGCAACAGTGAACTACGGAATCTCTATGCATAGAGGCTGTAATTGTGTAAAGAAGATTCAACATATAGACTTGAAAAGAGTGACTTTTGTCAAGAATGTAGCTACAGCAATGTTTCTACAGCACCAATTTCAACGCCCGCACGAAATACAAGAAATAATTCAGTATTGAATGTCATTCCATATATTTAGTCTATCGGAAATCAGAAGATCAGACGATACGCCTTAGCTTTGTACAGATGCACATAGAAAACCACGGGGAATCAGGGAAGAATATAGAAACCGAGACACCGCACCCAACGCATGCTGCTTCGTATCACGATGATTGATGGCCCTCATTCAGCGGGCGAGCATCTTCATGAACGCCTTCATCATCACTGACATCACCAACGACATGATGCTCCCGGTCGAGACCGGGTGAATGAAGGTCGTCCAACTCGGACTCGTCAAAGTCACCGGCTTCCACGTCGTTAGCCGAGCGCTTGTTGTGGAAACGGTCGAGGACAGAACCACTCATGCCGTGCATCTCGTCCCCGCGGACACCGCGGTAGCCCTGGTGGGGGCGACGACTGCGCCAGATGAAGAAGCCCCAAACGATGACACCGATGATGACCACGACGAGGATGGCCTCGCCCGACTTGGTGTAGGCGTGCATCTCGGTCTCCTTCATCTTCTGTTCCTGCTGCTGCTCTCCGGCAGTGCTGTTGGGGTAGCCGCCGACAGAAGTTTGAGGCAGCTTCTCGCCGTCGATGCGGGAGTCGGCGGGACGACCTCCGATGCTGGCAATGTCAACGCGCATGAAGCGGTCGAGCATGTCACGAGTCTGGCGGGGTTGATCGAAAGGAACCATGTGGCTGGAGTTGTAGAAGAGGACGTAGGTCAGGTTGCGGGCGTATTGATAGATACCGGCCGGCTCGCCCTCAAAGGTCCAGTCGTGACGGGGAGCCCAGACACCCGGGGAGGTCTCGAAGCCGGCTCCACCCTTCCACTCCATGTTATGGATCATGGTCTCCGTTCCGATGTGGTTGCAGATCCAGTCCTTCGCACCACTGAACAGAAGGACATTGATGCCGGATTCGAGGAGGCCAGGAAGGAGCTGGACGGACGGACGGGAATTCTGTGCCTTGAAAGCACTGCTCACAAGACCGGAACATTCCTCCCAGCCAGACATCTTCGCAGGGTTAATATTCAAAGCCTTCACCACGTCATCCCGGCGGAGATAGGGCCTCATGTACTCCAGGTCCGGAGGCCAGTTCATGCCACACGCAGGGCTGGAGTCCTTCAGCCGAACGTCGTACATGTTGTAGCATATGCCATCTTTGGTGGTGAGTGACAGGGCTTGTTGGAAGACGTTCTCACATTCTCTGACGCTAATTTTGTTTTTGGAGCCGGGTGTTTCCAGCTTCGACAGGCAGACGGAGTTCAGGGCCTCGAGGTTGCGGTAGGTTTGGGTTCCCTCTTTGATCAGACCCTCCTTTGCAGCAAACTCGAAGTTGGCCGGATATTGATCGGCTGGGGAAATCCAGCCATTACCGATCAACAGACCCTTGAGCGGCCACCTGGCCTTTCCGTTTGGCACAGCAGCCTTGTTGCGCGCCTGGATGGCCTTGGCGATATAGGGAATATGCTGGCCAGCGTACGATTCACCTGCAATGTAGATCTGCGACACGTCAGAAACCGAGTACTTCCGAAAATGGACCGACGCATTAGAGGGCACATACATCGTCTCTTTCATACTCGGGGAACATGTCGAAGAACTTTTCCAAGAAGATCACAAAGTGAGCCGACATCTCATCCAAGTCGTGCAGGTAACTGTCGGTGTTGGCATAACTGAAACCCGTGCCGACGGGCTGGTCGACGAAAAGCAAGTTGGCGAATTCATCCCAAGACCCCTTGTTGGGTTCCAATGTCTGGTCGTCCTTGAGTCGGTAGGGGCCAACCTCCATCAACGCGCCATCCATGGAGCTACATCCGGGCCCACCATTCAGCCAAATGACGGTTCTCTGTCGGTTCGCGATGTGTTGGTTCTGGAAATGCCAGAAGAAGAGGTTGCCGTTGGTCGCAGGGTCTACTTCGATGTGTCTGTGAGAGGTGTCCCTATTAGTCGCCGGTCCATCGCGTGACTGCAATCGCATCGACTCACCCAGCATGCATCTTCAGGAGAGGCCCATCTGGAACTCCGGGCAGGTCGTGCACGTAGTAATCCGCCGCCGAGCTGGCCACCGACAACGCCGGACCAAGGACTAGGGAGAGTGTCCATGACAGCATGGCCAGGGCGCCCCTATTCGAACGAGCGAAAGAGGGCATGGTGATTATGTCAGAAGCTCGGTATTATAGAGCTCATGGGATTTCGTAGGAGATAGCTCGCCAACTGTGTCGAGACAGGTCCGCGCGGACTGAGCTGCGTCTTAGGCGGTCATCCGATCCGGAGACGGGGCAGTAAGGAGGTTATAGAAGGGAAGAACCGGGGGCGCTGGTGAGAAGGGAGTGCCGTACACTCTGGAGAATAGGAATAGAAAAAGAACGCTCGCAGCCTGGTCGCCGAGTTGTAGGTCAAAGAAAGCGGAACGGTCGGAGTCTAGGGAGGTGTTGGCGTGGCCTCAGGCGCACAGTGAAACACGTATAGGGTATGGTCCTGTTACTGTATTACAGGTATATTACAAGGTAAGGCGCCACAGTATCATGATATTAGCATACAAATACCTAACCAAACTCAAGGCTTAGGACTCGAATGGCCCATTGCCCGATTCAGCGGTCTATAGATACGCCACTATTCATGGCCTTTTTGGGTCTAAAGGCATGGTCTCGGGTTATATTCGTCTAAAATTTGTTTGACATTTCAATTTTAAAATCGTTTCAGACATTTCAGGAACCTCAGCAATCGAACTCGGCCAAGTTCCATCCTGAAACCGACGTTCGGAGCCGTTTATTCCTGAAGGTGTGGCTTTTTTTGGGTCCCAATTAGAAAAGATCATCGACGGCCTTGTCGGCATCGTTTTTAATCAGATCCACCATCCCCTGAAGACCCGGTTAGCGCAAATTCTAGGGCGAAGAGGAAACCAGAACTGACCTTGGGCATGATCGGCTCGCCTTGGGCGTCCTTAACGTAGCGGAACGGCATTTCGGTCCGCTCGTGCTCGTTGATCAGAATTTCCGGGTAGTCGACATAGGAAATCTTTTCGAGGGGAACTGCACAAGATTAGAGTTTTTATAGACGGCTGGACGAGTTTGTCTCACCTTTCTCGTGGACCACCATGCGAGTGACTCGCACGGCCGTGTCGGTGGTCATCTGCTTGGGGCCCAATCGGCGACCAGCGTAGCCCTTTTTCCTCAATTCAGAGGTTCGATCTATATTCAAATCAGCTCATGATCGCGAATCGATCATTGTAGACGTACCCCGAGGCGGATCATCGCCTGCATGCAAGGTTAGCCCGAATTCAAGCACCGCGGTGAAGAATCCTACCAAGAATGCCGCCGAACAAAAAAACGTCGAAGGTGTCGCCGTCCTCCGGGCTCAATTCCACCTGAGCAGCAGGATCCAGAAGGCAGACCTTGTCCTTGGGGTAGATCTCCTCGACACTGCGCTGCTCGACCTCGAAGCCCTCAGTGGCGACCAGCTCGGCGGGCAGATTTGCGCTTAGTTCGGCGGGCACCGAACTGAGCAGAAATCGAGCCCCAAGAGCATGAGATTCGCGAGCGATGCAGGCATACTCGAGGGTAGACCACTGTCCCAATTCGGGATCGAGGTGCTCGACCACGAAGGCCCTCTGATCGGTCATGGCGGGGTTTGCAAAAAATGAGGCGAGTGGTGGACGCAATGTGAACTTAATTGTGGAATGTGAATGTGCGGATGCGGCGCCCTTCACTTTCTTTCCGTCTCCTCCCCGGCCTTTTTCTACGTGGGATTCTCGTTCGAGTTATTTGCATATCGCTTTTGAATGAACTGTATTGAGTCTTACTGTGATCTTAGGAATTATCTCAAACCCCGACTTCGTCATTGCCCCCTTGATGACGTACAAGTGCTCTTGAACCACAGCCACTCGTGTAGTCGTAGATCAAGCTACTCAGCGATATAGTCACATATTCACATAGTCACATAGTCACATAGCCATGTAGCAAACTACTAGAGAATTACTAGAATCAAGACAGAAACAGCCGAAGCAGCGCAGGTTCTGTGTCGGGTCTGCAGCCGGGCCCCGCGTCGTTATCGATAGAACCCCCGACTCTCTCTCTGTTCCCATTTCTACAGCTCCACTGCATGTCATCGTGGGACTTCTCCTTCAACCGTCACACCCTTCTTCTTCCTTCTGACACTTCTGACACTTCTGACACTCCCTTCTGATACTACTCCTCTTACCATCACACCCTCTCTCGCTACTCTGCGCTCTCCCAACATGAATCCCCATCAGCAGAACAAGGTGGATATCAACGTGAGTAATCTCTCGGACTCTCTGCTTCACAATGTCGTTAACCTCACCAGTCCATGACCCCGGAGGAGCAGAAACTCTTCCGTCTCTACGGCAAGATGCCCAACAAGAAAGACCTGCTGCAGAACAAGCTCAAGGTGAGTTGGAATCCCTCGTCCCCAGCTCTCCGACCCCTCTCAGGAAACCTCATGCTAACCACCTTTCCCCCACTTCCAGGAGCGGAAATACTTCGACTCGGGTGACTACGCCCTCAGCAAAGCCGGCAAAGCCTCAGATGTCGGCGTCACCAGCATCGGGTCGCGCCACCCGGTTCCCGAGAACATCCCCCACCTCACCGCAACCTCGCCCGGAGCCAACAACCCCGGCGCAGCCAGCAACGGCGGCGGCGTGAACACACAGGGCCAGCATATCCCCGGCAGCATCAGCGGACATCCAGGCTCGATCGGGTTCCAAAGCCGCAGCCCCGCCAAGGAGGGTAGCTTCCTGCACCGCGGCTCCAGTCTCAGCGAGGGCTCTGCCGGCCCCGACGGGGACAAGGAGGCCAAGGAGCCCAAGGAGCCCAGTGTCAGCCCTCCTCCTGCTCGGGAGGGTGTGCCCATCCGTCGGTAAACGACCCTGCATTTGACATTTGCATTTTATTTTCCGGGTTTGGGAGTGATTTATTATTTTGGTTCAAAAGCCTGGCGCTATGGGAATGATTCTTTCCGGGGATGAGGTGCACTGCGGGACAGAGCAAGTGGGAAAGAACAGGCGGAAACGGGATGGCAGGCTTCATATTGAAAACGCACAAAAAAGGAGACACGCAGTGACGAGTACCGAGTCACTGCAGTCTCCATTCTTTTGACTGCTGAAACATCAGCACGCATCGGATCTCCCCCTCCCATTCTTCGGCTTGTTCATATTTTTCGAGTCCATGCGATCTTCGCCATCTGTGTTACTGCTCTGACGTTCACAGCAATGTCTCTTGCATTTTACGCTGTATCCATTTCGTGCTTATGAATAGTTCTACCATCCAGTATGCTCGATCTATCCCGTTTGTTCATAACGAAAACCATTTATTTGATTTACATGAGATTCCCAAAATCGCGTATAGCAGAAGGCTTCGTCTAATCGAAGTCTCGTAGCATTGGGGGCGAGGGCTATGAGACGCAGCAAGTGTATCCTTATGTACAGAAATGGCGGGACCGGATTACCAGACCCTTTACTCAGAATGATGGAAGCAAGATTCGTATTGGAGAGAAGCCAAAGGCAGAGATGGAGGACGATAGAGGGTATAAGTGCCAGATAATATCGGGATAAAGACAAGACAGAAAAGATAGCAAGGATTGTCGCTGGTATCATGGGGTCATCAAGATGGGCGAAGACACGAATAGAGATGTCTCCGAGGGGACGTAGGGATGACTTGAATGCAATATCCCTCTGGGGAAAAGACCTGTGCTCCGTGTACAGAAATGAAGGGTTATACATGAGGGGGAAGAGCCAGGGTTCAGACAGATGGCAGGCAAAGAGGCCCAGCAGGTAGACGTGTATTATGGTAGACAAGGAAAGGCAAGGGCAAGGGCCATGCGCTGCGAAGAAAGCTATTTCGGTTCGAAACGAGACCGGGCACATGGCATCTATCAACCCCTGGAAGCTTGTCCCCGGAGTCAGCACTGTTTGCTGGCCAGACTAGGGGCTTTGCCTTGGCCGCTGAAGCAATGCACACTAACGTGGCGTTTTCTGGCAGCCACTGCTGCCATCGGGTTCGTTGGAATCGAAGGTGGACGCTTCGATCCATGAGGAAAGCGATGTGGGAGAGGACCAGACAATGCCAGTCCTACTCGCTGTGGATGACACCGGCTCAGTCGGTTTTCCAGTGACCGGCCAAGCCGTTGTCCAGGTCATCGTGCTCCCCGAGCCAGAGCTCGACCGCATAGAGGGCCGTGGTGCAAGCAAGATTGATCCACCTCCACAAGTTGCCTCCGCCTCCGCTTTGGCTGCTCCACCACTCGCCGCTACCTCCCATGGCTTGCGAGGTCGATGAGAAATGTTGCATCAGAAGACTGGTATAGACTGCGACAAGGATGGTCGGTGCAAAGTAGCTCAAGAAGCCCAG
This sequence comes from Penicillium silybi, assembly GCA_027569585.1. Lineage (NCBI taxonomy): Eukaryota > Fungi > Ascomycota > Eurotiomycetes > Eurotiales > Aspergillaceae > Penicillium > Penicillium silybi. The sequence continues at coordinate 373,570 of JAPDFI010000011.1, forward strand.
AAGCTGACCAGCCGCATCCGAGTCATCAAGAGAGGCTTCTCGGGATAAAGCGCGGGCCCCAGATTCACGTACAGCGGGAATGATTCGTGTTGAGGCATACAGCACCAGCAGTCGGTAGGCGAGCGAAATCAGAACGGATGGGGTCACAGCACTGAAAACGGCGGTGATCACGTTAAACGCCGCGTGGATGATCGATGGCAGCAGAGATAACGCGTGGATGAGGGTGGTGTACGACGCCATGAAGATGGGCGGGAGCGGGGGAAAGTCGCCAGCCTGCGAAGGCGAAGGAACATGCTCCAGCGGGTATGAGGGCTGGTAGTCCGTGAAGATCTGGTAGATGCAGAGAACGACGTACGCAAAGAGCAGAGAGCTCTCTACGGGGTTTCCACGCCCGCTGCCAATGCCCCAGGCGCACAGGATAACTGCGCATGTAATGGAGACACCGATCAGAGCGGCATCCACATTGGAGATCTCGGGGAATTGAAGAACGCGCCAGAGGAAGTAGACAGAGCTGGAGATGACCGTAGCCGAAAGGACCAGGAGGCCAATCTATTCACGGAGTTAGTTCGCGTCGCAACACAAGGTATTACAAGAGTACGCATACCATCCAGCTGTCGCTTCGTCCACCTCGGTTCACGAGCCAGCGAGTAATTTGTCCAGCAGCCTGAATCACCAGTAGACTGCAGAAGCCCTCCGCCAGTTGGAAGACGGGAGTCGACCATCTCAAAAGCCGGTCCCAGTTGCCCAGGGTCACACTCTCAACCAGACCATCGCGACCGAAGAGCCACTCCTGAACGGAGCTATCCTGCGCCCGCTTCCCACTGAAAGTGCGCTCGACCCATCCACCGTTACTCTCGGGGTCGACCGAGAAGCGATTTAGGGACCAGATCAACAGGATCGGAATCAGGATCCATTGCGTGGATCGGATGACGTTGACGAGGGAGGATCGGAACCAGGAGCGCTCGGGGGTCGTGAGCCTCAACAGGGAGAAGAGGAAGTAGAAGGTGGCCAGGGATAGCGAAAAGGCCAGACCGCACGTCTTGCCACCGACGTCGAAAGCGAGAGGGATGGACGACACAGTCACGGCGAGGAAGACGGCCGACGAGAAGACTCGAAAGAGCCACATCGGAGAGGAGGACGCGCGGGGCGGCGCGCAGCAGGTATCGCGGAGAAGGTGAGGAAGAGAAGGGGGGAAAAATATGCACACGACTGTTTTTCTTTTTCTTCGACCTTATCGCCCTTCACGTGGGCCCGAGGGGTCAAGGAGCGAATTGGCGAATCCACGGAGTGTAACGTTGAAGTTCTTAAGAGGGTGGAGAGAAGGGAGAGTCGGAGATGTACAACTTGAGAGGTAACTTGACTTGCCCAAGGTACAAAGTTAGTCCAGCAGGTTGTATGTGTATGGTTCTTAGTGAAAGCTTCTCGTGCATCCAAGTGAGAAAAGGAATCTACATGCACCAGGGTCAGACTGGCGGTCAGAGCACACGGCACATCTAGGGTCATCCGATCTGGAAATGCTTTATGGTTTCATTCTGCTATAATGTGAGTTAAGAGCACACGATCACTATCTAAGATAGAGTCGATAACGACATCAGGCAGGAAGGGGACGTGTACCACGGAGAGGTCTGATAATAAAAGGGCTATGTACTGATACTTATTCACTTTGCCAGGAAGCATACAAACAGAGGTATCGGTACTTGCATACATTGTTGTGCACGTTTCCGCAAACGGCGAGCTAAGCTCCAATCAGCTGACTTCGTCACGACCTAGAATTGAGCCCTGATTCCCCGATACGGACGGACAGATAAGCCCAGCAGCCAGAGCCCTGCAAATCATAAGATCGCGCATTTCTATATCTTCTTATATGCTACGCTTCCATCGCTGGTTCAAAATGGCCGAAACTGCTTCCAAGAAGCTCAAGACCTCGTCCCCCTTGATTGGAACCCATAAGTGAGTTCTCTATGTTTCGCTAGAAGTCCTACCGAGGAAGATGTCCCTCGGGAAATCTTCTCGGACATCTTTTGAAGACATCTTCGGAGACATCGTATTTTCTGGTTTGGATATCGCTTCGGAACAATTCCAAACAATGAAAGCATTATATGATTACTCCAGACTGACCTGTTGTCCAGTGGTCACTTCCACGCCGACGAGGCCCTAGCTGTCTACATGCTACGCCTGCTTCCCACCTACGCTTCCTCTCCGCTTGTTCGAACTCGCGACCCGGCTCAGCTAGAGACGTGCCATACCGTGGTCGACGTTGGTGGCGTGTACGACGCCGCCATCAACCGCTATGATCACCACCAGCGCACCTTTTCCACCACCTTCCCTAAGCACAACACAAAGCTCTCCTCTGCGGGCCTGGTGTACATGCACTTTGGTCGTGCCATTATTGCCCAGCACATGTCCATACCCGAGGACCATGCCGATGTCGACCTCCTGTACGAGAAGCTTTACACTGACTTTGTCGAGGCCATTGACGCCAATGACAACGGTATTTCCGTCTACGACCCTGCCGCGGTGTCTGCCGCCAACCTGGAGAAGCGCTTCAAAGACGGCGGTGTCACTCTCGCTTCCATTGTCAACGACATGAATAACCCGGATCCCACCAGCCCGCCGGGTGAGCCCCAGGACGAGGATAGTCTGTTCGGCCGGGCCAGCACACTCATCGGCAACGTCTTCGCTCGTAAGCTCCACCACGCCATCTCCTCGTGGCTCCCTGCCCGCACCACCGTCGGATCTGCGTACCAGTCGCGCACCGAGGTTCACCCCTCCGGTCGCATTCTCGTGCTACCGCAGGGCGGTGTTCCCTGGAAGGAGCACCTGTACAACTTCGAAAAGGATGCTTCAAAAGGCCAGGAAATCGACCCTGCCGTGCAGGTGTATTATGTCCTGTATCCCGAGAGCGCTGCCGAAGACTCCAAGTGGCGCGTGCAGTGTGTCTCCGTGTCTGAAAGCAGCTTCCAGTCCCGGAAGCCCCTACCTGAGGCCTGGCGTGGTGTCCGCGATCAGGACCTGGATGGTGTGATCGCTTCCGAGGCCGAGAAGGCCGGTCTGTCCAAGATTCCCGAGGGTGCAATCTTTGTGCACGCCAGTGGTTTCATTGGCGGCCACAAGACCCGGGAGGGTGCCATGGCCATGGCTGTGCGAAGCCTTGAGCAATGATTTACGACTTCTTGAGGTATACGGATGACATGAGACAAAAGTTATGTCTGCTTTCTTGGGATATGAAAGAATTGAACTATGACATCAAATGAAGATTACCCCATATCATTGGTCCAAACTATCCATCTGATGCTTGCAGATTTCCCACCTCTTATAGTTCACCAGGCTAACTCAACGACGCCTTGTCGGATAAATCGTGTTCCAGCGTAGTGATGGGACCATCTTCCCGTCCGAAGCCATTCCCAGTACTTGAAGGGGCAGGTCACCGAACGACAGCTCTAAAGTCAAGAAAATCACACTTTTCCCCCTTGTACCAATAGCAACAGCAATGTGTACACATATCATTTCATAATCAATGAGGCGGCAACTTTCGTCCAGACCAGTTGGAAGCCATTCCAATGGTGGTTTGAAAGGCTGGTGTGTATAACTGACAAAGGGCCGGGCCTGCCCTTGCAAAAGACTCCAGGGCGTGTCTTCTCGGGGATGGGGAATTGGAGAGCTTGTATCGAGGCTCCAATGACCCTCGACGCCCTCGTGCGCAAGATACTGGTGCTTTTGTATGGGCCAGCATTGCTTGCGAAAGGTGATGGATAAGGCCGGAGGATATAGTTCGTATTCCGACGAATTCTATGACTTCCTCAGTGACGAACGTTCAACGAGCTGATGTCTTCGATGCTGCCCGTTCCATCACCCTGTCTCTGGCCGTCTCTGGCATTTGACCGAGTACCCAGAGGCTCTTCGCTCTCGCCCATGGCTCTCTGGATAAGCTTAGCTTTGACGGTAGCACCTTTTAGGCGTTCATCCACGTCGTTGACGGCTTCCTCAGTATTGCTCATATCCAGAGAAGCCGGATCAACCAGCTCCAGCAGAGTTTCAAGATTTCTGACCAGCCGCGCACTATGCGACGGAAGACTCGGCATTTCCTTGCAGATTGACTGTTCGAGAGAGAAGGCATCTGTGGTCACCGATTGACCCAATGGCTGTTCCGATGTCTCTGGCGAATTTGAATCCGCGAGCCTTTGAGCCCAGACTAGAGATTTGCCATATAGGCGTCCCATCTCCACGAATTTCTCGAAGCCCTTCTCAACGGCGAAGACGCTGCCCTCGGTGTACCCCGCCTTGGCGCCATCGGCGGCCCCAAGGTCATAGCCTTCATTGTAGAACTGCTCCTCCAAGTCGAGGAGGCTATCGAGCAGATTTGACTCCATGGGCGGAAATAAATGAAAGGGGCGATGAGTCAAGAGCGGACAACGGAATTTTTGATATGCGGGGCGGAAGTACAGTCATGTCACGAGATGCCCACTTTTCGATTTTCCCGCCGTGAGCCCCTCCACCATTTGCAACTTCCCAACACAATGGCTCCAGAACCGATTCTGCCCAAGAAGGGCCAGCGCAATATCCTCATTACTAGCGCATTGCCCTACGTGAACAATGTTCCTCACCTGGGCAACGTCGTCGGCTCCGTGCTGAGTGCCGATGTCTTTGCGAGGTATGACTCAACACCCCCACATCATGAACGATGTGCTAATGCGCAAACGTTAGATATCACAAGGCTTGCGGACGGCCCACTCTATACATTTGCGGAACGGACGAATACGGCACAGCAACCGAGACAAAGGCGTTGGAGGAGAAGGTGACGCCGGAGGAGCTTTGCGCCAAGTACAACAAGATCCATCAGGAAGTGTACGAGTGGTTCAACATTGGCTTCGACCACTTCGGCCGCACTCCCACTCAGAAGCACACTGAGATCTCTCAGGCCATCTTCAAGCGCCTCTGGGATAACGGTTTCCTAATCGAGCGGACGGCCGAGCAGCCGTTCTGTGAGCAGCACGGCTCGTTCTTGGCGGATCGTTACGTTGAGGGCGAATGCCCCCGGTGTCATTACGACGATGCGCGTGGAGACCAGTGCGACAAGTGCGGTCACCTCCTCGATCCCTTCGATCTTATCAAGCCCCGCTGCAAGCTCGATGGAGCTACCCCAGTTCGCCGCGAGACCAAGCACATCCACCTGCTGTTGGACAAGCTCCAGCCGGAAGTCGAGAAGTGGGCGAACGAGAGTATCGAAAAGGGTGAATGGCCGAAGAACTCGCGCATCATCACCGAGTCTTGGTTGAAGGAAGGATTGAAGGACCGTGGTATCACCCGTGATCTGAAGTGGGGTGTCCCCGTCCCGCTGGAGGGCTTCGATAACAAGGTGCTGTACGTGTGGTTCGAGGCTTGCATTGGCTACCCTTCGATTACTGCCAACTACACCGAGGACTGGGAACTCTGGTGGCGCAACCCGGAGGATGTGAAACTGTATCAGTTCCTGGGTAAGGACAATGTACCTTTCCACAGTGTCATTTTCCCGGCTACCCAGATCGGTACTCGGGACCCCTGGACTATGAACCACCACCTGAGTGCGACGGAATACTTGAACTACGAGGGTGGAAAGTTCAGTAAGTCGCGTGGCATCGGTGTGTTCGGCACCAACGCCAAGGAGACCGGTGTGCCTGCCGATGTGTGGAGATACTACCTGCTCAAGAACCGTCCTGAGACCGGTGATACACAGTTCGAATGGCGTCCATTCGTTGACTCCAACAACAGCGAGCTCCTGGCCAAGCTGGGCAACCTGGTCAACCGTGTCATCAAGCTTGTCACTGCCTCCTACGGCAGCGTGATTCCCGAGTTCTCTGCGCCGGAGGACTTCAAGCCGTACCTGGAGGAGATCACCACCTTCACTCGCCAGTACATAGAGGAGATGGAGAGCGTCCACCTCCGTGCCGGTGTCCAGACCGCCATGAGAATCACCGAGGTCGGCAACGGTTTGATCCAGGCCAACCGCCTTGACAACTCTCTCATCGCCAACGAGCCCGAGCGCGCTGCCGCCGTCGTGGGTACCGTTCTGAACCTGATCCACCTGCTGTCCGCCGTGTTCTCCCCGTACATGCCCGCCACCTCCCAGTCGATTCTGAGGCAGCTGGATGCCCCCGTTCTGCTGATCCCCACCCTGGATGACCTCAAGGACGGCTGGAAGCCCGCCTCCCTCAAGGCCGGCCACAAGATCGGCAAGGCCGAGTACCTGTTCTCCCGTATCGACCCCAAGAAGGCCGACGAGTGGCGCGAGTTGTTCGGCGGATCGCAGGCCGAGAGAGCCAAGAAGGCAGATGATGCTGCCAAGGCTGCGGCTAAGAAGGCTGCGGCCAAGGCTAAGAAGAACGCGAAGAAGGCCACCAAGGCTGCCGGCGTTGAGGCCACTGCCAAGGGCGGTGCCGAGAGCCCCAGCGTGAGCGAAGAGGGCGTTGACAAGGTCACCGACGGTGTGGCCCAGGTCACTCTTCCCACTTCTTAAACCCACGGAGTGACGAAGTGAAATGGCGAATAGAGGAAGTGAATTCGGCGCACACACATTGTGATTTATTGGTCATGGGTCACGGTTGGGACGAATGATGTGGTTTCAGGAAGGATATACTCGAAGAACTGGCATTTTACCATATCAACATGAATCTACGAGAATAGGGTGTTCTGGAAAGAGTGGGAGTTGCATTGCATTTGATATTGACTATCGTAAGGACCCTATCAACTATGGGCTTCCTACCAAGTTCAGACCTCACACCCTAAGCGACATTGGACAAGTAGTTTGGGATGATTTTGATACAAGGCACTATCTAGGGGGGTGAAAAAAGAGATAAAGCTCGAAGAATCTCATTTGCAATTCTCTTAAAACAAAGTACACGCCGGTATGATAGGAAGTTTTCATTAACATGCTCATAGCGCCAAATGGCTCGTCTACCACGAAGCCAACCATAAAAGAAAATAGCATCTTTCCGATTACCGCTTCCGAGTGCCAGGACGGGGTTTTGTCTCGTCGGGGCCCACGGGATGCAGCATAACCTTGTTAGGAGTCTGCTGAGTGTTGGCAGAGTAGCCCTTGCTCCAGTCGTAGCTGACAGCGTAGGCGAAGATACTTCCGGTGCGGTTGAAAGCCGTGGAGGAGATGGGTCCGCCGACGGCCGGGTAACCCTTCAGGCGGTGCTTGGCGTCCTTGTCCCAGAAGTGGAAGGTTCCGTCGCTACCGGCAGTGCTGAACGTGCCGTGGACGGGGTGGAAGGAGATGGCGTTAACGGAGTAGATGTTGCAGACGTCGCGGTTGGTGGGCGGGGTCTCGCGGTGGCATTTGAAGGAGAAGTTGGCGGACTGGTCCTTCTCTTCGACGTAGTGGATGGCGCAGCGGCCCTCGATACTACCGACGGCATAGCCCGAGGCATCGCTGAAGCAGCTAACTACCCGCGTCTGCCACTTGAGAGGGGATTGATCGGCCTTGTAGATCTTGGTCGGGTTGTCGAGGTTGATCGTGTTGATGTAGCGGTCAGCGGTGGCAACCACCAGCAGCTTGTTCTTCACATCCATGCTATAGACACGCTCCTGGCACTCCAACGACGCAATCGGGTTCGGTGTACGCAAGTCCCAGTATTTGACTGTCTTGTCCCACGAGCCGGTGATGAGGAGCGGGGAGCCGCCTACGCTCGGGTTGGGAATCATATGACAGCTTCGAATCGGGGCATCGTGTGCAGCGACTTGAGTGGCAGGGGCACCGTTCGCACCGAGATCTAACAGGCGAGCAGCTTTGTCGGCACCGGCACCGACGACCTTGGTTCCGTCCTGAGAAAAAAAGAGGTTAGTTTTGTGAGTGAAATACACGCGAGAGAGAATAAGCTCACCGGAGACCAGCAGCAGTTCAAGACAGGAGCTTCATGTTCAAACAATGCCTTGCCTTCACTCTGTCCCTGCTCATTTATTTCGTAGATACGGACTTTCTTGTCCCATGATGCGACGGCCAGGTGATCGCTGGTGGGAGAGAACCGTAAGTCGGAGATACTGTCCTCCGGGGGCTGGTTGAGCTGCACATCCTTGGAGATGTCACCAGTGGTGTTTGTCTGACCTGCCGTCGCGGCGGCACCAGCACCGAAGAAAGACATCGCGAAGGGCGCGAAAGTGCGCGAGAGACAGAGAGCTCTGTTTTGAATATCAGAGAGCGAAAGGTGTGAGATAGGCAAATGTGGGAAGATGACCACCAGTCAGAAGGAAGTGAATACCCCCGCAGAAGGGCACGAGGTCGAGGCTGTGAGGTTGAAAGGGTGTGGGGAGAGCTCGGAAAAGTGACTGCTTGCACTCGACTCAAATTGAGATGCGCGATGACTTCGGCAGAAAAACAGTGTTCACCGCCTTGGGGAACTATACAACGTCGAACACCTTGAACCTCGGAAATTAAAGAATCCAGAGAGACGTTTCAAATATACCTAGAAGAGGTATGGAAGGTCTACAGGAATAACGTGTTTAGGCCTATTTTGAATATTTCCTTGGTCCGACTGTACCACAAGGAGCCCTTACATGAATCATTCGCCTTACGCGTCCTCTACAAGTCCAGGGCTGTTACATTCAATGCTTCAGCGGAAGAAACTGCAAGATACCTTAGTAAGGGCCTAGGAATTGATTTGATGATACCAATGCCCAAGGGTAGCTCTGCCCGTCTGATTGAATATCAGGAATAGTCTCCTAGTCTCGTTTGATGATCAAGAAAACACTTGATAGCCCGGATGGGAAGACAAGACATACATTGCTAATAGTCATCCTTGAGCAGAGAAGACTGACCATCAAGAAACAAAGAAACCGACATCTGATTTCACCTTCGAGTTTCAGAAATCAGATCCTGTTGATACAGTATTACAGTACTGTATGATCTCTATCCCCACAGACGTTGATACTCAGTGTAAGACGCTGCAGTGTCTAAAGTTTTACAAGTCTGTTGTCTGTCATTGCTGCGTGAATTCCTCACCCTTCGCCGGCCTGGCCACTGATGCCTCCACATCGCCCAGTCTGCACTTTGAGACATAGTTCAAACCACTCTCAATGAGAGACAGAAAAAAAGAATTTGCAAAAAAGTCATGTCCTAGATTCGAACCCAGACCTTCTATCCTACGCCCTTCCTAAGTCTTGGGTCTCATTTGCGACTTTCTTAGGAGCCGCGAGAAACTCGCGATAGCTTGACGACGGCTTCCCCACCCCCATAACAGCCAGTATACGACGAGATATTTATTCTAGGCTTTCTCTATAGACTCACTCGCCCGATATAATAGGAACGAGGAAAAAAAAAAAAAAAAAAAAAAAAAAAAGAATGTAAAAAGAGAAAGAGCGAAGTTTCCTTCTTTTACCCGCCCAGAGGACGTTTCCCACCCACCCCCGCTTCGGTTCACCCGATCAACCAGTGTTAGTGATTAATATGCCTGCGGAAGACATCAAATAGCGAGGTGTTACCGCTGCACTATTTGGGAGCGTCGTGAAATGATTGACCTCCTACCCTATGATAAACCCAGTTTCACACTTTTAATAGGATTAGCGTCCTCGGTCCTTGCTAACCCCATCGCCCCCATATCACATTTCTGCACGGCAAATGTTTATTACAATCTCCAAGACCTTTTATGCGTCACGTATTTATTGACTCCTGTCAATAGACCCGCATCAATGCGAGAGAAGATTATCTTCACGCACGATGATCTTCAACCAGACAACATGGCGGTCGAGATGAGGACGTGACCAAGGGGTCCCTGTAGGGCTTTTTGATTCCGAACACAATGAGCTTGCCTGACAGCTGATACTATGAACTTCACACGACCCTGGACTTGAATTAGATCAAGGGACCAGCAATGTGTGATAGCTTCGCTTCCTGAAGAAATAATGCGGTCCATGCACCTGAAAGCTTCACAGTATTCTGGGTAAAGCCAATCTTCCTTCTGCATATACGAGAAAGAATATAGAAAGAGCTAAGACCAATGACCGGACAGCTCGTATCGTTTCCCACGGTAAGCATTTACCACGTGTGGCTAAGCCTTCCAATACCAAACCAGGGAAGGAAGGCACCAGAGCTGTCCAAACCTTAATCCGGAGTGGCTCGGTGCTTCGCCTCCACAGGACGAGAATACGAGAACGAGTACTCCAAACCATCTAGTTGCCCCAGAGTCGGCATGACGATCCACGACGTTAGCTCCAACTTGACTAGGCCACTCTAGATCCCAACTAGCCATCCCATGGCATGCTGCCATCTCCCGTACCTCTACAGTGGGCCCAATAGAATGGCTTTGCACACTATCTACTTTGAGAAATGAGCTGTTTATAGTTTAATATGGAAGGTGGAATCGTTCTAGAACTGCGTTTGGCAAATAGCCCCGTGGCTATGCTGAAGCTCTATCTTCGTAACCGTAGAACGGGATTAGGGGAAAGGATGATAGCCCAAACTGCCCTGCTCTGGTTGAAGGTATAAAAGGACGCATTTTGCCTGGCCCTGAGATGCTCCTTACAACCAATTGCTTCTTCATCTGCTTACTCAATCAGTATCAACAATGATCAAATCCTCTTTCTATGCCTTTGTTCTTTTATGGACCCATCTTGCCAGTGCCCAGTATGGAGGCGGTGGTGACACAAGCAAGACCACGAAGACCACTGCTGCCGCAACAATGAGCGCTTCCGCTTCGGGTTCCATTCAAACGGTCAACGTTGGCAAGTCCGGTCTGACCTATGACCCCGACTCTCTCAATGTTGCTCCCGGCGATAAAGTCGAGTTCCACTTTTTCCCCGGTGGCCACTCGGTGACCCAGGCGGCCTTTGACAACCCGTGTCATCCGTTGAGTAGTAGCAGCTTCTTCAGTGGGTTTGTGTCACCCAGCAGTGGTGAATCAGTATGTCCTGCGAATCTTCGCGATGATATGACTCGCTAACATTCCAGCCCACCGTCTTCACCTTGACAGTCAATGACACCTCGCCTATCTGGTTCTATTGCGGCCAAGTCGGACACTGTCAGGCGGGCATGGTCGGAGTGATCAACCCCGGGTAAGTGCTCCGTGACCGCCATGAAAATCGATACTAACCTGTGTTCTCATTAACAGTAGTGGTCAAGATACACTCGCCGCTTTCAAGAAGGCAGCTGCAAGTGCAAGCGGTGACAGTGTGCCAGCCACGGCTCAAGGCGGCATACTCGGTAAAGCGAGCGACCAGCAGTCTTCCACTTCCAGCAGTGGGTCGTCGACCAGTACGGGAACCTCGAGCCCGAGTGCCGCGAACTCGGCGGGGAGCCTGCACTACTCGACCGGTTCCGGTGTTGCATCTCTGCTTGCTTTGATGACGGCCATGCTCCTTATTGGGGTTGGAGAGTCGTGGTGGGAAGACGTGCTGTCCTGACAGGCTCATACTCTCCGACGACCGGGGTTCTTTCTTGATTCGATAATTTGTTTGATGATAGCTCCCAAACCTGTGTAATGGTTTTGTACGCTGCGTTCTGCAATCAATGATCCTTCCTGCATGACGCACGAGTATTGCTCCGTATGCGGGATGCCGATCGCTTTCGGCCACGTTATCTGCACTCTGTACGCTGATCGTAGAATCGGGGAGAACTGAGTGTACCAAAGCCCCCAGATCAGACTATACTAGAAACCAAAGTTTGAGGCAGCACAGTCGGGCCGGGGTACCGTACTGCATCAGGATGCGGTCCTAGTGCTGATATGTGCACGGACTGTGGGGGAATAGCCCGGATTTTGTGGAGAACCGGGGGATCCACTCGGTTCCTTCATCGAAGACGATCGACTTCTCCATCAGCAACTCGGCACAAAGAGGATTTGTTGCTGTGAGCGACTGACAGAATCCGGATCTCGGAAAAGGCAATGCACAAAGGAAAGTGGGATGACGGAGTGGCATGTTGGAGGAAGAGATGAGTTGAGTTGAGTTGTGGGCTGATGGTCGCGTGTGCCCATGACATCAGGTGATCCTCAACTCGTTTGACGGTTTGACGGAATTGAGTGATTCACTGTCGAATGTCAGTATAGTGGTAGATACTATGAGTTCAATTCTATCTATTTACCATATACTATGTCCTACGTGCAACGAGACCTTGACTGAAGTCATAGCTCGCAGGACTCAAATAAAGCCCGGGTGGAGCAGAGTGCGGGATGCGGGGTGCATCTCCCAATTTGGCTGCCGAGCCAAACATCTCCCTCTGGTGTCAGTTGCTGTGATCCGGGACTGCCGGTGATGATATCCGTCGGTGAAGATGGGGCCTAGCAATGTAGAATGTAGAGTAGAATGACTATAGACTACTGTTCAAATGAGGATAGATCAAGATCAAGATCACGATCACGACAGGGGTAAAGTGTGTACTACGACCGTCGAAGCCTCTCATACGCGGATGACATCCTTGACTTTGGGCGGGGGAAGGTGGTCACCTGCTCTCTCCCCTCTTCCTCCTTCTTCCTCTTCTCCTCTTCCCTTCCATCTTCCTCCATCACTCATCCATCTATCTCATCATGTCTGCTCCACTTACCAAGGTCGATTCTGCCATCGCTGGCTTGTCTATAGACGACAAGGCCCCCGAACCCACCGAGAAGGAGGTTCTCAAGGACAAGAAGGGCCACAGGCGCACATCCTCCACAGCCGCAGAAGGTGTCTGGAACATCAACGATCTCGGTAAATGAACTGTCCCCAGATCACTCGTACTCAAGCTGACATTCCCTTCAGAGGCACAGAAGATCGAACTCACTCTCCCCATCGAAACCCAGAAGACTGGGTGGTACGTTGACATCCCTCCATCTCGTTTTCCCAACAACTGACTTTCCCCAGGAAACTCAACACCTCCCCTTCAACAATTGAGGACAAGGATATCCTCAAGCTGTACCTCGTCACCCCTCCGGTCAAGAAGATCGACCTGGACTTCCCTCTGGGCCTCCATGTCACCGCCCGGAACATGAAAGGCGTCACAATCAAGGACGCATTAGATGCAATCTACAAGCAGTTCAAGAAGAAGGTAAGTCTCATCACTCACCCAGTACCGTTGCCGCGAGTATCTCTGACTCGACATTCCAGGCGGACGACGAGTTGGAAGCTCCATACCTCGCCGGCTTCGAGTGGGACAAGGACGAGTCCTGGACGCGCCTGATCGTTCACCAGAAGAAGGAGAGCACCGCACAACAACCCAGCAGCAAAAAGGCCAAGAAGAAGGCAAAGGAAGAAGCTGCCCTGGCATAGATTGGCCCCGCCAATGCTGAACGCAGCCCCACCGGTTGCCCGTCTCTCCCACCTCAACTGTCTCTTTTATCTGCTTTATCTGCTCTGGTCTCTTTACTATCGCAACGTGAAACGACAAGGGTTGACCCCCTCCCCTGCTCTGACTTTTATCGACTGACGTCTCTATTCACCCCCTTTCCCGATGGGAAGACCCTCGGAATCGACTACTCTGCAATTGCGCGTTTCTCGGGATGTAGAAACAAGAATTAAAGAGGGGCGCGGGAGAAATCGAGTTTTCGGCCTGTACTTTGCTTTTTTATGATCGGGTGAAGACCCGGGGCCTGGGGCACCCAGGTGCTCCGGCATCCGTTTCCGTCCTTGTTCACTCGAGAAATACAACCTAATTTCCGCAGGGAAATGTTTTCATGTAGTGTGCCATGTAGATGTAGGTTGACGTTGGGAGTGGGCCTCGCGCTAAGCACGGCGTATCCACTCAGGCCCACAACGCGCCGCTCGGTCCGCGCACCGTTCTCAACGTAGTGGATGGAAATATCAGCGTTGCCAAATTATGTAGCTGGATTCCATGTGCAATATTATAAGTATATACAGTCGTTTAGGGGGGAGGGGGAAATACATGGCTTCAGGACAAAAGGAAATGTGCTAAGCAAAAAGTAAAGCACAGCTCAGAAATACGGGGACATTCAACGGGAGCGACCAGGCTCCCTGCCGCCAAAGAGTACCAGTACTATCTCATCGAGAATAGTAAAGGCCAGGTGGGTGTTGAGAGGTTGGTTATTGAGGGTAGCAAAGATGCGACGCGCCGCAGCCTGGGCATTAGCACGGCCGACGACACTACCAGCAAGATCCGGGATGAGGGTAGCGAGGACGACGGTAGCTTCGGCGCGACTCTTGAGGCGCTCGGGGTCGGAGCGGGGGGAGAATTTGCGCAGGACGCCGCCGGGCCAGAGACTATCCCGGGCGAGGGCGAGGTAGCGGAGAAGAGAGTCGTCCTGGACGAGAGAGCGGGCGCCGTCACGGACTTTGCGCTCGATGGTGCCGCCGAGAAGCTGATGCAGGACGACGACGACGGCGCGGCCTCGAAGCCAGTTGTTTCCGCGGTTTAACTCGAAGGCTTCGAGGAAAAGGTCGCAGATTGGTTTGATGAAGGGCTCGAGCTCGCGATCTTCGAAAGCGTTTAGCTCTGCTTCGGCCTCGGCTGTGGTTACGGCGTCTTCGGTGGCTAGGGCTGGGTCCTGGGCGGTGCTGATGCTGATGCCAGGCTGTTGCGTTGCGGCGGATATTAAATTCTGACCGGCTGTGGATAGCTGGTCCAAGACTCCGAAATTGCCGAGGAAGTCGTCCATGCCATCTGCGACAGAATTGTAGATCCGCGTGACCAGGTCCTTGGTTTCACCTTCACTGCTGCGGGAGTTGGCATCGTCACGGGGCAGAATGGCTCGTTGAGAGAGAAAGGCTCGCAGATCACGGCTGCGGCAGACTTCGGGGAGGTGGAGCAATTTTTGGAGATAGGCCTCCAAGGCAATACGACGCTTTTGGAGGAACTCTTTCTGCAGTTTCATCACCACGCGCCGTCGAGGGAATTCTAAGTGTCGGACAGACGGGTAGCTCAGGCGTAGCTTTTGATGAAGCTCGTGGAATTCGCTGTAGCGGCGGGCGACGACCCATGATGCCGCTGGCATTTGTTCTCCAGCATTTCGCTGGACTTCGACAACGTCTAGATCAATGTTAGCTCGATGGATGTTGTGTAGCGGGGAGCAGGTATCTTACACATCGCGAACTCACGCCCATCGTCCTCTTCCTTGCCCACCACGATGGACTTGATGCGGACTGTGGATCGACCGTATAGACTGTTATCACTCTCTTGGATGATGTACTGCTGCCGCTGCATCTCTTTGCGATGGATTTCGCGCTGGATGCTAGCCTTGGATTTGCGCAAGATCCGCAGCTCGGCGGTGTTATTCGTTAGTTCGGCCTTTCGGGTTAGTGCCTCGATTACAGAACCTTGGCCGCTAAGCTTGTCGATATCGGTCGTCAAAGCTTCAATGGCTTCCGTGAGACCGAGGTCACCGGGTGCAGCTTCATGAACCTCATCGGCCGGGTCCTTTTCTTCACCGACGGGTTCTTCGTATTCATCCTCGGGGTACTTCCGCTGCTCCGGGAAAAGGTCGTCATCAAAGACACCATGTCGTAAGCCATTGCCAACTAGACCCAGCGTCGCAATGCTCTTCTTCTCTTTCTCGGCCGGGCGGCCGTCAATTCGGGATACGTCGGATGAATTGCGACGCGTAGGCTCAGGGAGATCTGATCCGAAAAGCGAGGAAGAGGAGCCGCCGCTGCCTTTCAGATCTTCAACTCGTGCATTCTTCGGTTCGTTGGTAATGATGTCGTTGAGAGCTGCCTCCATGGTTTCAAGGACTCGACTCTGGGACGCATCATTGTCCCCATTGGGAAAATCCTTGCCGAGACTTGCAGTAGACTGGGCAAGATTATCTGTGTCGTAGTCGTCGTCAAAAAGAGGGCCAGATCGTTCAGAGTCTATCGATCGTCGTGGTGAATCGTCATCGTCGAACAGCTTGCCCATACCCCGAACGTCACTCGACGAGACAGCAGCTCTTCGAAGATCTTTCGACGGTCTGGTACCCGGTTGTGAGCCAGTTCGCACCATTAAAGGAGGGAGGGGTCGCCTCTCGGGGGGATCGAAAGTGACTGCGGGCGGAGACTGGCGTTCAGCTGATACCTGAGCGCCTGATACTTCATCAGACGCGAGATATTTCCAGTACAGATCGGAGTCTTTGAATTTCGGATAGTAGATGCTCTCCATTTCTTCCAAAACGGCAGACTGGGTGGTCAACACCACCGTTCGAGCCCTACGGTACTGCTCAGGAGTGGCGCGTTTGCCCGCGCTCAGGAAGGCCTTGACTGCACGTCGTGAATCGTCAGATACCTTCAGCTCTGGTTTGTTGAGGTAGGTTTCACTAAGAAGCGCCATGTCATTCCTGTCGGCAGTTGTCCAAGTCCCCGTGGCGGACGACGTCTCGTCTCCGAAGTCGTCTTCCAACGGGTTCCGGAACCCGTCGACCACGATCCAGAATTGAACCAGAGACATCAGCTTCTGGCGGTCCATGAACTCCATAAAATATGAGAGACCGGATGCACTGTGCATCACGTCCACAAGAGAAGTCTCCAATGCGGCGGCGGTGCTCTCGCGATGGGGATTCACCGCGGCAGCAAGCCTACGAGACGCTTCTCCAGGCACGGAAAGTTTGGACACCTTTTGATCCAAGACTCTTTTTCCAGTTTCCAAGCGCCGGAGGTAGACTTGATCTTGTCCCTCCACCATGCTTTCCCGCTTCAACTGGCTAGTCACAAGCGCACGGAAACGACGGGCATCAGACAGGTTATTACATCTTCGTATGGCTCGAACGAAACGCTCAAACGCTCGTTCAGAATCCTGAGGTGAAAGTCGCGGGAACGGCTGTCCACGTTTTGATTTTGGAGCAGGAGATGCGTGCTCATCTAGCGCAGCTCGAAGCTTACGCACTGTTTTCCGATCCTGCAGAGCGGTTCTTCCATATGCCTCCATCAACTGGTTCCACGTATCTGGATCTGAAAGTGTTGACAGAATCGGAAGTAACACCGCGCATGAAATGATTTCGCGAATCAGGACAGATACAACCCGACTGTTGAGTACGCTCTCCGGGAATAGCTGAGGGAGAAGCCCCACAGAGATCTTGCGGAGATATTCCTGCTGGACCTGCTTTTGGTCGGACGCAGATAGCGCAACAGCAGGATGTAGGCGGCCTTCACGAAACTTGATGGCAATAGCCAAGTCCAGCTCTTCGGATTCCGTCACATTTCGATCGAGGTTCCGCCCACGAACCACACGCTCGGCGATGTCGAATTCTTTTAGATGGGCCGTCAATATGGGAAAGACCCTCGAGACGACCAACGAGATTAGGTCTTCTGAGAGCAGCCTGTCCCGAAAGTTTTCCAGTGCGACTCGGATGGTCCGATCGATTTCGTTCGCAAATGCGGGATTCGGACTGATGTTGTGATACCATGAAGATATGAAGTCTCGGGTGATGAAAGACAAAAGGCCGTCTATTTCTTCCGATACAACAAAGGATTCTGGGTATAGTGGCCGTGGCCGATATCGCGAGCTCTTTCGCACATTGAGCACATCTCTCCGCCAGATATTGGGTGTGATAAAAGCCACAGAGATGGCCTTTGAGTTGCTAAGCTTGTCATTCGGCTTTCGAACAGTGAGGACGACCAGCGCCAAAAATCCAGCGGAAGACAACGCGGCCCCCAAGGCCAGGGCCCATCCGAGATATCGAAGGATCGGCAGCCAGCGCACCACCAGGCCCCAAGCGATGAAGCCGCCAACCCCCGCTAAGACGAGATCACGATTATGAAGGACCATTCTCCCCGGACGCGCACAAGAGTTCCACGTCTCATGACGGCCGCTCGGCGGAGCTTAGGAGTGGAGAACTCGGCGCGGCATTGACAGCGCCGAAACACGGTGCTCGGGGATCGTATGGTTGGAAAGCCGACCTTTTCAGGTAGTCAAAAGCCAGAGATGAGCAGACAGGTGCAGAGAATGAATAGAAGCAGCCGATAGAGCTTGGGCAGCAAAAAAGAAGTCGCATATCGCGGATCCCGTGACCACGCGGAGAAACAGGAACGTCATTTGTTTACTTAATCGACCACGAGCCTAATTCAAGTCCCCCTCTTCCCTCTTCTATCCTTTTCCTCACTTGTACACCTCTTCCCCCCCTTGTTCTCCCCGTTTCTGCGCCATGGCCAGCCTGTCCGATTTCGTCGATTTCTCTGCCCCGTCACTGGCTTGTACGTTGAGCTCCCTCAACCCTGGTGCTTCTCCGCATTTTGCATGTGATTGGAACTAACTCCAGCAGTGTCTGCGGCCACAATTGCGTTTAACCCAATTTTCTGGAAGTAAGCCGGTCTTTCCCTGAGAATATTTTCCAAGTACTGACTTAATTCCCTCTGTAGTATCGTTGCTCGTGCCGGTTGGTCCAACCCTCCTACCCGAGGACAACAAACGGTACTTTTGCAGTCGGCTAACAATTGACTCGAACAGAGTACAACAGCCACATCTTGACTCGCATTTTCGGTGGACCCTACAAAGGATGCTACTTCCTCGCCTTCACTATCTTCTCTCTGGGCATTTTCCGTGACCATGTGTACCAAGTCGCTCTGGACGAGCAGCCTTTCTACGCCCCGGTGCACCAGCCTATTGTGGGTGGTATTCTGTTCGTCGTCGGCTCCGTCCTCGTTCTCTCTAGCATGTGGGCTCTCGGCGTGACTGGCACCTACCTGGGCGACTATTTCGGCATTCTCATGGATGCTCCGGTCACCGGCTTCCCGTTCAACGTGACCGGCTCGCCCATGTACTGGGGAAGCACTCTGAACTTCCTCGGTGTTGCTTTGTACAAGGGCAAGGTGGCCGGTATCCTTTTGACTGCCCAGGTCTTTGTGCTGTACTGGTTCGCTCTGAAGTGGGAGGAGTAAGTTCTCTTTGCAATCCAGGGTTCGAGAAACAAACTGACCGATTTCTCAGCCCCTTCACTGCCGAGATCTACGCCAAGCGTGAGCGTGAGCGCGCCAAGAAGCAGGGCGGCAAGAAGCAGTAAACGGACATACATATACAGCAAGGTTGACTGGGACATTCAACATCCACAATCTGCGCATGGTGATCTTCGGGCAGACCGAGATTCAAAAACAAAATCCCGTCACCCAGGAGCCCGGAATGGACCTACCCGGGCTGCGGGTGACCGATTTTTCAGCACACGGACGCATCCGAATCTTCAACGAAGCTGGAACAGTAGACGATAGACGTTGCTTTGGCCTACGGTACAGACAGGGCTGAGTAAAGCGGCGGGGGTTTCCCATATACCCTTTTGTTATTTCCCTACGCGACAAAAAAGACAATTCTCCACCCACAGCGACACAAATCCCACAGCGAAATGAACCCAACATGTGTGTAAGCAATTTGCTATAGAGGCCGAGTTGGCACTGGCCAGCTTCTTAGCTTTAATAACTGTTGGTCAATTCAATTCATTGTTCGAGATCTCTTGAAACGTGAGATAAAAGTTTATGACCGATTGTCGCTATGACTATCTTCTAGTCTATGGGCTGCACGTTGGGCTGGACTGGATCGACTTTGACCCCGTTCTTCTTGCCAAGTTTGCTTTGCGTAGTTCTTCCCGGACCTTCTTCCAGAGATCGACAGGGCATTTACTCGTCATCACAACGATGATTCGTTTCGAATCCGGAAATTTGCTACGGCGCCATAAAAAGCCTGTCAAAGGGGCCAGGACCTCGTCGATATGACCAGGAAGCGGCCCTAGATGTAGGTAGTAAAACGAAGATGGGCACGAGATGGATGCGAAGTTCTGGGGACTAAAGTATACGAGCAGCCTGACTCGGTTCCATCCACGGGGATATCACTAGATACCAATAAAATTGCATTGACTATTTCCAATCTCCAAGGGTATATCGACACCGGGCCCGGGCGGGCGTAGAAGGGCGTGGGAGATGAGATGAGATGCATGGACCGGACACCACCAACACCACGCTATGGGGCAAATCAAAAAGGGACAATGGACTGGACTACTGTCGTCGGCCACGACCTCGCTTGGCCGTCGCCTGTCGCTCGTCGATCGTCTCTACTTCGTCCTCGTCGGTGCCCTTCTTTAGGTCTTCGCCCTCCGCAAGGCCCCATTTCTCGCGGTCGTACCAATCTTCACCGTCACTCATTTCACCAACGTGACCTTCGGCCTTGCACCACTCCAAAACGTCGGCCTTCATGTGGCACGCGCGAAGCAGAGAGTCGAGCATGTGCTCGAAACCACGCACCGTCTCTTCCTGCTTTTGGATATAGGACCACAGTAGACGGCGGGTTTCCTCTGCCTCGGCCGCAGGAAGGCCGAAGTTCGCGTCTGGGCGGATCGTCTCCGGGACAAGGAAGAGGGGGTGAGGTGTTGGGAGGGTGCTGGCAGTATCGACGGTAGAGGTGGGAGACCCAGCATCTTGAGTCGCGTTGGCTCGAGCACGAGTAGTCATGCGACGAGGCGGCGTGGGAGAGCCATCATGCATCTCGGCATCCTGCTCGGTCTCATCCTCGCCCTCGTTCTCGTCGGGATGTGCTGCTTCTGTGTCGGCCTTTCCTCCGTCTTTCGAGGTATCCATCTCTTTTTGGTTTTCTCCAGTGTGATTGGCCGAAGTAGCTTTCTCGTTGTCTTTTTGGGTTGAGTCGTTCGTGTCGGTTGGATGCGGGGGAAGATCCGTGACTGTAGCGTCCGCTTCCTCTGATTTAAGTTGTGTGATATGTTCCCGAGCACCATTGTTCGGCGCAATTTCCGCAGAAGCCGCCGGGACTTCGCCCATCTCCATATCATTGTCTGTTCCCTGGTTTTCATTCTCCGTCCCGTTCGCGGTTTGTTGCGCCTCAGCTTCTTGCGGTGCATTGGCATCCCAAGCAGATGGTGTTCCAGATCCGCTCAATCCCTGGGGGTCTGTAGAGACACTCTGACCATTGGTCATAATCTTGGGCTCGAAGATGTAGCGGTCGTCGGGGGTTTCAAGGAGGCCACAGGGCATCCAGCCACCGTCCCCAAGGAATTTCCGATGAAGATTTCTGGCACGCCAAAGAAGAGCCTTCTCCTGACGTAGCTTTTCCTCGACTGCTACCGTCATTTGGTCGAGGGCCGGGGAAGTGTAAGGGTGGGACAGCGAAGGGTGGTTAGGGAGTTCGGAGGGGTGCTTCAGGGGACATAGGAGTGCTGCGCGAGGAGATTAATATTGCGGACAACCGATTGAAGATGTATTGGGATCACAAACTTTCAAGCGCAATCCCCGAAAACGGGTTCTCCTCGGCGACGGCGGCGTCAGCCTCAGAATCTTCATCCTCTTCGTCGAGTTCATCACCTTCGGAGTCATAGCGAATTGGATTTCGCCGCAGAATATAACGCGTATAGCCAGCATGGTCGATCTTCTGTTCGCATTCACAACGATGAGCGTCAGTTTCGGAGCATTTCAAGCCGCCGCCACTGAGACCGCAAAGGGACTTCTCGACCGAGTTCACGCACCTCTTTGTAGAATTCTTCGGCATTGATGTATCCCATGGCTCCTTCACGAACGTACTTCGCGTTCGCTTTCATTTTATTGCCGCGGTTTGTCGGTTGGGCGATAGCATCATCTGGTCCCGAATCTGACCGAAGACACGGAAGTTAGTAACGTATCTTCTCGGGGATCAAATTTGGCACCAACTTACCATCTCGTTCCCTGCGCAATGCCCGCTTCATACCGACAATCGTGTCGGCGATTATCGCTGCTTGAGTGGCCATGGTTGAGGGGGTCTGCGACTGGCAGTCGATTCAGGCACGTCGGAGAGCGCGTAAAATGACGGGTTCTGAGGGTGAGCCGAGGTTCGCTCTTAATATAAAGACAATATGACAAACAGTGGCAGACTGAACCCCGTCAAAAGCAAAGACTGCGAAGGATTCCTCACCTGACAGAGCGCAACGAGCCGAAGCGACGAAGCTCGCGGAGAGAGCTGCGGACGGCCGATCGCCGCTAACCACTTTGGGAAGCGGCCAGTGATAAGGCAGATCACGTGGCTGACCCTTGGCGGTATACTTCGACTCGTTCATGGACTACACCGTAGTATCTATAAAGTAGATGTCTTGAAGGAATTCGCTGGATGTCTAAATACACGTTTCATGATATTCACCGAGTGAAGTACACTCCCAATACGCCATGGGCGCCTTTAATCTTCCGCATCAACCCATACCAGGATCCCCTTCTTGTCTGCACGCATTTCTCCGGTGGGAAGAACGCGAAGAGTCTTGTTGAAGTAGGTATCAACAATAACAAGCTGAGGCTGGATCCAGAGCCCACGTTTTGCAGCTAATATGTTGTACCGTACCGTATGACGGCTCAGCGGCACAAGCTGAACGACGGTGGTCTTGGGTCCGCTGAATGCAAAGTGCTCGCTGGCCTCCATCATCAAGTTGAATGT
Organism: Penicillium silybi; assembly: GCA_027569585.1. NCBI lineage: Eukaryota > Fungi > Ascomycota > Eurotiomycetes > Eurotiales > Aspergillaceae > Penicillium > Penicillium silybi. The sequence continues at coordinate 395,822 of JAPDFI010000011.1, forward strand.
GAGGAAATGCGTAGAAGGGTTCTCCAGGGTGTACTCTAGGTGAATAAGTCCCGACAGGGTACTGGAGGGCGATGCTGAAGAAAGAACACGGGGTTCACCCATGGGGACAACAAAGCGGGGGATTTCCAGGATGCTCGTGGTGACATGGTTGGAAGTTTCATCATCAGATGAACGCCGACGCCAGTCTATTTCCAATGCAAAGTTGAGAGGAGTGGGAAGGCGATCACCCAGAGTCATCTTCTGAACGTCCAGCAGGAAATTGGATTCCCGCAGCTCTTCTGGCGCAATATGGGGAGTCTCTGGGCTGACCAGGACTTCAGGCTCAACGTTGCACACGGAACCAGCGCCTACACTGAGGAGCTTCAAGGACATCTTCTCAATGACAAGAGGTTCTAGGGCGAAGGAAACGACCTTCGAATTGAGGCACCATCGCTGCGATAGACCACCTGGTGTGGATTCAGAGTCTTTCTCTAGTAACTTTTCGTCGACTGAGAAGAAATTCGGCCACGGCTGGGGATGAACGCGAGGTAAAAATTCGTAGTTGGCTTCGAATGGTCGCACGAACGAGAGGTCAACTGTGATGGTTTTGATGATAGGGGTCTGGACATCAGAGACAAGGTTATACATGGCAGAGATCTCCAGGGTGTATTTCGCTGCATCCTGAGTGTCGACCAACACAATGGTGAGATCTTTGTCGGAGGAGCGCCCCATCAGACCAATATTCCGCTTCAAGAAGTGGGATTGGCCCTCTGTCGGGGTGCTCGTTCCCGATTCCAGGAGTTCTGAGCCTTCGTCTCCATCGAGCCATTGGAGTCTGGTGGTGGACTCGGGGCTGCCGAAAAGTCGGATCTCCGCCGACACATCGGCGCCCTCATCCTCTTCGTTGTGCAGACCGATTTGAAGAGCCACTCGTTCATTAGTATAGTAAGTCTCCTTGAGATTGGGGGTCGAGATGCGGATCTTAGGAGGCTTCGGCATGATTTTACACCTGCCCGTATCTCGGTCCTTGCCGACTCTTCTGCGAGAAGGACCCTTCTTGGTCTGCTGCCACCAGTAAGACTCGTGCAGGTTGTGTTCGGTGATCACGTAGGCAAGGTCAAACTTCTCCCCGTCGACAAGCATCCCGAAAGAAGCAACGACACTCTCTCCAGCTTCACGAGGAATGCAGGTAAGATTGTAGACCTTGGTTTGACCAGGCCCAATTGTCAAGTCCGCAATTCCAACCAACGTCGCCAAACCGCCTGTGGGAGACTGAAGGCCTGGGTTACCTGGGCTGCTGGGTTCACGGAGTGAAACGTCTGATATGCAAGATGGGGTTGTCGTGTCGGAGTTTTGATTCTGGTCGGATTGGAGTTTCACTGGGCGAAGACAGCCTTCGAAAACAATTTTCACCTCGGAAAGCTTGATCGGGGCAGATACTTGTTGGGCACATGATGTAATAACGAGTTGAGCCTGTAGAGATTCCCCGACATTGCCCTCCGACTTTTCAAAGACGAGAGATGCAGTCACTAGTACGCGTCGGGGGTCAGTATCGTGAGGTTTAAGATTCTAAGGTGGCATACAGCTTGTCATGGAGTCTTCAGCCCGAAGAACAACAGAGGGCTTGGGCTTCTCGGAGGGGAAGCTCTCGAGGCTTCGATGTATGTCATAGTGCCATGAAGGTCTCGGCGGGAAAACTATAATATCATGTTACTTCCAGATCAAAAAATTCAAGCACTGCAGATGGCGCTTACCTTTGTTGAGTAGCTCCCAATCAACCCGCAAAACAGTCTCGCTATCTTTCACGTTCAAGGCACATTCTCTTAAGGCCCATCCAAAGGTTTCCATCAGGCCCCACCAACCCGACCGGCGCCAGCTGAGGGTTGACCATAGTGATTGCAAGACATGGTATGCTTCGGACCAGGAGCCAATACGGATGTACTCTTCGGCAATCTCAAGACTGAGCCTCTCCACCTGCCGCGTTTGGTCTCGCTTCGAGAACTCCTCAAGAGCGGCCTTCATTGTGCTCAAAATCAATTCCGAATGATCAAAGCCAGTCTGTTCTGGCGGTGGGCTCTCCACGTGGGTCTCTGGGGCGAGATAGGTATCATACAAATAGGATTTGCTGGCGATTTGCGACGCAGGAGATTGGCCAGGGGGCATCCGATCCTCAATGGGAATCTGTAAGGCAAGAGCTCGACGGGCCATAGAGTGCTTGGCTGAGCGGTACAGCCAATATCCCTCGTGGTGCATTTGCTCCCACGGGTTCACTCGGTCGCTAGCTGGGATGGATTTCTCTGGCGCGGTAAATATCGATAACTCGGGTACTTGGTCGGTAGAAGCCTCCGATACTGCGGGAGATGTCTCTGCGCGGCGAATAAGCTGAGCCATGACCATTGACCACCGCGCCTCCCAGGCTTCCCAACCATAGTTTTTACTGCCCTTGCCTCTGCGGTTCACAATATCTTCCGTCCGGAGCCTGTGTTCAACCCAGAATCGTGTTGCCGCAGTGGTCCGGGCCGTCCAAAGCAAACAGCGGATGATTCGAATGGCAAGGGCATCGCCCAACAGACGCGCATCATTGAAACGAGCATCCCAGCCTGCGATATTTTCGAATACTTCTTGTCCAAACAGCGTGTCGTATGCACTCTCGTAATTGCGACATGCAGCATCCATCTCTTGGCGAAACTCCGCGAAGATGCCGAGTTTAAACTCATAGCGTACATTCCATCCTTGGAGTGAGAGCGTCTGTGATGTACCGGTTGTCGGTGGTGCGGTCGGCGGAGGGATACTACTCCGATTCCGCTTGCGCCGAGCATGCTTAGACAAGTCCCGGTAGTATTCCACGACAGAAGGTTGCAAGAGAGAGAACAATGACTTGACAAAGTCTTTGAGCTCGGATGACGTTGCGTCCGGGGGGATCACAAATATGGACTTTTGGTCTAAATTCGTTGCTCGTCGAATGCCTGCCACTCGATCATCTATTTCGCCCTCATATCCCCCGTCACCCTCCTCGGATATCAAGACAGTCAAGAAGCGCGTTTTGAAGCCAGATGCCGACCACTCTTTTTTCAGACTATTAATCTCGATCTTAAGTTGATTGTCGCGCAGCGAGTTCATATTTGGGTCCAGGGACAAGGGAAAGAAGTTGATCACTGCCGCTGGGACAATATCTTGGTGTTTCGTCACCCACAGCGGAGTAAGCAAGCCATCGGGAAATGTGGGCGAGCTTGGCGTCAAGGGCGATATGGGGGAGTGGAGGATAGGAGGCGTGGGAATGCTCGCAACATTGGTATCCGAATCGGCTGCTGAGCTTCTAGGAGATGAACTCAAAGGGGGATCTGCCTTCCGCGGGGGAAGTTGATAGGACTAGCGGCATGTTAGCATGCAGCTTCTTGGCCAGCAAGTATTGGGAGAACCTACTCGCCCAGTGCTCTTAATCCTATACCCTATATGCGGCGATGCAGAGCTCCCACTTGAGCCCAGGCTCGCTCTCCAGGGCATTTTGGATCCATCTTCCTCCAAGAGCACTCTCCGCAAGTCCTCCGCAACAGCCCCGCTCAACCGGGGGAAGTCCGAGAAGATCTTGTGGCCCCTCTCAGGGAGAAGCGGGTATTCGACAGAAGGACCGGGGCCATCCTCTGGGCCTGTCTCGAGCCCCGAAAGCAGGACCAAGGGGAGGTTGTGGTTGACGTAGTCTTCGGGATAGGCGTCCATTGCGGACAATGGGATTGGTAGTGCAGATAGGTCACCGCATATCTAATCGAGATACTGCCCAGCAGATGAATGTCAATCGCGATCACTCAGCGCCAAAAAAAAAAATGACTCAGTTGAGTAAAGAGCGGACTTTGGCCTGTGCGAGAATGATACGAATAGCTTGGGGCATGTAGGATACTGCCGTCTGGTGCGGGCGGTCAACCTGAAGACGCTTTGTCATGTGTCATGTTTCAATTGACATTCTACGACCACAGTGGGGTGATAATATATTCTGGAATGACAGCAGTGGGATTGAAGAAAGAATGGAAAACTCTTCCTTGACGAACTTCACGCAATTATGAATTTTAAAACTGGTTGTGGTACACACAGTCGCAACTATATATTGTTGGTGGTAGTAGTAACCACACAACAATCTCGAAAGATCATCACTAACATTACCTTAGATGATAAATGATATTTAGCTCCAGAGTCCATGCTGTTGAAGAAAGATGCATTTGGTGGCCCTTTTCCATAAGGCATCATCTTTCGGTCGGTCGATCATTTCTCCGAGAGAAGTCTGAGCAGTCAGTGTCTCAAGTCTCAGGCAGTTTCCCGAAACTCCTGCGTTTACTCCGTGTTTTGTTTGTACGTTCCCGACCCAAACTGTCGTAGAACTAAGTTTGAAATTAGTTTGTATGCGTTACGCACAGAAAAGTGTTCTCGAGGGAAATGGCATAAATATCGCTTTGAGAACGCAGCTAAAAGAATTAGACAAGAATTACGAGTTTACCTTGCTTATATCTTTCTCCCTCTTCCAATTTTACCTTCATCATTACTCCCTTTATACCTTGTTCTCTCGACAAATGCAAATCACCCCAGGTGTCATGATCGAAAGTATACAGTATTCGGCACGGGACAAGCGTTTGGCTCAAAATTGCACCAGCCACTCTCATCTCCGAGATCGCGGGCTCCTGCCGATCACTTGGCGGATTTAGGGGTCTTCTAGAAGACAGAAGACGCCTGCGAGAATGAAGCATTCTGCATTCCACGTGGATTTCGTACTATAGATAAGTGTATATAGATACACTTTATTTGCGTCTCGCTGTACAAAGAATATAGACAAAAAACAAGCATGTCCCGAGTAACCGGCTCGTTCGCGGAGCCATGGTTCCACGGTTCCATGACTCTCAGCCCGCGATACCCGAATGGGTACACAAACGAGTGGGAAATTAGGATCCATCGAGTGGACCTCGGGAGCTGAACGCGCGAACGGCTAAAAGAGCCTGGAGGGGGATTCTCCCTGAAGACTCCTTTTAACTCGACCTACCTGTTCGTTCATTTTCTTACACATCTCTTCCAGCCACTCTTTTAAACTTCTCTTATCAGGTCACCCCTCCTTTCCCCGACTATAACTGTAAGGGGGTACTTTCATTTCGCAGGGGCGCTGCATCTATCTATCTGCAGCAGATCATGCACGCTGCCATCCTCCCTGCATATCTCGTTGATCTCTAGGGCGAGCTTTTGGAATCGAAACGGCTTGACATCCCTTGACTATTGAACGCCATGCATCTGAACGAAAGCGCCCCGGCGCCTCCCAGACAGGCCGAGTCGGCTCTCCTGTCTCGTCGCCGCCGTCGCAAATCTCTCGGCAACCTGCGCGGAAAGGAACCAAACTCGTTCGCCGATCCAACGTCGCCTGAAGTCATCTCGTCGCTGATCTCATCCCTATCCACGATCTCCGTGCCCCTGAACTCGCATTTCGATAACGTGCCGCGTATCGACTCCAAGGATTCGTCGGATCCTGGCTTGCCCGAAGTGCCCCAGACTGCACCCTGCTTCACCATTCCCCCTTCGCAGCAGAATGGCTTTGGAATGAATTTCGGGACTTATGCGGCGGTTGAGGAGCCCCCAAACGATCCGTTTTTGCATCCGGATGATGCTGCTTCATCGCCCGTTATTCGCATGGCCAGAGCGCCTCCGTCGCCTAAATCTCCCAAGTCTCCGCGTTCGCCGAGATTTAAGCCCTTCAAATCGACCGACCCGTCTACTCGGCCTGCCTCGAGGGATTCCTATGTGTCAGTAAGGGCCGCCCCCGAAGATACAGCGTTCGGCACGATCAGTACGGAGCCCGTCCTCCCCCGTGTTTCGACTGCAACAAGTATTGCCTCCAATAGTTCGGCCGGGCGCACAAAAAGTCTCAAGGGTTCATTCGGGCTTTTGAAGAAGTCTTCCTCGCGGGAGTTTACGAACGACTTGGAATCGCAAGCAGATCGCTTGCGCAAGACGAATAGCCTCAACGACGGTGTGCGTCATAACACTCCGCGCAGCCGAGCGAGCTTGCGCTCAATATACTCTATGGCGAACGTGGCCGAAGAGGGTGGCCCCAATAGCCTCCAAGAGGATTCGAATGAGGGGCTGGCGGCCAGTACCCCGCCAACTATAGAACACCCCTCTGTCCAAAGTACGCCAGATACCCACAACAACCCTGGGGGCATTGGAAGCGGTAGATATATACCCACCCGCGACTCCTCTCTGCGGCACCGGCATAGTCAATCCTCAGGCTCGAAAAAGCGGAGATCCGCCCGTCATAGTCGGTATCCTTCCACCGCAAGCAAAGACTCGGGTTTAGAGAACGGTCTGCCAGGGACGAGCAACGATGCCGAGCAAGTGACTCGGAGGATCCAGGAACTGAAAGATCAACAACAGAGAATCAAGACCGAGCTCGAAAGAGATGACAGTCCTGGCATGTCCACGAAGACGACCCCTGCCAAGCAAACCAAGCAGTCTCGCAGCACCAGCCAAGTGGACCAGGCTCGTGGAACGTATAGTGAGCCTAAGGGCGTTCGTCCTGTCATTAATGACAGTGCTCCATCACCGTCCGTGATGACCGGAAAGAGCCGATTTGGGAAACCGGGACAACCTATGGCGTCGAAACCCACCAACTTTGCTCCTCAATTTCCGAGGCCACCCTCGGAAAAAGATGAACAGTCCCGTTATAGGCGATCATTGGAGCCACTCACGCCAACCAAGCAACACCGCCGCACGCCCTCTGGTCACTTGTCGGCCGGACGTCCCTCAACCAACACTGAAAGACCGTCCAGTGCAGATTCGATTGATATGGCGGTTGAGGAATATATATTCTCTCCGAAGTTGACTCAGAGAGTGGTTCATCCAACCAGTGGTCGTTCTATAGCGTTCTCCGAAGTGGGCAATCCCAAAGGTCACGTTGTGTTGTGCTGCCTAGGAATGGGTCTTACTCGATATCTCATGGCGTTCTATGATGAGCTGGCCCGAACTCTCAACCTGCGCCTGGTGACTTTAGACCGGCCTGGTATTGGAGAGAGCGGACCACATCAAATGGACGAGCCGAGCAACCCTCTCAGCTGGCCTGGTGAGTCTTTCGTGTCACAGTAAACCTTCTCCGGTTTATCACTAACCGCAACTTCAGATGATGTCGCCATCGTTTGTAACTACCTCCGAGTCACTAAATTCTCCATTCTCGCACACTCTGCCGGAGCGATCTACGCTCTGGCCACCGCTCTTCGAATTCCCCAGCATATCCGAGGGCGTGTCCATCTCTTGGCTCCCTGGATCCCTCCTTCTCAACTCTCCGCCATTGGTTCCCAGAAAGATCCCGCGCCCACGAACGCGGTCCCATACTCGCAAAAGATCCTCCGCGCTCTTCCAACATCTCTCCTCAAAATCGCCAACACCAGTTTCATGAGTGCCACCAGCGCTAGCATCACCACCAGTCTCCCTAAATCTCCTCGGCGATCAAAGCGCAAACCTGCGAAAGAAGCACTTCCAGCGGAAACAGAGCCCGCCATGCCAGACAGCACCCCCGGCGTTCAGATCGACTCCCAGCAGCGAAGTGAAGACCCGGCGCCGCTGGGTGGGCCAAAGGCATCGTCTGTCGCTCATGCTAGACGGAGTGATGCGACTCTTGGATCTCGTGCGAAGTCTCCCGAAGAAGAGCGTGAGCGTCAACAAGACTATGATACCCGCCTTACCCACAAAATCTGGGAGCTCGCCACCTCGAATGCCAACCCAGCCGTTGACCTCTTGATCTGTCTGGAGCGCCGGCAGACCATCGGCTTCCGTTATGTGGACATCACTCGATCTGTGGTCATTCATCACGGTAGCAAAGACACCCGCGTGCCCGTGGACAATGTTCAATGGCTGGGCAAAACAATGCGGCGCTGTGAAGTGCGAATTCTCGAGGGCGAAGGTCACGGCCTCATGGCTTCTGCCGGTGTGATGGGTAGCGTCCTCACGGAGATCGCCAAGGAATGGGAAGACTGGACCACCATTGTCCAGGGCAAACGTCGAGCAAATGCCAGTCATAATGCGCGACCAGGTCTTTCTGTCCACACCTGATTGTCAACCTTTAACACTCGATCTCCGACCCCTGACACTTCGAACCCGCCTTTTCATTTCTCCATTGGACCCCCTCCCCCCACGCGTTACATTTGGACCCTGGCGGTCTTGGTCCTTCTAATTCCTAAACCCCTTTGACACGGCTACTGCAGCTGGTTCTGTGGTCTGTTTGACCTACTGATTTCGACCCTTACTCTACGCCCGTCCCATACACATACACCCATACATAAACGTAATAGTGGCTGATGTACGCCGTCTACGGATTCTCACGTGGAGTCATGTCCGGAACAAAAAGCCTGTGATTTAGCATAATACCCAGTTAATTATGATTCATCAGTTCCAGTAGTACCTCGGAGATGTGTAAATATCCACCATAGTTATCTAGTGACGTCGAGCTGCCAAGTATCGCGCTCAGACCGAGTCCCCACATTCAGGGATGAGCTGGAACTCCCCAGACATGCCTTGGACAATCTTTAGACCAAGCCCCCCGCATCATCTAGGAATCCCTTTGCACACGCCAAAATACCATACCTGGATTGCCTACCATCTTGAAGCCGTGAAAGGGTCCATTCGAGCCAAGCCGCATCATTGAAGCTTGGTCGGCGGATTTCTTGGCGCGGTCCTTGTCACGTATCGCTTCCCGCATTGGAGAACCGCGTCGGGTCGTGCAGGCTCGCCGTTCTTGCATTCCCCCCTCATTGCAATCCGACCTTGCAGCATCTCGGTCATCCGTGACTGAGTACCCTTCAATATGCCTACCCAACGACGCATGCGACTCCTCGTGGTCGCGGTTGTCGCGATCCTCTTCCTCACCTTTTACTATTCGGTACGATATCACAACCCCCCGGTTCTTTCTTATCTGTGTCGCACAGTACTGATGTTTGTAATGCTTGCCTGTACAGGGAGAGGCAAGCAGTATTCAAAACCAAAAGTTCTACCGATCCACTCTCGAAGCAATGAGGGCCAGGGAAAATGCAAAGCATGCGAAGCCTGAAGACAAGGTGCAGGACGCGATTCCTAGACAAGGATCCAATGCTGCCGCGCATGTGGACGGCACCGATGTCGAACACCCAGTGATCCCACCGGCGAAACCGAGCGAGGAGATGGAGGAGATCCCCATTGCCGGACGGACGAAGATGACGGTGCCCAAGAACAAGGATGTACAAGGTTCGTCATCGGACTCAAGGCCCGACGATCGGGAGGAAGCCACGGACCATCTGGACGCAAAGAGCGAGCTGAACTCGATTCTGAAGCGGTCTCCTGGTATGCTTGTTCCCTCTACAATCTACAGATCACCGAAGCTAACAGCGGTGTGCCCTCTAGTGATCATCTTTTCCAAGTCCTACTGCCCCTACAGCAAGAAAGCCAAGTCGATCCTACTCGACCACTACTCGATCTCCCCGAAGCCGTTCGTCGTGGAGCTGGACCAGCACCCGATCGGACCCGGTCTTCAGGAACTCCTGGGACAGAACACGGGGCGTCGCACCGTTCCCAATGTGCTGGTGAATGGAAAGAGTATCGGAGGCGGGGATGATATTGCTGCCCTGGACCAAAGCGACGAGCTGGCATCGACGCTGCGAACGATGGGTGGGAAATGGGTGGCAGAGGTGACACGGGCTCCTCCTATGGAGGCGCACCTGTGAGGAACTTGCTGAAATCGATCATGTCTTCAGTGTCTTCAATTTTTTTTTTTTGGTCCAGGATGTGTCCAAAACTATCCGGCTGTACATAAGTAATAATATTGGAGAAGAAATCCCCGATTCAACCAATCCGAAATGAGAGTCACGTGTCGATAAGAAGGATGATAAGCAACCCTACGCTAAACTGGATTGAGCCCTAAGCGACGCACAATCCCGTGACATGCAATTTCGCTCCACCAACAACTCCAACCCGAATTTTGATCCTCCCGACATCGACAACTCACCTCCTCGGCCAATACCACCCACGCAGTCAAGATGCGGTACATTCACTCCGAGGAACGGCTGCCCATTCCGGACAATGGTGAGCATACGACTTTTTCTGTTTTTCGAGGAAATGGAGGGAATGGTGGGATCCGTCGCACCCAATATCGTGGACATCGCACATGGCCATGAATGGGAACGACTGCTCTGCGACACGTCCACACCATTCCCTGGAGGATCATACAAGCCAACTACGACACGGTGGAATTTTTCGCTGGCTTGGGGAACGGCGCGGATCGAGCGAAGGAAGCAGAAAAGAAAAAAAGAATTGGGACTGATTCGTGATGTTCTCTCTCTACAGTGAAGGTTCACATTCGTTCGCGGGTTGTGACCGTCGAGGGCCCCCGTGGCAAGCTCGTCAAGGACCTCTCCCACATCGCCGTCACCTTCGGCCGCCCCGAGAAGAACGTCATCTCGATCGAGCTGCACCACGGTGCTCGCAAGGGTGTCGCTACCCTCCGTACCGTCCGCACCATCATCAACAACCTGATCATCGGTGTCACCCGCGGCTTCCTGTACAAGATGCGCTACGTCTACGCCCATTTCCCCATCAACGTGAACATCGAGAAGAACGCCGAGACTGGCCAGGCCGAGATTGAGATCCGGTATGGAAAAATCCCGTTCTCATGAGAACTCAACATGCGAACAGCGATACTGACGGGTTCCTTTTTTTGCAGTAACTTCCTGGGTGAGAAGTACGTTCGCCGCCTCACTGCTCAGGCCGGTGTTGATGTCTTCCCCTCCCCCAACGTCAAGGATGAGCTCCAGCTCTCTGGTAACTCCCTGGAGGCTGTCTCCCAGAGCGCCGCCGACATCCAGCAGATCTGCCGTGTCCGGAACAAGGATATCCGTAAGGTGAGTTGCAAACATACCTACTCGTCTACCGGTATGCAGGATGCTAATACCGTGTCTAGTTCTTGGACGGTCTGTACGTGTCGGAGCGGGGCAACATTATCGAGGAGTAAAGAATGACTCTTGATGGGTTCGGGTGTCCGGGAGAGATTCTTTTTTAATTTCGCCTACTTGCATATAGGGAAGCAAAGCGAAATGACAAAAATCAAACGACCTTGCAAATTTCACTTGCTTGAAATGACCTGTATGAGACATGTAGCGAAGAATCCGTGGAAAAATGGTGTCGCTTTAGAATAGGTTCTGTATACCTGAGACGGGTGTTATACATTCTTCGTTCTTCATTCTCGTACTCGTACTTTGTGGAAGGCGCGATCGGGTGCGCACTTCAACTTCTGTAGGACGTCACCGCCCCAGGCCAACTCGAGAACCCCCATCTCGTTCATCATTCATCATTCATCATTCATCATTCATCACATCACCCAGATCTTGTTTCGATCAATTCAAGAACGTGCATTGTTCCAGTCGCGTGACGCCATCTAGCATGTGAAAGCCCCGGTCTGCTGGATTCCCCGACTTGGAATTCCTCGCACGCAATGGGGTCCTGGCTATCCTGGCTATGGAGTGTCCTATCCGCAGTCTTCAGCATGATTCTGGATGTCGCGCAGTTCTGGCGAGCTGTAAGTGTCTTCTCGCTCCCTGATGCAGAGAAAGTCGGTGGTCCACTACCTCCAAGGTCGATTGGACATCCCATGCTGCAACCACGGCTTACACAATGTATAGAAACTGCTTTCATGGTGGACCTCGAAATCTCCTCGAGACAGATGCGTTCACACACTTGCCACGGCGCAGACGTACGAGGTGTGGGAAGAGGCTGCGTGTGAGCTGGACGACGTGCTAGGCAACGACTTCTGGTACCTTACCCCGACCGGAGCGAAAGGACCTCTACTGACTATCCCCTCAGGCGTCAAAATCCCGTCAGTCGACATTATGACTACCGGCTGATCCTCGGGCGGCTGGAGGCTCTGATGAGCGCGCGCGGGGCCGGCGATATCACAGCTCTGGCCAACCTGCTTCGCTCCGGGTTGGTGCGCAACTTGGGCAACATCACAACGACCAAGTTATTCACGCATGCCTATGGAGGTACCAAGCTTTTGATCGACGACTACATCACGCAGGTCGCGCTATCTATTCAGTATGTGACGATGTGGCGACCCGAGCAAGCGCAGGAGCCGGCGCAGGCGACCATGTTCACCCCGCAGGCGAAATTGGAGCTATTGCACGATACCCGACAGGCCTTTGGCCGCACGACTCTTCTTTTGCAGGGCGGCTCGGTTTTTGGGCTGTGTCATCTGGGAGTCGTCAAGGCTTTGCATCTCCAGGGACTTCTACCACGTATCATCACTGGTACAGCTACGGGAGCTATGATCGCAGCTCTCGTCGGAGTTCACCCCGAGAGCGAACTGCTCCCACTGCTTGAGGGGAGCGGAATTGATCTTTCTGTCTTTGATAGCCGTCGGAAAGGCCACCCTGATGGAGACAAAGAGAACTGGATTCGAATTTGCTTCCGGCGCCTGAAGCGGTTTCTCGGAACAGGTCATCTATTCGACATGGAGTTGCTGGAAGAGTGTGTACGAACCAACGTGGGTGATTTGACGTTTGAAGAGGCGTACGCTCGGTCCAAGCGCATCTTGAATATCACGGTTGCCACGGGGGGCAAGGATGGCACGCCAAACCTCCTCAATTACCTGACTGCACCGAATGTGGTATGTATCTTTCATCTGCAGGCTCGATTTTGAAGTGATCTAACGAGGGAACTAGCTGATCTGGTCGGCTGCCGCTGCTTCGAACGCTTCGTCCTCGTCGACCCTCGCTTCCCCGGTTATCATCTACTGCAAAGATGAGACCGGCTCGGTCGTGCCCTGGCCACACACAGAGGATGCGGTCTTCCATCCATGGCGACACGTCCACTACAACGATGGAGAATCACCCCTTGCCCGAATCGCAGAGCTCTTCAACGTCAACCACTTCATCGTCTCACAGGCACGGCCCTACATACTCCCCTTCCTCCGTTCCGAGCTCAACCTCCTCGATCGCCGCCAGACCGGCTGGCACAACATTTCTCGCTCATTGATGCGCCTCGTCCTCGTCGAAATCCGTCACCGACTCCGGCAACTCGACTACATCGGCCTATTACCCGGTGCCGTCAGCCGACTTTTGATAGATGAAACAATCCCAGGCCCGAACCTAACCCTCGTGCCAGATCTATCTTTGAAAGACGTGCGCAAACTCTTCGAGCGACCAACTCGAGAAAGCGTGGCAGAATGGATCTTGACGGGCGAGCGAGGCGTCTGGCCCGCCGTCAGTGCCTTGAAAGTGCGTGAAGCCATTGAAATCGAGCTGGACAGGGGCTACCAGCTCGTCCGGCGGCGCCGACCCAGCGATCCATTACCGATCCGCCACTCTCCCAACGAGGGCGTACCACATCAACGACGGGGACACAGTGAGGGGGACGGTGAGAATGGGCATGCCGATGGAGAGTAAACAATAGGATATTATACTGGGAGTTGACTACAAGATGGGGCTCAGGGCTACGAGGTATTCATAAACCAGCCGAATCAATTCATACCATCAAAACATTACCATCCAAAGAAGCTTTCAAGCTTATTTGTTGGCTAACATGGTACGTTGGTTTGTATCATGGGGATGGATTCACTATCGATTCACCATGGCGAGAAGCGATTGAGAACGAGGAAAAGGGCGCTACTGTATGCGGACACGCACCCGAGTCCTGAAGGGCGGACGCCCGCATTTAGACTTAAGGCTATCTGTTATAGAATGTCAAAGCAGAGAGTCCTCAGTGAGCCACCTGGGCACTCTCTACGTGTCCTCTCCAATATGTTTGCTGACGCCGTTCTCTTCAATTCTCATGCAGACCGGCTTCCCTTCCAATGTCCCAAGTAGCTTCAACATCAACATCATACTAGAGTTTCCCGTCCAAGAGAACTTGAGATGATCAAACATGGCAAGTTATTGATTTTGAAGAAATACAATCACATCGATAAAAATGATACAAAAGGAACATATATATAATCTGACTCCAATCAATCCAGAGCATCCGACTCGGGCGGACCCTTATAGTCTATTCACAAGTTAGCAAGCACACCAAACCAAACCCAGGACGGGGAGAACTATAACTTACACTTCCTCGCATAAACGAAATACCAAACGGCAGAAATAGCCATAAAGCCGACAAACACAACGGAGGCATAATTCATAGTGACGGGGGTAACGGGCAAAGCGGTGGGCATACTAAAGAGCACGAGCTCGAAGGCAATCCAGGCCAAGGCAATGACATTAGCGACGGAGCCGACGAGGAAGCCGCAATTCCACGGGGCATGATTGACTTCTTCACGGCCGTGGAAGAGACTCAAAGAGATGGGGATTGCATAAGCGACGGCTAGAGCGATGACGCCTACGGAGACGAAGGCTGTGAATGCGCTTGTGCTGCCGAGGTTGATGAGGCCCAGCAGCATTTGGATGAGTGTTAGCAAGGCGAGGGACCAGACGGGGACGCCGAGGCGGGGGTTGACGGTTGCCCAGAGGCGGGCTAGGGGGATTGCGTCGTCGCGGGCGACGGCCCAGGTGGAGCGGGAGGCGGCGACGGTGATGCTGATTGAGCAGAAGAGGGTGATGACCAGGACCAAGAAGGTGAGGGCGAGGCCGCCGCCTGGGGAACCCATTACACGATGGAGGATGTAGGGTAGGGCCTGGCCGCCTGGGCTGTTGATGATATCTTCTAGCGGGGGCATGGTGACGCAGAGGGGGATGATGAAGAAGAGGCCTGCGATACCGCCGACGGGAACGGCGAGGGAGATTGCGCGGGGCACTTTGATAGCTGGGTTGGAGCATTCTTCTGCCATTGAGGAGATCATTCCTAGAGCGGAGAAGGTGTATGCGGCTGGGAGGAGGCCTATGAAGAAGGTGAAGCCGCCCCAGCCGGCGAAGGATTTGTCGTAGTGGGCTAGGGCGTAGGAGGCGCTGTGGCGGCCTGTGTCTGCTTTGACGGAGACGGCGATGAGGATGACTAGGATTGTGATAGCGGTCCAAGTTGCGCAGGCGATGTCGACCTGAGGTAGGTAGCGGTTTGCGAAGGTGCAGATGAGGAATGAACCGAGGCAGACGGCGTAAAAGATTAGGAGGAGCTGCCAGCTAGTTGCGCTCCAGTTTGGATGGTACATTGAGATAGTAGCTGAGACCAGGGAGGCAAAGCCGAAGTTGACGGAGAGGGTGATGGTCCAGTTGCCGATGAGCCAGATCCATGCATTGATGAAGGAGATTGTGGTCTTGGAACTACGGGCAATCTGGAATGTCCAGTAGTATGGACCGGCAGAGGTAGGGTAGCGAGAGGCCAGCTCGGCCAGGGAGAGTGCGATGCACTGGTCGAGGGTACAGACCACGATCCATCCGATGAATATGGATAATTGGCCACCGCCGTAGATGGCGCTCAGTAGAGGGCCACCCTCACCGTAGGGAATTGCAGCGATGGCCAGAGTCTGGAAGAGTAGGGTGATGACAGAGCGATTGCGACGCATCTCCTGCTTGTATCCCAAGCGATCCAGCTCCTCGCGCTCATGGACGCTGGCTATCTCGCCGGCTTCCTGGTCCACGACATTGTTCGGGCCAGCGATCTTCTCGCTGGCTGAATCGGGAACCATATTGAGAGTAGAGAGTGTCTCTCTTCAATGGCTAGTAGACAGGTCACTGAGGGTGAAGCAGGGTCAGCAGTTGGAATTGAAACCGAGATAGGGATCAGCCATTCTCTCGGGAAAGGCAAGGGCACGCATTATATTGCCCATCTTATCCAGCTTCTCTGCGGAGAAGAACATCACGACTGGTCGCACAGGCCCATCAAGATACTTTGCGTAGATAAGCGGAGGGCGCGTGAAACTCGAGGATCCGATGTCTCCTTTTGGGATGAGCTTCAAACTCCCACTTAACAGATCGGTTCCCCTGCAGCTTATCAGCTTGTTTCTTCAGTCGCTCAGCCAGTCGGCTCACACCTCCCTATTCCCTATTTCCCCTTCTTCCCTAGGAGATCCACCATAGCAATTTCCAAGCTCACAGCTTAGCGCTACGTTGGAGAGATAAGCTAGAAAGGCTCTAAGCCACAAAGAGTAACTAAATCCCTGCGAGGGGAATGAAACACGGAACAGATAAGATTTGCGAAACTGTAAATGTGGGGAAGACCACATGACGTAGGAGGTATCAAACAAAGCATCAAAAAAACAGACCATAAAATATACTATTATGATTAGGCGGCAGTAGACGGGCGGCCTACATTCTCCGCGCTGTGGCGGTTCATGTTCTGGCGCGATGGGCGCGAGCGCAGGCTCATGCGAGAGGAGGCAATGGGGGCGGGTTCAGTGGCGATTAGAGGGGGGACTATATGCTGGTTAGAACAGGTATCACAGAACGAATGAGTTACACTTACTGCTGAAGCCATAGCCTTCGGTGGTTCCCTTGGTGTCGTGAGGGTCGATCTCCACACGAATGGCAACGTCAAGTCCGCCGTGCATGCCGCTGTTACTGCTGAAGCCATCTGCCGCGGCATGGGCGGTGCCGGCATCGACCTCACCCTTGTGAAGCGGTGCATGGCCGTCCTTGGGCAGGTGGTCGAGCTTGGCGGACTCGGACTCATCGGCGACACCGTTGGTGACCGGAGCGAGCACCTCAGTGAGACAGGCGTAGTTGCGCGAAGGCATGGTGACCTTGTTCCACGGGCCACTCTTCTCAACACCGCCGGGCTGCTTGTCGAAAAAGGGCATGAGCGTCTCGTCACAGTCGTGATCCAGACGGTGGATCTTGTTGCGGCGCGCCAGCAGGTTGGCGACGGCCTTGGGAGGGGGCTTGTTGGTGATGGCGCTGCTGACCACGTTCACGATGAATCGGTGGTCGTTCTCACCCGACAGGTTCAGCCTGGGCTTTGAGTAGAACCGACCCACGGCCGCCAGGTGGACATCACCACTCAGGATGGTGACGCGCACCGAGTGGGCCCGAGCAAACTCCTGCAAGCGTTGGACGAGCATCTTGCGCTCTTTCTTGTGCTGGCGAGCAGTGTAGTGGTCATCCAAATCATCCAACAAATCAACATTACCGTCAAACTCGTTGAACAGGCCACCAGCCATACCGAAGCGCTTGTTGAGGAGACGAATCGGAGCAATGACGGGCGAAGTGAGGATGTTCTCGAGCCACGCCAGACGGGGGTAGGCAATCGGGACACCCAGCAACACCACTAGGTGCTTGATATCACCATCGGCAGCCTCAATCTCATGCTTCAGACGGTCGAAGATAAGGTCGTAGGTGTCCGGGTAGTTGACCTGGTGCCGAGTACGCTCCGTACGAGCGTCCAGACCCACAAAGGCAATACGCTTTCCGAATCGCATGTACAGATTGCGGCTGCACTCCTCCACGTAAGGCCCCGGTCGCTTGCCCACAATCCAGCTATCGTCCTGGACCTGGGGCTCGAGAACGTAGGTATTCTCGAGCTGGCGCTGGTCCACACCAGCGGTATCATTCACCGCGTGCATAGTCTGAGGCGCATCGGTAGTGAAGGTCGACTTGGGCGGGGCAATGTGGTGCTGGAACAGGCAGTAGTACTTGAAAGCGACACCACCGATACCGCGGAAGACGGCGCACTTCATGAAGTGATCGGTGTAGGAGCCGAAACCATCGATGATATCGTGGTCATCCCAAATGTTGACCTGAGGAATGCGGCCGTTGGCAGTACGGAAGGGTTCTGTGTTGTACCAGCGGACGTAGTTGGCATAGTAGTAGTCGTCACACTCAGCGCGCATCTTGTTATCGAAGTCGTGGGTGCGACGCTTGTGCGGGTTGCCAATGGCAGTCCAGGCCTTCAAGGGACCGTCTACGCGGATTCCGTCGTTGTAGATCTGGTCACCACCACCGACCATGACGTGGAAGGGCTTCTCTCCATGGACGCGCAGGACATCATTCCACAGGTTGGGACCGACCCAGGCGTCCATGTCGGTGCCCACGGAAAAGCCATTGCAGGAGTGGAACATGATGCGCATGGACTGGTCCTCCGCAGGGACCACAAACTGCCAGGGACCCTTGGGTTGCTCGCCAGACTCGAACAGACCGGGGATATCATACTCCCAGCGCGCCTCATAGGACTCTACCGGGACGGCCAGGGTGAAACGCCAGAATGCTTTGCCGGGATCCTGGTAGAGCTTGAGACCGTCGACGGTCTGATTGGGTTGGGACTGGGGCTGTTCCCCAGACGCGACGGGGCCGAGCTGACGTAGAGTCAGCTGAGGCTGGTCCTGGCCGGGCTTGGTGACAATCAGCACACTGCCGTGCCAAACGGGCGAGGGCTGGAAGTGCATGTTCTTCAGATTGATCAAAGGGCCGGAGATGAGCTCGAAGCGATCGTTGGCGCCAACGGGGGCGGATTCGCCATTGGGGACGAGCCCTGCGAGAGCAACTTGTCAGCATTGCGCGCATTTCGCGCATTTCGCACCAGGCGCAGGAGCTTCGGACCATACCATTGCCGGGGGCTGCAGCAACGGCAGCCATGTTATAGAGGCAATTGACGCGACGAAAGGCGCCTTGGGGGGTGAACAGGAGAGAGAGGGTTCAGGAGAAGAGCGACGGAGTCGCTCGGGGAAGGAATGTCGACAACACAGCACAGCAAGTAGCAACGGGAGGCAGCAGATAATTAAGGAAGTATTAGGCAGAACTGTTGGGGTGAGCCAAGGATAGTAGGGCTGCAGGGCTGAGAGCGAAGCGAAATTGAGCAGCGTCGATCCGGAAGTAGCAAGTACGTTAGCAGCACCGGCGCAGGGCGCAGCGGATACCCGTACTCGCGACATTTGCGAATCATCGCAGCTCATGACGCTGCCGAGAACAACGGCGTTTAGCCACTCGACGCCACAACAGGTTTCCACGCATCTGGTCGTGGCGGTGCAACCGTCTTGGTGCAGCTTACTGTAGGTACTTTTCTTGCTTCATGCAGTGCTACGTGTCAAACTCATCTTTCGTAAAATTCTTGTATTTGCTCATCGTACATAACTACGGACACTATCCGAGAGGAAACTATGGAAATTAGTAAAATAAATTGGCTTGGCCCGATCCACAGGTCAACCAGGAAAGTCGATCTAGTCGATCAGGGGACGCATAGCCACGATGGCCAGCGCTTTGACGACAGTGGCTGGAGCGGTGAACGAGTCCATTACTCGTGGTCGATGGGTCAAGAAGCGGTTTTTGAAGCAGCTCGGGCTCTTGAAAATGCTAAAAAGGTTGAGGCTTGGGGTGCTAGGAACTCGCTTGGATTCAAACAAATCGAATGAAACAGGTCGGTCAATCTCGAGCCGACGGTACTCCTCGATGCTGAGCCCATCCCTCGCACCGAACCAAGCTTCGGTGGAAGCCTTCTGCAGCAGATCTCGCATCTGCTCATCGTACCGTCTCAAGTCGACGATCTGTTTCTTACCTATGCCCAGCAGTTCCGCCCAGTCACTGAGGAACTGGCAACACTGGATGACGATCACCAGATCAAGGGCCGAGTGGACCTCACGGGTGGATTCCCGGTGGTATCCAATCATACCGACACGAAGAATATCGAGGCGGCCATTCAGAGTGTTCTCGAGGGTTTCCAGGAACCGATCCGCCTGAATATTGATGATGAGATTTGCGCGGCTCCACACTTGTCCAAGGTCCCTCAGATGCTCTGGTGCGTGGTCAACCAAGTGGGCCTGAAGGTTAGTAGTGTTCAAATCACAGCCCAGCACGATTTTTCTGTCAGGAAATTCACTGGAGGGCACGGGGAGAGCAGTAAACACAAGACGGTCGGTACTGGGCGTGCACCTCATACACAGGTCATCGGAATCGATCTGCTGGAAGCCGTCAGTTGTGATCAAGTGGGTCTCGTCGCGGCGGGTCTCACATGTACGGCCTAGCTCGACCACTCGGGTTAGATAGAGATGGTAATCTATCATCTTCCACGGGTGAAGCAGGAGATGCTGCATGTTTGCACCCAGACGGCCGTCGGCTGGCTGAATCCCATTGTTCATGTTGGAGGGAGCGGTACTCAGATCCGGAGAGAGAAGGGAGGTCACTATGCTGAAATAGTAATGATTAAATTTATGTTGAGAGGAAAGGGGTGGATGTTGAGAGGAATGGATAAATACATCTGCAGGATTCACCTGATGAAGAGCTGAAGAGCTCTATTTATGCCCTACCTCGTCCCTGTTCTGATACATGGACTTGAACGTTACGGAACATTCCCTCCCTAATCGAGGAAGGTTTACCATCAATGCCCATTGTTACATGCCAACAAGGAATTGATTTCGAAGAACCTCTTCCCTATAAACAAAGAGCGAGGGGCCGAGTCTGTCGAAGAGTAAACAATGAGATTGCCTATTCTTTGTTTGTTTCGCTTCCGATGTTTGTCCTTACATGAGACACGGGACTCGTGAATGACTTCGTCGTTTTTCCTCGCTCTTTCATTTACGACAAGAAACAATGCTATGGTGGAAATAAAGCACGAGGAGTAGAGTAAAAGGGTCAACGGAGGTAAGACTCGGTAGAAACGGATCAATTGCCGGATATAATGACCTAGTATAATAATACAATGCTTCAAGTCGAATGCGCCTTGGACACTCATCACCGAACAAGGTTCTCAAACCACTTCGAGTCACGGGCCCTTCGCACCCGCTCAGCCTTTCTCCTCTGCGCCAGGGTATACCCACATCCAGCACCGGCGAAGTATCCACCAAGATGGGCAGCGTGGTCCATTTTCGTAAGTCGGGACAAGGGGAAGACGCTCAAGAAGCGAGCTGGAGTCACCATACTGAAAACTTCAGTGGCGACCAGACAAGCCAGGAAGATCCAGCCCTGGGTCCAGAGGGTTTCTCTCAGCTCGTGGGGCAAGATCCACATGGTGATTTTGTCACTAGTTGTCAGAAACGTTAGTGAGTGATGAAAAGAAGGGTAAGCAGGGAAGAATCTCACTTGGCGTGGTACATGCACCATGCAGCGACGATACCACTGGTTGCAGCACTGGCACCGAGGGATGTCATGCCGAGGTAGCCTAGTAGCACGCTTCGGGACAACGATGCCAGAGAGCCGAGTGCGCCTGATGCGAAATAGATAGCCAAGAAATTTCCACGGCCGAGTTCATCATGGACTTGGGAAATAATTAGTAACCGTATCGTGGGTAGCGAGAGTCAGCTACTCACCTCTGGTTCCCATAAGGCCCAGAACCATCATGTTAGTCGCCAAATGTCTCCAGGTCTGGTGGCTGAAAGTACTACCGATCATACTCGGTGCACTGGGGTAGAACGGAACGATGACGAAGAAGCGGTTGAGCAGTCTCCACGAGGGGGGAATGTATTTCCACATCAGGGTAACAGCCACATTGGCACCGATGATAGCTCCAACTGTCGCAGCAGCCGGAGGAACATCGGGCCAAAGGCGGTCCTTTCTCGCAGGAGGCACGTATGTCGTGGCGAAGTAATAGCACAAGCCGAGGGTGAGGAGGACGAATAGCACCGGTGCCACAAGACGTTGGGACTGCGTAATGGGTCAGTATATTTGTCCTAACAGGAACAAAGACATCCATACATTTGTGATTTCCATAGCCTCGGGCTGGTTCAGAGTGCCAGCAATATGATGCTTCTGGACCCAAGCAAGATACGGCCGCTCATTAGGATCCGCACGGGGGCGGGCTGCGAACATCAGTGATGATCCTCAAGAAAACGACAAAATGGCATACCTTCAGTAAGCGCCGACTCCTGATACTGCTGCAGCGACGTGTTTCCCTCCATCTGGCGCTGTAATCTCTCCCGCTCCTCATTCTCACCCTCTAGCCACTGCTGGCGCTTGCGCTCCTTTTCCCCGAGCAGCCGCTTCTCATTTGCTTCACGGGCCTCTTTGAGAACACTCTTTCCGTACGGCGAACCTTCCTCGCCGAGCTCGGCTTCGTAGGATCCGCTCTGCGGCTTGTACAGACCGAGCTGTTCAGCGCGGCGGACGAGCTTCTCCTCCGCCTCGCGGTCCTCCCGCTCAATGCGCGCCAGAATAGCGTCATCCTCGTCGACGGGGTAGTTCTCACGGAGCCATTCCAAGCCAGCATCGAGCTGGGACTGGGACAATGCGCGGGCGACGTCGGCCGGGAGGTCCAGATCGAGTGTCCCCTCCAATCGACGAGCCTGCAGAACCTCCAATGCTCGGTTACCCAGCTTTGCTGAGATCTTTGAGCGGCCGAAGATAGCCTTGATCTGAGCGTCGGAGAGAGGCTTTCCGACTAAGGATGCGGACGAATTTGGTTCGGGATGGGCGGGAGCAGTGGTGTTTTTGGATCTACTCTGGAGAAGAGCAGGCGTAGAGTACCGGGGGAAGAAACGGAGGACATTGGGTCGGTTTTGTGTTTGGAACAGCGTGTTCAGTGAACTAAATAGGCGTCTGGATGTGCTGTTGTATAGAGATGGTGTGATGCGGAGATCGCGACAGACAGGGCGGAACGTCACTGGAGGCAGCACGCTCGAGGACCGGAGCCCCGAGCATGGGATCCGCCATGCGACCCAGAACGCATTGCTCATATCCACTGGAGGGCCTCAGAAGGAGTGAGCCACAAGGGAGGAAGATGCCGAGTCAACTTTTTGGACGGCGTTGATGGGTCGGCGGTGGGTTGTTCCGACTCCCGGGCTCTCCGCAAAGTAGTTATGTGAGAGAAGTTTCTTGACTTCTAATTCGATTCCGCTATTTAGCAGATTTTACTGCTTGTTAGATACTTGAATGGATGTTTCTTAGTTAACGTGATATTTAAAACGACACAATGGTTTCTGTTGGAGATATCAAGGAATGCGGGCTGAGGTGGGGTCATGGGATATATATGCAGCAGGTTAAGCTCTTTCGTCATGACAATCGTAATAATTTCAAAAGAACAAAACCCGTAAGCCACTATCGTTCGCCAACGGTCGCGATAGAGCCATGGAAAGAAAGATGAACTATTCTATTGGTATTTTACCTCAAAATGGCACGATCAGACACCAAAGTAATTGTATACCCCACACGTGATAGCGATGCGCGGAGTACCAAAGATCCAACGGTTGTGTTCCCCCTCAACCTCACAATATCTTTTCGCCAACCCTGTTAATAACCAACGATCCTATACCCCTCCTTACCCTCAAAAACCACAACACGCCAAAATGTCCTCGGAAAGCCTCCCAATAAACCCCGCCGCCTTCGCCGAAGCAATCAAAGAGCTCCCACTATCAGCAGTGCACAGCAAAATCCTCGAGCTCCGCAACTCGATCGCACACCTCCACCGATCCAACGCAGAGCTGCGCCTGTTTCTGGCCGAGTCTGACGAGACGGAAGAAGAGAAGAAGGAGCTGCAGGGTTACATTACGGAGAATGAGGGGGTGGTGGTGTCTATGAGTGTTCGGGTTGAGTTACTTAAGACTGAGCTTGAGAATCGGGGACAGCCCTGGATTGAAGTGGAGGAGGTCAAAGCTGAAGATAACAGGGAGAATGAGGAGGAAGCTACTGAGGCTCCAGTTACGAATGGGGCTGCTGAGAGTCGGGTCTCGAATGCGAATGGGAATGGGAATGGGAATGGGAATGGGAATGCGGGGCAGGAGGACGATGGGGTTTATCTGTGAGAGTCATGGCCGAGATGACTGGCATCAATCAAAATGCTGGATATGCAACATGGATATGGTGAATCTCAAGCACCATCCGTTGAGGCGATCCGTGAACAAATCTGAGAGGGCTTCCAGAAGGACCTTGAAAAGACGAGCCACATCTCCGAGCTTCAGCGACATGGGGTTTTACCTCTGACGCCTTTCCTGGATGCCCCATCGGGATACGGAACAGACCTCTGCATACGGAATACCCAAACACACACGTCCCGGAGACATCTCTACACTTGTGAATGGGTTCGAAGATGGAAGCACATGTGTTCTACTGCACCTCTTGAAATCACCCACCACCACGCTTGAATGACCAGAGAAATAGCTCAGATGGTTTCAGATCTAGCTAATGCTAGCCTCAACATATGCAAAGATCATCATGAAAAAAAATTCACACCGCATGCTAAATGCTCAAAGCCCCGGGTTCTGAGTCGTATCGGCAGATTCGTCCATTTTCCTGAATGGCAGAAAGAAGAAAGCAGAAAGACGAGACAGCGGTTTAACGCCCAAAGAACAAGTCATAGTCGTCACTGATAGAAATGGAATATGCGCTCCCGACCTGCGGAGCTCTAGTTGGCAGGCTGCTGGGCCCAGTGGCCACCGTTCAGCGCCTCCGGGGGAACCCGCTGCTGCTTAATGAACAGGTCAATCAGAGGCTGCATGGGCTCCATCTCCTTGTCCGAGACCAGCTGGTAGTACTTGGCGACGGTGACAAAGTGCACGAAGCACATGTTCAGAATGTCGTGCTTGTTAATGTGCCAGAAGGGGTTCAGCCAGTGGGCATGGTACAGATGCGCGTAGCAGCGGAACATCTGCTTCATGATACCCTGGCAGTCCTTGTAGAAGGTCTGCGGGAAGCCACTGGACTTTCCAATCCACTCATCTGGGTTCCCATTCGATCCAGTCGGGGTGGAGGGGTCTGTAGGGGTAGCAGGAGGTGCTCCGGTGGCAGCGGCGGCGTCCTTGATGGCGGAGGTTTCGGGGGTGCCAACCACCTTCTCGGTGGGAAACATGACGGGGTCATGGATTTTGCTGACAATCCATTTCTCGACACGGTTGATGAATTTAGGAGCGGAGATCTTTGCTGCGCGGCCATCCACGAGCCATGTGTAGGTCAACCTACATGATGATCAGCCTCTACCCCAGATTCCAGTATCTACCCCACCATAGGTCACATACCGTCCAGCCGACATTGTGGGACATGTGCTCTCATTGCAAATTGGGAACCCGGTGACACCATTCACCTCCTGGATGACCTGGAGCATGCCGTGGAGCAGCCGATATTGTTCAACAACTGCCCCGCATCAGCATTGCACACCGTACCATATCATCGAAACGACTTACTCTGGTGAGCCAGCCACTCGCCAAGCTCCACATTCTTCGGACACGCACACAGGGTCAAGAAGTTACCCCTCACATTCAACGGAGCGTACTTCTCTTGGAAAAAGTACTTAGGGGCATCCGGGTCGTTTGCGGTGAGGCCTTCAATGGACAAGCTGTTGGGCAGCGAGGGCGAGTTCGACATGGCGCCCTGAGAAACCGGAGCTTGCGCGGGGCTCTTAGGAGGGTTCTTGTTGTTTCCTCCCCTGCCAAACCCTTGGCGACTGTAGGGGCGAGTTAGTAGATGAAGGAGAGGAGATAAGGAAAGTTGAAGTGGAATGAATGGGATGAAAGGAACTGAGGCCCGAGATGAAGTCGAGATGAAGTGAAGAAGGGAGGAGGTGAGGGACACCGCGCCTAATAGACTTTTGGAGGGGGACTGCAGGTGTTTGTCTCTGCGAGTACTCAAATGCAATGCAGTATGAGGGGAGAAGGAGGAAACACTGATCTCAGGGATGAATAGCAACGGCAAAACTTACACGCTCTGGAAGAAAGTGGCCATAATTGGAACAGACGAAGCACAATTCTTTGAAGCAACAAGACAGAAGCAACGTGTGGAACGCGAGACGGTGAAAGAGGAGCTGGTCTCCTTTCTGCTGCTTAAACTCCTTTGGGCTGCTCGGTCTCGGATCATCGTGTTAGTCCGCTCATCGCGGACCAACTTCTGCTAGCTATCACGGCTTTCCTTCCATTCTCCGTTTCTTTCTTTTCTTTCTTTTCTTTCGGTGTACAGCGCATAGTCTGTTAGCCATGTCCGACTCCGAAGAGGACGCTGTCCGACGCCCCGGCCGTGCCGGTGCCAGTCATCAAAGCCCTGCACCCAGCGACGACGACTCCGGCGATAACAAAGACCTATTCGGAGACGATCAAATGGATGAGGACAATGACGCAGATCTGTTCGGTTCCGACGGCGAGGACGGAGGGGCGGACAACGAGTATGGCATACCCTCAGAGGCTGTGAAATGGCGCAAAGCACTAACAACACCACCAGCCGAGCTCACCGCACCTTGAACGACGAACAATTGGACTCTGGAGATGACGAGAACCGCTACGACCGACGCGACCGCATGGACGAAGCGGCTGATGAGGATGATTTCGGCGAGACAGTCAACATCATGGACGTAGGCCTTGCGCGGGCGCCGGAGCCAGCGACCAATGATGGCGAGGTATGCCTGGAATACAATCGCTGAGTTGAGTCTTGACTAATCGCGTTTGGCAGGTCTATACAATGCGCATACCCGAGTTCCTGTCCGTCGAGTCGGAAGAGTTCAATCCCGAGACCTACGTTGCGCCTCCCTATTCCACAGCCGCCACGTCGTTATGCTGGCGGAAAGACCCGAACGACGAGTCTCAGTTGCAGTCAAATGCTCGATTCATCCGGTGGGAGGATGGTTCCATTACCCTACAGCTTGCCTCTGCCCCGCAAGAACAATACCGCATTTCATCCAAGCCGCTGGCACCCCTCTCCAAGTCCGGCGAGTATAACACGAAACTCGACTCTCACGTCTACCTCGGTGCTGCGGTGGAGACCGCCTCGGTGTTCCGATTGACCTCGCATGTCACGCACGGTCTTACAGTTCTCCCGACCACCCTGGAGTCGGACGACGCCGTCCAGAGACTCCAGGAATCCTTGGCTGCCGCTGCCCGCGGCAACAAGCAGACTGCAGATGGCTCGGCGCCTGTGATCGACGTGAAGGAGGATCCCGAGCTGGCCTCGCGCAAGGCTGAGCTCATGGAGAAGGAGGCCATGAAGGCTGAGCGCCGCCGCCAACAGCTCGAGGACCGCGAGGCAGACCGAACTGGTCGCCGCGCAGCTGCTTCCCGGCCTATGGCATCAGGCCTCAGTGTCGGCGACCTTGAAGGTGGCGGTATGCGCACTACTCGGCCTCAAAAGCGTCGTCCCAACCGCCGTGGCGAGATCTACTCCGACGACGAGGAAGACTACGGCCGTGGTGCCCGCAACCGAGAGGATGAGTACGACGAAGACGATGGTTTCCTGGTCGGCAGTGATGAAGATATCGAGGAGGAAGCCGCCGACGATGACGAGGAAGAGTTGGCCGATGAAGACATGGATGCCGAGGGTGAGGCCGATGAAGATGCCGCACCAGCGAAGGCTCGAAGCAAGCCAGCGCCCCGGGAGGGCACGCCTCCAGCTCGGAAGAAGAACCGTTACGTGGTGGATGATGATGATGAGGACGAGTGATCTCCAAAATGCCTTTATTTATTTATCTCTTTTTTCTCAATTCTGTCTGTTCATGGACTGGGCGTCACATTCCAAAGGCTGGCATTTGAGGGGTTGTCTACAACTTTTCCTTTCCAAGGTTGCTACGAGATGCATCCTGTACACCAAAAATATAATGAAATGATCGGTGATCTCACCGAGTATCCACCAAGCGAGAAATTAGGTATATTTGTAGTCGTCTCTGGTATATAAGGGGAGAAATTGCTCAAACATGCGGCCTAGATGCAATTAACCAAAGACAAAGCCAAAAATGGACCGCAACTCCAGTCATCCAATCATATTATCCAGATAACCAGTTAAGCCGATTTAGGCGTCAAGTTATCAGGGACAACACCACCAGGAAACTCTGACGGATCAAAGTTAAACTTGGCAATAACAGACCGAGCACTTCCAACAACTCGAAGACAAAGGAGTTCCTTTTCGTCATGCTGAGCATGATCCTCACTCTCATGAGACTCAAGCGGACCACCAGGAGCCATAGAACTGAACCCTTTAAACGGGTGCTGACCCGGTTCATGCCAGCGGCGCTGACGATTCTCAACCTCCGTAATGAGCGACAACAAATCCGGCTGGTTAGAGCACTTCAATTCAGCCTCGGGATCAAGGCCACCGCCGATAACTGCCCGGCGAACGATTTGACGGAGCCAGGAATTCCAGGCCTGGGCTGGATCCTCACTCTGCAGCACGCGCGAGACATACTCAGGCGATGCGGATTGTATGCCTAGCTCGGCTGGGTCGCTATTGTATACGCGCAGCCACGCATCCGCGATGACGGTCAGAAGAGTACCGGTGAACATGACGTTCTGGATGCCCGTGGCGAAGACTTTCGGACACGCTTGGCAGCGGATGACGCTTTGTGCGGTTCGTGCTGCTATATATAAGGAGCAGAGAGTATGGGAGTTGACGGGGAAGGAGGCGATGGAGGAGATGTGGCTAAGACAGAGGTATAGGTATGACAAGCAGGTGCATTGGGACGCCGCGGCGTCAGAGGGACTGGACATGGGAGGTGTGAGAGGGAGGGAGTGCATGTCTTGCAGGTTTGGCTGAGAGGCAAACAGGCTAGATGTCGCTTCTGTGACGGTCGAGAAGTCCGGCCAAGGACTTTCAGATGATGGAATAGGGAGGTTTGGATTTCTGAGACGTTCTGGCCGCCAGGTGTGGTTGTGTTCATTGTTTCCGGCCAGTAGATCATTCGATGGGTTCGCGGACGGCAAGCTTTGCCAATAGACCTGCGGACAGAGCTGCGCCGCCATATCTGGTACCATAGATTGATCTTGGTTGTGAGAAGCGAAACTCGGAGGGGTTTCCTCTGGACTGGGCCAGATGTCATTGCCTTGCACAGGGAACTCGGGTCCGTCATCGTCTGTTCGGGCTTTCCTCTTGGGCGGTCGACCCATTTGCTTCTGCTCGGAATAGTGGCATGGTATAGACTGTTTCAAGCAGCGAGTGCAACCTGTCGATTCACCTGAGCATTTGAGCTTTCGTTTCCCTGCAGACATACATTAGCGGAGATCGGCATAGCGTCTGGTTGAGACCTACTGCACTCATCGCAGGCTGCATGTCGTTTAGGCCCTGCTATCGAAGCCAGAAGATTATCGTTCAGTAAAAATGGCCCCAAAGTCTCAGCCATGGCTGCCGCTTGGAAATTTCCAACATTGAATCAAGTTACAAAAGAAATCAAGGTGATAATCAGCGCTTAAGTCATCGATAGGCGATAAGAGGGGCGGTCAGTCATGTGGGCGGTAAACCCAATTGGACGAAGAAAAAAAATCTCGGGATCAACAGAGTCGCAACAGAATTGACATCTTCGCAATGGCAAAAATGGACGCCAAGGCTTCAAAAAAGCGCAAGGCTGTCACCCGTGATGTGGAGGAGGAAGCGGGTGTCTTCTCTGGCGATGAACTGGCCACTGAGAACTTGGATGGGGCTCTTTCGGACAGCGCCAACGACCTGTCGGAGAGCGAGGAAGAAGACAGTGACTCAGAAATCGAGCTGATTGACGACTTCAGCTCCGAGGACGAGGAGGATGAGGAACCGGAACTGGACAGTGATGAGATTCCCTCTGACACCGAGGGAAAGGAGGCCAAAAACACCACCAAGGCCACCGATGCCGACCACGAGTCCAACGTACGAATTGTCAAGGACGCCAATGGAAATGAACGCTACCTCTACGACGAAATCAACCCGGATGACAACTCCGACTACTCGGATGTCGAAGAGAATGCAAACACTATTGGCGATATTCCGCTGTCATTCTACGACCAGTACCCGCACATCGGCTACGACATCAATGGCAAGAAGATTATGCGCCCGGCCAAGGGTGAGGCTCTGGATGCATTGCTGGACAGTATCGAGATTCCCAAGGGCTGGACCGGTCTTACGGACCCCTCGACTGGAAAGCCCTTGGAGCTTAGCCAGGACGAGTTGGAGCTGCTGAAGAAGGTGCAGATGAACGAGACCACCGTTGATGGCTACAATCCTTATGAGCCTACCGTGGAATGGTTCACCAGCCAGCAGGAGATCATGCCCCTCAGTGCTGCTCCTGAGCCCAAGCGTCGTTTCGTGCCATCCAAGCATGAGCAAAAGCGTGTGATGAAGCTTGTCAAGGCCATCCGCGACGGCCGCATCCAGCCTTACCGGCCGCCGGAAGAGCGTGAGGAGAAGGAAGATGATCTCGTCAACTATGACCTGTGGGCTGATGAGGCCGAGCGACCTGATCACATTATGCATATTCCCGCTCCTAAGCTTCCACCTCCCGGTTATGAGGAGAGTTACCACCCTCCTCCGGAATATCTGCCTAGTAACAAGGAGCGCAAGGAGTGGGAGGCAATGGACCCCGAGGACCGCGAGCAGGACTATCTGCCAAACGACTTCGGCTCCCTCCGCAGGGTTCCTGGATACGAGAACTTCGTCCAGGAGAAGTTCGAGCGCTGTCTGGATCTGTACCTTGCTCCCCGTGTGCGGAGAAGCAAGTTGAACATCGACCCCGAGAGCCTTTTGCCCAAGCTTCCCAGCCCCGAGGAATTGAAGCCGTTCCCGACTACCTGCGCAACCGTGTTCCGTGGTCACAAGGGCCGCGTTCGCTCCCTCGCTGTGGACCCCACTGGAATCTGGCTTGCCACTGGTGGTGACGATGGTACTATCCGTGTTTGGGAGCTTCTCACCGGTCGTCAATTGTGGAGCGCGAAGCTTAGCGATGAAGACGCAGTCAACGTGGTCCGCTGGCGGCCTGGCAAGGACGCCATCATCCTTGCAGCCGCCGCGGGTGACGATGTCTTCCTCACTGTGCCTCCGATTGCCGACCCCGAAATCGAAAAGACCAGTCTGGAGATCATCGACGCCGGCTGGGGATACGCCGCATCGCAACCCCCTCCCAGCGCCGCCGAGGCCAACAAGAAGAGCACACCCCCTCAATGGATCCGGCCATCGTCCGAGCTGGCCGATGCCGGTGTGTGCGTGGTCATCCCTCTCCGGTACGTGGCAAAGTCTATCTCGTGGCACCGCCGCGGCGACTACTTCGTCACCGTCTGCTCGGGCGCCTCAACGCCCGCCTCCGTTGCGATCGCCATCCACACCGTTTCCAAGCACCTCACCCAATTCCCCTTCCGACGCCGTCTCAAGGGCGGTGGCCCCCCGCAGACAGCGCACTTTCACCCCTCGAAGCCGATTCTATTCGTGGCCAACCAGCGATCGATCCGCGGATACGATCTCTCCCGCCAGCTGCTGGTCAAGATCCTTCAACCCGGCGCACGCTGGATCTCCTCATTCGACATCCACCCCACCTCATCCAGCGCATCGGGTGGTGACAACATCATCGTTGGCTCGTACGATCGCCGCCTCCTCTGGCACGATCTGGACCTGTCTGCACGCCCCTACAAGACCCTCCGCTACCACCGCAAGGCCATCCGCGCCGTCAAGTTCCACCCCAGTGGTCGGTACCCGCTGTTCGCGGACGCCAGTGACGACGGATCTCTGCAGATCTTCCACGGCAGCGTTACGGGCGACATGCTCAGCAATGCTAGTATCGTTCCCCTCAAGGTTCTCAAGGGCCACAAGATCACAGCCGAGCTGGGAGTCTTGGATATCGACTGGCATCCTCGCGAAGCGTGGTGTGTCAGTGCCGGTGCTGATGGAACGTGTCGGTTGTGGATGTAATTATCTCTGGTTTTTGTGCATGGTACTCTTCCGCAGGCGTTTCGTTTTCTCGTCGTATGTGTGTGCATAGTTTTCCGCTTTGTATAGCCATCTTCATAAAAGTTGTTCCAATACGAGGTTCATAGATGAATGATCATAGATGAAGGATCTTTTGAAAGTAAATTACCTGGTAATTGATCTCTATTATAAGACTCCGCAGATAAATATGTCCATAGAAGAGGTATCCCAAACGAGCAAAAGTCTACACTGGAGCTGATCAAACGCCAGTACCCCAGTCGCGCCGCAACTTCTCATACTTCTTCATATCAGTGACACTGGGACGAATGAAAGACTTGGCAGCGACGAAGTCTTCGAGCTTGATAGTGTCGCGACGCTTGATAGCCATGTAACCAGCACGGCGCAGGAGACTGCCCAGATCAGCACCACTGTAGCCCTCACAATCCTCAGCGAGTCTGCGCAAGTCATCGTTAAACTCGATGCGCAAGTTCCGGACCAGAGTCTGCAATATTTCGACACGCTCAAGCGGCGACGGGAGGTTGACGAAGAGCAAGGTCTCGAGACGTCCAGGACGGAGCATGGCAGGGTCGATGATATCGGGGCGGTTCGTGGCAGCGATAACATAGATACCCTGGCGACTGCTACCCAAGCCGTCGAGCTCAGTGAGAAGGGTGTTGACGACGCGGGCGGAAGCCTCAGAGAGACTATCGTCGCGACGGGGGACGAGGGCGTCGAGCTCATCGAAGAAGATGACGCAGGGAATAGAGGAGCGGGCGCGGACGAAGACCTGACGCACGGCGCGTTCAGACTCACCCACGAACTTGTTCAACAGCTCTGGACCCTTGACGCTGATGAAATTGGCGCCGGATTCGTTGGCCACGGCCTTGGCCAGCAGCGTCTTACCGCAACCTGGTGGACCCCAGAGGAGAACACCTGTTGGTGCGGTGATACCGACTTCGGCGTAGATCTCTGGGTTCTTAATAGGTTCGGTGATGGCGGTAGCCAGTTCATCGCGGATGCCGCTGAGAGCGCCAATGTCGGCCCAGGTGGTATCGGGGACGGTGGCGAAGCCCTCACGCTTGGAGGAGGGTTGAATTTTGGGGAGTGCGGTGAAGAAGTCTGCATTGGAGACGAGGACTGTCTCATTCTCTTCGCCGATGGGGTTCTCCTTAGCATGCTCGATCAGACGACGAAGTTCCCGGACCCTGGGGCTGAGGTCGTCCACTTCTTCAATCTCCATCTCCTCGCCGCTGTTTGCTTTCAGAATCTCCAAGTACCGCTTAATGGCAGCCGCGCCGGCCGTTGAGACGAGGTCGTTAAGATCGGCTCCGACAAAGCCGGGGGTTCTCTTGGCCAGAAGCTTGAAGTCAAGGTCGTCTGCCAGGCGCAACTTGCGCGTGAGTGCTCGCAGAATTCTTTCTCTGGCGGGCTCCGAGGGCACGGTCATATTGATTTCCTTGTCGAAGCGGCCACCACGACGTAAGGCCGCATCTAGACTATCCGGGCGATTCGTGGCCGCAAGCACAATCACAGGCTTCCCGTCGGTCTTTTCGAGGGCGATTTCATCCATGCATGTCAGAAGCTGGGCGACAATTCGCTTTTCCATTTCCCTCTGAGCGCTCTCACGCTTAGGTGTAATGGCATCGATCTCATCAATGAAGATCAAACAGGGAGCAATCTTCTTAGCCTCGTCGAAATGCTCACGCAGAGCCTTCTCGGATTCACCAGACATTCCAGACACAATTGAGGGTGCTGAGATTGAAATGAACGGTACGCCCAACTCTGCCGCAAACGCATTTGCGATCATGGTCTTACCACATCCTGGAGGACCATGCAACAAGACACCGCGCGGCGGCTGTACATTAGACGAAAGGTAGACCTGTGGCCGAGTCAAGGGCAGGATGACCAGATCGCCCAATTCCTGGACCACATCGTCCAGTCCACCCAAGTCCGCAAGACTGACATGCGTGGGCGGTGACCGATCGATTGCCTCGCCCTTTCGTCGCTTGGATGCAGACTCTCCGCCTTCTCTCCTTCTCTTCGAGGGCTTGCTCGAGGGTGCGTCGTCCGTCTTTCGGGGGGTTGCTTTCGTAGTCGACCACTGACCGACAATGCTTTGGTTCAGGCCATTGGGCTCCTAAATATTTATCCATTCCGATTAGTATACCAGTGGACGGAGCAAAATTTCAAGTCTTTGCATACCGTAGCCGGTGCCTCGTCCAGGCCATCAAAGTCACCCTCGACTGTATCCTCCTCGTCGTCCACCTCGTCGGCCTGCAACACAGCCAGGACTCGCTCAAGACTGTCCTCCAAAGATCTCTTTTGCTGGCGCTTCAAACTCGAATTCGATTTTTTGATCTGGTCATACAACATGGGGACCGACAAACGGATGTCGGGGTTGTCGTCGATAATCTTGCGCACAACCTGGTAAACCTGTGCCGAAGTTAGTACAGGAATCACAGAAAGCAAAAGACAAAACATACATCACGGTCCAAGCTCTGACTGAGCGTCGGCCTGCCCCCTCGATTCCTGGGAGCCATGTTGGACTTTTTTCTGCGATAACACAATCAGGGAAAAAAAATTGGGGAAGCGGAAGAAGCACCGCATTGAAAAATACGCGTATTTCGGAGACCCGCGATACCGCCCCACGTCATCTCTGCCGACTTGCTCTTGTTGACTTTCAACATGCGAGATGGGAAACACCGGCAGTTCGCAGAAGATCTCGTCCCAGGATCGGTGAGTCCATTTATCTCTCGAATATTACCTCTCTGAAAAGCACACAGCGGATCCTCCTACAGGAGATGGCTGCGCTGTGTTCGCCTCACGAGACCCCTCTACAACTTACCCCAGACGCACCGCCAGGCTAACACCTGCTTTATGGCCCCAGGGCGATTCTAGACCTCAAGAATCAGCGCGATAAGATCAAACAATATCAAGTCCGCATTACCGTCCTCACCGACCGCGAAACCGAGATCGCTCGACAATGTCTCGCGCGCAATGATCGGCGACGGGCACTGCTCGCGCTTCGACGCAAGAAGTACCAGGAAACGCTGCTAGACAAGACCAACAGTCAACTTCTACAGCTGGAGCAGCTTACTAGCCAAGTAGAGTTTGCGCTGGTGCAGAAGGACGTGATGTACGGCTTGCAGCAGGGGACTCAAGTACTACAGACGATCAACAGGGAGATGGGTGGGATCGAGGGCGTGGAGCGACTGATGGGGGAGAATGAGGAAGCACGCGCTTATCAAGAGGTAAGTATTCATCAAAACTACGTGGAAATGAGGATGCTAATGGCTTTTTAGGAGGTGAGCCGCATGCTTGAGGGCAACCTGTCGAACCAAGACGAAGACGAAGTCGAGGACGAGCTGGAGGCGTTGCGGCTTGAGGTTGCTCCTAAGGTGCCTCAACAGCCTGTTCTGCCCGATGCTCCTGCACAGCAGCCTGTCGAATTCGAGCCCGAGCCCGAGCAGGTCTCTAGCGAAGGAAACCGGACCAAGGCCAAGGCCAGAACAGCCCTGGCTGCGTGATAGAGTCGATTGATTAACATGCATTTGGACGGCGTTGGAGGCTTGGATTTTGGAGAATTGTTCATCATTCGTTACTGTTGGCGTGTAGACTCATAATACATTGGATCCCTTCCATCCCACCATCCCACCATATCCTCCTAGATCATTGATGCCCCTGCCACAGCACGGTTACTGACCAGGCATGACCCGACCTCCAATGTCATTAAGACCTGGAATGGTGACATGGTCATTTGGGTTAGCAGCAGCCTCATACAAAAAGCTGACAGGCTCACGATTCAAGGCCATGAACTGGCCCTTGAAACCGACATAGCCAACCTTGGTGACATCGTCATCGCCGTCACTCCAGTTATCCTCAAAGAAAAGGGTAATAGAGGTAGTAGTGTTCCAATGGGCACGGTTCAGCGGCAGCTCGAAAACATCGGCACCGGTGACGGGTTGGGGGACCTCGATGGTTTGGGTCGGGGATAGCTCGGAGGCGGTAGAGAAGTCGAGGTCGTCACGGTTCTTGAACAGCTTTACGGTCTTGGGGGCAGCGGCAGTAGGTGCGGTGTAGAGGAGGAGGGAGTGCACTTTGACCTGGCCGGTGAAGCTGAGCTGGATTAGCTTTTTGCTTTTGGGACAATGAGGGGCACATGGCGGGGTATCCGGATTTATGATGTGCGTAAAAAAGGGGACCGCGCGTCACAAATGGAAGGAAATACGACGAAGAGAACTCACGGGATGTGCATGAGCAGCTGCTCATCGGCATCACTCTCCAGCTCGGGCTTGTCGTTCAGTCTCTCGGCCCAGGTCTTCTGGACAATGGCAGCACCGCCCTTTTCGGTTGACTCTGGTCGGAATAGTTAGGATTACACCGAAACGGGAAAGCGGGGCTCATGATCAACTATACCATTGAGAGTGGTGATCGAGCCAAAGTCGATCTGCGAATACAGCAGCGACTGGATCGCGGGAGTGATATCGTTTGAGTGGTCGTGCTCGCCGTGGCAGTGGCCGCCGTCACCGTGATGGTGATGGTGGTCCGACATGGTGAACAGAAAAGATAAGACGCGGTCGAGCTGCAGAAGGTTCCGGAAGATGGAGCTTGAAAAAGAAAATAAATCTCAAGTTGAGAGCGGATCTTCTCCGCATCCCGTGACGTCGATCTACAGGGGGTGGGGAACCTTAACTGAACTGACTTTGCGAGGAACAGTGAATTCTAGTTGATTGCGCTTTGAGATTTTAACCCTAGAGGCTTTTCTAGGAATTTCCCTACAGCTCCGAATGGCTCCCATATTCTCATCATCTATGATCTCTAACGCCTGGGTATATTGGAAAGGAATCTCGACCCCTAGAGCACAAACTAGGTGACTCTGTAATATTCGGGAGCATACTCCAGCAGATAGCTCTTCTCAATCTTGGTGACGTCGCGAATGTATGTCTTGTTGCCCGTTTGCATGATCTCATGGAAGATCACCCAGTCGGCTTTTCGATTCTAGCAAACAGTCAGTAATGCACAAACCTGCAACAAACCAGAATACTTACAAACATCAAGGAACTGGGATGCGCATGAAGCGTTAGACCACCACTGACAGTCTTGAAGGTACCGTCAGGTTGCATCTTGGCTGCGTGTGCAAAATAGCCCGTGGTGAGACATCGTTGAATCTGCTCCGGCTGCCGGCTGAGATCAACGGCACCATGATGTGAGAGAGTTTCGTCCGTTTGGATCCCGAATCGTTCAAGATAGCGTTTGAGCTGGCCACGTATACTCACTGCCCGTAACAGAGCTCGGTAATTCAAGAGATTGTCGCGGCACCACTTGGAATCCTTCTTGCCTTTGGTCACAAACGCTTGGTACACGTTGAGATAGGTGAGGTGATCTCCTTCTTCCACGGCAAACTTTCGCCTATGGCTCTCTGCATTCTTTTTCTCGCCATCGTGTTGCACCCACACTGTCCCCTGGAGACTGACCATTGCTGCAATGGATAGAACCTCACTTAGGCAATTGAAAGCCGGTGCGGTGAGGAGCACCTTAGCCATCATGGGGTCCACTGCGAGCTCCGCCATTCGCATTCCCAAAGGCTTTGTGAGTTTTGCATAGTCATCAACCGCACCAAGTGAATAAAGTAGTTCAAATGCACGAATCACGAGCTCAGCCGGGGGAGATGTCAAAAAGTCAAACCGGACAATGTTGTCAATGCCTAGTGCCTTGAGCTGCATAATGACGGGAGCGAGATTTGATCGCTGGATTTCAGGAATAGTTGCCTCGGGGAGTTGGTCGTAAGTTTGCTGAGTATAGAGCCGAAAGCATTTTCCAGGTTTTGTACGGCCTGCTCGTCCAGCACGTTGAGTAGCAGATGCTTTTGATATTGGCACAGCTGTTAATGTTTCGATGCCCGTGCTGGGGTCATAGGCTCTGAGCTTGGCAAATCCACAATCAATCACGTAGACAATGCCGTCGATGGTGACCGAAGCTTCCGCAATGTTGGTAGACACAATGACCTTGCGCGTATTTTCTGGTGCTGGCTCAAAGACGTACATCTGCTGGTCTGTGGTAAGACCGGCGTAGAGAGGCAGCGCAAGAAGAGAGGGTGCCTTGGGGTGAAGAGATGCGGCTCGCTCAGAAATCATCTGGATAGCTCGATCGATCTCCTCCCGTCCAGTCAGGAAAATAAGGACATCGCCCTCCCCTTCCTGTGTGTGGATTTCGAAGGCCGTTCTGACAGCGCGTTCCACATAGTCTTCAGCAGGGGATTCGAGGAACAGCATATCAACGGGATACATTCTGCCCTCCAGGCTAATGATTCTCCCAACACTCCCCCCGAGGTCAGCTGGCTCGGCCTCGGGCCGGTATTCATCACCGGCAAAGAACCGCAGAAAGTCCTCGGCTTGTAATGTCGCACTGCTGATAATAATTCGAAGCTCGGGTCGCTTTTTTCTGATTTTTTTGAGAATACCGAGCAAGACGTCGGTGCTCAGGGACCTTTCATGGGCTTCGTCGACCATGATCACGGAATACCGCGATAGAAGTGGATCAACCAGCGCTTCTCGCAGTAGCATTCCATCCGTCAGAAATTTAATCCTGGTGGCAGCTGATGTTAAATCTTCAAAGCGGATGGAGTAGCCCACTTCTTCGCCAACTTTGCAGCGCATCTCCTCGGCAACTCGAGTTGCCACCGTGGTGGCCGCTACCCGCCGAGGCTAGAGTTGACAGTTAGCTGGTTGCCCTTATTCAATCCACCGGAATAGAGCATACCTGTGTCACTGCAATGAGCTTGCCATCTTCACACCAGCCAGCCTGGTCAAGATACTGTGGAAGCTGGGTCGTTTTCCCGCTTCCTGTCTGACCCACCACTATGGTGACTGGGTATGTTTCAACCAGATATGTTAGGCTCTTCTTGTGCCGTGCAATGGGCAGTAAAGCTGCAGGCTTGTATAATGCAGGAATGAAGGTCGTGGAGAGATCCAGCTCTGAAGCCATTTTGTCGAAGGTCAATATGACTCAGTTCTTCCCAGTGTCAAGCCTCTGAATCATGGAAGAGAAGTTTTGCACTTTCCAAGCAATAGCATGCTGAATTTCAGATACCCTGTTGATGTCACAATAGGACCTCCATCATTTTCTCGCGGTGTTGAAGAGTGCGGCGAGCTGCGGTCTCTATAAAAGCTACCCGCAATCACGTGCACCCCCACGTCACTTGTTTGGAGCTTCCCCGATGTGTTTCTGCCTATTTCACCATTCTCTCCTTTTACTGGCACTATCTTCCGTCGCTTTTCTTGTGTTACCACCGTGCACATAACTCAAGATGTCGGAGGAGGAAAAGACTGTATGTGAAGAACCCCTGTGCGGCCCTGAAGCGGAGTCTCACCTTAATATGCAGTCTACTCCCAGCAAACCCTCCGCTGTGGCGCCCAACAGCCCCCGAGCCGAGTCGCCGACCACTGCGCGACCCTTGGACTTTGACGATGAGCCCCAGGATCAAAATGCTCAGTCCGGGGCTGCCGCGACTGCCCAGCAAAGCGCCCAGCAGACCGCCACCGAGACTCCCCCAGCTGCCCCGCCAAAGCCGCCCCGGCCTCTGGGCCCGAGAGAACAGTCGGAAAATACGCTTAAAGAAGCATTCCCAAGTGTTGAGCCCGGCGTAATCAAGGCTATTCTTACCGCGAGCAATTGGAATGTCGAGCGAGCATTTAATGCGCTCCTCGGTGCGTAGGGAATCGGTGGAGGGGACAAGACAAAAGCTAAACATTTGCTGCAGGCATGACCGACCCAACTGCGCAAGAGGATATGGTTCCTCCCCCAAAACCTCCCCGTCCGTCGCAGCAGGCTACTTCTACCACTCAGAGACAATTGGAGGCCGATGAAATGTATGCGCGCCAGCTGGCCGAGCACTACAATGGTTCAGGGCGCCGGGCACCTGCTCCCGGATGGGAGAACGATCCGCGATACCGCCAGCCTAGAGGAAGCGAGGATTCAGAAGAGAAGGAATACAACTTCTTTGACGGTAATAATCCGAGGACTTGCCCAGTATGCAGATTACTGACCGCGGGCTAATTTGCAGATGATCTACCTGCGATTCGTGAGAACCTCCGGAAGGGATTCCTGGAGACACAGTCAAAGGTCAACTCGTGGGTCACGAATTTGAAGAAGAGAATTGATGGAGACGACTTGGATGAGGAACCCCACCAGGACTATGAGCAGCCCTCGCCTTATGGGCGCCCACGACGCAGTGGTGATATGGGCCGTCGCAGTGGAGATCGCGAGCGCTACGATGCGGATCCGCAGGTGCTGGGAGATGACTTCTCTGCTCTCGAACTGAGAGATTCTGAAGGTGAGTCTTTCACGTCTGACATGTCGCTAGGCTCCGTTAACATGATACCAGCTCCCCCACCCCGTCCGCCTCGCCCTGGAAACCAGAACCTGAAGAAGACCTCGTCGCCGTCTCCCGATAGGCGGAAGGTATCGTTCCAGGAGGGCCCACCCACCGAGATTGATACCGGCAAGCGCTCCTCAACGGGAGGAAAGTCCAGCAAGTGGCAGCCTCTGGCCACAGTTGAGCCGTCCCCCGTCGCTGAGAACGACCCGTTCAGCCTCGGTGACAGCGATGACGAAAAGGAAACCAAGCCCAAGGAGCAGACCACCGTGCCGGAGAGTGACCAACTCAAGAAGGCCACCGAGGAGGCCATGTCTGGCGAGATGGGTTCCTCCAAGGACAAGGACAACAAGACCGAAGAGTCGAAATAATCTGCTGAAGTCTAGCTTAAAACGCTGAACGTGCATCCCTTTACCCCCCAAACCTACACATTCCCCTTCCCCCCTTGCGATTACATCTTACCAACACGAGACGATGTCCAATGTGCTGCCCTCAAGTACCCCGCTTTCCTTTTTTCAATTATGATACCGGGTAGAGGTAGCCACAATCAAACAAGTTCAAAATGAAAACTCCTGAATTCCTATCCAGTAGACGTAGGCAGTACAAACCAAGCCAAGGGTATCTTTCAAACAGGTCAAGTCGACCTCATAACGCCACAAATGGTAACAACCAGAGTTTTGCCCGAAAAAAAAAAGGCACATCACAGAGATCTTTTACTCCGCAGCCGGGGCATTCGACACACGCTTCTGCGCAGCCCCTTCTTTGCGCAAATCCTTAATCACAGTCTTCCACAAAATTAGCCAGGGCCCACAGTTCAAGAAGCACCAACACATACCGCAAGAGCATCAGGATTGACCCCATTCTCAATCATAGACACACACAGTGACAGCTCCGTGCGATCCAGGTGGGTATTCTAGATGCTTGTCAGTTCGACTAATCGGCCTTGCCTCCATTCCAATCCATGAATCTGGACAGGACAACGGGGGTACGTACAAGGAGAATGGAGATTTCGTGAAGGATATCGATGATCTCTCGCGCGGCTTGGCGCTTGTCGTCTGTTTGGGGAGGCATCGGAGCTGGTGGTGAGAGCGGTGGGTGTTGTGTGGAAGAAGTGAGGTTGTGTTTGTTGTGGGGTTGCCGAGCTCAGCCTCACCCGACTTTTTGTGATCCTCGGGTTCTGGGATGCGTGAATGGGCCACTCTACGTTGTTACTGTTTGTGATAATTATTCAATTATACTTTCTTGTGTATGTTTCTGTTACCCTGATTGTTTGTGCTGAATAGCACTCTTTCCCATGGCTATGTTCGGCTAGCAGAGACAGTTAGGAACAACCTGCCGTGCCAGTGGGCGACATCCTCATCCACTCCGGGGGCTTGATACAGTCCGGATCTTCGAGATACTATAAATAGTAATATAATATCTTCAAATCGCCACATTCTACTAAAATTGTGGGTGGTGGATCCCATGCCCAGCTTTCTAATTAGCCTTCGCATGACATCTACACATGACTGATGTCTCGTGTTTGCCCGAAAAACACAGATAAGGTATGGTATATTAATAACTTAAAAAGAACATAAAACCTCATCTATGCGGAGTATGTGTCAGAGTAAGGTCCTGGGCCCGGTTCAATCCAATAAGATAGATACATGAAGAGATACAAGCTCGCTGGTTAAACATTCTTAAATGCGTACTACGGTCTTTGCCTGAGGCAGAACTTGGCCCGCCGAAACAAACCTCACGATCCACACTTGTCGACTCTCATTTCTTACAGTTGCAGTGTCAAATTTCCAGCAAAGGCGCGTCAGTCCCCGCCATCATCAGACCTGTAAACCTCTGGAATGACCACTAGGGTCTCCGCCGGAAAAGAATGCCGGCCACATTGACCATCTCTGACATTCATTCTTTGAAGAGGAACGAGGCCCTCGAGATTCTTGGCCGGATTTCGCGCGTCGAGAAAAAGACATTCCCAACCAATGAGGCCTTCGGCTTTGGCGAAGAATTGTGGAGAAAGAAGCCCAACACGCGGGTTCTATACGCGACTGATGCAGCCCAAGGGAGGCCGTC
Organism: Penicillium silybi; assembly: GCA_027569585.1. Classification (NCBI taxonomy): domain Eukaryota; kingdom Fungi; phylum Ascomycota; class Eurotiomycetes; order Eurotiales; family Aspergillaceae; genus Penicillium; species Penicillium silybi. Next base: position 437,615 of record JAPDFI010000011.1, read on the forward strand.
GGACCCGATCGCTTACGCTGTCTACGTGCGCCAGAAAGGAACAGCTCTCTTGCACAAGGTCTGTGTGATCGAAGCTTATCGCCGACAGGGCGTTGGTCAACAGCTCATGTCCTACATTCAGGAGCGCCTTCGGAAGGAGGGCTGCCAGTACATTCAGCTGTGGGTTGACGGGGCCAGGGAGCCCGCTCGAGCATTATATGCCCGGAGTGGATTCGAGGAGCGCGAGGTGATCCCTGACTACTATGCCCCTGGGCGGACGGGAATCAGAATGGTCCTGGACTTGGAACGTGACGGGTGAAGCCTCCGGCGGCTATCCGACCCTACCGGGCCCTTTCTTAATCATTTTTGAAATGTTCCTTGCCTTCTTGGGGACTCCTGGTAGAAATACTAGGAGGGGCGAGAAATCACAGTCGTGGCTGGGCATGTCCTGCGCTCCTTGGCTGCCAAAGGAGCATCCCTTGCAGGACGCCCGCCGCGAAACGTGAGCCCTACTCCGACGCGCTGCTCATTCTCGGCTGTCACTCTGCTACATACTTCGGTGACGTCGAGCATATCCAGGCATGGCTTTCATCAAAGGGCACGCCTTGAATGACTCCTTGTCCCTTTGGCACGAGTGCCAGGGAGAGGCATCCTTCCTGGAGATCACGGAGACGTCTCCTCGACTTACTCTTCCTTTCTCCTTCAATTCACTATCGTGTTCTCTATCCGTTGGTTCAGTCTTCGCTCGGTGTGCAGTTGGGTGATTCTTTTCGTGCTTGGTCCGTCGTGATAGCTCTGTGTATCTCGAACTATACACAGACCTCCGGACGTGTTCCGGATCTATCCATCGGACATGGCCTCTTTTCTTTTCATACTTCTGGCTTTCCTGTCTGCCGTAAACGCAGCAGGTCTGTCCGCCAACTACCCTATTAACGCGCAATTGCCTCCGGTTGCGCGAGTATCGCAGCCATTCAGTTTTATCTTCGCCGAGGATACTTTCGCCAACGCCGATTCCGAAACGGAGTACTCACTATATGATGCCCCATCCTGGCTTGAAGTCGAGAGCACCAGTCGCACATTGTCGGGTACACCGCACTCTGACGACGATGGCTCCAATACTTTCAAGCTTGTGGCGTCGAACGGATCTGATTCAGCTAGCATGGATGTCACACTGATCGTGACCTCGGACAAGGGACCAACTAAGGGAAAGTCTCTTGTAGAACAACTGAAGACTTTGGGTCCCATTTCATACCCAGCGACACTGTTCATTCATCCCGGTAGCCCATTTTCAATCGCTTTCGATCCGAAAACCTTCCAAAATACCCACCCTGCCACGATTTACTACGGAACTTCCCCGAACAATACGCCATTGCCATCATGGATCAGCTTCGACCCGTCTACCTTGACATTTGCTGGCAACAGTCCAACTTCCCCCGGAGCCGGCCCTCAGACCTTTACTTTCCAGCTCATTGCCTCGGACGTGGCTGGATACAGTGCTGTCAACGAGACTTTTCAGCTTTCTATTGGCCCGCACATTCTAGCATTCAACGAGACTGTCCAGACATTTAATCTCACCAGAGGCGACAAGTTCAGCACCCCCAACTTTCACGACTTGTTAACCATGGACAATTCGCCGGTTTCGGGCAAGGATGTAAAGAGCATCGACGCCAATTTGCCAGACTGGTTGACGATGGACGAGTATAATATCTCGCTGAGTGGCACGCCGCCAAAAGATGCAGTGAACCAAAACATCACTATCACTGCCACGGATCCTTTCGAAGATCAAGCGAAGCTCATGGTGCGCTTGGAGTTTATGGAATTGTTCCTCGAAACCGTGGAGGGTTGTGAAGCGACCATTGGGGAAGACTTTGAGTTTGTGTTCAATCAGTCGATTCTGACTGATAACGCCGTGCAACTCGATGTAGAGTTGGATAAAGATCTGTCGTCATGGCTGGTCTACTATTCTGAGAACAAAACACTCTACGGACACGTCCCCGGTGATATGAAGCCACAGAAGTTCTCAATTCCGCTCAAGGCCTCTCAAGGATCCGTCACCGACTCGCAGGACTTCGATATCGATGTTCTTGAGCCAGCGGAAACTCACAATGGGAACCATGACCCGTTCTCCGATCCGTCTAGCCCTTCGCACAAGAAAGCAGGTATCATCGCGATCTCCATTGTCATCCCGGTTGTAGTCGTTTTGAGTGCTATCATCCTATTCTGCTGCTGGCGCCGGAGAAGAAAGACATCGACGGGGGAAGATGGAGAGTTCAAGGCAAAGTCATCGCCCCCGCCCCGACCCGCCAGACCAGACATACCACCGAATTGCCAGCCCGATGTAACCGAGAGTCCCTCTCGAGACGACAACTCGGATGACTGGATGAGCCCACTCTCTCCTGTATCGGACCTCCCCAAACTTGAACTTGGTCCTTCTTGGAATGTGTCGTCCTTTGACAGACGGGAGGATACTATGAACATGAATATGAACGTGATCCCCGAGCCCACCCCGCCACCTCGTTCTCCGAAGCGCAGTACTTTTGTTCCTCTACGAGATTCCATCATCGAAGAGGATAAGGCAGTCGAAGTTTCTCCGAGCAAGAGGCAGAGCAACCGGTTGTCTTATGTGCGCAGCCCTCCCGTGCGCCGCCGGTCTGGTAAAGGCTCTCGGCGCGAGCCCTTGAAGTCAATTCAGCCGCGAGTTGCGAAACGTGACTCTATTCAGTCTTCGCGGTCCAAGAGATATTCCAAGCGGTCCAGTGGAATCTCGTCTGTTGCTTCTGGGCTGCCGGTTCGACTCAGCGGTGCCGGACATGGTGCAGGTGGATTTGGACCCCCGGGACACGGAATGGTTCACATGTCATGGCAGACCACCAAGGGTTCTCTGATGAGTGATGAAAGCAGCCTCACAAACATGACTCCACTGTTCCCTCGACCACCCCATGCTCCTATGAGGCACAGCATGACACCCAGCATCCCGGAAAACTACAAGCGAGTGACGGTGAGAGCCGTGGAGCCCGATGAGTCGACCATCTCTGAAGCAGACTCCCTCGAGGCCTTTGTCCACAGCCGAGCCAAGCACCGCAACTCCTCCAACCCGTTATTCTCTGCTCAGGTCAGCCGCCGCACATCTTCTGGAGTCCGCGCACTCGAGCGAGCACGCAGCATCCGCAGTCGTGCGGATACCGTCTCGGTCTCGACATTCAGCGACGAGTTCCGGCAGTCGATCCAGGGACGGCCTTTCTCTACAACATTATCTGTCTCGGAGTACGGCGATGAAAACGGCCGCTTCTCGCAATACCAGACATTCCAAGCACCGCCGAATCTGTTCCCTCTCGCTGAAGGTCACGGCCAGAGCCAAAGCCAGTTGAGTCTGGCACAGGACTATCGTGGAGTCATCTCCCCACTTCCTCGATTCTGGAGCGAGACCAGCTTGAATAGTGCTCAGCGCCTGGAGTCCGGGTCCCATCCCAGGCCTCAACCCCAAGCCCAAGAGAGCTCGGCTGTACCCCAAAGCTCATCCATGGTCTCCGATCTTGATGTACACTTATCCCGGAAAGCCTCCCCTCAAAAACCCACCAATCACTCAGCTCAAGAGTGGCAAACAATAAATGAGCCACTCGAACCGCCACCTCCACTGAAGAGCGCCAGCTCCCGGAGACTCCCTGTCGCCAGTAGCGGCGAGCTAGCCTTTGTTTGATTGAATTTGAATGTTTCCCCGGTCGCGTTTGTGGAGTTTTGGGAATGGCGAACATGATATCCACCGTATGTTTAGAATCATTATGTTACTTTACCCTAGTTAGTTTTGAATGTTATAGACTCAGCATAAGCATTATCCCCGCCACCGCTCAGGGCAGTGCGTGGTACGTGCTGCAGAACAGTTCGGTTGACAGGTCACGAGCATAGAGTGCGTGTGCAAAGGAATGCCGCATACATACTAGTCGGATGCGCATGGCCTTCACCGGTACCAAGGAGATGTTTCCCCGCGTGTACGGGCAATACATAGGTGATGATGTGCCCGGTGGTTGCCTATTGCGTGAGGACCCGAGGCTGCACGCGCAGAGACTTCACACAGAATAGAGAGGTTAGGTAAAATAGACCTAGATAACTAGGCAGATGCTAGGTAGCTATCCCGTATAGCATAGCTCAATGGATACGGATCCATTCGGTCGAACAGGCGACAACGCTCAAACCGCTCAACCGATTAGTCCGGTGAGTCATGTGACTCTATACAGCACACGACCGTCAGGCGAGGTACGAGGAAATCTCTGCGTCGCAAATATCCCACCTACAATTCTGATTTCTCTCGCTATTCCACTTCTCTACTCAACACCTCTCCCCAAGATCTAACGGGTGAGCCCTAGATCGTCATTATTCCCCACTCGGCTGGCGACTTATCGCGGGACCCAGACGCGCTGAAAGGCCTGCGCCCTCACCTGACTTCAACTTCTTTCCCTTCCACCATTCATCTGGTGCTTCGCTCCGATCCCCCTCCCCTTCCAGAAATACTTCAATCCGTGCCATTATGGGTCAGACCTTGTCGGAGCCAGTGGTCGAGAAGGTGAGTGGGCGAAAATTTCCAATTTGCCTGTTCCTTTACCCCTCCCCACACTGCCAGGTGACGCCAGCCATGGCCCTTTTTCCATGCCCTCGGTCACCCCGTTGTGCCCACATTAGCTATTCGGTGGGCCTGACAAGATGTGGTATCATCTTCAAGGGCACTTATGAATGCTTTTGAAGTGGTATCGCGCTGCCGATCGCCTATGCGGGGTCCTGCTGACTCTTGGAGGGGCCGAATGACTTGGGCCGAAGACGAGGCTATTCAGGGCATTCGCACACCCTCCCTTGATTCAAACACCAACCGAATCTTTTCCTGTCCATTACTGACGTGATGTTCTTTTCTCTTGGTTTAGGTGTCGTCCGAGGGCGAAGATGACTGCTGTTTGTACGGCGTGTCGGCCATGCAGGGCTGGCGTATCAGCATGGAGGACGCTCACGCAGCTGTCCTGGACCTTCAAGCAAAGTACACGGGTAGCGATAATGGTAAACCAACAGATCCGGACCAACGTCTAGCCTTCTTTGGTGTATACGACGGCCATGGTGGTGACAAGGTTGCTCTGTTCGCGGGCGAGCACCTCCACAAGATCGTGTCCAAGCAGGACTCTTTCGCCCGGGGAGATATTGAGCAGGCCCTGAAAGACGGTTTCCTGGCCACCGACCGGGCTATTTTGGAAGGTTCGTGGCTTCGAATTGAACCCGTGGGGTATCCGTTCTGACCGGTATTCCGTACAGACCCGAGATACGAAGAGGAGGTGTCTGGATGCACTGCCTCAACAGCGATCATCTCGAAGCACAAGATCTGGGTGGTATGTGGTTACAAGCCATGGTACAAGTTGAAAGATTTTCGGGTTGGCTGACAATGATAATAGGCGAACGCTGGTGATTCGCGATCAGTTCTCGGAGTCAAGGGCCGCGCGAAGCCGCTCTCATTTGATCACAAGCCCCAGAACGAGGGTCAGTTTTCGCCTACTACGAATTATGGCTACTGCTAACACCCGCGCAGGCGAGAAGGCTCGTATTAGCGCCGCGGGCGGTTTCGTTGATTTCGGCCGTGTCAACGGTAACCTCGCTCTGTCCCGCGCTATCGGTGACTTTGAATTCAAGAAGAGTCCTGAGTTGTCGCCCGAGCAACAGATTGTGACTGCATACCCCGACGTGACGGTGCACGAGCTAACTGACGACGATGAATTCCTCGTCATTGCCTGTGATGGTACGGCAAGCCTGTTCAATCTTCTGGGGTCTTTGCGCTAATGACTATCAGGTATCTGGGACTGCCAGTCCTCCCAAGCCGTGGTGGAGTTTGTGCGGAGGGGCATCGCCGCCAAGCAGGACCTTTACCAGATTTGCGAGAACATGATGGACAACTGCCTGGCCTCCAACAGCGAGACCGGCGGAGTTGGCTGTGACAACATGACCATGACCGTCATCGGCCTTCTCAACGGCAAGACCAAGGAGGAGTGGTACAACCAGATTGCGGAGCGGGTTGCGAAGGGAGACGGACCCTGTGCTCCGCCCGAGTACGGCAAGTCTCACGAGGAATCCGAAGAAACTCCATCGTCGTGCTGACGGTCAGATCTGTGCAGCCGAGTTCCGCGGCCCCGGGATCCGGAACCAGTTTGAGGACAACCAGGATGACTATGACCTGGAGATGGAACGCTCGCGGGCTTTCAGCACGCGCTCGGGCAGGATCATCCTGTTGGGCGATGGCACCGAGGTCATCCCCGACCAGAATGAGGAGGAGCTGTTCGATCAGACCGAAGACCACCAGGTGCAGCCGACCGATTCCACCCGCATCTCTCGCGAGGATACGCCTGGTCCCCAGGGCAAGCAGGAGGGCACTTCCGCTCAAATATCCGAATCTCCGGCCTCTACCGACGACAAAGACAAGGCAACGGCCTCGTAGTGTGTGATTTGCATTGTTTCTCATCCCTTTGACTGCTTTTTCCCTTTCGATTTCCCCATCCCTTACTGCTTGCCTTGAGAACGACTCTTCCACGTCTCCTTCCTCACCTCTCTACGATCGATGTCCTCTTTTTTTCCCTTTTTCGTTTTTCTACAAGTTTATCTTCGGGCTTCCCCCTGTTTCGAGTCCGTTCTATGCCCTCCCTTGATGGAATATTGTCACAGCTCGGAACACGAGGAGCGAAGAGAAAGAGTCTGGGCAGGCCCTCACCGAGAGCTCGGGGCCTTGATGAGCACCGTTTATCTGTCTATGCCCACCCACACGAGATACCGCAGAAAATGCCCTTGACGAACCATTTCCAACTATTCCCAACCCAAACCCCGGCCTGACGGTCTGGATCCTGCCGGACACAACCCGAGCTTCACCGGTAGATGGTAGAGACGGGGAGCAGGTCGAACGGCGTATTCGGAGAATTGTCCTTGTCGGTAGACGTTTTTTTCAGTGGAGTTCAGGGAGATGGCCACTGTGTCGTCTCTATACAGCGGTAATCAACGGAATCCAGGAACTGCCCAGATGAAGAAGGTCGAGTAGATGTAGGAGTCCTCATCGCGGTTTATAGGTAGCTATACAGCTATACCAAGGTCCCGCCGGGTGTCCACTGTAGCTGTCCAGCCACTACGTCATGGCCCAATATTACCGAAAGATAGGTATTCAGGACGATTCCTCCATGCCTAGATCGTTGTCCCTTAATCAGAGATAGGTAGATAACCCCCACCGTCTCTAGGTCGTCTTCTTCGTAATCTTATCCTCGGGGAAGAGTCTTATTCCCCTTTGATTGCCTCTTACTCGACTAGGCATAGTCGCTAACATCCTAGACGAGCTAGGCAAAGTCAGTTGACGGTACTCCTCGAACTGACTAGTCGAGCCTGACAATGTATCTCGAGCTACTCGAGCTATAGGGTTCGATACTCTCTGCAGGGCATCTGTACTTTGAGCCAAGTAAATAGGGACCCTGTTTCAAGGCAGAGCATGTCATGCCAAGCGCCCCCACTCCGCGCCAAAAGAAAATTACGCGGACCCCTAACCGGATCACTACGGGGAATCGTTTCTGGACACCTCACTCAGACTTCCTTTCCCATTATTTTCCATCATCCATCATGTCGCCCTCCTCTCCCCCGGGCAAGCGCAAGCGCAGCACCTCCCACCTCCCGGTCCCCTCCGGCACCGAGCTCCAGCCATCTTCACGCGACGCGTCCGGCGAAGAGGGCGACTCCACTGGCCCAGCCAATGCCACCCCCAACAAGTCGAAGAAGACCGAGAACGCGCCCTCATCGAAGCGAGCCCGCAAGAGCTCCGACAATGCTTCGACCGTCAACGGTGATGGCCCCATCCACAAAGAGGATCCCGGTGAGCCCTCCGAGACCACCGTGGCCAGCAGCGACATTGAGGGTCGTCCTCGGAGCCGCCCTGGCTTGCAAATAAAGCTCCCTGCGGACGAGGGCGAGCAGAACACCATGGCGCCGCCGCAGGTCGGCAAGTTGCAGGACCCGGTTGGATACCACACCAACCCGCCGCCGACGGGGCGGGCGGTGCGAGTGTATGCAGACGGAGTGTTCGATCTGTTCCACCTGGGGTATGTATTCGCCCGATGATCGTTTCGTCGAGAACGACATGCTAATGTCACTCAGCCACATGAGACAGCTCGAACAGGCCAAGAAGGCCTTTGACGACGTGTACCTAATTGTCGGTGTGACCGGTGACGAAGAGACCCATATGCGCAAGGGCTTGACTGTCCTGAGCGGTGCGGAGCGTGCTGAGACTATCCGTCACTGTAAGTGGGTGGACGAGGTCATTCCCAACTGTCCGTGGGTAGTGACCCCGGAGTTCCTGTCCGAGCACCAGATCGACTACGTGGCTCATGACGACCTCCCTTACCAGGCTGCTGAGGGTGATGATATCTACGAGCCCATCAAGGCTCAGGGCAAGTTCCTTGTCACCCAGCGGACAGAAGGTGTCAGCACCACGGGCATCATTACTCGGTTTGTGACCCATCGCTATGAATGTGGTACAAGTACTGTACAAGCTAATCCTCGCTCTGTAGTATCGTCCGTGACTACGACCAGTACATCTCGCGACAGTTCAAGCGCGGTGCCTCTCGCCAGGAATTGAACGTGTCCTGGTTGAAGAAGAACGAACTGGAGATTAAGAGACATGTGGTGGAACTCCGCGACAACATTAAAAACAACTGGACGACGACGGGTCAAGAGTTGGGCCGTGAGCTGCGACAGATCTGGCAGAACAGCCGGCCCAACAGCCCAGCACCCAGCGCACGCAACAGCATGGACTGGGGCAGCGGCCGCGGACCTCTGGCCAGCCCGACCGGCGGCAGCAAGTCGCATCTGTCCCGCGTGGAGGCGCTCAATTCACCGCGCCCCGAGAGCCCAATTGGCGGAGCGCGGAACGAGGACTTTGCCACTGGATACAGCCTGGGCTTGATTGGAGGTGTCCGCGCATGGGTATGACTATGACCGCCCCGGATCTCTTTCACACCATTGAAACTAACAATCCCAGATGATGCGAAGCCGTCAATCTCTCCAGGAACCGCCCAGCCACCCGCACTCCCCCACGGACGAAGACGAGTCCGAGCCGACCAACGGCTTCGACGAGGAAGTCCGCGGGCGAGTCAAGGGCGTGTCGACTCAGTAGACGGCTGTCTCCGCCACTTGCACTTGCATCTCCCCACTTGCATCCGGTTCATGTCTTATACTTTTTCCATTCCGGGCTTTGAGTTCCCAAATTGCAGGCGATTGTCTTTGGTGCCCGGCGTCTTTCTTTACGGTTCACTGTTGCCCTAATACTCCGCAAATTGAATCCCCCGTTCCCGATGGATGGGTCTGAATGTTGATACGGCCGAGTCCGCGGAATTGAAGATGGGTGGATTTGCTTTTATAGATTCTCGCTCGGATGGATTAGAGTAGAGTGCTGTAGATACATACAAGAGTCTACACAGAACGGTCTCGGGATAACAGAGCGATTGCTCTAGAGTCTATCTCTAACTTATGCAGGAAGTTGGAAAAGGGAAAGAAAGAAAGAGAGAAAGAAATAAAAGAGAATATGGGTATCATAAGAACCAATTCAAGCAGCGATCATCAACGGCCCTCTCTTAATCCCGCTCTCCTCCCTCAAAACATCAACCATCTCCGTCTCCAAATCCAAATCCAAATCCAAATCCACCCCAACCCCCGAACACATAACATCCCTCAACTGATCCCTAAGCACAGCCGCATCCCTAACCAACCCACTTTCAATAACCCCCTTCGCCGCCTCATCACACCTCGCCGTAACCGCCAACTCAAACTCACTCAACCCCCTAACATTCAACAACGGCAACAACCACTTCTCCCCAAGCCCAAGCGGCAACTTCTGCCCAGCAACCACCACCGCCCCACCGCCAGTAACAGTACCCGTGAACCTTCCCAAATCAATACTCAATTTAAGCTCTTTCAGAGCCGGCAACGAGCCGACACGCGCCCAGAACTGCGCCCAGAGCGCATCACTATGCGTATGCGCATAGATGGACCCCTTATGATCCTGACCGGCGAGCGGTTCCCACACAGGCATCCACTGGACGGTTAGACGGCGGATAGCGCGCAGAGAGCGCGGAGCAACGGAGTCAGAGAAAGCGATGAACGTGTACAAATCGTCGACGTCGAAGGTAGAGTTTCTATAGAGGAGATCTGCAGCCTCAGCGTAGACGGCGCGGCACGTTCTCAGGAGGGCGACGTGGCTGTTACTGACGAGCTCTGGGAGGCGTTCGTGGGTATGGGGATAGAGGAGTCTATCCGAGTGGCCAGGAACGCGGCCGTCGTAGACGCGCCAGCGGGCTGGGGTAGTTGGACAGCAGTGGCGGTGGTGGGTGAGAGAGGAGGCTTGGGATGGGGCGGAGCAGCGGACGTGGCGGAGGTTGTTTTTGATTGTTACGAGATGGAGGGTGTCGGAGCCGAAGACGTAGGACCAGATCATTTGGCGGATTTCTGGGGGCAGTTTGGAGAGCAGGGCGCATGTTTCTTGGGGGTTTAGGGCTGTGTAGGGGTCGATTGGGGGGGATGAGGTGGGTTTTGGGGAGCAGATTGTACGTGAGATGATGAGGTCGCGGACTGTGTCTGTCCAGCGGTGGTTGGTTGGGTAGTAGTGCCAGATGCTGTAGGGATCGCGGATGACCCATGTGTCGAAGTGGCGCATTTTGTTGAAGAAGTATAGTTGAGTGGCTTAGCCGGTAGAGTTTGTATGTATGGAAGCGCTTCAAGTGTAGAGGTGAAAGATAGAGCAATTGGATATGGCCAATTCCTTGATATACCACAGTTTGAGTGAAGATCTGAAAATCTGTGAAAATCTGGGGGGAATCCACTTAAAACCGGGGCCAGCTGCTTCTTTTAAGGATCCACAGTCTATCAAATGTCCATGAATCTGAAAGAAACAGCCAATAACAAGGGTCGGGCGATCTCGGGAAAGAGTCGGGTTTGCTGCAACCTTATGACGTCGAGGCTGTCGACTCAATGCGGCTTGAGTGAAAATGGAGCAGTGTGCTCCGGATTCAGCTTGAACTGGAGTTCCGTCTATACTCTATATCGCAACCTATAATGGAGAATATTGACCGGGATATCCCAGACTGTGCGAAAAGTCAATGCACCGCTCCCGTGCACTTCCCGTTCTTGACCTTACGCCTCCTCATTACTGTCCTTGTATCTCTGCCGATCTTCTTCACTCTCTTCACCCTCACCCTCGTCAGGCTTGGATCGCTCAGATTTCCCCTCCTGCATCACAGCCACCGAGACAGCACAAGCCAGGATCAGCGCCGACCCCGCCCAACTAACCGACGACAACGTACTCCCCCAAACCACTTTATCGTAAAACAGTGCAAAAAGCATCTGCGTATAGACCATACTAGTCGCCCTCGATCCCTGACCTCCCTTCCCACCAACATCAACCGGCGGCACATACGACAACCCCGCCGTCAACAAGAACTGCAACAGGAACCCACAAACCCCCAACCCCGTCAACAGAAGCCACTCCGCCGGGGTACTAGGAAACCTAAAAGGCACACCAGGCACAGCCGCCATAGCCGTAGCACTAATGATCGTCGTCACGCTCGAGAAATAAGTAACCGAGACGAGCGGATGCGCACGCCGACCAATCATCCTAATAGAAGTGTACGCGCCCGCAGCACCGAGAACACCCACGAAAGCAACAACCGTCGCCAGCACATGGTGGTAAGAGTCCGTACCGCTTCCGGGGTCGCGATCACGGAAAGGACGCGCGATCAACACGACGCCGGCGAGGGAGACGATCCCGGCCGCTTGCTGGCGGCGGGAAAAAGTCTCGCCCGGGATGAGCAGCGAGCAGGCGTAACAGGTCATGATCGGAGCCAGGAAGGTGATAACGGTCGCCTCAGAGAGAGGAAGGTATTGGACGGAGTAGTAGAGGCCGTAGACGCCCATGAAACCGCTTACGGCGCGGAGGACGAGAAGGCCTCGCACAGGGCGTGAGCCTAGCGGGGAGGGCACTTTTGCGTACCACATGTAGAGGTAGCTTGCAACAGCGGTGATGGACATGCGAGCGAAGAGGACCTATGCCGATTATTAGGTATGTTATAACTTAAACTGGCGGAGCCGATATTTCGACAATCCAGTCAATCGGAGATATGTTTAGACGTACCTGGAAGGGATGCATGGAGCTATACATCTCCAATACCTTTGTCATGACGTTCATACTGGCACCGAACATCTGGGCCAGCAGGACGAGAAACATGCCCTTATTCCTCAACCAGAAGAAGGCCCATTTGCTGCGCGGCCGGGCAGCCTCGGCCTGGGAATCGTAGTCATCGATGGGACGAGGCTCGTACTCGGCTAGGTCATCGTGATAGGGCTCGATCGGCAGGGGTGCATCTGGGTGCTGGTGCTCATGGATCCCCGTCTGGTTGGTGCGGGGTGGCGACTCAGACTCTGAGTCTAGGTGAGGTGGCATTTGAAGATTATTTCAATATGACTATATGCCTCGTGGGAGTGTATGTCTAGCTTTACTCCGTGGAGGGTGTAGGAAAGAGAGAAATGATATGATGCAGGAATTCGAGTTTTTCTTGTAGTGAAAAATTGATGCTCGAGTTCGGCGCATGACGGTGTGGAGCCGTTGACCGCTAGCTACCAGGCATCTATCTGACTTTACATTTTGCTTTCTTTTCTTTTTCTTCTTTTCTTTCTTTTCTTTTCTTTTCTTTTCTTTTCTTTTCTTTTTTGGATCCATTTAGGAGGATGCATTCTGGTGCCTTATATAGTGCAACCTGGATTTTGTATTCGAACAAGTATGCGAACTATGCGAACTATGTTTCTTGTAGGTAAAACTTCAGGCAACAGATCCAGATCCACACAGCCTTCTATACAAAAGTAAAAGTATCACCGCCCTTCTCACGCATCATATTCCCCACACGCGGGGTCCCAACTACACGCTCCAGCTTCAGCGCGTCCCACTTGGAAAACAACGCGCGGACACCACCCTCCGCCGCCTCAACCACGGCCGCAGGATCCAGACCCAGGAACCCGACGATCTCTTGGTAGAATGTCGGGTTCTCAGGTAGACCGTACATAATGACGCGCTTCACACCGCGCAGCTGATACCTACGGAAATGGTGCGCGCGCTCGGTGTACAACAGGACGGAATGACGACCGGTCATGAAGTGGGAGCGGGCGCGGGAAATATCGCGCGGCTCGGTGTACTCGGAAATAGCGCCGAAGGAGACGTTGGTGGTTTGGGCGGAGGTGGCGAAGTGGTTGCGCACGCGGACGAAGTCGAGGTACGAAGGGATGAAGATCAATGTACCCGCGCTGTTCTTGTTGCGTCCCGTGATGCTTTTCACGAGGTTGGAGAGGATAGTTGTAGTGAAGTGCTTGAATCTAGCGTCCGGGTCTTTTGCTGGGGAGAGGCTGTCGATTCGGGAAAAGGTTTGTTTCACCGAGACGGGGAGGGGGAGTTCGGTGATGGCGCCGGCGTAGGTTGGTGTGATTTTGACGCGGCCGGCGGTGTTTTGCATTTGTGTTGAGAAGAGGGAGTTGATCTCGGGTGTGATGTAGGATGCTAACACGACGGTTTGTCGGACGTGGCGGGCTTGGTTGTCCAGATACCAGTTACGGACGCGACTGAAGTCACAGCCGTGGGCTTCCTTGGGTTGCAGGTTGAAGTGCTGGAAGATGTATGTCATGTGGTCCCAGTTCTGCATGAGCAGGGCATCGGCATGGTCCACTACCACGATTTCGATGGACGACAAGAAGTCGTGATCGCGCTTCTTGGCACTATAAGAGAGTTAGCAGGGATGCATCAAGGTGGACTAACAAGGTGGATGTAAGGAACTTACTCGGCCTGGTCCATGATTGTTCGCAGACCGAGAGGACTGGCAAAGATAACGTCCGAGTTATAGAACTGCGCAAAGTACTTGACCGTCTTGCGAGTAAACTTCAATCCTAGTCGGAACATATCATCGTCATTGCCTCCAAACAACTCACGGAAGTCCTCAGTCTTGTTGTCAAATGACGAGTCTTCGGGGGCCGAAAAGGAATCCGTGAAGCGCTTCTTGTTCTCCTGCTGCTCGGCTTGGTAGAATCGCGAAATTGCATCGACCACCCGCACACATGCCTGTCGAGTCGGCAGAATATACAGAACCTTGGGACGGGTGAACCCCTGGTCACGGCACTCGATGTCGGTGTCGGGGTCTTTAGCCAGGCGTGCGTTATTCTTGAGCACCTGGTCTCGGGTCTTGATGAGATGATTGACGGTGTGGAGAGCCATAATCTCCCGCATGTCATCCGCAGAAGAGGCTGTTCGGTTGCCGAAAAGAACATCTTGGTAGTCGAATACATAGGGCGCGATCTGCTGGGCCGGGCCAGTGACGTTGGGGAGAAGCTCTGCAACACGGGGCTTCAACTTGTTTTTGAGCTGCAGAAATCGAATGTTAAAATTGGATCAACTTTGTGACTGTATTTCACGTACCTTCAGGTTGGCCGTGCTCTTCATGGCCGGCAGCAAAGATGCCTTGTCTGCCCCCACGTCGGGGATGCTATGAACGACTCGGAGACCATCCACTTCCTTCTTGGCCGAGATCCATTTGTTGGACGTGATTGACTCAATTCTCTTGGTGAGGTCTGCGCTCTCTGGAAGGTTGAAGTGTCTCTCAAAGGGACCGACGACATCGTCATCATCCTCTTCCTGTGCCTCCTCTTCATCATCCGACGGAGCCTGTTCCTGCAAGGCATCTTCGCCTTGATCGGACTCTTCCTCGACTGGAATAGTCTGCACCTCCTCCTTAGAGCCATTGGCGACCTTTCTCTTCTTACGAGCGGGACCTGTCGAGTCGGAGTTGGCGTGGAGCAGCTCGAGCAATTCGTTGTAGGGGCGGCCATTGTTCTCTTCCTCCTCGTCACTACTAGAAGAGCCTTCGTCCATCAGGGTATCATCTCCCATGGTCTCATCGACTGGGCTACCGGGCGCATCATCCGAGGATTCGTCCGATCTGGCCGGGTTAGCTATACATCTCGAATTCTCCATCTCCATGGCGCACTCACTCAGCATCGTGCAACCGCGAAGAAGCAAAATTATTTCTCCTAGTAGTACCGCGCCTGCCTCCACGGCCTCGACCTCGGCCACCTCGTCCTCGTGGGGGAGCCATTGTAGATGTTGGAGAGAAAGTCTGACTTTTTTTGAATTGAAGGTCCAGGTTCTTATCTCTTATCTTAGCGCGAAAATTCCCACACACAAAGAGAAACCGGAACAATCAGACGGCGCTCTCCACTTTCAAGGAAAAATTGTCTCTCCGAGCTTTGCGTTGACTGAGTTTGGCCTTCCTTCAGACATCCTCTCAACCCACATTCACCATGGCCGACTCCTTCCTTCACCTCGCCCGTCCCCTGGGCCCCGTCTCCGTGGGCACCGCTCCCACCACGGCCCCTCTTAACGTGGTCATCCAGCCGCAGGTACGTATGCAGTATGGGGTTATTGAGGGGCACGAACTAACCTCTCCAAGGCCATCTTCTCCATCCTCGACCACTCGCTTCGCCGCAACGCCGACCAGGAACGTGTCATTGGAACCCTACTGGGAACACGATCGGAAGATGGAGGTGAGGTCGAGGTTCGGTCCGCATTCGCCGTGGGCCACTCCGAGGCCGAGGACCAGGTCGAAGTCGACATGGAGTACCACAAGCAGATGCTGGCCCTGCACCTCAAGGCCAACCCGCGCGAGGTCCTCGTCGGCTGGTACGCTACCGCCTCGGAGTTGAACACTTTCTCCGCCTTGATCCAGAACTTCTACAGCGGCCAGGGTGACGGCACATGGCCGCACCCCGCCGTCCACCTGACCGTGTCCACCCAGCCCGGCAAGGACCTTGAGACTCGCGCCTACATTTCCGCTCCTGTTGGTGTCACCGCTGAGCGTGCTGCCGATAGCGCCGCTTTCATTCCCGTCCCCTACGAGCTTCGATACGGCGAGGCCGACAAGAGCGGTCTCGAGGCCATTGCCAACGCCAAGGATACCGAGGAGCGCTCGACCAGCATCGCCTCCGACGTTGAGTCTCTGGAGCGTGCTATCGAGGAGGTTATCTCTATGATCGACCGTGTGTCGCGGTATGTCGAGTCGGTTATCGACGAGGAGACTCCCGCCTCGACCGCCATGGGGCAGTTCTTGTTGAACGCTCTTGCTCTTGCTCCCAAGGTGGAGCCCGCGGACATTGAGCGGGACTTGTACGTTTCCCCTTTCATCTTGTATGTAGAAACCCTACTAATACTCTTGCAGCAACAACCACATCCAGGACGTCCTGGTCGTTTCCTACCTGGCCAACACCATCCGCACACAGATGGAGCTGTCCAACCGGCTAGCAACCGCGCATCTCACTCTGGGCGGCGGCGAGAACGCTGGCGGCGAGGGCAACCAGCGCAACCAGCGCGGCGGCAAGGGAGGCCGTCAGAACCGCCCTCAGGACCGGGCTGCCACCGAGGAGGCTCGCGCATAGAGGGCGAGAAATGATGCATGTGACCAATTCCCGTGGAGCTACCCGTTGATGTTCCTTATGTCTCGTTTTCCATGTTCCGACAACTATGGGTTCGTACTTGTTTGTCTCTATCTACTTCCCTTTCCCTTTTTCCCTTTTCCCTTTTCCCTTTCCCCTTATATGCCCACCCTCTCCCTTTTTGTCTCCTTCGAACACACCATCTATCTCTGTTCTTCCTTGTGGCTGCCCAGACAGCCTGGTCGGGAAAAAAAGCACTGTGGCGCATCGGAGTCGTGTCTGGCATTGTTCAGATGGAGCCAGCGTGGGGTGGAGGTGATGGAGCACTGCAGAGGTGACTGCATAGTCAGAACTGGGCTTTGGACCCGGTTTCACGAAGTCGCATCTTATCTGGGCGCGGCGTTAGTTATGATGAAATGGACATAAAATTGTTAGACTGTCGTGGCTCGTAAGTGCAGAGTGCGAGCAATTTCACCAGTGCAAATACTCCACAGCTTTGCATTCGCTGTGTGAGCCTGACAAGTATGACCGGTACAGTAGACTTCGAAAACAGTTTACAGCCACGAGCAAACAGCTTCGCCGTCATGCACTCTCACGTTAATTCCAAGACCCAAGGCGATAGCTAGAAATACAGGTGCGTATCAGTGGACCACAACGTGTATACTTTATGGATATGTTACTCGATGCAGATGATTGGACATTGACTCAGTCTCGCAAATTTAATATAGTAGATATCTGTTCGGCGAGCTCTGTTTCCAATATCCATCGTCATAAATGTGTATCAGCAAGCGCGACGGAACGTTTGTATTAGTATCGCTAGAAGAAAGGGAAACTTTATTGAAGAAAGGCGCATTTGGTGGCCTTTCCTATAATGTAGCACCTTTCGGTCGGTTATTCTTTTCTCCGGAAGAAGCCTAAGTAGGCAGTGTCTTAAGTCCTAGCAGTTTCCCGTGACTCTAGTAAGCTACCGAAACCCCTATATTTATTTCGTATTTTATTTATATATTCTAGACATAAGCTATCGTGGCACCTAGTTTGAAATTAGTTTATACGCGTTCTATATAGAAAGGTATTCTTAAGGGAAATAGTATATGTTAAGGAGGGGGTTGACTAGGTAAGGGAAGGATAGTGATCCGGTATGCTACCGAAAAGGCCACGAATCGGTATGGGATTGTAACTGAACTAATCCTTGAAAGAAGAACATATATCAAGGCTTCTGCCTTCTCTTTTATCTCTTTGTGGGATCACGTGTCTCTCGCTTCTTTCTTTCTTTCATATCACTGCTCCACACCCCTCGACCTCCTAGGCTTTCTACCGTCCTTATACTTAGTACCTCGCTAGTGTAGAGCCTCACTATCAAATCGAGGTACCCTATATATTAGAGCGAGCTAATTCAAATCATCAATACTAACCTATATGGTCGGTGATTAAAGCACTAGAGAGAGTTGCCGATGAGGGTTTATTTATACTAATGCCTGGTGTGTCGAAGGGCGTTGTCGTTATTCCTTTAGTAGCGATTCGGTGCCGATTCGGTGGTGTTTCGTAAGGTCGACGGTCATGCCGTAATAGAGGGTAGGGTTTATCTTAATGTTCCTCAGTCCAAGCATGAGGTCAGCCATTTTCAGATAGTGCAGTAGGTCAGAAAAACGACTCAGACTTTCTGTCGTAATGAATTACTAGTCCTTGTGTTATGGCAGGCACGCTATTGTGGTTGATTCCAAATCCAAGATACGCACGCCTAAGAATGAGCGAGCGCACTCACTAGTACGATAACAATCTTCACTGGAACTCTGTCAAGTCAAAATTTAAGCTCGACCGGGCTCAAGACCGCGAATGACGCCGATATAAACTAGGTGATATCGAGAATTTCTTACGCTAATATAGCTTCCTCTATTATATATCCTCCTCACTCCTTTAGTATCGCCTCACCATTTTTACGGGAGAATTTGATAATGCTACGACCGATTATTATAAGTCTTCTTGGGAGGTGACCTTCTACTATGTGGACGGCGTTAGCACCCTTAGGCTCTGGGATAGTAAAGGAGGAGTCAGGGGAAGATTTCATAGCTTGAAGAAGTCCTAGGCTGACGCCCTGGAATTTCTTAACTTTGTGACCGGATTCAAGTTTCCCTACACTTGACGTAGTAATAGCTAGGACCGTGGCTTAAATCTTGTCTTTCTTCACCTTGTATAGCTCGAAACCTATTAGATGAGCTTTGCGTCTTTATGTATAATTTTCCTTGCTATATTAATTTATCTCTCTCTAGATTGATCCTATATTCCTTAAATCCGATAAATAGATTATAATAGCTACAGCCGACGGATTTGTGCTTAATATTCCTAGTAGACCCGCATAGGCAAAGCTAAATAGACCGGCTTTTACAGTATAGATAATAGATGGTCGGTCGATATCATAGACTCTAACTCATCGCTAAGCGGTATATTAGATTGTCTAGGCTCGAAACCAACTTACTAATGAACGCCACCCTAGATTATGCTAATCAATTCAGCAGTTCTGAATCTGCCAGGCAATCGTAGTATCGAGGTTTGTGGTCGGCGACCGCGGGGACCTATATTACTTTCCTATGGCTAACATTGCCTTTGTCAACTAGATATAAGACCTGACAGTCACTAGCCTGGAACGCCACAGGCGCGCCCTGAAGGGCACCCCCGAAGGGCACTCCTTTTGTTTCACTTTTAGATAGCCTATACGTTCGAGAATATGTCTATGGCTCTGTAAGAAGCAATACGGATGTATGAACCTGCAGCTAAGATACTCAAAGCGTACAAATGCGGCCAACCTGATAATATAAGGAGTGCTGGCATGTATTCTCCTCGTATCTATATATCTATCCGCAGTCTCTGTCATTTCATATGGCAATAGAGCTCTTCATGACATGTCCTTAAAGCGACCCTTTCAAACGATCGCGTTTAAAACCCCGCACACCCTGCCTACTGGCAGCAACTGGAACAGTTGCCGTATTTGCAGGCGCTGATCAAAGAGGGCCTACGGTGAGTCTAGTCTGACTGGAATGAGTAATTTGGAAGTCCCTGCTGAGAAAGCGAACGTTTGCAGCCTGAGCTACGGCGTAATGCGCCGTCTTCCCCGGATCTCGCCGGATATCCCCCTTGTCTACAAGCAGTGGGTGATTCCTGCTGGCACTCCCGTAGGAATGGCTGCGTATAGCCTGCACACCGACCCAAAAGTCTACCCGGAGCCATTCAAGTTCATTCCCGAGCGTTGGCTGGGCGATTATAACGCCGATATGAACAGGAACTGGGTTCCTTTCAGCAGAGGATCTCGGAATTGCTTAGGCATGAAGTAAGAAAAGACTTCTATTTCCTGTCAGAATCGCCATAAAAGGTGATATTCGATACTATGTGGAGATGAGGCTAACAAAAATAAACAGTCTGGCTTATGCTGAGATGTACTGGGCCATGGCAGTAATGTTCAGGCCGAATGCACCGCGCTTCGAATTATTCGAAACGGACGAGTCTGATATCTCGCAGTCTGTGGATTTCTTGATGCCACTTCCAAAGCTATATAGCAATGGAACAAGGATCACAATCCATTGAGGTCGAAATACGGAAGGGGCCATGGTGTTCGCGAAGTAGGTTCCTTGATAACTGACTGATGTTTCAAGCGCCCACTTGAGAATGCATGGGACGGAGGGGAGGTAAAGGTTGATCGAATTCAGGGAACCTGTGAGAAATGATATCTATGGGACTAGAGATCTATATTTTGAAGCCCATTCTCATTTCTACGGCTGGAGCTCTCTGACAGAATGTCGGGGAATATTTGGCGCAATTAAAATGAGCTACACTGTAAACTGAAAATTCCAAAACCAAAATGAAAATTGCAAGACAAATATTGAATTGACCGACATGAAACAGTTTCTAGTAAGTCCGTGTCGCCAGCGACATGGGCCTATGTCTTTCGCATAAATCAACTCAATATTTTACCGACCTGCGTGCCCTAATATTCCTCCTCCTCCTCATCCTCCTCTTCAATATCGTCTATTCTGAGCCGCTCTTCTTTGTAGTGGTTATAGTTTGCAAGCGCTTTGGCAGCGCGCTTGGCCTGCTCTTTTTCACTTATAGTGTTCTATTTCTCCGTCTACATTAAATTTAAGAGGCTCTCGCTTTTCCCCTTAGCCAGAGGTGCTTTCAAGGTCGTTAGCGAGGAGTTGCGGTAGGTGTATAGGGCTGTTGAAAAAAAAGTCCGGATTCCTCCTCCGCTTATTCTTGTTTGATGTATGGCTCAGGAGAATCACGCTTAGTATTGCTAAGCCTTATAGAGGGTGGGCTCTGCTTAAAGCTCGGCGGAGGATTTATGCCTTCTAAGGATGATTTTGGAGTGGCCGAGTGTGTACGAGATCTTTTCTCGCGAATAAAAATGTCCTACGGACAAATATAAGGGAGACAATGGGGACTATTACGTCCAACACCCTCTTTATGTAAGAGATATCGCTCTTCTTGTTTTTTCTAAGCTTCTTTTATCGCGTCTAAGATCATCTCGGCCTTAAATAAGCCGTTAAGGTCGGCTTTAAGAACCTAGGCGTAGCCGTTTGAGAGAAAGTCCTTTTTATTGTCTTTAGCGATATTAATACACTTGATTTTAAGGTATGTCCGAGGTGCTATTTTTATATATATAATCTAAATCTCGCCCCTCCTAGACTACGACGCCTATAATACCCTTAATATTTTCTACTGTGTAGCGGCGACGTCTTTTACTATTTTTATTTTTGTCCTAGATCTGCGCGATGCGAGAATTTCTATGTGAGACCTCGGGCAGCTTTTTTGGGTTATATCCCTTTACAGATTAGAGTATATACTTAGCCCCTTTGAGAGGACTATATCGGACGATCGCTTTTTTTGAGAAGCTAGACGAGCACTAGGCTTCTAGTACTCCACTATAGACACTGTTTCCAAGGGATAATTTCCGAAAGCTGATAAGTATACCGTCGTTCTCGCTTATAGTTTTATCTACTAATCTAGGCGCCGCGCCGTTCACGGATAGTTCCGATCTATCCTCATTAGTAGCCTCTGTTATGGGGGTGTTATTGGGTTCGACAGTATTATTTCTATTAGGCTGATCGGGCACACGCTGGTCTTCCTGCGAATCAAATAGGGGTTTCGAATGTGGATCTACCGCTTCTTTGCTATTGGTAGGATCCAATTATCTGATTTGTGCTTGTGCGTTGACGCTCTCAACTTTTGCATTAGATATGTTTCCACTATTGGCAGCTTGGTAAATTTTTTGTAGCTTATCCGCAAGCTCGGCTTGCTTCTTTGATCTGGTGTCATGGGTCCTGGGAGGAATCCCGTTGTTTTTAGAACTTGTTCCTTGTGCGGCCATGTTGCAAAAAGTCTGTAATGCGGTCTGAAGATAGACAGTACAACACCGAAAGACCGAGGGCTAAGCTTCTACTTATACCTATAGGCGCCAAGTGGTCATGTCTTGGTCTTTTCAAGGGATTCACGGCATCCCTCATGAAACGAAGGCCGCTTTTTCGAGCCAAGCACTGACACATCTCAGGCTCGGCTGCTCTGAATAGAAGGGAAACTAGCATCATAACGCGATAAGTCTCCGATTTGTTTACGTTTCTTTTGTTTTTGCGAATAGCTCCTATGTTCCTAGGGGTTTCCACGTTCCCAGTGACGAATAAGCTTAAGATGCAGAAGCGCGCATCCAACTATGTGCTTAACACCTAGTATTAAAGGAAAAGAACTAACAGACTGTCCGTGCAATATTGAACGGTTTACGCTTCATCAGTTAATACCACTCTCCAAGGATCAGCAGTGGAAGTCACATTTGATTCGAGGAGCCTCTGGATTTCCTACACGTGAACTTCGAGCCGAATCTGAATTAATATCAGTCTCAAATATTAATTCATGTTCACGGCTAATCTTGTTTTAGCACCTGTTATTAAACGGCCCTTAGCTAGTGTTTGCCCTTTGACCACCTCCCTCGCTAGCCGCCTTCAGTTTGGCAGTTTCGTCCGTTTACCAATGCCCTTTATCAACGCTCTTCCCTTTACCACCGTTTTTAAATTCAACAATCTACGCTTGGGAATTCCAATCCAGAAATGAATGGCGTAATTCCGTTCTACGCATTATTGACTCGCCAAGGGAATCTGTTGGCAACGGTTCACATTGATGCTTGACGAACCGTGGCGGTCCAAAATTTCCATAAGCCGAAGGAAAGGATTTGCAAAACTGTGCCCTTCGTGTAGTACCTTGAAATTCCTGTTTTATCCCATAGCCTGACTCAAGAGGGGTTCTTGGTGTAAACGGTCAACTCATTCGATCATCGTCACACCTTAGTAGCTCTGACCAAGCCTCGCTCGCTAGTATAAAGTGAGACACGTCCTCAATTTGAAATATTGATAAGTCGTATCATCCTTGCTATATACCCTATTTTTCGGTCTTGCCATTCCAGGATGACCGCCAAGCTTCACAAAGTGTTGATGCTTCATGGTAAACCATCTGACTTTTGTCCAGTCCCAAAGCATTGCTTTTATATGAGTGCTATTATAAGTCTTTAGGACATGGTCAGTCAGCAGAAATTTTTGGGCCGAAAACTCGGTATATGCGAGAAATCTTTCGCATACTGTCAAACGAGATGGAGTTTGAATTCGAATTTCTGTCCGGTGTACGGTCAGCCTACCCCGATGATATCACAAACGATGAAATTATAACCTTGGAATTATAGACAGTGAAATCTTAAACGGTGGAACCTTAAACGGTGGAATCTTAAACGGTGGAATCTTAAACGGTGAGATGATAAATGGTGAATTCGTAAATACGACATCGTAACCGGAGACGTTGAGACTTCCGAATATGCTTTTCTTTTCATTCTATTTTCTACTCTGGGTGGCATTATTTACCCTCCCGTTTTATCATTCCCACTGAAAGTTTAGACCCAGTTGACTGACCACGCAAACATAAATCTTATGGCAGCCACCGAGCAACTGCAAGACCAACTTATTACTGCAGGCCGGCCATATGGTCCTCGTAAAATATATATTGTCATGTTTTCTCGAACTAAGGCTATCAACGGTGAGATTGCCGTCGCGGGAAACGGTGAATTCTAAACTAAGGAATCATCAAGACCACCTTTGGATCTGTTTAACTCCTCTATGACGTTTTACTTTCTATGAAATGGCAGTAAATCTCCCGCATACTGCTCTGAAGCATCAGGCTCCTGCTAGACCATTACCCCTTTGGGATATATTCAACCTCTAAAATTTACTGAGTTTGACGATCTCTTCACGTATTCGGTATGCATCTGTGCATCTACGGTAGTTTATAGACATTGCACCGTTCATGCAGCTATCGCCGCTCGTACAACCGCCATAAATAAACAGTTATCCCGACGGTTCGTCTGTTGGGGAAGAGAGCAGATAACACTTAAATTTAAATAAATCATCTCAATACTGAAAATCAATTCAACACATGATTATCAAGACACATTTTTGACACGTATGCTCATCAACAATTAGACCCGCTTGTAATTCAACCATCGTGAGTGAGACCACAGCATTTTTAAAGGTGATAACCATCACAAAGCTTTTCATGTTCCCCCATCCACGGGAGAACCACTTGAGCATCATGAACGACCTTTGCATATTATGTCTGACCGTGGCAGGAAATCAATTGGGAGCATACTGTGAACGACTGAACGCCTGAAAATATTATATGCCGTTTCTTCAGTGATTAACCATATTAAAATCATGTGATCGTCCTGGATATGCCTAGTGATCGGTTAGGAGCCTCACGAAGTCTAACAACATTAGCAGCAAAACGGATGATCTGGGCCATTACCAGAGAGCTTGAAGCTTCTTAAAGGCTTAATAGATTAGTTGTCAAAGATAATGTTCAGATTAGTTGAAATGCTCCCACGGACGAAATAACATGCAAAGCCGGTTGCGTGGGATAATAGCCGGTCAAAGCTTGGTCAAATCTGGAGTACTGTAAACAAGTACCCTTCTTGGTCGCTTCAATATTTCACCGCTCGGGCCCAACAGGAAAATGCGATTAAGCCAAGAGAAGCTGAGCCAGCGGGCTGGCACCTCAATTCAAGATAGGTGAGGTATAGCGGTTCGTGGGTGAAACGAGAGTGGTAGTGAAATGGGGGCAGGCCCGCTCCTTACGGAGGGCGGTTGGCACAATGAATTCGCATTCTCCGCAAGATACCTACAAATCTACCTGCTGATTGCTTTAAATTCCATTTAAAGCCATTATACCTAGCTTCGTAACTATAATTTCGCTTTTATGACCCTATACCGAATTTGATCCAACCGCAAGGAAGATGCAGTTTCTGCACTATGCTCCTTTTTTCTGCCTTTTTGCCGGTGACGCTTTTGGTGGCTCCCTGATCATCATCAACAATTACAACCAATGTATGGTGTGGTCAGACAGTAATTATGGCTGCATAGGCTATTCGGCACCTTTCGCAGTCCTCGAATACGCCGGGTTCGGTCGACCGCTGGAATACACGAGACAAAAGAATGCCTTCCTGAGAATGGGCTGGTAGAGTCTGGTAACGTTGCCTGCCCCCCCCCCCCCCCCCCCATGTCCCTCTTTCCCCGCTTGGAATCGGGAAATCTGGACGGATGTCACTTCGGGAGGAGACAGGATTTCTTTCGGCAGACTCGAATCCGTCACTGGTCCGTATGTCCACTCAATCCTAGTGATTCCTAGCAACACCCTCTTTCCCGCTGCGAGCAGCCTTCTGTCACGTCTATCGGCTATAGGAAGAATGAGCAACATCTAGTCAAGATATCTATTTCAACAAGAATAATAACAATGATTGAAATTTGAACTCTTGTAGTATAGTGAAATCTCCTGGAAGAATTTCACATGAATTTGCACTAGTGGAGCTTTCAAAGGCACGAGTCACCCGTCTATAACCATAAGGTATACTCATCCCACCTCAGTACCATTAAGCCCAGGAATAAAACCAAAACCAACGACTTGATTGCCTCAACCTCGTTCCGGTGCCGACTCCACCAATTCTCTAACTCCGCCCGCCAAGTATACTGGCCGCTATCTTTAAGCGCAGACCGGAGACCTGGGAGTCCGTCTAGGCTGCGGGTATTCCATTCTTGCTGGTATGTTTGCATCTGGCCGGCAGCAACCTTTTTGGCGGCAAACTGGCCTAGTGTTTGGCGCTCTTTAAGATAGGCTTTGGATTCGTTGGTTTCGGGATCGATTGTTAAGGCTATCAGCGGGACACCATAGCCGCAGGAGGTCTGGACCTGGATATGTTGTTAGATAGAGTCAGTTCGATGTTATAGATGATATCTCTAGGACGGATTATGTTTGGGATATTCATCAGTCTTACTTCTCATAAGACTGATTGATCCTCGGGCGAACGGCATATTAGAGATCAGTGCTAACCTTGAAAATGCGAAGTATAATAATAGCACGCGCCCCCACAACCTGAGGTTTCCCCATGCGCTGTGAATACTTATGATACTCTGGCTGATCCCACTCGATAACAGAACCAGTACAGAACAGCCGTAAGATACGAGGAGACGAATCAAACGAGATGAACATCATGGTAATGCGACCATTTTCACGCACATGGGAGATAGTTTCGCAGCCAGACCCAGTTGAATCGATGTACGCTACCTGGTCTGATCCGAGAAACGCGAGGCAAGAATCTGGTAACCCCTTTGGAGAAATATTAATATGTCGGCCACGGAGAGGAGCGGAAGCCACAAAGAAAACCCTTTGGCGTAGGGCCCAGTCGCGCAGATCGTCTGGGATGGATTCATAGAACTTGCCCATGGCTTTGAGTTGGTTGGCGATCGAAGATTACATAGAGGAGTTGAATGTGAAGTGGGCTGGTGGTGCTATAAGTAGACGTAATCCACATCCCTCTCCCGTCTTCTCCGCAGTAGTCAGATAGTGTATTATTTAACTATTTGCACTAGCTCTCTCGCAATAGGCACTCAGCCCCGCTGGCCTTTTCCGACCAGTCTTTTAGATTAAATTCTTAGCGGCAACGGCCCTTCTCATATTGGAGGTTGCAGCTAGAGTCTTAACTCGTCCTAAGTCTGGGATCTGGAAGTTAGACAGTAGGAAGGGCAGGCATGGAGGTAAAGACGTATAGGGGTTCCGTGTAAATACATCATAGGTCCTACCAATGTCACATGAAATACAAGATCTATTATTGGAAGTGAAGGATCAATGACAATGACTAATCGATATACAGACCAGTATCTTCATCTACTGGTTCGAGAAACAATTACTGGGAGACAATAGCGTAATCTGATTTGCTGGGAGTGAAGACGAAGAATACGAGTAACCCGATCAACTTTTTCTGAGTCCCGCTCAGCTGGAACCCGGCCAAATTCTCCATAGGAAAATACGGTTATTTACGATGACTCATTGCGCATTACAGCCCGATACGCTCATACAACGATACTGCTAGGCAGGGTGTTTTTTCTGTAGTAACCTCATATAGTCTAGCGTCGTTTTGGGTACAGACCGAGAAATAAAGCGTGAGTGCCGAGAGAGTAGTAATCTGTTTTCGAATCTACTATATTACCTCCGGCTTAAATTACGGCTTGCTACAAAGACGGCCACAAAAGACATCATCTACTTGGACGGGGCAGAAGCATGGCTTTGTAGTGAAAAATGAGTTGTTTCAAATCTTCTTTGGCCTAGCTACTTGTTGCCGGTATTGGATACTGAGACAGGCTATTGTCTTTACAAAGAGATTAAAACCGAGGGAGCTATGATTCTTTCAGGGAAAGATGCACAATGAAAGCATTGCTGAAATAAAAGGCTCGATTGTCTCATATAGCACAATAATACCCTCTGCTATACCGTAGATCTTTCTATCCGCTGTATATAAATGTCCCAGGTCTAGTCTATCCTCAACCCCTTCGCCATTGTATCTAGTCTCAAAAGCCAGGTACGCAACATACTCTTGAGTGACCATCTCTTATTCTGTCACATTGTATACCAATCAGCTAACAATGCCCAGTCCTCCAAACCGCTATGACGGCCCAGCGATGAGTGGACACGAGTGGTTTGAATATGCCACGGAAGAGGATCTAAGAATGAAAGCGCAAGAAGAAGCAAAACTCCAGAAAATGGAAAAAGAACACCAGGAAAGAATGCTCAAGCAGATTGAGCCCACAGCAGAACAAGAGCTTCAACGCGAGCGGTGGGTGGAATGGCTCACACGATGGGTCTACTGCACAGATGCAAACCTAACCCTAACAGACATCCGATATGCGCGTGTTTTCGCCGATAAGGCCCATAGAAGCCAGGGAGCGGCAGAGAACAGTGCCACGTTCATCCGAGACGATGAGGAGCTGGCGCGAGCCATTAGACGGAAATTGAACGGAGTGGTCGAGGTTACCGTCTCAAAGCATGCATACTATGATTCGAAAATCGTGAAAGCTCCTGTGTCGGCAGGTATGGAAGCTCCCCCAACCACTGTGCTGACCATTGCTGGACCGAAGGGTTTGGGTCCTGATTCCTTTGCTAAGCTTCAGCAGATGGAAGTGACCCGTGCGGTGCATATAGGCAGACAAGAGTTATTAAGTGCCTGTATTCGGTTCTTGAAGACTGAGGAGATTCAAGGAAAAATTGAGAGATACTCTGAGAGATACGGTACGGCGAAGGATCTCCCGGCTCGTCAGACAGCACAGCTGTATAGTGATCTCAGCGTGTACCATCCCTTCTTCAAGTACGCGATTCGTTCTGTGTTTCCACTCGCTGCAGCCCTTGTCGATACGTTCAAGTCCTCTTCGACGATTTCCAGGTCCAAGAAGGAAGGTACACCCCCAGCGAAGGTTGAAGGCCTGGTGCAGGGTTTGCTGAAAGAACTGCAATCGATATTCCCGGCTTGGAAGTATCTCACCGACCTCAAGGGACGACTTGCTAGTGACGGCGGTTGGTTCGACCACACGGTCACATTCGCCCACGTCCTGATTGAACACAGCAGTGTGGAATTCCTCGAGGAGTATCTGAATCAAGGAGGCAACGCCAACGCCGGAGGACCGCGCTGGACTCTCCTACAAGCCGCGGTATCAATGCACACATACAACAGCAGAATGAACAAGATCCTCGAGTTGCTTCTGAAGCATGATGCATACATTACAATGTCGAAGGGAGAGCACGGTTCAGCGCTTCGAACGGCAGCCGTTTATGGAAAATGGGTGCTGCTGGAGAAGCTGGTTGGTCGGTGTTTATCTTCTGGGGCATGGAAGATTGCAGATGATCTCAGATTCATCATGGACATCATGGAAGATCAGGGGGGTATAAACCCAGGCCAGGGGGGTATAAACCCAGGCCAGGGGTTTTGTGATCTGCCTATTCCTACACGGATTGCCATGTATGCCAAAAGGCAGGTTATTCGTATCATTGAGGATCAAATTCGCATGGATGAACAGGAGATTAGGCGACATCTCTGATGGTAATCTGCGGTCTCTTCCTTATGTACTTCAATGCTTGTTTACAGCAAATATAGACCCTTAACTGATGAAGATGTAACGGTCTGGCATGTAGAAATATAGATACAGACCAAACCATAAATATCGGCTCAAAAAGAACCACAAAACAGTCTAGAATCACGCCACATAGGCGAGTATCAAGTCCAAATCAATTCGACAATTCCAATCCAGCGGTGCCCAAGTTGTGGGACCAAAACACTCGTTCCGGCGAGTTGTCCGAGGGACAATAGCTCAGCGACCAAAAGCAACACTCCACACTGATCATTAATCACCGTACCGAAACCCCAAATTCAGAGTCTGGAGCAACTCGCACTCGATCCCTCAACACCCATCCACCCATCCAATGGCAATCTCGAAAACCTCCGCACAGCCGAGGTCGAACCCCAAAACGGGGAATTTAAAGTTACGCTTCTCCAGCCGCCCGCGGATCCGCGGGTATATCACCGAATTCCCCAAATTCTCGGACAAGCATTCGAATCCCGAAATCCCGAATGTGTCCTCTTCCAACATATCCTCCATCTTGAAAGGTTTCTCTCCTGCGGAATCGCATCGCAATGGAAACAAGCACGGAAACCCCACGGTCACTGGGTCCACAGGCCCCACAAAAGATCCAAAAGCCCAGCACGCACTATAACGCGAAGAGCACGGCCTGTCAAGCCTGCTACGCGCGGAAGAAGCGCTGTATTGCTGCCCCGGCTCAGTCTCGATGCACGTATTGTTCCAGGGAGGGCCAGGATTGCGTGCCGAGGGAGCGTCAGGCTAGGTATATTCCCTGACCTGGATGACGAGCAATAGCTAATTGAAGTGGTGATTAGAACTCAGAAGCGTGGATCTGGATCATCTGGGCTAAAATTCCCTTATCCTCATGGTATCGATCATGAAGTGCCTCGTTGGGCTGCGGTTTATTCGGCTTTTTCGGAGGTATTGCGGTTGATTCCACCGGAAGGCGAGTATGGAGATGGGGGATATGATAGGGATGATGCAATTGAGCAAGAAGAGGGACGACAAGACTTGAAAGATACCAGCGGGCGAGGAAATGCAGCTTCGGAAATACACGCCTCCATACCGAATCCGAATGAGGCTATGACTCGTGATGTGAAACCTCATCAACACTTGGGTTCGGGGTTTTCTTTAGGTGAACTTGACGCTTTGCTTCGGTTCTAGAGACGAGATGGCGCATCAGCTGCAAGGATATTGTTATTGTACCGGGTTTCAAAGGCGTTGGGGAAAACTAAGTGAATTCGAGAGAATCAACTTGAATAGCGATAAGCTTTTGCATAGTCGGAGTATTCTTCAATTTATACATATATAACTCTGGCATGGATCGAAGACTAGGGAGATCAAACACCATGATCATAACTCAAGACTGTAGACCGTGAATCTACTGCTTAGAACAAACAGCATTAGCTTTCTATGTAGACTTGATCACCCTGAAATCGATTTCAGTGGTGAATGAAGGACTTGAAAATGCAAAATGATGGTATTATCCACGGGTATTTCTGATCGTTGGCCATATATCCCCGAACTCCGGTATCATAAAAAGCAACCAACGCCGAGATTTTGCCGTATCCACCGAATCCATGCACGTAAAAAAGTAAAAGAGAAAGGAAGCCACAACGGAGAAATCACCCGATAGTTTTCCTCTTCTTAGGCACCGACTCCTCAGTAGCATCCGAGCCCCTCCTATTAGCAGCAGCCCTCTTTCCCTTCCCTTTACCCTTCTTCCCAGTAGCAGTGCCAGCAACAGAAGCGCCGTCGTCTTCATCAGGAACAGGAGCCCCCTTCTTCCCAGCATCCTTAGCAACCTGATCATCATTCTGATCGAAGGCCTTCCGCGCCTCCTTCAGCTCACGCTCCATACGCAACAGCTCCTGCACACGACCAAGCTTATTCGGGTCACGGCGCAGTGCAAAGCGGAAGTCGTCGACTTTGATCTTCTGTCGGCGGGCGTGGTGAGCGACCTGCGCGGCACCGTGGCATAATTCGAGGATGAAGTCTGTGACAATTTCGTCGAGGACGCGGATTGTTTCGGGGAGTGGTTCGGCGGAGAAGGAGTGGTGGGGGGCTGGATCACCGTAGGCTAGGAGAAGGTGGCGCACTTTTATTTCCAGGTTAGTCGGAGGGGTTGCACAATTTGTACTGGGGAAATGGTGGCTTACTCTCAGGACCGAAGTTCATCTGGCCCTTGTGCCGGGCGGCACGGGCTCGGGGCTCGGCCATGTTGAATCTGACAGATCTTTTCCTCGACGGTCTTGTACTTTCCGGTGAGCTGGCGGTTGGATTGACTTTTGGCTGGACGTATTCGGATTTATAGCCCGCGGCGAGAAGAGCTCGGTCTTCAGGACTGAAACCTCCAGGAGGCTCAGCAGGAGGTGGATGTACGGCCGGCGAGGCGTATGAAGATCGCAAGTCCTGTCGGTTTGTATAGGATGCGACCACGCGGTTGAGAGCTGGGTCCTGGGGCCTGGAACTCGAAATAGACTGGGCCCGCGATGTGTATGCGGATTGACCGTGAAGAGTTGGGTTCAGACTCGAATTCCCAGGGGGCACAAAATGTGGTGGACTGAGAGCTTGAGGAGGCCGACGCAGATTGACAGGCGGAGGGGAGAAAGAGGCCGCAGAAGGAAGGCGACTAAGATCCGGAGTGAGGATTAGAGGTCGCGTTCGCGGAGACGATTGAGGCCGGAGCCACGGTTGGTCCGTGCGTTTAGCGGACATGGCGGGCAGAAACACGAGTTGGCTCGTTGCTCTTGCACGCTCTCGCTGACCTTACTTCGTCTCTGTCTGGGGCATGAGGAACTACGATTCAAGATGGTGAGTCAGAAATCCTTTCCAGGCGAAGGTGCAGGTGAAGGCAGAAGTGCAGGTGCAGGGAGGTCGCGAAGTGGAAGCTGTTTAGGCTGCGCACCTCAGCATACTGTGTACTTTCGGCCAGGACAGCATCACCAGGACAGCATCACTAACAAAGAGACTCACATAGTCGGCCCTTTTTAACTTCCAATCACTGCTGCTGGTGATCCTCCTGATCATCTGCACGAGCACCTATGCGCACTCGATCATGCCCGGAATCATGGACCGCAACCAGAATGGGTAGGTCCCTGACGCTCGACTCGCGCTCACAACGGAGCTTCAGCTGACGAGAACAGATTTTTTGGGATATTCTGGAAATGTGCGCGAGTGGGAGAACGGCTCAGTCCGTATGTCAGCATATGCTGTTTCCTGATGGCAGTAAGACTTCCCCAGCCCTGCCCCTCGTTCAGGGAGATGAATACTCACAGCTTGTTTTGCTTGCAGGTCTCAATCTTCTTCGGTGGCTGAATAGGCCTTGGTTACTTTGCTTTCAGATCAATGGGAATATTGAAATGAAAGAGGGCGACAGGCTCAGGCCGTCCACAAAGGACAAAGCCTGCTACGGGACGGATTTCAGTTAAAAGCGAGATACTTTCAAGCGCATGAGAAATTTCATAATGATTCGATGTATAGTACATGAGAGCCAAATTTACAAAAGTGGCAACGCTTCCTTCCGGCACCGGGCCCATGCCATGCAAAATTCTATAACACAAAAAGTACAAGGGTATCCTCACGGCTCGGACTCACTTGAGCACCAGCTTCTTTAATGCGCTATCAATCAGCGGTTCTCCCAGTTTCTCGTCCTCACGGCTGCCTGACTCGGACTCCGGTGTGGACGCCTCCCGCTCAAGACCCTCATCGGGGACTCTCTTATCCAGCTCGTCGATGGCAACCCAGAGACGCTCAGGATCACGAAGGTAGCGCAAGCTCTTCATTGTGTATGGATTTATGGAGAAGCCCTCTTCTTCCATGGCCTTGATGGCAGCAGCAGTCTCTGGGATGTTCTGCTGGTTGACGTGGCCGCTGACGATCGTGTTCCAAAGGGAGTCGTCATACTTGACCCGATGCTTGGCCATCATCTCCTTGATTTTCTCGGCGGCTTCGGATTGCCGGTTAAAAATGAAGGCGCTAAGCAAGATGGTCCAAGTGCGCACAGTGGGCTTCGTATGGATCATGGCCTCTCCAGTCGAGCTGTTCACCGGGAGTTCAGGGGGATGTAGCATATCCTCCACCACGCGTACGCATGACCGCAATGAACGAGGGTTTTTTCGCATAGCAACAAGGAACTCGTTATAAGTGTGGTCGGTCTCCGCGAGAGGAGCGATGGATGGGTGACCCTGTGTCACCAATTCTCGGAATCGGTGGTAGATGCGCTGCACAGTTGAAAGGCGGTTCTGGCAGCGGAAAAAGGTTGCGATCATGATGTACAGAGCGATGGGAGAGGGAGGGGTATTAGAGCCTCCCGCTCGAGGCGTATATTGAGGCGGGATGATGAAAAGGTCTTTCAGAGGGGTGATGTCGTGTAGGTTGTTGTACATATCAAGCATGGAGTAGAAGACTCCCGAAGGATCGGAGTCTGCATCCATACTCTTGACGGTGAAAACGTAGTGGGAATGGAAAATCTTGTTGGCGATGTATGGGTTGCTGAGGAGTTCCTCCTCTCCCTCGAGTTCATGGATCAGGCTGTCAACTCGACCCCGGTCCCCACGTTTGACTGCTTCGGTAAGAAGAGTCAAGTAGGTATAGGAGTCGAAGTCGTAGGC
The DNA here is from genome assembly GCA_027569585.1 of Penicillium silybi. NCBI lineage: Eukaryota > Fungi > Ascomycota > Eurotiomycetes > Eurotiales > Aspergillaceae > Penicillium > Penicillium silybi. The sequence goes on from JAPDFI010000011.1 coordinate 471,192, forward strand.
GTGATTCTTCATGAATTGAAGCATGTCGGCACCCAGTTGCGAGTCACCAGTCTTGTAAGCATTGGACAGGACAAGGTTCATCATGTCTCGGTCAGGCCGAACACCCATCTTCAGAAGTTGTGGGAGAATCTTGAAATTGCGCCCATTGTCGCCATCCTCCACGCTGTCGAGGGTCAAAAGCTTGCAGCAATGTCGGAGGACTCCCTGGGAATCCAACTTGAATTCGGGGTTTTTGAGAATGGGAATGTACTCGAGAGACTTGAGTGCTTGATCCACATCTCGAAATTCCGTAAACCGCCACATGTAGCACAAGGCGGTCTCTGCTGTCATCTCAACGGATCTGTTTTCTCCCATCTCGAGGGCTCTGGTAACGCCTTCATGGCTAGCCCGTCGAATATAAAGTCGGAGACCTTTTTGCGGTACAGAAACAATGGGCCAGTCCCGCGGGTTCAAACAAGCCTCGATAAGCGACTCGTAGGTGTGAGTATTGCTCTTCCAATCCTTCAGCCAGTCTGCATAGTAAAAGTTGTCCAAATATAAAAGGCAGTCGGCGACCATGGTGAAGTCCGGCTTGACTTTGCCCTCCGTTGTAACAACCAGAAACTCCAGTAAGAGTTTCGGATCATTCTGTAGCAACCAAAAGGCCAGGCGCTGCCAGACACTGGCCTTGTCGGGTCGTGACATGGTCTGCCAGGCCTCCCGAAAGCGTCCATGACAGTCAGCCTGGATGGTCTCTAGTAGCGCTTGGCCCTCCTCCTTCAATGTCGGAATAACGGCTCGATTCTGTACCGCACGATGGTAGTGCTTGGCTTTGTAGATCTCCTCATAAGCTGCCTTCCATTGAACAAGGCTCAGCTCCCGCGAATAGAGCGAACTGCTCCTGATAACTGTCGCCAGATATGTTGCTTTGGGGTTTAAAAATCTGTCTTGTGATTTGATCTCTGCGTTGAGTCTGCGAAGCACGGAGGGCGCGGTTTTGATACTCTGGCCTTGCGACAGCATGATTCCGCGTACCCTCTTCAGGGTCAGTGGCTGCGTGTTGTATCTTAGGAAGCGACCTTTGCGCTGGTGTGAAGTTCCCTCATTGTCCAGTTGCTCATTTCCTGTTTCCCCCGGTTCCTCGGCGAGTCTGTAATATTTGCCCAAGTCTGAACTTTCCGGCGGCTCGTGAACGGCAGTCGGTTGTGACGAGGTGGATGTCGTAATATCGTGTGTTTCGGTGCCAGGCTCTCCGATCGAGGTCGCATAGCTCGAGACATTTTGGAGTCGGTATCCAGTGTTCGACGTCCCCGACCTCCGAGGCCAGCGGCCGGGGTTCCTACATTGTGCGGACGAGAGCCCGTTAAGGCGGGAACGGACGAGCTGGTGTGGACACAATGACATTCAGAGACCAGCGATCGCACGCATTAGGAGAAGGAGGGAAAGGCGCGGTTCGTTATCCTGGAGAGGAATAAAGTGAAGGTTGTTCCGAAAGATGGGAAATCCGCCCGATTCTGCTGTGGCTGGTGTGTGGCGCACCCCATCATCGGGCTCCATCATCTTGCAACTTTTCTTCAACGAGCGGACTTTGGGGATATTCAAGGTCGCGCTCGTCATTCTCCCGGAGAGATTTCAATATCCTTCTCCCTCACAAAAACACCCACCCATATCTACTCTACCCTCCAAACCATGTCGTCCAACCACGCCTCTCTGGATGCGGCATCCACCGACCGCAAAGCCCGCCTCGCCAAGCTCGCAGCGGTGAAGCGCAAGCAACCCGAACCCGACACAGAAGCTGCCGGCGATGAGGAATTACCAGATGCCGACGACGTGACCACAAAATACATCTCCGGCCGCAACTACGACGCCGAGACCCGCGGGCCGAAACTGGGATTCGAACAAGGCCCGCAAGAAGGCAAAGTGACAGTGGAAGCCCAAGCCGCCGAGATGGCAGAGGCAGTGAAGGAACAAGCGCAGAAAGATGAAGACGATGCACCCATTGATCTGTTCAAGTTACAACCGAAGAAACCCAACTGGGATTTGCGGCGCGATCTGGATGAGAAGCTCAAGACCCTCAATGTGCGGACCGAGAATGCGATTGCCCGGCTGGTGCGACAGCGGATAGAGAATGCTCAGCGTGCGGCCAAGGAGAAAGGTGCTTCTAATGGTACTGGCGAAGAAGTGGGCATTGAAGGTGACGCGCTGGTGGAGGGAATTCATATGCGCGAGCAGGAGGAAGCCCAAGACGAGGAAACGATTTGATGTGATACCCTTTATTTCGAGGATGGCGAGAATTTTGTTCTCTTCTACTGTGTTGTACTTTTTATTTCATGTCCATCTGCACTTTTGCATCCATAAAAAGAGGCGTTGGAAAGGTCTTGCACATTGGGATGTATGGAATGCTATTAATACAATTGTTCTCAATGGGACGCGAAGTTGGCCTATGTGTAATCTCCCCCAGGATATTTTTCTGGACGTATTCCATGACATCTTCCTGGACATCTTCCCGGAGACTTCCGCGGACCGCTAATCCAAACCTGCGCCAGTGATTTTCCTTCCAAAATATACCAGATTAACACCTTTTCCATTCTGTTCTACCGCCCATAATTCATCGCCTGGGTCAGGGCAAGTCGCTTGCTAAACGGACTCAGGCTTCGCTGTCTAGGTGGATCTGGCCGCGCTCTGTGGTCCTGCCTGGAGCGTCCTGAAGGAGGTGCGTGGGCCGGAGGACTCTCTCGGTCCCGGTAGGATCGTCTTCCAGAGTGGTCATTAGTAGTCCCTAGAGGAGTCATGGAGCGTCTCTCCTTGGCAATTCGACTCCTGTCGCCACTGCGACTGCGTCGTTCGCTTCGGCGGTGGTGCCCGGAATCGCGGTGTCTTCCTCGTTCCTCGGGGCTGTGATCCCGACGACGTCGGCGGATATTCCTATCCTCGGTCCACTCCCTTGATCTTGAACGTTGTCTTGCGCCCGAAGAGTAGGACGTGATGGACTGAGAAGCATCGCTGTATCTTCTCTTCCGGGACTTGGGAGGTGGTGACACACTGGCCTGGCCCCCATTCCTCTGTGAGCCGTGCTTGCTACGTCGGTCCGGCGACGCTGACGCAGACCGGTTGGTAGAAATTGTGGAAATCGAGTCGGAGGAATGAGTCGACAGGGATCTTGCCCGTTTGGGAGAGCGTCCTTGGCAGCCTGTCGTATCCTCTTTGTCAAGATCTCTCTTCCGGCCTCGCTCTTCGTCTCGCTTAGCAAGTATGTCATCCGCCACGCCATTTCTGTGATTTTCAGTTAGGATCCAGGCTCCCGTACGGATGCGATCGCCATTGAGACAGTAGTAGAGGAACTTACGACCGAGTCAGGTCATTGGGAACCTCCGTCGAGAGCTTAGGCATCAACCGCGGGTTTTGCAACTGCTGAGTTCGCGACGGTCTCGAGGTATATGGGCGCTCCTGCGCCGTTGCCTTGCACTCATAGCTATAGTGCCGTAGAATGAGGTCAGCATAGCGCTCAATGGGAAGGTATACCAAGGTCACCTATCTCGTTTCAAGCACTTCTGGCATAGAGTGTTTGCTGAAGCTTTGGACGGGCCTCGAAGCCCGGGGGCGTTGTGGTAGCGGTTCATGGAATCATGCAATTTTGGCAGAGAACGAGAGGTAGTTGTATGATCAGTGAGAACGTCGTGTACTATAAGCCTCCCCCGAGTGAAATGTCAAGATATCAAGCCAGACTCCCCGCGGCTGTTCAGTTAAAACGGGAAAGCGTAGGCGCGCGGCAGAAGCGGTCGGGCGCGGCAAAATTGCACCCACGAACCTTCGGGCGTTGAAGAATAATCACAGCTTGGCTCCTCCAACGCTCCTTCTCTCCCACCCTTTTTGAATTCTCCGTATAGATTCATCGGAACCTCAGGCGTTCTTTGGATCATTGTGCGGATTCACCCACTTGATCCCTCCGCCCCAGCTGGACCTACTGCCATCTTAATTCGGGGTCTTTATCGCCTGACCATGAACCAACTTTGACATCGTGTGAGACCAGCTTTTCCAAATTAGGGCAGTGATGAAGTTACTGGCTCTTATATGTGTCCCGAACTGGGCGGACGAACTCATTTTTCCCGATCGCTAACCTTCGTTTCACTACAGCTTTCCCTCATGGCGAAGACCCTTAACCAGAGATATGTCTTTCTTTTTTGGCTTGTGTGAAGCGGGATTCTTCAGCTACTTCGTTTCCATTCAAACTCCGGTCAACGCTTGTCTTGAACCGGAGACCTGTTGAGTGCGGCCGTGCTTTGACGCGGATTTCTTGTTACCTTCGTGAAATCTTGAAAACGACCTCTACATCCCACCGGGTGTAGTTTGAAATGTCATCTCAGAGTCCCCCTCCAGGAGACGTCCATTTCTCCTTTGCAAAGGTATGCTCCTTCCCAGCCTCGACTCCAGTCCCATCGCTGACCTCGCAATCAGATCGCTGCCATGCCCACAACCCCCAACCCCCAATCGTCCTCGGCATCAGTTGAGAGCGGCAGTTCTCAGCTTGCGACGACTTCCAATGTCTCCGAATCATTCAACGCCGGCCCTCCGTTACCCCCACATTCTTTGAACACGATCAAGCAGAATATTGCCTCGAGTGATCCTGCAGTTGACGACCTAGGGAGAGCAGTGCAGGACATTGACATCACCCTGCAGGCAGACCGGGAAGGGTCTGGATCTTCGATCGACGACCAAGAAAATGGCCTTCTCAAGAGAGAAAACTTCTTTGAGGATGATCGAACTCACCTTTCCAATTCTTCCACGAAAATGACCAATTTCGACTCCAAGAGCTTGGCCTCAGTGACCACTTTCGCAATGGACGAAAAAGACTCCGTGCGTCCTGATGACAGTGCGAGTGTACAGGCCGTTGATGAAGATGACTCTCTTTCGGGCGCCGCATCTGGTGCGCCGAACTCGGTTACTGGCTCTGAAGCTGGAGGACGTCTTTTCCGCGACCAATTTCGCGATGGAAATGCTCTACGAACCCGTGGAGTTCTCCCTATACCCGGCCCTCTTTTCAGCGGCGGCAGTCAGCGCGACACGGTCACAATTCCTCCAGACTCTGTTGCGAACAACTTTGTCGTCGCGGCCAATCCTGACGGTCCGCCGGATGGCCCAAGCCTACATGGGTTCCCCCTCGAACCAGACGAGAAACTTTTGGAGGCGATGAAATCTCCAAAGGACCGTTTGACAGTTCTCCAGCTAGAGGAAAGGATCCGCTACTTCATCAAGGAGACCAGGTAAGCATTTTGCCATTTCAGCCCATGAGTACCTAGCGCTAACTCTGAACCAGTGAACAATCCTTGGAGCTGCCCCCTTCCAACGGATTCCAACGGCTTCTCGCTCATAGACTGGGAGACTACTACCATCTGACACATTTTGTGGATAATAATGTGACCTCGGTTAGGCTGCATAGGACGCCTTTTTGCAGACTGTAAGTCCAGCCTCCTTTGTCTCCTCGAGGACAAGTAGCTAACGGTGGCCAAGGCCCGAGCCTATCTCCGCAGTGCATGCTGCCACTAGCACCACCCCGCCTCCAAGCGTTCCGGCCATGAAAATCATGCGTCGTAACGACGGAGATCGACCATCGGCTGAAGGAAGTATTGCAGCGAGCTCATCTGTTCCATCCAAGGCTCCTTCCGAAGCTGGCGATAGCGGCCCTGAAGGTGATCGCGCAGACTCCTCAAATGATGCCACGCCCGCCAAGGATCGACTGGCATTGACCCGCGAAGAACGCGAGGCCAAATATCAGGAGGTTCGAGAGAGGATCTTCCGTGACTTCCCCGACAGTGCCAAATCAGACACGACCAGTGGCGATTCCAATCCTAATATGTCGCGATCCAGCTCTACGAGTGGCCGCAGGAAGAACAACAAGCAGCGAACTCCCCACGATGACAGCTTTGAAGCCCGATCCCAGTTCAACGCCTACTATCCAGGCATGCCGTACAACAATGGTCAGAGTCAGGTGCCATTCAATGTTGGCGGGAATGATGGCTCCTTCTCTACCCCACAGGTTCCTTACCTGGTTGGGCCTGGTGTACCGCCGCCAACCACTGGCTACATGCCCGCTGGTCAGAACAATGCCGTGCATCCTGGGCAGATGGGTGGCATGAACAATATGAACAATGTGCCACAGTATCCAATGGCTATGTCGCCGCATATGGCCTCTAATGGCTCGTGGCAAGGAGGAAGCATGCCGCAGCGGTCGCCATACTCCAGATACGCATCGATGAGCCAGCCCGGCATCATGAATCAACCGTCGCCGAGCAATTCCTCTCCGGCCATGAACAACTTCGCCATGCCCCACCCTGCTCAATACCAGCAAAATGCTTCCTGGGGGTCCCCGCCCTACTCCGGGAACTACCAACAGTCTCCTCAGCGAAACCAAAATACAGCTCATTGGCCCAACTACCCCTCTCAGTCGATGACATCCAATATGGCGGCTTATCCGTACGCGCAGTACCCGGGGCAGCATCTCAACCCCACGCTCCAGAATCCCGGGTCTCCTGTGATGCCGGGCAACTATGCTAGATCTCACTTCAATCCACAGACTCGCTCTTTCATTCCCGGCGGTGCTCCATTGCCGCGCAACCCGAGCCGAGGTGCGCAACATCCGATGCAGCCGTTTCCCGGCATGCCCAATCCCCAGGGGCAGTGGATTCAATACTCTGATCCACACAATCGAGGCATGGATCATCCATCGGCTGCCAGCACCGCCCGCGTGCCTAATTCAGGTCGGGACTCCATCGCCAAGTGGGGTACCCCATCTCATCTCCCTCCGAAACCACCGCCTTCCGAGGTGAAATCTGGCTTCGACATGAAGCACCGAATGGGACCTCCCCCGATTTCCGCACCATCCTACCCCGGCAATGGAATCCCCGGTGCACAGAATGGCCCGCTGGTGATTTCTGGAGGTGCCAACATCTCGAAAACGAACTGAGATCTGACAGGTGATTTCTTGTGCTGTCCGAACATGTGGAGAACATGGCTTCAGAAAAGGTTGTGGACGTGGATAGTGATGAGAGGTTGATGATCACAAGTTCTCAGCCCGTTGGCTTGTACAGTTAAGACAAGTGCATGGCGAGTCGGGGCGCTGCCTAACTCGTCCGTTAACTATGAATCACATTCATGTCTATCCATTTCTCTGTAGACCATAAGCCTGACATTGCAAACCTTACCTTGACTATGACAAAATCTCATCAAGATCCCTCCTAAACACCGCCGCCTCGGCAATAAGCTCGACCACCTTAGCAGCCACCTCACCGGCAGCCTTTTGACCAACAAAAAAGAAATGATTCCCATCCACAGACCAACACAACCTCCTAGGAGCATCGCGAACAAAATCGAGCAACCGCTGCCACTTCCCGGATCCCTGCACCTTAGCCAACCCTTTTCTCCCAATAACCGTCTCCAACTGATAAGTAAGAATAAACCCCCAAGTGGCCCGATCCGCCATCGCATGACTAGCATCCATAACCCCAGAAGGACACAAAGCCGAAACGAGCGGATAATTCCCAAAATCCCAAACCCTCGAATCATCTTCATGCACCACCTCATCCCGAACAAAAGAACTTCCATCATACCTCAACCTCATCCCCGTAAGACCAACCGGACTCCCACCAACATACTCCTTCAGATAAACGTCTCTCGGAACAATTTCCCCACCATTCAACCGCTGCATCTCCTCCACCTGCTTCCAAAAACCCTCCAACTTCTCCGGAATAAGCAAATACCCCGCCTCAGTACACGCCACCCGCGGGTGAGGCTGCTGATAAAGATTGTGCCGAAGGCCAGAAATACCCGGCGTGCCCGCAAAGCTAACAAACTGCACCACGTCGAGACCGAGTTCCTTCGCCGAGATAGTAAACGGGACGAGTACGCGGCCAGCCATACTCCATCCGATCAAAACGACAGTCGTAGGGAGGGCGTGCTGGTCGATAATTTTCTTAGCGGTCGTCGCAGCTTGCCGGCCCCAGTCAGCTATGCGGAAATGAGGTGCATTTGCGGGCATGATTTCGGGAGTGGATTCGAGCGGGTAAGAGACTGATAGGACGTTGAAGCCATGGTTGTTTAGGTGGTGGGATAGGAAGTTCTTGGGCGAGGAGTTGCTGTGGCCACCGTAGTAGATTCGGGCTAGGTGGACTCCTCCTGGGATGCAGACTATCAGTGGTTTGGTGGGGGGATTTGAGGCGGGTTGGAAGTTGTAGATAGTGGGGTACCCCGCGATTGTGTCGAGGATTTCTCCTGGGTAGAGGGCGCGGTTGCGGAGTTGTGTTGTCATTGTTGGTGAGTATTGAGCGGTGTTATGAGGAAGGTCGGATTGAATGAGAGAGGTTATTTGGAGGTTGGATTGGAGGGAAGTTGGGTCGCCCCGGATTTGCTCCGAGGTTTCCATGTTTTGGTCCGGGAAGGACCCTGGGTTCACATATAGACAGGATAATGTCTGGCAATTCTTGGCTTTTCCTTTCCGGTTTTGATCACTGAGTAGAATTGAGCGCGACAATTTGTTGCACCGTTCTAATATATAGTATTTTTCGCTAACTAGCAGGCCACTATCTATAATCCACTTACTATATTAGATACATCGATCGACGTTATCTATTCCTGCACGTACCCCTTTGCGTGGCATGTCTGCAGGATATTTGGCTTCCAAATCAACTTTCTGTAGTATGAGCAAAGGCGTCATGAATCATGATATTACCCTCACCAATGGATGAATATGACATTTTGAACCCATACATAGGTGGCTGAGAGCTCCTAGTTAGCTAGGAACTTTAGAACTGACTTCTTGGTATATAAATCATCACCCTAAACTATCCCAGGAAAGGAGTGGTCCGAGTAACTGATTCATGTAGCATTCCCCAATAGCGGTCAACATCGGAATAATCTAGACAAGTCCTGTATGCATGTGGAGCACTGGGTATGACAGCCCGAAGAACTAGCTGTTTCTAACAAAGATTATTGATCTAGCTGGCCGATTTTGCCTCCTCTGAGACAATTGTGGGGCTCTTTCCAAAAGACCTCACGGCCACACCATTCTGGAACATATTATTGATCTCTTCGAGAGATTTCCCTTTCATCTCGGGTACGCATAGATAGGCGAATACAAAAGAGCAGCATGCGAGGGCACCGAAGAAAAAGCCAACCTTGGAATGAAGGTTTGCATACGGGGCATTCAGAAGATAGGGGGTGCTAAATGAGAACACGAAACTGTATTTTCATTGAGTATTCAGATGACCGCACTTAAAAGGCAATGAAATGTACATACTTTGTAGCAATGTTCACCAGCGACGCGACGCGCTGCGTCTTGTCACGTAACCGAGTGGCTGGGAGCTCCGTCGTGATAATATAGTTCAGCGGATCCCAACTAAAGCAGAGACTAGCCGAGGACAATGCAGTGGCAGCAACAATGACTTGAGTCTGTGCTATGGTCGGAGTTGACACCATACCAACGCCGCCCATTATGAAAAGCCAAATCACTTGCAGAATAGACCCAAGCATCAAAAGCGGTCGCCGACCGACCTTGTCCGTGATGTAGATGGCTGTCAGGCAGGCGAAGGTGTTGATACAAGAGCTCATTAAGGAATATCGAAATGGATTAATTGAGTGGAGCGATTGAACAAATAGCGTGCCGTACGCTGCCGTAAACGGGGAGCCAGTCGCTTGGATGAAGAAATTCGTACCGATGGCAATCAAAGTACGTTTCCGATTCGACCCTCTGAACAGATCACCATACGTCCCTTGATTTTGCTCTTCAACGAGCGATAAATGTAATCGTGCAAGCTCTTCTTCTGGGGTTGGGCTGTCTGGCCCGGAACTGCGAAGCTTTCGAAGCGACTCTAGTGCCTCATCCACCCGATCATTGAGTAGCAGCCACCGGGGCGATTCGGGAATGAACCAGATAAATGTCGCCACGATGGATGGTACGACATAAAAGAGACCCTGAGGGATTCTCCACGCGGCGTTACTCGGTAGATCGCTGGTCCTTAGACATACGCTGTTGATAATGATACCCCCCACCAGGAGACTTGCTTGGTAAGTACCAACTGCGAATCCGCGAATGGGAGCCGGGATTATCTCTGCTTGGAATGGCGGACACGTTGCCAGCTCCATACCAACGTATGCGTAGTTTAGGATGCGGCCGGCTAGCACTTGCTCAATAGTGGTGGAACTAATGAGCACAGTGGCAGACATCATCGCCCAGATTGACATGGCGAACATCGATATTCGGCGGCCATATCGAGCACTTATCAGACTCCCGAGATATAGTCCTCGTCTCGAATTAGTTCAGTGGTGGGCTTTTTTGTTGTCTCTTAACTCACCTGCCGCGAATCCAATGAAGTTCAGACTGTTCAACAGAGATGTCCAGTAAGTTGGGATGGCCCAAGTTTCATTTGCCGGATCATACACCCCGAATTGCTTTTTGTAAGCGGACATCGCTTGGCTTGTCGCTATTCCCTGATTGTCGAATCCATAATTCAAGGTAGACAAGCTTATCAGGCCAACAGCGCCCGCTAACCGAGGGGTAAAATGCCGCCTGAGATGGTTGTTCTTGAGAAATGATGGAGACATCTTGAGTCAAATTTTCTCACTGCTTAGAATCGGTGTTCATATTTTGAAATGGCCTTCCCAATTGAATATATATACCTGTCGAAAATCTAAATGCTGCAGTTAAGATTCCAGTCGCAATAGCATTTTCTGATTACGACATTAGAGGTCCGATGAGAGGAAAGTCTTCCCCATCACATAAAGTGGAACTCCTATTTAGCGCATCGGGTTGGCGGGATAATTTTGTCGGGGAAATTTTGCATGAGCACAGCAAAACCACCAAAAACCGCCCGGCTACCACGGCATGTTCTAAAGCATCTTATGTGCTGGCGCTGAGGTATTTACGTATGGCGCAAACAAAGACTACACTATCACGGTCACCACGACCTAAATGAGAACTTTCCACATTTTGCTTAAAAAAGATATAGAAAATTACAGGTTCCACTCAAGGACAGGTGTTTTGTAGATTATGGTCACATTTCAAAGATCAATATGGAGGCTTTTAGTCCTCATATGCTCTAGCAGCCTTTGATCCTGGTGCGGAGACCTCGAAATCAAAACGATCTGGTACTTCAAGTCCCGCCCGTAAATGCCCTCCCATCTCCAGCAGCGACACTCCGTCTCGGAAGAGCCATGGATCTTTTGTCAGATTTTGCCAGCCTTCAACCTCAACGCGCAGACTTTCCAGAATATCCCTATGGGCTGGATCCAAGGCAATGTTTGCAGTTTCTGAAGGATCGTTTATTATGTCGTATAGTTCTTCGGCCGGGCGCTGAATATAATCCTGCAGCGGCCGATTTCCAATCATCACCGGTCCATTGACGTTTCGCATTCCTTCCCAAGAGATCGAGGCATAGAGATCGGTTGAGAAAGGAAAATCCAACTTCCACGCAATATTGCGATGATACTTGTACTGTCTTGTGCGCACGAAACGGGTGGGGTAGTAATTTGTGATCTCGTGAAATGTGTGAGATCCAAACACCCGGTTCCAGTTATCATCCACCGAGGATTTGGCGAGGATAGGGAGTAGTGAGTGTCCTCTTCGTCGAGGCTCAGCCGTTTGCGGTTCTTGGTATTCTGCCCAATCCAGGATGGTCGGGAGAATGTCCACAAAGGAGACCATATTCGGGTTCACTACGCCAGCACCAAATCCCGGGCATTTCATGAGCAAGGGGAGTCGGATGCCAGCATCAAAGAGTGTTGTCTTGGAATTCAAGAACGGGGGCCCGTTATCACTCATAAAGATAATCAGCGTGTCTTGGGCGAAGCCGTGCTCCTTCAATGATTCCAAAATCATGCCAAAACCTCGGTCTACCCGGCCGATTGCACGATAGTATTCGGCCAACTCCTGACGAACGTCAGGAATGTCACTCAGAAAGTTGGGTACCGTCACTTTTTCTGGATCGTAAGGGGGATCTTCGGCCGAAACCTCTTGTTCACCGTTGCCGAATCCACCTCGGGTATGATCGCGATGAGGATCCATATAGCCCACAGTGAGAAAAAAAGGCCGCTCATCGCGGTTCGCATCTTCGAAGAATGACGAGGCCTGTTGCGCAACCCAAGCGACATCACGGCTGGGGCTTTCCACCACGACCTCCCACGGGTATACGGACGGAGGGCCGACGTGTATCTTCCCAATGACCCCGGTCAAATATCGGTGATTCCGAAGCAAGCCAGGCGCGGTCTGGATATGGTCGAAGGTCATGAAATGATGGGTTGAGTGGTTGAGGCCATATTGGCCGTTTTCGTGAGTGTGCAGGCCTGTGTAAATAACAGATCGACTTCCACTGCACGACGCAGTGCTCGCAAATGCATTGTCAAACACTGTGCCATCTTTGGCGAAGGCATCGATGTTTGGTGTCTTGATCCCTTTTTCGCCATAACAGCCCAGAGACCGGCCAAGGTCATCGGCAATGACCAGGAGGATATTTTTCTTTGGCGGCATTGGAACAAATAGTTTCAAGGAAGACGAGAAGCGTGATCGCAGATTACGGCAGAAATGAGGGTTTCGTCTGTCGACATTTTTGACGAGCTCGCGAAACTTGCTTTTCCATACAGCCAGACCGCGGAGAGATTTTCGGAAAGAATATGTGCAGCCAGATTCCCGAGGTTACAGAAGGATGGCCAGCTTGCGGGGATCCATTAGCCACACGCCAGGATATATTCCCCGTTGATTGGTGTCAACCTTTTGACATCCCGCGGGCAAATGGCGTGACTGCGCCCAGACCCGAGACCACCTGACACAGGAGATAGATACATCGAAGATCTCTTGCAACTCCTCAATAAGCCCCAGCATGTTCGAGACTGCCGTTGAATTGTCCCTGGCTCATTTTGCTCAAGCCGAGCCGCCAACGCTCAGCACTCGGGCATGTGACGCATGTGCGGTACGAAAAACCAAATGTGATAGACGATCGCCATGCCGCAGATGCGAAGCTCTCGGGCTCTTGTGCAGGATTACGCGTGAATATTCCAAACCAGGGCCCAAGGGACCTTGGGCGAAGAAGAGACGAGCGGGTCGACCTCGGAGGGTTCCTCTCAAAACACGGGCCATAGACGTGCATACGATAAACGTTCCCGACACTGCCTCAGGTCCCCCGTCCAAAGTGAAGAAGGACGAGACTGTTGATACAATACAGAAATGTCTGTACATCTACTCACAAGAGTACTACCCGCTCTGGCCCGTGGTTGATGCGAATGTCCTGAGCACTCGACTTGAGAATGAAGCAGATCTTGCAGCGTATGCGCTTGGTGCCGCACTCGGCGCCGTAGTGCTGGAACGATGGTCTCAGCTCGGAATCTTCAGTGAGGAAGTAGCAAGCATCCAACTGAGCAGTGAAAAATTGGCGGAAGAATCAGAGAATGCACGGAAGCAAATTATTTATCAAGAGATTCCCAGTACCGACGCGTTGTTGTCTTGCTTCTTCCTGCATATCCACTCCGCGAATAGCGGTAGAATAACGAAAGCAACCCTGCTTCTTCGGGAGGCGATAAGCTTTGCCCAGCTGCTGGAGCTCGACCAGGCTGAGCATTATGCCACACTGACTGATAGTGAAGCTCAACTCGATCTTCGCATTTTCTGGCTGTTGTATATTACGGAAAGGTACGATGAACATTATTCTTGATATTCAAACTGACTGAATGAGACCGTACTCAGAGGACATACAACCCGTTTTGATTTCCCAAGAGTTTTACCACTTGATCCAGATCTTCCTGTCCTCCAAGCGGAAAGGAATCCGTCTGGTTTCCTTCCGTTCATCAGCATGTGTCAACTATTTCAAACCTTTTCCTACGCCATGGATCACTGGGAATCGGTCCGAATATACGATTCCCTCGCCCATATAGACGCGCATTTACAGGAGGCCCACGAATCGCTTTCTAATACCCCAAGTTCGCAGCGAACAGACTTCCTCATGACACAACAGTGGATGCGAGTGATATTATGGAAGCGCGCCATGTTTTACGTGAGGCTGTCAATCAATGCGGCCCAGGGGTGTTTGAGCTTCGCCTTTCCTGAGCAGGTCGCACGGAATGTGGTAGCATATATTAAGAGATTTCCTCGGGAGACCGTTGAATCTCATGGTCTTGGAATGGTAAGCGATCATCAAATCCGCTGACGGCGATGCTTTACAGACTGGCTTGTCCTAACCTGAACACCAGCAAATGAAATTAGCCGATATTGCAATATCCTTCGCTGACGTTATATCCTGTACTCCACGCATGTCACAAAGTCGGCAGCTTATGCAAGTTGGATCGACAGAAACTCTACACTTTTTGGCAGAATTCCTGCTCTCTATCCCAAATCGTGTCAATCCAAGGCTCGAGCTACTGGAACAGAAAATGTATGGGATGGATTGGAATTTTCCCCTGGAACATATATATGATGGTTTTGAGGATGTGGCAGATGAAGCTTCCACACAAACGAGAGAGCTCAAGCAGATTACTTCAAGCTAGTCTTCAAATGCTCGACTTTTGCGTGTGGTGTAACAGTGTCTTATTTCCCCAGAACATCATGATCTCCCGACGGAGTCGGTCTAGACACAGAGTGTTTCAGATAAGGAAGAAAAGAACGCTTCGAAGTTATATCGCCGTAGTATTGTGTCCTGCGTTCATCATAAGTCTGATCTCGGCTACAACCTCGCCCCATTCGAGATTATGTGGGTGACCTGTTTTTGTCTTGCATCATGGCAGCGAAGAAGCCATTGAGCTTTTCGCCTGCCAGAGCTTGAAGACTCTAAATTTTTATCATCTCTACGATCTACCACTTGGACCGCCAGCCGACGAACAGGTATAGAGATAGTAACATACTCTTCGAATCAATTGGAGCCGGCGCCATGATCAACCCTGGGTTCCACAAATAATAAAAGAAGCGGGAAACAGCGCTTATGGCTACGTCGTGAACTTCTGTAGGAGATGAACGTACGATCAGCAAAGCAAAAACTTGAAATCTACGGGGCAATAAACTATAACAGATATTGCGTGCGTTTCGTGATTGATTGTAAAGCCCGAATGGCATATACTGACGTAGATGTATGCCAATTTTTGTGGAGAGTGCATGGAGCTCCATGAAGGTACTGAGTAAGCCAAGTTGTCATGTTAAACCGCAGATTCCTTAGAATACCGAGATGCCAGAATCAGATATGACAGTGACCAAGTATACGATATATATGTCCATATTTAACTGAAGACATTACTGCATTCCGACAGACCGTTCTCGGGGACCTGATCATGGATAAACTGGTCAGTTACCCGTTTTGGCAATCTAGCAGGCCAGGTCTCCGAGATTATGACGTGAACAGGTGATCGCCGATAGTCAATGATCTGCCTTTAGTTGCACAGACACCATGTATTAGTTCAAATTGAAGATATGGATAAAATCCAAGTGCCAATACAAAATAAAATAGTTTAAGTCCCGATCCCGAGAGACGGTGTCGGGTACTATGGAGACATGTCGTTTGAATCGATCGGGCTCCACGGGATTTTTATCGGGCTCCACGGGCTCCACAGAGCCAAACTTAAGGACCCTTATGCCAATACCCGATTCAAGGCCGATAGATAGCGGCATCGCTGGTGGGGATCGCATTCGTTAGACTCAAGCTTCCGTTGTCGTGTGTCGCATGATGCAAGTCCCCGAGCACGCGTAGGTCCGAATATCTGTCCTAACCCCGGAATATGTGACTGGCGAACAGTCCTTGATTCGAAAATGGCATCGACGGGCTTCTATTCGGGGACCCTGACGGATGATGCCATCGGAATGGGTACTGAGCTCTTCCACTATCTCCATGCTCTTGTGCTCTTCAGCCAGAAGAATATCATCGGGATCATGGTACTCTAACCGAGGCAAAGGAGAGCTGCGCGAGTCAGAATAGTGCGGTGGCGAGGCGCTCACATCGTGGAATCCCCTATTGTCTTTCCAAATGGTTAGGCTGTCTCTATCCCGAGTCGTCATGGGTTAACACAATGAGGGCGAAACGTGCGCATCGCAAGATGAAAGCCTGCGAGAACAGGGAAGAGTAGGCACTGAAGCGGTAAACATAGAAAGCCATACACATCTCGTGCGCAAGGTCAATGCTGATTGCTGATTTCTATAAGTCGACGATCTCTTTCAGAGGATCCGAAAAGTCGTCCGACGACATTGCCCATCATTGCCCATCATTGCCCACCTGCGATGGAGTCAAATTCTCTAGTGATATGATGATCCCAATCACGCAAAATAACAATATCATTATACCATTACGGCTAACACAGGGCAGGAAAGCAGTAAATATACGTGCAGCAGTAGGTAGTACCGTAGAGTGAAGATATAAAGCTCGACAGATCACCAATCAACCGTTTCGTCGTGTACCCCTCTGCTTTGCCGTGACCGCCCAATTCTCCTCGAGGAACTCGCCAGGATGATCCTTTCAAGCCTCTTCACCGTCCTCCTCCTTACGGGCTGGTCAGTTGGTGCCAGCCCAACCTCCACCGCAACATCCTCCGTGGCGTATGAGACCGCAGCTCCCAAAACCCAGGATACGCTTGGCAACCAACCGGTGCCAGATCTATTGACGGGAGCTACGGATACCAATCTGCAGTCCCCGTCGCCCTCACCCGGAGGAAATGAAGTAGTTGGAACGGAGAATCCCCCAGAACCGACTGGAACGCCATCCACAACGTCTGTCACCCCCGACAATCCAAATCCTCTCGACGAGCCAGCATCGGGAATCCTTGGGGGTGGTTCAAAGGCCTTGGATGCCGGTAACCAAGCAGCGCAAACGGCAGCCACGGCAGCCGCGGCAGCAGACCAGGCATCGCAGTCCCCGGCATCAACACCGGCCTCCCAGGGCTCGGGAGACCCTCTTGGCGACCTTTCGGGATATTTGCATGGCGCAGGCGGTCTTCTATCACCGTCCTTGCTGCCAGACCTCGAGGAGGTGATCCACGATGCGGCATACCTTCTAAGGGGCCCGACGACCCAAAACACCAAGACCCTCCTTGGCAGCGCATTCGACCTCGTCAACCCAGACAATGTAGACAAGATCAAGTCTGGGATCCATCAGGCGCAAGAAATCATCACTCCTGAGCTGATCGACGACCTTAAGAAGGTCAACCTGGTGGAAGTCTTCGACGACATTGGCTACCTCTGGACCAAAGGCAAGAGTCTGCTGGGTAATGTGAAGGGTCTGTTTTCCGAACAAGTTATCCAGGATATCGAGGACATTATCGAGAGCATAAGAATATTCCTGACTGAGGGCTCTACGAAAGACCTCGAAGAGGTCCTGGACAAGCTTGAAGGCGTGTTGCCTCCTGAGGTGACCAATAGCCTGAAGACCGTTATCTCGAGCATTGGTCCTTTCGTTGACAAGACCAAGCCTATCTTTAGCAGAATCGGGAACTACATATCGCACGTCGATTACAACCGGCTGGGAGACCTGGCAAGCAATGCTGAAGACTTGATTAGCGCTCTTGCGATAGTCGTGACACCCGAGAACATCAAGAAGATCGAGAATGCCGTGGACAAAGCCAAGCCCTACTTCGGAAAGGTCGAGGACTACCTATCGCACGTCAACTGGGACCGGCTGGGCGGCCTGATGAGCAACGTGGAGGACTTGATCAGTGCGATTGCCTCTGCTTTGACGCCCGAGAACATCAAGAAGATCGAGCAGGTCGCGGAAGATGCCAAGCCATTCGTCGAGAAGGTGTTCGACTATCTGTCCCACGCCAACTGGGACCGCGTGGCACATATGGTCGACAACGTGGAAGACTTGATTGGCACCATTGCTGGTTTTGTGACACCGGAACGCATCCAGGAGGGCAAGGATGCATTTAACAAGGCCAAGGGGTACTTCTCGCCAGACACCATGAACAAGGCACGCGATCTAGGGCGCAGCGTATGGTCCAAGCTGAGCCCAGGAGCCATCAACCGAGCCAGCGACTTGCTGGGCAACGCAGAAGTGCTTCTAGGAGCGGCCTCGCCGCTCGTGGCGCCTGAATCGCTGGATCGTGGGAAGCACCTGTATTCCCAGGCAAAGTCATACTTCCCTCCGGATTTCGTCGACCGCCTGAAGGAGGCCTCCAAGAAGCTGGGAATCCTGTACGACTCGATTGCACCGGGTATCACGACTCCCACATTGGACAAGCTCGGCGGATTGGTCGACAACGTGATCGGTCTCTTGACGCCCAAGTTTGCAAACGAGACGAGCAGCTTGATTGGCACCGCATCGGGTCTTCTGACTCCTCAACTCGTCAACGAGGTGGAAGATTTTGTGCATTATGTTGAGAAGATGTTCACGCCCGACCTCCGCAACGAGACCAAGATCGCGATTGGTTCCGCAGCTCATGTACGTTTCTCCCCTGCTACTCTTGTCACTGCGAGCTCGACCAGCTAACCCCCACCGTCGACTAGATAATGCCCCGTATTTCTTCGTTCGTCCAAGCACTGTAAGTTGGAAACCTCCCTGTACTCTCGCAATTGCTGGCTAACTTTCCGAAGTAGCTACTAAGATAATGACTGAAGACGCCACAATGCCTGAAGCAATGATTCATGAATGAGAATTGTGATGTGAACCTAATAACCTTGGAGATGTATGGAGGTGGCAGTCTTATTATGACGATCTACTTGAACGACTCGATGTAATGTTAATGTATTGAATTCATGATTTTTATCATCACCCAGGCCAGTTGGGACTGTCTATTATGTTCCTATTCTCCTGAATTGTTAAGCCCTCTCTGTACAAAGTATCTCTTTCGTCGAATGGTGGCGCTTTTGTTTCTATGGCTCATCGACAACACGTAAATCATAACTTCCTGATCCAGTATCCGCAGCACTATCATCGAGCGATCCCAGACTTTTGATGAGCTGGTCAATAGCGTACATTGTAGGCTCCGATGCACTCAGTGAATGTGATCCATTCGCGATTCACGGCTTGATCAATAAGCTTTCAGCCGTAGTATTCAGTTCGAGTTACGCAGAATTTTGCGGTAGCAATAATCCCATTGCGAACGCAATCTCATCAAAGCTTTGTTCTGGATATTGAGACGAAATATTATATACAATAGGACATGTTGTGCCCTTACTGTTCACCAGCCTCCACCACTTGCGAAAGTCCTATTCCTTGCGCGTCTGTGTTGGCAAATGTAAGGCAAACCCCCGGTTCAGACGAACGAAAACACGGTCAGACAAATAGCTGTCTGTGTCCGGGGCGAGGAAGCTGTAGATCAGGACAATGAAGAAGTAAATGTAGGCGAGGCAGATAACAAAATGCCAGGATTGGCTGAAAACAGTGAGCAATGCATCGGTCATTGTCTTGACAATGGGAAGGTTGAGTAGGCCACCAATGTTGCCAGTCCTTTGAACTTCTGAGAGGCCGTCGAGGATGCTTCTGATACTGTTGGGAATGGGACCGGCTTTTCCGAATGCTGGCAGGAAGATACCCCACAGCTTATCGTCTAACTGATTGACATACTACAACCACATTAGCCCTGTCATGAGAGAGGAGAACAGAAGGATCATACCAGAGTCAAGAACACGGCACCTGTTTCATCAATATCGTCAGCAAATAGTGGCCGTTGCATAGATGTGATGGCGAATACTGACGGATGACAGCAAAGATCATATTTCGATAAGCCGATACCAGGCCCACGCAAAGCCCTAGATCCCGTTTATGGGCGGTCATTGGTGCTGTGACATATGTGACTACAGTCACATACCCGAGCCCCAAACCCGAGAGGAAAAAGAAAGCCATACTCAGGCGATATTGATCCGTATGCACCAAGGCACGGAGGGTTGCAAGGAATACCATTTCGAACGTTGCACCCAAGGCAATGTGCCACTTGAGGAATTTTGGGTTGACTAATGCTATTGAAGCAAAGAAGAAACCCCCAACCAAGCCGGCAGCCCACAGCTATAGAAGTGTTAGTAAGAAGGAATTCATCTCATCAGAACAACAGGTACCTACGTTCTCCCATGCCCCCTTCATGCCGAATTGAGGGGTCATTGTCAAGAAAATCACGAGCTGTGCTATAGGTGCAAACCACCAGATGAGTGTGTGCACTCCTGCGAGAGCCATCTGGGATACGTGGGTCAGGTTGCGCATCAAGTAGGCCGGATAGGCGTGGCGGTCATTGCCGAAGTTGAATTCTGCACCTTAGTGAATATATACCGGTTGGAACATCCTAGACCATTCTTACCATAGACCAGGAACGCCAGAAGACTGAAACCACTAATCGTGATAACTGCTATTATCTGGGGTGAAGACCACACTGCGATTGCGTTAGTTACTAGTCTCTTCGAACCAAAGGGAGACAGGACCTACCCCATATAAACTTTCCCCATCCAAGGGAATAAGTGACCATGGCAATAGCCGTGGTGAACGAAGCCAGGCCCAGCCAGTCTTTGACTGGTGGGTCGTCGACAGGGTGGTTGTGTAACTGATGGTATGTTGGCGGATGGTAGGCGATAAACAGCCCAACGAGCGACACGAATGAAAGAATTCCAGTGATATAGTAGTTCCAACGCCAGCCTTCCTCGGTATTCTTCACGAATGCAGTGGCTACAATGAATCAGTTAGACATACTTGTATCGCACCTTCTTTCGCCTTGACTTACCAATAGCGACATGCAGGACTATCAGAGGTCCGAGGAGGCTAAGACAGAGCCCCGTTACCGTAAACCGGTGACGGACAGGAACAAGTTCTGCCAGTGCCAACCAGGGTCCAAGGACCTGGATCCCGGTCCCAATACCTATGAGGGCGCTCTGAATCGAGAATTAGCCACAACGTCTGAATAAAGGGATTGCACGACTCACCAGGCCCGTCATGGTAGAGCCCTCATTGGACCTGCCCGTGGCCAGGAACGCGGCGAGGGAAACAGCATTTCCGAATAGGAAGATCCACCGACGGCCAACATAGTCAGATAGTCGCCCGAAGAAAACCGAACTCAGAGTCTGAGTGAAGATCAAGGTAGGGTAGAACCAGAGAGCCGTCCTCATCTCTTGGATGCCGGCGGGGAATTCGTTATAAGCGGCCGGGAAAAAGTTAGTGACATTGAGACCCGATATCAGATTTCCTAGCTGAAGTCCCGATGCAATTTGCGTCACATTGATGCCGGGCAGGATTTCTCCCATGTGTAGACCTCGCGCAATTCCGGTGAAGTTGACGCCTGACGCGAATTCCTTGGAGTTTGTATGTACCACGCCCCAGAAAAGCTCATTCGGGAACAGACTTGACTCGATCTGTGTTGTATTCACACCACTTGCCATTTGGGCGAGGTCCAGTCCGTCCGAGACACTGGTCACATTGAGACCGGCCGAAATCAGCAACAAGTTGAGGGGCGAGAGCAGATTATACAATCGGCGGAGGAGTAGAGTTACTGGGAGGAGAACCTGACCCCCGTTCCAGCTGTTAACTGATCCGAGAAATGCTGCGTGGAAGCCAAAGGAGATTGACTGTGCGCCTGGTCAGTTGTGGTCGAGACTGGCCTATCCTGTACATTTTGCAGCTTACCACAAAGACCGTCAGAAACTGCCAGTTCGTATAGAGCTCGTGAGTGTTTATATCCCCTTCCGAAACCGAACGGGCCGGGTCCAGCTCGTTGGCGGGCTTTGGGGCACCCTGTTCCCCTTGGGTCGGGGGAATAGGCTCTTCTGCCGACTCCGTGGGTTTCTCATTCACATTCTCCAAGCGCTGCTCATTCTCCGGTGGACGCGTCAGTCTCTCTTGAGAGCCCTCAGAGTTCCGATTTTCGTTTGACATGGTGAAGGAGCTCGAATATGGCGAGACAGACGTTAGGTAGAAAGATCGATGATCATTGATGTGCTGTCTGAACCGGGCATGGACGTCGCCGTGCAATTCACAAAGCAGTTAGTGACAAGGGGAGTCGCGCGATGTTAGGGCCTTCAGTAGTTTATACAGCACTTAGACATCGAGCCAGACGAGAAAAACCCTCCACGGCATTGCTTCCGTCTAGCAAGAGGATGGCAAGTCGATCATCGATGATTGCGTGATTCTCCATACATTATTGCTCGGAGAATCATTTTCCGACAGTGAGATGCCAATAAAACCGATTCTCATGCTACCTAGAGAAGAAATGGGTGGACGATCGCGTTCGTTGAAGGGGACCTGGATCACGATGTCGATCATGGAAGGGAACGTGAAATTAGGCCGGGCTGAAGATGTCCACAGACCGGGAGGCATGGCTTGCCGTGATAGGAAAGTATGTGCACTTTGCAAGTATCAACCATCATCACACCATCAGGTCGCCGAAGTGTTCCCCGAGCCATTTTCACTCGGACTCGGAAAACGAAAATAATCGTCCAGGTCGTCAAACCCACGAGCTGGTAATAGTCAACTTTTGGCTGATCGTCTTTCGGGAAAAGAAATGGGTAATAGTACATGAAAAGCACGTCTTCAAAGCGAAGGCAGATCAGTTGACCTTCCAAGGTTCCTGCATTTTAACTTAGTAAAAGAGTTTACTAATATGTACGTATTCCCCTCCTGTCTGTTCCCGACTGTTCACATACCATGTATGGGTGACCGCGCTGACTTCGGTGATTTGCAGTGATCAAATCCAAACCATATCGACATAAAGGAGTGGTACGCATGCAAAGACGCTTGGTAGGCACTGTTAGCAGGCAGGGTAAGCTGGAAATCCTGAACCTTTTGAAATAGAGCACGGACAAATTGGGCTATGATTATGAAGGCGGCGGCATTGAAACCGGGCTTCTCCTGACCGTGTCCCACGCTCGTCCGAATAGTATTGCATAAGCCAGGAGTAACTGGCAAGAATGTTGCTTCGGTCTCCCGGCCAATTATAGGGCGATGATCGCTGATCCAGCCGTGAACCCAGTGGCGTTGGATCAACTTACAGACTATGCCGTCAATTCTGATTATTTTCATATTGTCAGGCACGGATACTGGGGCTCTGTTCAGAGCTTGGGAGACAATTATAGTATCAATTTAACCAACCGTTTCAAGGGTTGGGGTCTCGTTTACATGATCGAGCTCCATAGTCCAAGTATCCACCATCCGAGTCTAAATAAAATGATATCCTCCATATAAAGCCGAAATGGTCGGCTAGAAGCATAAAAAACACAGCTTGCTAGCTATCAATATTCTTAGCACCAGTGTCAAAGGACCATCGATCCACGAGGAAGGGAGGAGGGAGTCTCGAAAGGGCCGCTGATGTACATGTACCCGCATGCCGATCCCCCAACTAAGTGCCCCGCAGGGTAAAAGTCCAGAATAGGAATTAGAGATCACTTTTCTATCCAGTATCCGGTTCTCAAACCCTGAATATTATTTATATTTATAGTAATACGCACTGGTTCCGAGGCCAAGTCCACGCTAAGCCCAAGGACCCTGCGCTAAACCAGACTCGGTCATAAGACGGGGAAAGTTTTCATTTGGGGCTGAGATAGCCAAGCTATGCACGAAACAACCCTCACACCCCTCACAGCTACATGGAGCGCACCAAATGGCTGGACGGCCTGCGCGGCATAGCAGCTGCCATTGTGGCATTTGACCACTTCTTCATGAGCGAAGTGTGGCACCCCTTCGTCTCTTACTGGACCGATCCACCCGAAGGAAACCGTCACCTGGTCCAACTGCCGCCTATCCGGATCCTCTTCTCTGCCCATGGGATGGTAACCCTATTCATGGTCATCTCCGGATATGCCATCTCCATCAGCCTCCTGAAAGACCGAAACAGCCCCCAATTCTTGGCACGGGTGTCGTCCGCCATCGTGAGGAGGGTTTTCCGCATCTATCTTCCCGTGCTGGTGACGGCCAGTCTCGCTCAGCTTCTCTACTTTTTCGATCTGTACCACTGGAAATTCGATCAAGGCCTCCTCGATGACCTTCCTCACCCTTGGACAGCCCCGTGGGCCCATGTCAAATGGCTACTCAACTTCATGGCTGATAGTATCAACGTGATCGCCTTCGAGTATCGCGGCAGCCTGAACGGCCAGCTGTGGACTATGCCTCTTGAGTTCAGAGGGTCGAATGTCGTTTACCTGCTTATTGTCGGCCTCTCGGCGTGGCGGGCGAAGTCAAGGCGTTACATACTGCCAGTCATCGCAACTTTCTACCTCTGGTATGGCAACTGGGATATTTTCGGCTTCATCTGGGGACTTTGGCTAGCCGAGAGAGCAGTTGCTTCCTCTTCGGCCCCGAGAGAGAATCTCGATACCGAATTCGAAATGGCAGAGTATGAAATTGAAGACAGGGCAAGTTCGCTTTTCACCTTACCCAGTTTAAGCCTCTGCGGTAAGCAGCGTTACAATGGCCCGAAATCGAGGAAGTGGATTATTCTCTCGCGTGTAGGGATCGCCCTCACATTCGTCGCGGGCTACTATCTTCTCTGCCTCGGAAACGACGGCCACCTACCGCCAGGATACCAATTCCTCTCCGTCTTCCAGCCAGCGCGCTGGAAGGACAAGTGGGATATATACCACTTTTGCTTGAAATCCATCGGATCAGCCATGCTCGTGTACGCAATTGGGGAGTTTCCGTGCTTGCAAAGACCGCTGGAAACGCGGTCAGTCCAGTATCTGGGTAAGATCTCGTTTGCGTTGTATCTGCTCCATGAGACGATTTACCAACTGTGGAGGGATCCGTTGCGGGATCTCGTTTATTCGATGCTGAGTGGGAATGAATATGGGAGCAGTGGTGAGGCGTTAGGTGCTGATCCGTTTTCGTTTCATGTTGCCTGGTGGACGACAGGTATTTTGCTGGGAGCGGTAGCTGTTTGTGCTGCACATTATTACACGATATATGTAGATAATCGGTGCGTGGCTTTTGCCAGGAGGGTGGATCGGTGGTTTAGTCTTTGAGTACACGCATGGATATAATACGATGCATGTGGGAGAATACTTCTATATGACAAGCGTGCTGAACACATTCAAATATTGATTTGGAAATTATATAGTAATTCTCCCGTCATTGTCATTGTATACCGCAGGACTATTATACATTAGTGTCCCTGCCGAGCGGTACTTTTCAAGCCATGTCATCCCGAGGAGCTTCCTTCGCTGACGCATCGATAACTCCCATTACATCAAGCCCGACAGGGAGCTTCTTCGCAACTCGAACAGGGTCGAAGACCGTCTTTGACCGAAGGAAAATCTCATCGATCTCTTCAAGAGACCTCCCTCTAGTCTCAGGATAGAACAGGAAAATGACAACACAACCCGCAGCACTGGTAACAGCATAGACAATATTGTACCTCCAGCCTATATTGTCAAAAGCAACGGGCGTAACCTCAGCAACCATGAAATTAAAAAGCCAGCTAGACGCAGCACCGCATGCAGTAACGATATGCCGGATACCGAGAGGCGCCACCTCCGCACCATACATGAACGTGCTCATGAACATGCCAATGGGGAGAGTGTAGTCAGCCAAGAAATAGAAGAACACGGCAGCTTTTCCAGCAGCGGCGTTTGACTTGTCCGAGGGCAGACCTGCCACTGCAGCCTGAGCTAGACACATGCATGCTACAGAGAACAGCATCAAGGGTCTCCGGCCGAATCGGTCCACTGTGAACACGGCAGTCAAGCCACCGAGTGCTAGAGTAACCTGCAAGCAAGCCGAGAAGATTCTAGCGTCGCTACCGGAGTAGCCGAGGGTGCCTTCGAAAATGGAGGTTGAGTAGAACGCGACGACATTGATACCCGTCATTTGAGTAATCATCGTGCAGCTGGCAGCGATCAACAGACGATGAAGATGTCTGTTCTCGTTCATGGAGAACGGATTGGCCGAGTACTTGCTGCGATGACCAGCATCTCTAGCAAGAGCAGCATGAATAAGCGCGATTTCCTTCTCAACTTGCAAATCGGCGGGCGAAAGGCCCATAAGTCTAGCCATGATAGCCGTAGCTTCCTCGATCCTTTCCTTCTTGACCAGGTACCTCGGCGATTCCGGAAGGAAAGGAGTCAGGGATAGAAGGACGACAAGAAAGACCAGCTGTAGAGCGATAGGGAATCTCCAGCTCACAGAGCCGGACGTATAAAACGTGCCGAAATTGACCCACGAAGCAATCGCAAGCCCACTCAATGCAAACGCCCCTTCTACGAGAACGAGCTGACCACGCTTCAGCGCACTAGCAGTCTCACTCACGTACATAGGAACAGTCCCCGTGTACATGCCAATACCCACACCTAAACAGAATCAGAACAAGCCATGACAAAAGCAGCCACGAAATCCACGAACATACCAGTAACGATTCTCCCAACCAGAATCTGCGCCAGAGAGTACGTTGACGCCTGGATAACAACACCGACAATGCAAATATACCCAGCCAACAACATAGTCCTAGGACGACCAAGCCGATCACCAACAGCCAGGCACGAAAGGGCGCCGATTGCCGAACCAAGCTCGAAAATGGCCACCACGAGGCCTAGGATTGTGGAATTGCGAGATTGCTGAGCACCGGACGTATTGACGGTATCGACTTCTGGAATTGCCGCTAGGAAACTCGGGAGCGTGGTGAATCCGTTCATTACGGACTGGTTGTATCCCTGTACTAGGAAGGCGACGGATCCCAAGACGGCGATCATGCGCTGGAGGCTTTCGCCCTGGATACTGCGGATGCCCATGGCTTCTACTGAGAGAGTGGCATAGAGGAAAGGGTTGGGTTGGATTATTTTTTTTCTCGATTGGATTTTCAGGATTTGTGTCAGTGACTCAATGCGAGCCGGGAGATCGGCGCGCATTCCAGGATCGCGGGTTTTGCTCGGGCTGATCAATTTTGCATTTGGACCACGGGACAAATGAACGTGGGGGCATCTCGATTAATGTGACAGAGATGCAACCACCGCACTCAGATCAGCGGGGTAGGGATCGACATTCAGGTCTCACGGCTTTTCAGGTAGTCTCCCAGCAGATGATTTGAATTTGAAGAATATTGAATCAGCAGGAAAGAGTGCGCTATACGGAGAACTGGAGAGACTAAGTCAAGTAGGGCGAATTCAGCCCTTCCGATATGGCCAATTGGCCAATTGGCCAATCGAAGGGACGCCCTGAGAGCGGGCTTCTCCACCGCAAACTATGGATCATTATTTCAGGCCGAACTATCGATCCCGACACTCTGTAGATCTTCCGTAAAGTTGATCTCACCACCCCTGAAGATGCATCAGTCTCCAGTCTGTCGTGGACCAGAGCTGTCTACATCCACGTCCATGAAAGGTACTCCGGGGATTTGGTAACCTGGCCCCCGATCAAATCGCCTGAGCTGTAGAGTCGAAGCCCGCCGTAATGAAGATCCGGTATATTCGATCTCCGTACCAGCCTGATGTCTGATGTTTTAGAGGCTTGTTCTGACCTCGTAGTGACAGCCTCCCGAGCCGCCCAAGCCTGGAGTGACTTTGGGGTCTTGTCAACCCCGTGAATGGCCGGACAGGGTGTTGGGATTGGGACTTGAAGACATAGATCTGGATCGGGCCGTTTACTCCACGCCTGTTCAAGCAGAGTACCGTCACAGGCTTCTGGACCACTCTCTGCATCAATTGTGGGAATTATATCATTAGTATGAGCATCACTCATATCAGCTAAATAGCCCTGAGGGTACTCATTCTTCTCTTACTAAATATACATGCAGTATACTTCCTCCCAAATCGGATATTCTACTCACTTAGCGATCATCGGTACCAGCTTGATGTCAATTGGAGCAAGTCTACTCACAACCCTTGAGGTAGACACCGGCGTCGGAAAATGGATCGGATATCAAATAATTTACTGCCCGGGCTTAGGGGTGTTTCCAGGTTCCCAACGTCGCAGCGCAGACGACTCTGCCAAAGAAGGATGTGCCGGTGAGTCCGAGGGAGGCGAGGATCGAGAAGTATAATGAGGAGCTGCGGGTGGTGTTTCTGGTTGGTTTGATTCCGTCGTGTTTGAGTGTTCTCGGCGCTGTTCTTGTTCTTTTTGAGTGGCGCAGTGTGAAGAAGCCTGGGCACATGGATGCTGAACTCTCAGGAACTAAGATTGATACCAAGGAATGAATGGGCGGTTGAGTGTGCCCGACTCATTCTGCATTTAGGCAGCCTTGCTTGTACCCGCTTATAGCTTTTTGTTAGCTAAGGAAATACTCGCAATACTGACATGACAGATGAAGAGGTATCGAAACATTTTATACTGTACACAGGCTATGTCACATGGGGCAATTGCAATGGAAGACAAGATGCCAGAACAAAACGGCAAAACTCCTGTAGAAAAAAGACAAGAAAATGAGAATCCCCGCCTTGGGACGGATTCATCAGAACAGACAAGACCGCGGCGTCCGACCTCGACGTCACATCTAAGCCTTGTTCCTTAAAGCATCCACCTTTTCAGCAAGCTCAGCAGCCTTCTTCTCCTCCTCCTCGGTCGGGGGTTCCAAGTCGTCGACCTCCTTCTCCTCAACATCAAGAACTTTGCTCTTGCTAAGGCTCAACTCCCCAACGGCCGCCTCGAGCGCCTCAATACCACCCTTCCGGAACTGAGTAACCTTGCGAATGTTGCGTTCAGTGATCTCGTTCATATCCCAGTCCAATTCACGCTGGCGGGAGACGGCTCGGGCAGTCATGGCGAAGCGCATGTCCTTGGGCCCATCGACGAGCTCCAGGATGGCGCTGGGGGCTTGGTCGGCGGGTTTGCGCTCCTTCTCGGCGAACTTGTCGCCCTTTCGCACGGAGTAGTATTCGACTTTCTCTTTAGGTTCGATGCGGAGCACGCGGGTGTATCCGCCTGGCCGGTCGGCGTAGCGTTCGCGGAGGGGGCCGAAGAGTTTGGGTATGACGGCGTGTGGTTTCTATTCATATTAGCGGAAAGGCCCATTGCTTGAAAAGGATTGAATATCCAGTGTAATCCGTATAGGAGGAGTCCGGCCTCTTCAGAGGAGCATTGGTGAATCCGAGCGGGAGTGCACGTACATAGAAAATCTCCAGGGCTCGTCTCCGACTAGCCTCGGAGTTCTTCTTGCCCAGGGTAATCAACTTGTCGGCCAACCGTTGGGCCTCCTTTGCCTTGTGCCATGTGGTTGTGATCGATTCATTCTCGAAGAGCGAGGTGACCAGGTTGCGGAGCAGGGCCTGTCGATGGGAGGACTTGCGACCCAAGTGCCGGTATTTTCCTCCGCCGCCGGCCATGGTGGGAGGGAATTGAAGTAAAAGGAGGAGAGTAGGATGAGGAGAAAGCGAGGAGACAGTTGACGAAGAAGGAAAGGAATTGAAAGTAATTGAGATCCAAACAGAAACACGAAGCACGAGACGGAGAGAAGTTCGGCTCAAAAGATTCGAGTTCTGCCCGCAACCAATCGGCGCGCTTCCACCGCCTCCGACTTTGCGCGTCTTCAACGCTCAACTTTTGCGACTGGACATACTATTGACCCTCCTCATGACAAAACCATTTATTCCAGTCTTCTGTATCCTTCCGTGAATTCCACGCACAACCCGACCACAAGTCCGGGGACTCTCCAGAAGGATGGGCTTCATCACGGGATTTGTACGTCCAGACTCCTTTGCATACTCCGAACCCTGTGAACTAACTTATTCCCATGAACAGTTCAGTGGCTTCGCTCTGACTACATCCCTCCTATACATCAGCCTCCAAGTCCACAAGGCAACCCGCCTCGAGCAGCGCAGAGCCATCCGCGAACAAGTGGACCAAATAAACTACCTCGCCGCCGCCTCCGGCGCATACGACCGCCGCTTTGGACCCGAGTATACGCCCCGCCGCCTCGAAGAGCGCCCAACTCGACGAGATGACAAGCCGGACATGAAGGAGACCCTGAAGCATCGGTGGAACCAGGAGGTCGAGAAACTGGCCCGGAAAGCGCATGAGACTCGGTGGGACAATGTGAGGGAGACGGCGACCGAGGGCTGGAAGGCTGCTGTCAAGTTTGTCAAGAAGGACTAGGAGCTTTCCTCTGTTCCTTTCGGTCAACGCTTGAGTGGGCTATTCTTATGATGCATTTTTACGTTCTGGGCTTGCATGAGAAGCAGCGGCGTTTGGATACCCTTTGAATTAATCCCAATTCTTTTTGTTCTGTCTGTTCTGATAGTCTACATATTAGTATGGCTGTACTCCTGTACTCCAATCAATGGAGGTAAGGTACATCCATTGGCAGGGAGTTGTATGTGCGACCAGCGCATATTCGTAACGGCGTCATGCATAGCAGGGTCAAAGCAGACCCTTCAATTCCTCCGCCTTGGGAGATATAACAGAATAACACGGCCAGGTCATCACTCTGCATTGGCCGACACTGGTGCTTCTGTCGTCACGCTCTCCGAGTCGCTCCAAATATCCTTGCTCTCCCGCTCGACCGTGCGCATAGCCTGAGAGACCTCCTCCAGCTTGGCAACCACATCCAGTACGCCCTGGTTGACCCGATCAAAGTAGCGGTCATTTGCCTCACGCCGCTTTCGCGCAAGATTGATATCCTTTTCGGTCTCCTCGTCCAGGGCATGGTGCGAGACACGGTCCTTGGCGGGTATTTGCTCATTCATCGCAGTATCGGCGATTTTGGCTTCCACGGAGGCTCGGCCATCTCCGTCAGTGGTGTTCTGGCTGGAATCGACGACTTCGTCATCTGCTTCGCTGCGCGCCCACGCCTGCGCGAGCTTCAATTGTTTCATGCGTAGGTCCTCTAACGCCTCGGCGTGTTTCTCGCCGAAGACGTGCTCACTCGTCACGGCGCTCAATTCCACCTCGGAAAGGGCGCTCTGCATCTCTTGCCAGATGGCATCGGCTCCGTCCACGTCATTCTTAGATGGGCGCCTTGACATGAAAGGCGATAAAAAGCCGCGATTCTCCCCGCTGCCGCTATCAACGGAGCGGTTTCGGTGGAGGGGTGGAGGCCGACTGTCCGATGGAGTCACCAGTGTAGAGGCGGGTGGCGGTACAGAAAGGGAGATATTTGATGCATTGTGAGACGGGGGGCCTTGGAATAGAGCTGGTGGCGGAAGCCGCTGAGAGCTCTGCTTCCTTAAGGGATCCATGGAGCAAAGAAGTTATGATGTAGCCTCGGAGAGGGAGAGAGCTCATGTCGATACCGATAAGCCGATAAGCCCGGATGACATAATAGTGGGGGGGGGGGTTTGGCCGATCCCGTGACTCGCTTAGGGCAAAGCGCACAAAGTCAGGTGAGGAAGCGTCCCGAGCAAGCGAGTGCGCCGGCCGATTCAAGGAATCCGAAACCTTCGACTTTTCGACCTCCCCACGACCCTCAGCCTTTGGCGACAACACCCATTTTTCGTCGGTACGTATTCGAACCCTGAACACTACAGTGCTTTGCATCGAAGGAAAATACTTGGAATCCCCTTGTGCGTGCGATACTCGACGCATCTCAAGTCGTTCCTCCACGCACAAAATTTCCAGTCCTCCATCCAGCCCTCAACCTCCATCCTCGAACACACCATGAGACCGGCCGCCTGTTGGAGAATACAGAATCGAAAACTAACGTTATTTTTTTTTCGCCTCAGACCGTCAATAATCCGCCAATATGGGTAAAGGAAAGCCGCGTGGTTTGAACGCCGCCCGCAAGCTCCAGGCTCACCGCAAGGAGCAGCGCTGGGCCGACCTGCACTTCAAGAAGCGCCTCCTCGGTACCGCCTACAAGTCTTCTCCCTTCGGTGGTGCTTCCCACGCCAAGGGTATCGTCCTTGAGAAGGTCGGTGTTGAGGCCAAGCAGCCCAACTCTGCCATTCGCAAGTGTGTCAAGGTCCAGTTGATCAAGAACGGCAAGAAGGTCGCTGCTTTCGGTGGGTACCCTCCGTCCTGAATACTGGGTGATGGTGAAACGACCTGTGTGCTTCCAGCCACAGTCCCATGAACCACACCCCTTTCCAGGAACACCGTGCTAATTCTCCGCCTCTACAGTCCCCAACGACGGTTGCTTGAACTTCATCGACGAGAACGACGAGGTTCTCCTGGCCGGTTTCGGTCGTAAGGGCAAGGCCAAGGGTGATATTCCCGGTGTCCGTTTCAAGGTCGTCAAGGTCTCCGGTGTCGGTCTCCTCGCTCTGTGGAAGGAGAAGAAGGAGAAGCCCCGCTCTTAAACGAGTCAAAGTCAAAAGCAAAATGCAGACGGGGTTACGGGGGAGGAGCCGTGTCGGACAGGAAGCCCGCCTCATCAGCGCCTGAATTTCATGAAAGTTTTTTTTTGGGAATACCACCCGGGCGGGCTTTCGTCTGGAATAACGTTGTGAACTACCACGATTTGATACAATTCCAAAAAAAGATGGCGCTATGATCCTTCATATTCGGGTTCGTCCTGTTCTCGTAGTATGTCCGTTGGGCCTATTCATGGATAGATTGTGCCCAGATGTAGAGTCCAGCATAGCACATCTTAGAGCCAACGGACTGAGTCCAGATTTTGGTACAGATGAACTATATCCACCCATAATCCACCTTGTGAAGCGGCCTACCCCCGCCTTCCACCTGGGCAAGGTTGGCAAGACACATAAGGCGATCTTTGAAACATCTTCTATTACTCAGACACACTTCATCCTGGAAGTCTGGTTGGCATTTTGTAAGATTTATCCTTCTGGGAGTTTCGTCAAATATTCTAAAGGTCCAAAAATATATAATCAACTATTCAAGCCCTCTACGACTATTGGGTTGAACCTTCCAGACTTGGAAGATATATTGACGTGTGCAGCTATAGAAATTGAAACCTTGAACATATGGAACATCCATGCTACCTACCTACTTCCAAGGTCATTTATTTGAAAGAAGGGGCATTTGACTACCTAGGGACACCTGCATATTAGGGCAGTGTTTGAACATATAAACAGCCAGCTTCCATGGATGCTGGGCTGCAGTGAAGTTGAATTTAAATATTTTGATTTCATGTCTATCTTCGATCCTAGAGAAACCCTATAAGACTCCCTCATAACAATCATCGCACTCGTTCCTCGGGTATAATGAAGTAACCACTTCAACTTTTCTTCGACTCGATCTTTAAAAGCTAATATCTTCCTTCCGGTAGTGATCGGACACAATGCGGTAGAGATAAGACGGGGCATGGCCACCACTGCAAAGAGAATATTAGCAAAGTAACCAGAGAGAGAAGCGTGTGATGGAACATACAGGTTGGTGATGTAGAGATCGACCAGTTCGGCAGGGACATAGTCGTAGAGGGGATTTTGGACATCAATCTGATCGACGAGATCTCCGTCCTCGTAGGGAAGCACCTTGCTGGCATCGCCATACTCAATAAGCGAATCAAAGTCGAAGGGATAGACGGGGCTCAGTTTGTAGACACCGCTGACGACTACGACGGGGGTCTGGTGGACCTTGGCAGCGCGGGCAATAACTCGGGTGCCAGCCGCGGCGACGAGACCGCCGTTGGCAAGGACAGAGTGAGTGCCCAGAATGACCTTGTTGACGCGAGACATGAGAGCGAAAACTGCAGAGTCTGGAATGAGGATGACGGTGATGCCAAGGGCGATCAGCGGCTTCTGGAAAGCTTCGAAGCTCAGGTTCTCCTCGTCGGCGGGGGACTTGCCACTGATGGCGGCATGTGTAGCGTCGTGGTTGTTCGGGAACGACTCGGCATGGATGACCGTGAACTTGCGCTTGGACGCGGCTTTGATCAGGAACTTCTGCACCGTTGTTGAGGAGGTATGTGTGAGGATAATTTCATTGGAGTGGATGTGCTCCAATGCATAGGACGAGATCTGGTCGTCTACTTGGTCCAGCTCGTCGATGATCTCGTTAATACCCTCCAGCACCTCTGCGCGCACATCCTTGCTAGGGCCGTGGCGGGACACGCCTCTCGGCGATTGAGTGCCGGGTGTGCTCGGCAGGGAGTTGTCTTGCTCCGGGTGAGAAAGGAGGCTGAACATGGAGGTAAGAGGAGGTCGAGCGGCAGCTCTCTCCGCATCTGGTCGCAAGAGTACATCTCGGTCCAAAGGTAGCGAGGAATCTGTCCAGGCAGAATGAGTCACCATCTCCTGGCAATCAAAATCTCGAGACTAACCGTCAAAAGTCCGAGGAGTCTGGGGCTGACTCTCAGATCCAGCTTCACTGAGGGCGAACTCAGCATCGTGGTCTCCATCTGCCTCCTCGCGAATAAGACCGAGCACTCGTCGCACAATGTTCCCCACCACCATCTCCCGCGGCTGCGCAGCGATCAGGCGCCTGCCCACACTCTGCACTCGCTCAATGAGCTTCACGGACTCGGATGTACGACATGCTGAAAGCACTCGCCGGAGCAAGTATGCGGTTGCGGTGGCGCATGATCGAGAATGGCGGATTTGACGGCGCTTGAGTAATCTGAAAGAAATGTGCCCATGTTAGCTAGGTGTTTATCTGCAGCCGCGTAGCGATAAGGCAAAGAGAGGCGCACGAGATTAGGTTTTCGATCGAGGTCTCAATCGGATTCGTATTGAGGGATTTGAGAAAAGACGCCAGGCCCGGCGTCAGGACCACAGACGTGGACGGCATGAGGAAGTGGGATGGCCGGAGCAGCGCCGTCCTGTAGAGCAGTGTTAGGGCTGAAGATTCGTACATGGGAATGAACAGGCCAGAAGAAATCCACGTACCTTTGGTTCTAATCAGGTTTCTGCGCTTGAAACTAGAGAGAGGGGAGAACGTGAGGGCAAAGTGGGCAACTCGAAGACCTATTTTCTGCCGCTTCGACGGCGGCACGCTACAAAGGCCCTCCCATCTTATTATATAAGCTCATAATTAAGATCTCACCGCCTCAGTTCACATGGACCATGCTTTGTGAATAGTATTCCTACCCATAGAAGAACCCTAGAGCGGGAGATGTAATTAGAGAATTGAGTAGAGAACTGAGACTGGCCCAATATGCCTACCTAAACGTAGTCTGACCGGATCTTCAACTTTGATCACGTGGTTCAAGAGTGCTCTGCCTTGGGGGATAAGAAGGTGCCCTTACTAAGTCGGGAGCGCCTCTATTCAATCTCAGTCTCACTAGATAAATTCGCTCTAACCGAGAAAAGGTCAGGTATCCATAATAGGCTCATCTTATTTATTTAAGGCAATCACTTGACCAATGATTGGAATCATTGTACATGCATACTTCTACAGGCGGTGAATACGTTCGAATGGCAAAATCAATAAGATACGAGGGCCGCTGTCGTCAGTTCGTAGTCTCAACCTTTTGTCCGCTTCCCCACACTTTGGATCCTCTTCGCCCTCGCCCTGTCCTGTTCCTGGATCTTTGCTCTTCTTTTTCGTTCTTTGATCTGATTTTGTTTGTCGGCTTCGGTTTCTTGCAGTCGACCCCTGCACATCCGCGGTAGAAATCGGACTGGAGTCGCGGGTTTAGTTCCGAGGCACGGGTGGACTGGCGCATTGAGGTCGGTAGAATCACAAGTTGCCCAGCTTACGCCTCCTTGCGACGCCCCTCCCCTCCCCTTGAAGACCTCGACCCTGCGCAAACTTGATGGACCGATTCAAGTGCTTTTGACGACTCCGCTCATCACTCCATCTTTAGATCCCCAGCGCCCCTGGCCTCCCCGGAAGATGAACTCGCTGAACATCCTGTCCTCGCGAGTCATTGGGCAGACTTCCAGCTCGCCGCGTCCACGATCACGATCCCAGGGCAATAATCGACGACATACTCGGCCGGACGACTTAGGGAAGCTACGGTCCTACAGCACAGACAACTTCCGGTCGAGTACCGTCTCCGCGAAGAGCTACGATGGCTCCGCATCACTCGCGGAAGACGACAGGGACGAGGACACGACGCACGCTTTTGACGAAAAATCACCCTTATTACACGAAGTCCAGCATGACAGTGCGCTCGTAAGTAAGGGCTCCTGGCGACTTCTCACCAAGCGCATATTCGATGCGATCACTGAAACGATCCACTTCATTCTCTCAACGCTTGCTGCCCCCGGCATATACGTGGCCCAATGCTTCCGAGACGATGATGGGCGCTATTCGCTTCTGACCCCCGTGAGGAAAATCTGGAGACCAACTGTCGGTACAAGGATTCAGTCGGATAAAGGGGCGCCTCGAATAGAAGAGCGGCGACGAACTGGCTCCATCCGCAGGTTGAAACCCCGATCATCGCATGAATCCATACTGTCCTCTACCCCGGAATCCGACGGTAATCGACGAAATTCCCAAAGCCTCGCAAGCAGCGGGAAGCCAGGGCCGAACAAGGCGCAGGACCACGACGCAGAATCCATACCGGAAGAAGACAGCACACCACGACGGTCTATACGGATCAAGCTGCACAACGAGGAATCTCTTAAGCGGCAGCGACAGCGCCGGACGACGAGTGCAGACCTGGGACATCCGATGCCCGACGGCGTCGCTCGGGTCCAGGCTGGCGTAAACCTGGATAGTCTGAAGTCCCCAACCTCTCCATCCGTTCATCGCATTACCAAATACCCGCACTCTCCAACACCTCCGCGACCTCTTCTCCCACCGCGACTGCCTTCCTATACAGCTGCCCCGCGCAATGCCAAGCTCCCGCAGAAGACCTTGGTTTTGGACCTCGATGAGACTCTCATCCACTCGCTCGCCAAGGGGGGCCGCATGTCCAGCGGCCATATGGTCGAGGTCAAACTATCCATGCCCATGACCACTGCTCTGACACCCGGCGGGCCGCAGACCACGCTGGGGCCGCAGCACCCCATCCTGTACTATGTACATAAGCGACCGCACTGTGACGACTTCCTGCGCAAAATCTGCAAGTGGTATAGGCTCGTGATTTTTACGGCGAGTGTTCAGGAGTACGCCGACCCCGTGATCGACTGGCTCGAGCAGGAGCGGAAGTACTTCCAAGCCCGGTACTACCGGCAGCACTGCACGCTCCGCAACGGCGCATACATCAAAGACCTGAGCTCCGTGGAGCCCGATTTGAGCAAGGTGATGATCCTGGACAACAGTCCAATGAGCTATATCTTCCATGAGGGTATGTCACCTTAGGTACCTTGGCATTACGCCAACCTTGTTGCTGACATTCGTCCAGACAACGCCATTCCCATCGAGGGCTGGATCAACGATCCTACGGATAACGGTCTTCTGCATCTGATCCCGATGCTCGAAGCATTGCAATATGTCACGGACGTCCGGGCACTGCTGGCGCTGCGCCGTGGCGAGATCGAGACGTAGTCGCTCTTCGCATTTGTACCTATGGAGTGCGGCATGTAGGTGTAAATGGAGTTTTGTGTTTCTAGAAGCGACGTCCATCCCAGAGACAAACCCAGAAAACAAAAAGAAACAATTGGTTCACAGGGGACATGGGGATGCGATAGCAGCAAGTTCTATTCATAATA
Source organism: Penicillium silybi (assembly GCA_027569585.1). Lineage (NCBI taxonomy): Eukaryota > Fungi > Ascomycota > Eurotiomycetes > Eurotiales > Aspergillaceae > Penicillium > Penicillium silybi. Next base: position 508,447 of record JAPDFI010000011.1, read on the forward strand.
GCAGGTGTTCTAACTAATGGAGTCTGGGATGGATCGTACATATTGCAATTGATCCTTTCTGGTAATTGCTTCTGAACTACAAAGCTATCGTCGGATATATACCTTGGAAGCCGTACCTTGTCACCGGTTACTAGAGATCAGCAACAAGACTCTCAACTCTCTCAGCTACTCCACAACTGATTTTGTATCCGCTCTGACTAGCACCGTCACAGTGAATCCGAGGAACCCGCTGACCGTCCGTACCTTGAATCCCGTCCACGTCCATCTCCAATCTCAATCCACCCCCAGCCCAGTCAGTGGTGACTAACAGTCTGATTGAACAAGTTTTCGACAATAACGAACCGACCACAAGAGGGGAAACGAGTCTGGATCGTTGAAGCCGCGGCCACTTGCATCAACCACGGCCGATAGTGGACCCACGTGGGCCATTTGGGGGCATTTCGGAAGATAACTGCGTCCTCGAGGACCGTGAGCTGGGCGAATAAAGACAATGCCCAGTTCCGAAGCAAGTTTCTGCAACCACGGTAAACGAACATGGGAATTTCCAAACCCAGCTGCGGTACGTCACAGCCGACTGGATATCCTGGTTGGCGGGGTAATCTTTCTTGTCGATAATTGAGAAGTCGGGCCAGTCAATGTATCGGTTTTCCTTGGATAGGAAGGAAGCAGGGTTCTGCAATGTCGAATTTATTCGACCGCTGGAATGAATTCCACGCCTGCTACGGGGTGTTGATCTGTAATTACGTCGAATTCGGTAGGTTTCTTGCATGAGCTGCTGCTCGAGTTGTTCTAGGGGGGTCTTTGCGGGGAGGGTGGAAGTGGGCGCCGGCCCATGTTTGGATTTTCGATGGCGATGATGTGCTTGTACGAAATACCTTCAATTGTGTAATCGAATTGAAGAATAAGAAGATCTCATTGCCCTGAACTATGACGTATAGACTTGAGAAGATGATATCCCTGCATGATGTGGATTCAAGCGTTCTCCGTAGATTGCTTCTGTGGCATGCATTGCTAATTGAGAATTGCTTTTCCATGAATAAAGGAATGCCCGAGATCCAGCCGAAAAGCTTGATGCCAAGGAAGAGCCCGGATTCGAACGAATACTCGTGAACCGAAGGTGTGATGTCGGACATGCTAGAACCGAGTTCGTCGCGGGCCATGCAAGGCTGGGTGGCATGACGCTTTCACAAGTATCTGCCGTGAGAAACCTATTGGCGAGCGCTCATCGAAGCGGCTCAAACTTTAGGTCGTAAAGCATACGACTTGACTGGTAGGAGCTTGAAATTCTTGGGAAAGCCAGTCTGAATCTCAGACTTGATCACATCCATCCCAGCGGCTTCAAAGATCTGTTTGAACTTGGCATCCGTCCTCGTCACGCTGCTGTCCTCATCGTCAAACATATCTTGGCCCAGCGGGTCGGTGGACAAGTTCTCTTTGACCACCATGAGACCATTCTCAGTCAAAGCATCGCGGCATCTTGCGACGTAGTCAATCAATTGAGTATCCGTACAATGGCCCACACACCACTGGGTCCAGATCAGATCGTATTTCTTCACGGGGAACCAATTCTCCAGGCCGACAGTGTAGACATCGCCGACGACACCATCTTGCTTGAGTTTCCCCTCCTGCAAAACCTTGGTGAACTTTTCGACGGGCTCCACTGCGTCGACAACTTCACAGACGTGGCGGAGGAAACCCTCAGTCACGCGCCCAACACCGGCGCCACAGTCGACGCCCAGGCTAAATTTCCCGGAGATCGCCGGGACTAACCGCCGAACTTTGGTCAGGAAGTTCTTGGACCCTTGCAGCTCGATGCGGGTATACCACGGATACGTGCCGAGCATGCCTAGCATATTACTCTCGGTGCTCGGAAGGCTGCTCCAGTAATTGATGGAAGCGGCATGATCGATCTTGGAATCGGGGGCACACCCGGCCTCCTGGTATGGAGACATGAGAAAATGTCGGATTGAGAAAGGAAAGCCGAGCTAGTATCGAAGCCAGAGGCGCTCGCCAATTTTTCCCCATTTTCCCCCCGTGACGCGATGACATAAGTCAATGTGGCGCCCCCGCGAGGAACTGGAATACGCGACCCCGGATTTCGTTTGTTTCCTTTAACTTCTGTGGTTCTCCTTCGATTTTGAGCTGAAATTCTATTTTGGTTTTCTTTTTCTTCCCTTGTGTCGGGTCATCGAGTAACACGATGTTCTCAATGTCGTCGTTTGCATCATGCTGGCCGTTCAACCGGTCGTCAACAAAGCAACCTGTAAGACTCGCGTCAGGGGTACATTCCGGTTTCAGCCCCATATTGAGACGTCACAGATCAAGCAAACTTCGAATACCGCAGAAGACGGATTGAAGCTGTTATACGAAGGCCAAACCCCGCAGGTTGAGTATGTATCCACAACCCCTGGTTTTGGTCGGAGAAACCGCTAAGGATTGGTAGTATTGTAGCGGTTCATGGGCTTGGTGGACATCGCGAGAAATCGTGGGCAACAGACCGTGGTGTCAACTGGCTTCAGAGTCTCCTTCCAGTTGATTTACCCGACACGAGGATTCACACGTGGGGCTATGCCTCGACGTACACAGACGACCCTGAGACACCGCAAGACACTTCCGAGAGACTAGTGTCTGAGTTGTTTGCGATGCGGAAAATGACTGGAGTATGATCAACCGATTCGCGTTTTGATATCTCGGAACTGAAAGATACAGACACTCTCCCGACCGATCATCTTTATCGCCCATAGTTTCGGAGGCAATATTGTCAAGAGCGTATGAACCATTCCCGCAACAAATGTCATTCACTCTAACAAATGCACTAGGCTCTTTTGTTCTCTCACAATTCGCAAGAAGAGCGGACTTTATGTCTCCGCAACATCAGTCTCTCAACCCATGGAGTAATCTTCATGGGAACCCCCGAGCTAGACTCGAGGTTGTCCGGGCTCCAGGCCTTCCTGGAGAGCAATCCAACCTCTGAAAATGAAGCGAGCGATACCCAGAAAGAAGCTCGCTGGATGTTGGACACATTGCAACAGTACTCTACACTTGGCACCAAGTTCAAAACTCTCTACGCCTACGAAAGCCTCAATTCCCCATCTCAGGTGAGACATACTCCACTTGGTTTTACTATTCTAATGTATTTACTAACCCCGGGGTCTTGGAACAGGCCACTCCGTCCATGTCGCAACGGCTCACTCCATCCATATTGATTGATAAAACGCATGGGGATATGGTCAAGTTCGAGTCGAGTCTTGATGAAGGCTACACGAAAATCAAAGAGAATCTCGATGATATGGTGCACTCAGCAAGGGAAAGTGAATTGAAAGAAAAGGCGAAAGTAATGTCCTAAGGATCTGAAAGTCAACACTACTCATTAGCAACATCAGCATGGTGATACCCGCTCTAAAGAGCTACTCGTTTTTATCAACAAGAATCATTTTATTCGCCGCAAGCCAAAGTTCAAAGCAATTGTAGACTCATACCGTAGTTGAAACACTAGAATGAGTGAATCTAGTTGTCTTGAGAGAACCACCCGACTAGGCCCATGGCCGGGGCCGGAGCAAAGACCGAGTGAGTGGCACCGATGCTATCGGGCCGAGCTCTGTCTAGATGTGAGAGATCCGATTGCAATCTACCGGGTAAGCCGAGAAGAACTACCATCCTATTGGCTGTACCACTGAGGACCATTTCATTCTCCGTTCTAAGGTTCGGCTCCTTGCATAGGGTATAGGACATCAGGTCATCAGGTGAATCGCCGTTTCACACTCTTTCCACAGTAGCAGAGAATCCGAACAAAACATGAATGCCCCCCGGGCTTGCCAGCCCATGATTTGACATGGTGAGAACAGGCGATACTCGGTTCGTACTCTAATGTTCAAGACATAATTTCTTCCCAAGATCACAACATCCAAGAAAAGAGAAAGAAAAGAGAAATCTCGCCTACCAAGACCCCTCCGACACAAACGAAAATCAAGCCCCAAAGACAGTAGGCCACCGACCCTGCACATAAGCCAGCACCTTCTTCAAGTTCGTCTGCTCACGCGAAGGCGCAGGCGCGCTCCACGTCTGCTGACACCACTTCAGCCCGAAATCAAGCAACTGCGCATCAAACGCCGTGACATTGTACTCAGCAGCGGGCGTCGAGTTCAGGTACTGCGTGAACATTTCCCACCGGGGCGCGTAATAAGTGGACACCAGGCCCGCCCACGACTTGGACGCGTAGTCGCTGATCTGGCCCTGCGGTCCCCAGAGGGTGATCTGGTTGCGCGCGTTGTACTCCAGGTAGGCGGAGTAGGCGGCGTCGCCGTTAGCCCAGGACCGGGCGGCGTCGATCCAGCCGGAGAGGCGGAAGGATGGGTTAGTGAGGAGGACTTTGTCCAGGTCCTGGAGGAGGTGGACGAGCTTGTCGCCGGCGGCTGTGATGGCGGACGAGGAGGAGTTGTTCTCGTAGGTTGAGACGAGCTCGGAGTAGAGGGGGATGAAGGCGTTGGCCATTACCTGACGGGTGACGTCGACCATGTCGTACTCGTAGGAGGGGTTGGTCCAGAGGGTGGACTCCCTGTTGGCGGCTTGGTGCATCAGTTGCCAGGCGTGGACGAGGACGGCAGGGTCGTAGTTCAGGGTTGTGGGGTGGTGGCCTGTGAGGCCTGTGAGGCCTTCCGTGTTGGGCTTCAGTTCGAAGATGGACTTGGTCACGGAGATGGCGGAGGCCAGGTCGGTGTTGTTGTACACGGTTGTGCGCATGATGTCCCAGGCCTTGTAGAGCTCGCTTGGGATCGAGGCCGCACCGCTGTACCGGCTGCTGACCCAGTCGTGGAAGTACTGGTCTGTGTCGATGGCAGTCTGGGACCAAGCCTGGTCCAACATGAGGTCGTAGACGATCTCGTTGCCGTTCTCCTGGCCTTCCATGCTGAGGCCGTAACCGACCATCGAGGGCGACTGGAGACGGGCGTTCGTCGCGTCCACGGTGATGTTCTCGATCTGGCCGTAGAGACCCATGTTGCCGCCGAAGTCGTGCAGCTGGCACCAGATCCAGGGCTTGCCGTAGTATGAGTTTGTGCGTTGCCATTCTGGGACGGACTCAGAGTATAGGTCGATGATCAGCATGTCCTCGTTGTTCTGGACGCCGGAGAGGTAGGCTTCCACGCGCTGGTCGGTCCAGAATGTCGAGTCGGAGTAGAAGAGCCAACCCTGCATCATCCAGATAGCCTGAGGGTCGGCTGCTTTCATACTCTGCCAGGTGCCGTGGGTGACGTTACTCAGGTAGGTGAGGTCGCCGGAGTAAGGGGCGTTCTCGTTGTACTGGTCCAGCGTATAGATATGCGTCACGTTGCCGTAGGCAGCCTGCTGCTTCTGAATGAAGCTCTTCTGGAGCTGGGCATAGTGGCTGTCGAAGGGCTCAAGGAATGAGTCGTTGGTGTACCGGATGGGGAATTCAGCCCACTGCGAGCCTCGCACCACGCTGGCGTTGGGCATAACGCGGGTGATGTTATTGGGAACAAAACCGGTGAAGGCAGGCAGCACGGGGGTCATACCTAGCTCTACCATACGCTGCATGATCTGCTTCTGCAGGGCGAACTGGTCGTCGATCCATTGCATAGGCAAGTCGCCGCCCCAGGATCCCTGCATGTTGCCGAATCGTTCCCATGCCTGGAAGGCCGGGCCACTCAGGAAAGTCGCGATCTCAGCGTCAGTGAGGCCAATTTCACGGAACACTTCGACCATGATCTTCTCGGCGCCGACCCAGGCAAGGGGCAGGTTCACACCGCGGAGGGCGAGCCAGTCCAGCTCGAGCTCCCAGTCCTCCCAGGACCAGAAAGCAGAGGTGTAGGAGAAGGTCACTAGAGAATGTTAGCGGGGCCCCTGAGGGACACTGAGGTGGGTTTGTGGCCAGTCAGAAGTCTCACCAGTGTTGAAGTGATAACGCCAGGGCACGGTGCTGGAGCCGGTCATGGGGGTGGTAAGCTGGGGCAGATGGGCGGGCGCAGAGTCCAGCTGGCTACCAATGTACCAGTAGATGTCGACGTTGGCGACATCAGTGAGGTAGCGATGGAGACTGTTGATCGATCAGCATCGATAGCGGTTATATTGGAGATGATACTGCATACCCCGTGGACAACGCGCTCAGCGTGTTACCCTGCACAATGACCTTGCCATTGGGAGCGGTGGTCACGGTATACTGGTCATAGGTGCTGTTGGACTGAGTGACATTCACCAAGGAAAACTGGAAGCTGTCGGCGTGGTTGGGCAGCCGACGCTGAACAAGGTTGTAGATGCCTTGGGTGGACTGGGCAACCACCGAGGAAGCGGCAGACAGCCAGAGCAGCGATTGGAACCACCGCATTATTGCGAGAGAAAGACCGTTGAACGAGTGACTTGAAGTGAGCCGGTCTGTACAACTGGAAAATCCCAGAAGGGAAGGGAAGATCGTTCAGATAATATAGTCGTGTGTTGTTCGAGAAGACGCCACAACTGCACAGACCAGATTTAGTATGGTTGATAAGCCAAGTCAAGCTTCTTGGTCCACTCATAGGGGCTCATTTGAGCATGTTCCATCGATAGCCGCACGTTAATTTCACCCAGTGCAACATTTGGATCCAACGTGGTTGATCGAGTGGGGCTGTCAACCCCCTTTCCACGGACTACCAGGATATTGCATGGCCAAAACAGGAAAGTCGCTAATGGTCCGAGTTCAACCCGAATTTTCCATCTCCTCCACGGAATCGGGGATCAAGTTGGACTATTCGATTGTCCCCGATGGGTGACGTCTTGATGGCTCGTCACCGGAGAAGCGGACACATCGGCACACACGCTTTGACACGCGCGACATGGAACCGTGGGCCTCGAAATCGACCGTGCATTGTAGGCACCTCCGGTCAGTCATTTGAGATCAAGAGAGCCAAGTCGTAGTCGGACGGGATCCTTGTGCCAATGTTATGTGGACTCGGATCCGAACGGAAAATGCGGCAAGGGGAACACTGCCTACAACCATGGAAGGCCGTAGAGTGTACTTCCAAATGACGATGCTATCTACCTGGATTTTCGACTGGCACATGAAATCCATTGAATTAAGTACACTGCTGGATGGTGTCTTTTCCGGGTACGCAATTTCTGTAGCTTTTTGGCTTTGCCAATCTTTTACTTGCAGTGGAGTAGACATTGTGCTGTTTCTGGGCGGCCGGACATTTGTCGAGGTCAGTGGTTTATTGCAAGGCTGCCATGCTTTCCTTCAGCATTCGGGGGAAGGCAGAAGCCGACTTGTCGGTCTCCAGCTCCATAGAAATAGCCTCAAAAAGTTGATTCCAAGCATCTCTTTCAGCAGCCCACTTCGGATTGCGGCCACCTGCGTGGCTTTGAAAAAAAGGCCAGGTGAAACTCGAAACTTCAGATCATAAATCGGACCACGCTGCCTCACACAGTCAATCAATTCTCAGACATTCGAATCTCGAGGGACGCGTCAAAGCATTCCACGACTCGTTGGCTCGCGACCGTTCATCTGTGAAAACATGACAACCGCGCAGTGCCGGCTGATCGGTACGTCGCGAGTAGTCTGCCTGCTGGAGCCTGCTCGAAATCCTCGTCGGCTGAAACTCCACTTTCACCAGGCCTTGAAAGATGGGACCTTGGAGGACAGATTCGACCGGATTCTTGGGGCCATTGCCAATGAGGCCCAGCTTCCGTTGTTGGAGAAATTCTCGCTGCCTGGGATCTACCCACTGAAGCGGCACTCCTGTTTCTTGAGAAGCACTCACGGCTTCTGGAAACTCACGATTGGCAAGGACCAGTAAAGGGACGCACGTTTCGAAGAGGACCACTGCATATCCAAAAGACTGCCCACAGATTGCAGGGGCTCAGACATCGAGAAGTCATTTTGTGGACCGTAAGTTGCGACACTGATGAAAACCCCGAGGAAGAGGTTCGGTTCGGATTGGCTGTAATAAATAGGACATAGCTTGAAATATGGCCCTCCACATCCCGAGATCACTGCAGAGATCATGCAAGATGAAACACCAGAAGAGTATGAAATCGTGTGGGATGCAAAGATTGATGAGAGTGAGGCCCCCAGGTGCCCAGGTGCTTGTGTGAACTAGTCCCGGGAATTGAGTGATATCATCTTTCCAGACCGCTGCAGGGCATGGTCCATGCAAGGAGATGGGTATAGACTACCTATCATATATGCCGAATCGGCAATGAAGCTCTAATCAAGCCTGGCACGGGGAAGGAAACACACTTCAACCTCAGGGCCGAACCGGTGTACCAAGCAAGGCAAAACAAGAGAACCAAAGAAAGGGATGTAAAAGATGAAGCAGAAAAGGAGGAGAAAAAAAAGGAAAAACGTCAACCAGGATCGAACTCCTTCCACTGGGCGCCCGCCCACCGGCCACTGTGAATTATGAGTTCTGGACTTAGAGCAGGCTGGACAGAGGTAGGCGATCAAGTTACCAACTGCACCAAACTCGCAGCTTCAGGAGCAGTGATGAGCCCTTAATTTACTCCATATCTTCCACCCTGTGAGCTTTTTGGTCTGTCCCCACTGATTCCTCCCTACTTGTCCACGTCCACCGTTTGATAGATCAAATCAACGCATATTGTCACTGCTTGGACAAGACAACCACTTGCCCTGCCCTCGAGACTCGAGAACCCCAATCCACCTCATGCAGCACCTTGCATTCATCCATTCCACGAATGCAATGTCGTTCGACGAATGGCAAACGGACGACCATCACCTCATCCTGTGGCTTCTGTGACTGGCGACCCAACAGCTAAACCGAGTTGATCATCCGGCCCTGCCTTTCCACAGTCAACAATGAACGCCTGGCGTCGCACCATCACGAAGGCGAGGGCCAGACAGCACGGGTGATCTTTTCAATATACGAGGGCCGATTGACAGATGGGTTGATTTTTGAATTCTTGCTTCCAGAGGCCAAATAGTAGTCCCTTTAGGGGGCTCAGGGGTCCAGACAACCCCAGAACTCCACCGATCTCGCCATATGCTGACATGTCCCCACGACGAGAAACTCCAACTGTACGCGCAAGCCAAAGGCAACAGCCAAGCCCCTGCCGGCGGCCCGCCAATGATGGTCCAAAATTTCGTCCTATGATGTCAGATCACGTTACTGCATCGGGCAAGTGATTGACTTTCCTAAAATAGACGAACGCCTTTGATCAATTTGCACAAGCTCTAATTGCTCGAATTACAATTGAGAGAGTGGAAAATAGGAATGGATCAATTCAATCCATACCCGCGTCCTATAGCTGGACATTGATTCTTATGCTCATACACGCCGGGATCTGCTTCTGCATCCGGCTGACACGGACCCATAATTTCGAGTTTGGGTGCAATTGCAGTCGCTGGAATGGGTGGAACACAACCACCAGCCCGGCCGTGGTCTCGGGGTCAAATGCAAGACACCATATTCAATACGATTGAAATTCCCTCAAATAGTGATGATGAGGGAGACAATAATAAATCGATGGCCTCTCCTGACGATCCCATCGGCTTGACGTGATCGCACCGCCCCCTCGAAATTCAACCGACTATACGAGTCACAGTACGGCTCCACCACACTCCACCACACCAAGCAATATGAGCCGCTTACGTGGGGCGACACAGACCCTTTTGTAACTGGGGCCACAAGCTTTTTCCATTCTACTCCACTTTTTCAGGGAGCATCAGGGTGCGCATCTTAATTTCCAACCATGTGGTGACATAATGTCACAGATGCAGTTCTTTCCCTCAACTCCCTGCCACTCTCTCTCGGTAAATTCGATGATAACTTCAGTCTTCCTGGAGTGCTCCTCTTCCACGATACACGGCTTTTGATTCTCTCGTTATACGCCGTCGCAGACTCGGCTTTGCTCGCCCGGCGATGCGGTTGACCGCACAGTCAATATGGACAGTCCTCGTGCACCTGTCGGTATTTGTCCTTCAGGCGCATGCTCTTGACGTGGACGTCACTTCTGAGGGTACGTGAAGCGTTTATCTGGACCCTTTATCCGAGGCGGTTGTCTAAATCTCGTCACCAACAGAGTCATTAAAAAGCGCTGCTAGCGAAGCGACCTACGGAGCATTCAAATGGTACTATGGTAACGAGACTGGCCAAATTCCCGGAGCCTTTCCCATGAAGTGGTGGGAAGGATCAGCCTTGTTCGCTGCTGCTCTCAACTACTGGCATGTGACCGGAGACACAACCTATAATGAAGAAGTGAGCGTCGGATTGCAGTGGCAAGGTGGCGACCAGGGAGACTACATGCCCAGCAATTACAGTAGTTATCTGGTGAGGATCATAATGGGAAGACAAGAATTACCCGAGCTTACTATCTACTAGGGAAATGACGACCAAATGTTCTGGGGTCTAGCAGCCATGAGTGCAGCTGAGATGAAGTTCCCCGATCGAAGCACCGGATATTCCTGGCTTTCCCTCGCACAGGGCGTCTTCAACACCCAAAGGGCTAGATGGGATATGACTTCATGCGGCGGTGGACTGCGCTGGCAACTCTTCGTCTACCAAGCCGGATACACGATGAAGAACTCGGTGTCCAACGGCGGATTCTTCCAGCTCGCTGCGCGACTGGCGCGATACACCGAAAACGACGAGTATAAAACCTGGGCAGAAAAGGCTTGGGACTGGTCCGTTTCCTCGCCGCTGGTGAATAACAAGACGTGGGTCGTGGCCGACTCAACACAAAATGCGGATAACTGCGCCGAGGCCGGCAACATCCCGTGGACGTATAACTACGGCACGTACTTGATGGGCGCCGCCTTCATGTACAACTATGTGAGTTCTATCCTTCCCATTCGTTATACAAAATTACTGACTTTCCCCAGACGAGCGAACAAAAATGGCTCGACGCCACAAACGGCCTCTTAGACAGCTTGTCCAGAACCTTCTTCCCCCACGGCAACATCATCGAAGACATCACCTGCGAACCGCGGGAAATCTGCAACAACAACGAAATCCTCTTCAAAGGCCTAACAGCCCAATGGCTCGCCTACACCGCACTGCTAGTCCCCTCAACCGCCGACAAAATCTGGCCCAAGGTCCAATCCTCGGGCACAGCAGCCGGCGCGTCCTGCACCGGCCACGGAAACAACACATGCGGTGTGCGCTGGTACCAATCCAAATGGGACGGGTGGACAGGAATGGAAGAGCAGATCAGTGCCAGCCAAGTGTTCACCGCGAATTTGCTCAAGTACGCGTCTGGTGATGATGTGGGACCTGTTACGCAGAATACGGGTGGAAATAGTAAAAGCAACCCCAATGCTGGCATGGAGTCGCCTGATAATACGCCGGACTATAGTCCCATTACAGGGGGTGACAAGGCTGGTGCAGGCATTTTGACGGTTGCGTTTGTTTTGGGTTGGGTTGGGATTCTGGTCTTCATGTTGTTTGGGGGTTGAGTGATACCCAGAGAATTTATTCATTTTTCATTCATGGTATTTTGTGTTTACAGCGTGTAAGACTTGTTGGAATGTTGATCTCCCGGTCAGGACACCTAACAACTTTCCCTTCGATCAGGCCGGGTCTGTCGACGCCAAGGTGTTTATTGATGCACGGCTCATCTGTGAATTGGGGATCGGGGATTGTATATGCCAATACCCCAGTCTCTAGCGAGTTCTCCCCTCCACATGCGAGGAATACTCGGCCTCCACGGTATCGTCGTGAGAGCTTATATACTTGCCGCCATCTGCGCACTTGCATCAGCTTCGTGCAGTCTGACTCTACTTCATCTTAGGGACACTCTTCACCCTAGCCATTGAATGCACCTGGTACGTTTGCGAATCTGAAATTGGGCAACGCATCTCCGGAGCCAGAGATCGACTATTGCATTCGGAAGTTCCTTCGAACATCCAATCACCTACAGTACCCCAGCTACACTGGCTCTGATTAGCGTGTTGAAATGTTATAGTCATTCTCGAAATCGGCTTGACCCATACACGCATGTTGCCGCACTCAATTGAGGGACGCGTAAAATGCAGCTTGTATGGTGTGTCTTGACACAACGTGGAGACTTTAGTAGAATTTGGATAAGATTTATCCAAGAGTTATGTGGAAGAGAATTTGCGGCAGGCCATGACGAGTATTGGAGAGCAGCCCTAGACAACATCATTTTCAAAACAGTGAAGGTCATATATCGCGATGGCTGGTTCGGCCACACGTTCCTTTCGTGATTCGACCTTTGCTTCCAACATGACCTAATAAGCTCAGAGTCCCCATTCACCACAGTCCCTGCTTCTTGTACCAGGTATATTCATCTGTTTTTAGTAGAATCGAATTATTACTAGTTATATGTAAGTAGCTTTCTGAAATTTCTAGAAGCTCAGCTATAGCTCATCAGGTCACCCACTGAGGGGTTGGATTCGCAAAAGACCAAGGTTTCAAGTAATTCCTAGAAAAAGCTCATCAGGTCATCAGGTCTTCAGGTCATCAGGTCATCACCTGATGAGCTCCCCTTGGTCGATCGAAGAAAGGATGCCCATTTTTTGAGGCAACTATCTTACTTTGCTCGAAGGGCAGATGCAACTTCCCAGGTCGACTTTGGGAAAGTATCTCGTCGTCTTTTACTGAAACAAAAGAGCCATTGCGAGGATCCTTCTGAGCCGCCTTCTATAAATCTTCCATGGAAACCTCGTCGGCTGCCAACGCCGGGCGACATGGAAATTATTGACAAGCTGCTAAAGGCGAATGCGTCATTGCCTTGATACTTGCTTTGGCTTTCTGAGTCTGGCACGTAGTCTCCAGATCCAAACATCATCTGCCCGGCGGTTATCCACAATAGATGCGGCAGAATTGTAATCCAGATATAAGAATACATTCTGGAGAGTGCCCTCCGTAAGCCCCTCCGGCGTAGTATTGATTTCCCCTACCGCAAGATCGTTTATAGGATATAGTATCTCCTTTTTTAGAAGGTGCGATTGGAGATAGTTAAACTGTTTCCGTAATCAGTTTAAGATTACTAGGAAGCTTTCAGGATCACTAGTCGTTTTGGAGGGCCAATCTAAGAGCTCAATAGAGTACCTTGATTGAATAGTAATACCGGTGGCTATCGCGCTAATAGCTATATACATTAAATATGTTGACTTTCGATCATAAGTTCTCGCAACGTTCGGGGTTCTTCGCCTTCTATTAAGGGTTGCAGAACATTGCAAAACCCTATAGTTTTTTGCCATTATCTTCTTACCATAACTAACACAGCCAGGGTTGACCTTTTGTAATATCATATCTAGTTCCCTTTTTCTCTTAGCTTCTATTTATTAATTCGTCGAGATTCCTCCTTAGGTGTATTTAAGATTACCTCGGCTTTATATTGCTCGTAGAGATGATCTCGCAATCTCTAAAGACGCCTAAGAGTTTCTATACGGTGTTTATAGGAAATATCTGCCAGGGTATCTAGAGCAATCTCATAGGCCTCTCTTTTATCAAAAGTAAGTTTTCCCTAATAGCAGCTCTATAGTAGGTCACGCCCAGATAAGGTAAGATCCCTAGGTGATTGAGCGGCCTTCTTTAGAAAATCATGCTTGTTACTTGTAGGGGTTGCTGGAGCGGTGGCGGCAATGTTTCTCTCCTGGGATACAAGGTCAGGAAAGTCGAGAAGTATTACGCGATCCTCTGCACTGAGAGCGGAGGGATTGTTTTCAAATTCAAATTTTAACAAGTCGCGAGCAAGCCAGCAGCATCATCCAAATTCCGGAGAACGCGTATGAAAGAGTAAATAGATGTTATATAATCCGTCTAGGGACCAGGTTATGGGAGGCTTAGATATGTGTTGAAGGGGCGGATGTGAATCAGGGTTCATTCACCCGTTCGGCGGCTCAGTCTACCCCATGCTGAGCGACCGCCGTGAGGACTGACGTTGAAGTTCAGATAGGGGAGACTGATACATCGAATCTCGTGAAGGCGGGGAAGAAATATGTTGGTGAAGGGGTAGGGAGAAAGGAGAAAACAAATGTCCAAAAGTTCATGGCTAGGGGATTAGTCCCAGAGTGGCCGGTGAGGCCTCGCCAAAACCCGCCCAAAACCCCAACCCACGAAACCCGACCGGTGTAAGGTAGAGGCATGCTAGTCCTACTTAGTGAGCAAAAGGCGGCGAGGGTCGAGCACTAGAACACTAAAACGTGTCAGGAAGGCCAGAAGTGACAGAGGAAGTTCTCTACCTAGGTAACGAACTTCCCCGCAAGATCTCCAGTCAATGCGCTGCGGAATTATCCTTCCGCGCATCCTGAACGCCGATGTGCAATTTCCTTTTCTGTACACCCCCTTCTTGTGGAGAGGGGTACATGTCCAAAAATGCGAAAAGTGCGAGCCTCTTGGCAATGATCCCAGCTAGTATTCTTTGCCGGCGAGAGTCTCTCTCGCATGCGTTGAGCACTGCAGTAGTGTTACATTGGACCCACTAAGGGTGATGCGATGGAGGCTGGACAAGGCTCATCTTTTTTATTTATGGTCGTCTTATTCTCTCGAAAAAGGTATGGAATCGGTATCAAGAGCTGCAATAATTTGAGAGAGCTCGAATCATACGTTGAGTGGCATCTGTCATTCCTCATCGGGCTCGGGTGGCCCCAAGCGGCCCCACCGTACTAAGTTGGGCGCCTAAGTAGTAGGATAATCTGTGGTAGACAGGTGCACAGATGGTCCAATACATATGCTATTTGCGACATGGGTGATGCGCGTGTCAGCACTTGCACATGCAGAGCACTGCCCGATGTATGTAATCTTTCGTGTGAGGACACGACTACAGTGTCAAATATCTTGAATCGCCTCAATCAATTCTCGATTCCGAATAGAGTTCAGCTCGATCTCTCATGATTCAAGATCGTGGCATATTCGCCATGGAAACACCTCGGTTTACCAAGTGCGGGGAAACCTTGGGGGGCCTGAAGCAGCTCACCACGCCCAATGAAAATAGATCATTAGGATACAAACTAACCACTAGCACAAGCCAAGACGTTTAGGTTTATGCGTCCTTAGAGACAGAACTACGCTGAGATAGGTAGTTCCCCCGCCCGACTGAACTGGCCCACGGTGCTCAGCTGGTGTTGCACGTAGGACAGACGCAGACGTACAAATAGCTTCAACCCCCACCTATTCGTTCTCTAATTTCACAAGCTGCATAACCATTCAAACTCAATCATGGCTGAACAAAATGATGCGGGCCAGCCGCCTACATGTTCCATTGAGGAATTCTCCAACACTGCATTTGACTACATCATTTGCGGAGGTGGAACTGCAGGGTTGACTATTGCGGCTCGTTTGACTGAGAATCCTGAAGTGACGGTTGGTGTTGTCGAGGCTGGAAAATACCGCATTGGTGATCCGTTGGTAGATATGCCAGCAGGGTTGTTCCAATTGCTGGAAAATCCCGAGTATGACTGGTGCATGTACACGGCGCCGCAGGAAGGCAACCATGGAAAAGTTCACCATATTCCTCGTGGAAAACTCCTCGGAGGGTCCAGTGGAATCAATTATATGATGTACGTCCGGGGTAGTACGCAAGACCACAATGACTGGGCCGAATTGGTCGAGGATGAAGGCTGGTCAGCGGCGATCATGCAACATTATATGCGCAAGCACCAGACCCTCGAGCCTATCGACCCCTCAATCAAAGACACCACGACTATGCCTTTCGTCAGAGAATTCCACGGTACCAGTGGCCCAGTGCGCACAGGCTTCAATGACACAATCCTGCCAATTGAGAACGACATCATTAAAGCATGCGACGAAGTCACAAATACTCCGAATAAACCCGTCGACCCCTGGAGCGGAGACCACATTGGCTTCTACAACACCCTAGGCTCTATCTGCCGCACTGGGCCGAACAAAGGCAAGCGCAGCTATGCTGCTAGAGGTTATTACGAGGCCAATCGAGCTCGTCCGAATCTCAAAGTGCTTTGCAGCACGCTGGTGAACAAGGTCAACCTTGATGGAAACAAGGCTACTGGCGTGAGCATCTCGCATGAAGGGCAGGAGTACAACGTGTGTGCTAAGCGCGAGGTTATTGTCTGTGGCGGAACTATCAAGTCGCCCCAGATTCTAGAGCTCTCTGGTATCGGCGATCCTGCCGTCCTCGAGGCTGCGGGCGTTGAATGCAAGATCGCGAACCCCGCCGTCGGGGCCAATCTGCAAGATCACCAGATCACATTGGCAATCTATGAAATGAAGCCGGGGACTATCACCCTGGATACATTACACCAAGTTCCCGAGGCCATGCAAAATGCGTTGAAGCAGTATACCGAGTCTAAAAGCGGACCTCTCGCCTCTATCTCGTCGATGCAAGGCTTCTTCCCCGCGAAGAAAGTGATGTCTGAAGAAGAACTCGAACAAGTGATTAAAAGCATCCGCGACGTCAAGCCCACCAGCGCGTTCCACGAGAAGCAGCTCGCCCAGGTCATTGCGCATCTACAGAGCGACCATTCGGCGAATATCCAGCTAGTCCTAATCCCTGCCACGGCGGACATCAGCGGCATCGAGCACCAAAGCCATGTATTCCCACCTCGCACTGCAGACAAGCCCGCCGGTGTCACCTTTGCACTGTGTCTCCAATACCCCGTTGCTCGAGGCTACGTGCACGTTGAAAGTTCCGGTATATACCCCCCACCCGACCCCCAGACAAAAGCTAATACTCCCTAGAACCAACCAAACCCCCGGTCATTCAACCCAACTACGGCGGCCACGAAGCCGACGTCACAGTCCTCAGCGCCGCATTCCGCTGGACAGACAATGTCACCCAGTCGCAGCACATCAAGTCCTCGATTACAGGCCGCTCGTTCCCCGAAGCCTCAGTGGACCTGCAGAATCTCGAAGAAGGCAAGAAAGCAGTACACGACGCCATACTAGGCGAGTACCACATCTGCGGCTCGGTAGCGATGGGCGACGCTCTCGACTCACGGTTGCGAGTAAAGGGCGTAGAGGGACTGCGAGTAGCCGATGCGTCGATATTCCCCAACAACGTGAGTGGCAATATTGTCAGTAGTGTCTACGCGGTGGCGGAGAAGGCCGCCGACTTGATCAAAGAGGATTGGGATTTCGCGCCGCTGAAGGAAGCCATGGCATGAGATTTCTCTGTTCTAGCGTAGGCTTGGCTTTACTTTGGCTTTATGTTAAGTCGGTTAAACACGGTGCATTATATCCACATACTCCCAAGTTCAGACTGAATCCAACGTTTCTCGCAGCCCAATTGGGTAAATAGTCGGAGTGGAGCACAAAGAATTGTCCTGTGGGAGAGTCGCCTCTCCGGGACGACTCGGATTTTCCGCGTGGAGCAATCGATTGAGTCTCGGGCTGCGGGCCCCACACGCGCGTTAGCGAAGTGGAAGGTATTCGCGATGCCCAACTCGGCAAGTGGTAGTGTGATATCTAAATTTCGGAATGCTATCCCTAACAAATGTACTCGGCATGCCGACGAACTCAGCCGAGCCCGAGAATGCGCACACCGGGGCTGGATCACAGAAAGGACTATCTTTAAACTCTACAGACGAGCAGCCCACAAACACGAAAAGAGCGGACAAATTCCGTGTGATTCTGCGGGTTGTAGGGAGAAATATAGCCGGGGCTTGTTTCAGACCCAGGTAGGGGTTGGTGAACTGCCCAGACTGCCCCTCCAAGTTCCCTAAATTCCAGACTCAATGCACTGAACGTCTAGGGCTGAAAGTAGCTCTGCGCCAGGGCAGGACATTAAAGCTCAAAATTTTGCTGATCGCCTTCATTTAGTTCAACCGTTGTGTATAATTACTAGCCGATAGTTGAATTCAGGTACGCTCCCAGGTGGTTGCCAATGTATCGGGGCGGTTAGGTAGTCATTCAGTGAATACGAGTATATTAGAATTGAAGATGACTTTTTTTTTATCTGTCAACCTTTTCCTAAGAGAAAAATCAGTGGAAACACCTATAGGAACCATATGGCGGGTCAGGTGACCGCTGTTACGAAAGCAAATGGACGGTGCACGTGCGTCGAGCAGCGGCGGAGCTGCAACGACACTATTCCTATATGGGCTAGCGCCGCAACCTTGGCGCCAGCTCGTCTCGACGAGCCCGTCATCGGTCGCAGATTGGCCATTCCGATAGCTCTCGACTTTTCTCTCCGGCCAGACTCCCTCTGACACCACCGACACGAAAAAAAGAAAAATCTGCGGCTATTCCCTGCTCCTTAAACGACACCTGCGTTTTTGCAGCTTCTCGCTGCTGACCTCTCCCATCCCTATCCATTGAGTCACCTCAATTCCGAATCCGTCATGTCCAGCCAGCCTCTCCTCCAAACCGCTCCGGGTACGTGATATCCCCTCACCCAGCCTATGCCCATGCAGTAGACACACAGCTAACAAAATCCAGGCAAGCGCATTGCCCTCCCAACCCGCGTCGAGCCGAAAGTCTTCTTCGCCAACGAGCGAACCTTCCTCTCATGGCTCAACTTCACTGTCATCCTGGGCGGTCTCGCCGTCGGCCTGCTCAACTTTGGTGATCGCATCGGCCGGATCTCAGCCGCCCTCTTCACCTTCATCGCCATGGCGGCCATGATTTATGCCGTGGTGACATTCCACTGGCGCGCACAGAGCATCCGGCGCCGGGGGCAAAGCGGCTTCGACGACCGCTTCGGTCCGACGATCCTGGCCATTGCGCTGTTGGCTGCTGTCGTCGTTAACTTTATTCTGCGTATCCGGGATACCAGCTGAACTAGGCCTGTTTCTGTGCCTGTTTCTCCCATCTGATGTCATCGTTTCCAATTTGGCGTTTTTTCCCCTAGGGTGTGTGGTCATTTTACCGGGTTATTTTTGCACATCGTTTGTACTGCGTTGTACATGCCATTTCCATCGTTGGGCTTTCGGCGCCGGGTTCTTTTTATGTGGAGGTACATTGTCATCGTATCTCAAGTTCTGTCATGTGTCCATGCTTCAAGTGAGGCGTTAATCTTGCAAAGGGTGACCTGGTCGATTGTGTACTCAAATGTCGCATTGATCGAGACCGAGGCCATATTTGCTCCGGGGTTGAAGGTCGCTCCCGAGACACACTGGTGCTACATTATGCATGCCTCTGCAGATATCCATGAACATAACACGTTTATATCAATTCCTGACCTCCAGTCCTTATTTACAGTATTCCTCCACCTGCACCCTCCCATCAAAATATCCCGCCTCAATAAACTCGTAATTCCAATAATCCCCCTTCTTCCCCTCTCCCTCGCATCCACACAAATAAACACCGGAAGAGTCTCCGACGTCGAGTTATCGTACTGCCAATGATGATGATGCAAATCAAACACCAGACACTCTTCTCAAAATGCGGCGACCAGTACGTCTCAGGCTTGAAACTACCCTGGAACATAACGGGGATGCTGGTGTTGGGATTGACATCCTCCACGTGGTCCAGCACAGCGTGGATTTTAGTTCAACAGCCATTTGCGCCGTGCTCGGAGAGGGCAGCTGGTGTTCCGATTATCTGCTGGTTCGTTGATGGGTTCGACGGAGTAGCTTTCTGGGTGGGCGGAGTATTGCACGAAGGAGATTAAGGCGACTGCTTTTTAGGGAGTAGTCTAGGGCAGTCTCATTGCAGTACCACCCGTAATGACCAACGGCTTCGCCGATATCAAGGCCGTTGGTACCACCGGGAAGAGAGTGGTCAGAGCCGAAAAGGAGAATATCCGGCGGGTGGTGAACCGTTGTGAAGGAATTTTGATGGATGCCAATGCGATCAACTGTCGAGCCGAGGTTGACTCGTTCGGACTCTCCAGATAGTCAGGGCAGATCCGAGAATCCTCATGTCGGGCGGCTGTTCCGTAGAAGTTCGGAAAGTCCGAAGAGAGCAAGCTATTTGGTTATTTAGTTATTTAGTACTGTAAGTGCCGTGAATCATCTTTGTAGAGTTCAATCTTATACAGGTGTGTATCCATAATATTTGTATATACAAGTGCTATGCCCGATCGGGCAGGATTGAAGTCCCCCGGATATCGATACTTCCGGACTAGTGACTAGTCAGCAAGGCCCAGGACCCGGTCCTGAGCAAGGGACAAATCGGGACAAGAACCACAAAATGGGGCTGGCCGAATCTGATAGTTTGGCACCGATTCGAACCGATTCTATGGAATTCCAACCATCAGATCAGCGATCACACCAATCTACGGCTTTTGACCAGGGTTGATGCATCACAGAATCAGAGGCGTTTTGGCCGATATCCAACTGCGCTGTGATTTGGCTGTGTTCTCCCGTGCGGCAGCTCACAGTTCAGCCTAGGTTGGGGAACCCAATCAGGAATCTTGATGGTAGGCCCAGACCACATCTTCCTTGGCATGAAGTGTATGATGTGGGATAATACCTGGAGCCGCACGCATCCGGTGAATGGAATTGTAGTGGGAAGATGTTGATACCAACAGACATTACTTTCGAAAGCTATAGTAGATAGCTATACGGACGTCAGGTCTATACCTATATAGTAGAAGTCAGATCGAGCATGACGTGTCACGGATCTACACACGTCAGAAGGCGGTATTTTTGTCTCAAAGAGAGGAGGATCACATCACTGGTCTCCACTCCCCCAAACCCCCGATTGTGCTGCCTGTTCCTCTGTTTGGCATTTCGGATCCCCCCTTTCCCTGTCCTTTCCTGTTCTTTCCCCCCTTCCCAGTTCCAGTTCAGGTCCCCTTCCCTCGATTCTAGTTACTCTTTCCATCTTCCATCTTCCATCTTCCTTCTTCCTTCCACCTTCACCTTCCACCCTTTACCCCTTTCTATTTTCCATTTCTTTTTTCCCTCCATCTCTACCCTTACTAATAGAATTTCGCCACACTTATCCGTCGTCGTAATCCATCCTCACTGATCCACTCTCTTCGAAACCCAACTTCCGCCCGACTTGACACGGTCGCGCGACACCCTCGTCGTCGACGTCCATTCCTTCGCCCCTTGATCTCCACCACCACAACTTGACATTCTACACCGCTCTACACCGCTCACCACCACCTACATTCCCATAATAATTTCCGTCGCATGGAGAGCCGACCTTAAGCACAGCGTCATCCCTAATCTTTCCCCGGGTTTTAACGTACCTCGCATGGCGCATGGCATGTTCGGCCTTCTGCCCTCCTGGCCCTCTGCGATCGGAGGGAACAAGGTAATGGCAGAGGAAGTCAAGATGCTCACTCCGTGTGCGCCCGGTGTCAACATCTCGCTGCCCCCGATGCTCAAGCGCAAACGTTCGGATTCCTCTACGGATGCTCCTGCCGCGACCAAAATACGCACTGAAAATCCCGTCGCATTCTCGTCACAGCCAACACCGTCGCCGACCGTCGCTTCCGCGTCTGACCCTGTTGCATCGCCCGTCGCGCCTTCCCCATCGGTCGCGACCTCGCGCCCACCGGCGCAGGCCGCCGCGGGCACTCCGGATGTGAATCGCTTGCGCGAGACTATTACCGCTCAGATCAGCTTGGAGGTGCTGTTGAAGCACAACGAGTTGCGCCTGATCGACCAGGAAATCGCCAAGTGCCAGGTTGCATTAGAACAGCTGCGCCGTTGTTCGGAGATTCCGTACCCTGGGTCCGCTGCTGCCGGCGTCTCGGCCGACGTCAGTTCTGGCTCGGGCGCATCGTTGCTGCAGCCTGGAAATGGCGCAGCACCGCTGTCGCCTGCGCCCTGGGGTGTCACGGAGGGACCGTACTCGCGTCACTACGCGAGATGGCTTCTTCCGGATCCTCGATTTGATGGCGGTGAGGTTGAGTCTGGACTGCCTGCGACCGCTGGTGCTGGCCTTCCGCTGGTCGAGGGCCGGTCCACGCGCGGGAACCCAGTCGACTTCAGTGTGCTGGCGGGCAAGACGCGTCCTTCGAGGAACTCCACGGGTGCCAAGCTGCAGGCTCTGCCGAGCGGGTATCCCGTCGTCAAGGAAAAGGCTGGCCCGATGATTGTGCGACGCAAGTCGGACCAGGTTATGGTCAAGCTTGTCTGTCTGGACTGTCGCAGGGACAACTTCTCCAGCACCCAGGGTTTCATCAACCATTGCCGTATCGCGCACAACCGGAACTTTGCCAGCCATGACGCTGCCGCGATGGCATCTGGTGAGCCGGTCGAAGTCGATGAAGCGGGCGCCGCCCTCGGTGGCCGCAGCGAATCGACCAGCAGTGTCGCCACCCCGGGCTACGTTCACCCGTTGATACGCTCTTCTGCTCAACTCCCTACATCCTCAAATGCAGTCCCCAATCCATCCAAGGACGCAGTCACCCCCAGGAAACAATCTGAATTCACCCCTACTTCAGTCGCCACTCCTCCTGCCACGGTCCAACCTGCTCAACCGCCTCATCGCCAATTAGAGCCTGCCAAGACTATGAACCCCTCGTTCATGTCGTCTCCTGCCACTCCCCACCTCTCTGCTCTCATGCGCGACCGAGGCCTCGGTTTGAACATGAGCAAGCTGGTGGAAGAGTCGAAGACGCCTGTGGATCTGAGCGGTCTCTCCGACGACGAGTCGGATGGGGAAGAATCTGGACAGCCAACCACGAGAACCAGTCAGGAGCCTCCTCAGCAGCCCACTCCCGCAGCTCGACAGCCGATGCGCATGCCCACCGCGCAGGCAGCATCGGAACGAACTGAGAGCCGCAAGGGTCGCGAAAGAGCAGCCCACGGTCCTCAGCTGCCGCACGAGATGACTCCTTCCCGACCCCAGCCTCATCTGCATTCCAACATTGCAGACTTTTCGCTGTCTCGTGCATTCCACCCGTCCCTGGCTGACCCTACCTGTGAAGGGGAAGGCATTGACCATCCGGCGAATCTCAGCCCGAACACGATAGAGTCCAATCAAGCTCCGAGCTTGGTGAGTGATGACGAAGACGACTACGAGGTGGCTTCCGACTCCGACAGTACTAGCTCGTCTGAGGCCGGTGACCAGGATCAGGACTTCCGACACATCGAAGTGGAAGACGATGAGCGCAACGCCGCTCCGTCGGCCGCCGCCGAGGCCAAACCTGGTCCTTCACTGGCGAGTCCCGCGCCGCAACCCGCGCCGACCCTCTCCAAGCCTTTGAGGAAGAGTCGGTCGAAGAATATCTCTATGATGCCCTTCAACGACCGCGGACAAGACGAGCGCATGAAATACGTCCATCCCCAGGACCCTTCCCCGCGAAACCCCGGGCGGAATTCTTCTCCCACTCCGTGATCCCCGCTACCTGTTTACCTTCTATCCTGTATTCACTCCACTCTTCTCTCCCTGTGCCGGGTGTCCAATGGCCGAAAGGTCTGGTACCCGAGCCTCCATGATTTTACCCTGCGTTTAATGTTGATCACCCAATGCGGATGGATCGTTTCGGTCCGGGGCCATCTTGATGATGGCCCAGGGTGAGACGGATGATGACTCTGATTCTTTGATGATGTATTCGTTACTTGTTTAATGACAGACTTGTTCACGGCCGGTGTGTACATAGCTGTGAGACCAAAAATGCGATCTGGCTTGAGGCATAGAATGCTATACAACTTCAGGGCTTCCAGTTGTGTAATTGTGGATTGTAGACCAGTGGCACTCATGTGTACATGGATACAGTATTTGCCTCGTAGGCATTGTATTTTACAGTAACCTTACATGCCTTATCGATACTTATCGATATCATCTGCAATCGACGCGCCCCAGCTTAGCTCCAACACGTCTGTCGCAATTATCCCAAGCCAATTGCGCAGCTATCAACTCAATACAACCGGTATCCACCAACTATAAGACAGCGGTCACTTTTCACAACTTCACCACGCTTCGACAAACCTCCATGACGAAGTTCGACACATCCACCTCCCCTCGCCCAGCG
Organism: Penicillium silybi; assembly: GCA_027569585.1. NCBI lineage: Eukaryota > Fungi > Ascomycota > Eurotiomycetes > Eurotiales > Aspergillaceae > Penicillium > Penicillium silybi. Next base: position 532,210 of record JAPDFI010000011.1, read on the forward strand.
ACGGCGACCTCCACGCCCCAAGCTAAAGCAAGCGAAGCCTCCACGGACAGCAACAAGCAACCCTCACTCAGCCCAGACCAAATCACACTCCCCACATTCCGCCACCTACTCTCTCGCTACCCAAAAACCGTGGAACAAGCCCACCGGAGCAAGGTTACGCTAAAGCTCCAACCCAAGAAAAGCACAAAGCGCAAAGCGAAAGACACCGACTCGAGCCAGAAGGAACTAGATCCTCCCCAGGAAGAACATGTCCGCTCGGAGACAGAGAAATTCATACAATTGGATAAGTGGCGGTATGAAGAGATGCCGTCGACGATCGCAGAGCGGAGAGCATCTGCGAAGAGTGAGGGAGGGGTATCACTAAGCAAAGAGGAGTTAATCAGTATCATGGAGTGGAAATTGTACGTTTTCTCATTTCTCATTTTCGGGATCAGAATACCGATACTGATAAATCCCAGAAAACACGGCCACTTCCGCCCGACCCTAATGGGAATGATTAGATCGAACACGGAGAAACTCGTGCGGGATTGTACATCCTCTGCTATCGCGCTCCTCCCAGATCATCATGCCTCGGACTCATTCCCGAAAGCCAGTTTGGATGCACTTACACCTCTACGCGGTGTGGGGATAGCGACTGCGTCGTTGATTCTCTCCATTGTCACTGCTGCAACGGATGGAGAAGTGCCCTTCTACAGCGATGATTCGTTTCTGTGGCTTTGTGCGGGGAGGTATCCTGGGGTGCAGGGGGCAAAGAAATATATGAAGCCGAATGGGGATTTGAATGTTAAGTATAATGTAAATGAGTATCGGATGCTGTGGGATGCTATGCTTGGTTTGCAAGGGAGGTTGAATGCGGATGTGAAGGAGGGGCCACGGGTTGGGCTTGTTGATGTTGAGCGGGTTGCGTATGTGCTAAGTCATTTTTATGGGGTTTATGAGGGTGGTCTGGAGCAGGGGGATGAGCAGGGGAATAAGAAACTGAAGAGGGGAGGGTGAGGATCTGTGATATACACGTTCGTAATGTTATAATGTTATCTATACCCCGGTGAATGTACAGTATACACGCTACATCCTAGGATACCTATGAAAAGGCTGATACTACCGATATCCCCGTCCCCAGTGAGACATATAAATACTGCAAATCCAGCATACATCGAGATCCCAACCGGTGATGACCACATGTTTGGGGGCCAATCTGCAGGATTTATCTTGCCTGATAACATACCCAGGCACGTCCCAGGCCAGTTTAGTGGTAAATTACACTACTGCACAGTACTCTGAATAAAGAATGGCCTGGAGGGTCGGCACCCCGCGGACAGGGATTCTGCAAGGGTCCTGGGCTTTTTCCTTTTACCTTTGCCTTTTGCCTTTCTTCTCTCCAAGCTTATAAAACCATATCCTGAGTTGTGTATCGGCTCAAGCTGAAAGTGCTGACGGCGATCGCAGCGTGGGCTTTCACCGTAGCCTCGAGCCCATCTACGGGTTGTAATGATCTCGATGGCCTCTGCCCTCGGGACGATGATTTAAAGGCGCTCGGAGCCAAGCTTTCGAGTACAGCCAAGATCTATTATCCCGGCTCAAGAGGCTTCAAGAATGTGACTACTCGGTGGTCTGTTTTGGAAGAGCCCAAGGTTAACATCGTCGTTGTTCCTGGTACTGAGGATGATGTTGCAGAGACGGTAAGTTTTGACATGCCAACTTCCAGGTTTACCATAGCACAAGGAGATTGCTAATCGATTCAATCAAGGCGAAATTTGCAAACAAGAAACAAGTCCCCTTTCTCGCATACAATGGCGTCCACGGCGCTCTCACCTCCCTGGGCAAGATGGACCACGGCATCGGCATCTCGATGAGCCAACTGAGCAGTGTAAAGTCAACGAAGACGGGAAAGCAGCCACAATCGCCGGTGGAACCATGTCAAAGGTCGTCACCGACGAGCTCTGGGCTGCAGGAAAGCAGACGGTGACTGGGACTTGTGAATGCGTTAGTCTTCTCGGGCCCGCGCTTGGTGGTGGGCATGGCTGGCTTCAAGGACACCACAGACTCGTCGCGGACCAGTTCGTTTTGATGAACGTTGTGCTTGCCAATGGTACTTCGGTCAAAGTCGATACAAACACAAACTCTGACCTCTGGTGGGCGATGAAGGGGGCCGGTCACAACTTCGGCATCGTCACTTCTCCCACCACCAAGGTGTACGATATCGAGCACACCGACTGGGCGATTGAGACTATCACTTTCAGCGGCGACAAGGTCGAAGCTGTCTACCAAGCTGCCAATGACTATCTGATCAAGAACGGCACTCAGCCCGTGGGTATCATCAACTGGTCATACTGGATGAACAACGCAGACGCAGATCCCAACAACGTGAGCTCAACCTCAACCCCACACCAACACACTCGAATCTAACACCACCCAGCCCGTGATAGTGATGTACATAATCCAAGAGGCGTAAAAGCCGTGGATTCAATCTACACAAAGCCCTTCCACGACCTCCGCCCAATCTCCATCTCACCCAACTCCGGCACATACAAAGACCTCGCCACTTGGACCGGCATCGCAAACTCCTCCCCACCATGCCAAAAAGCCGGAATGGCCAACCCCCGTTTCCCCATCTACCTCGAGTCTTACAACGTCTCCGCACAAAAGAAAGCATGGGACGTCTACGCCCAGGCTATCCGCGGCTCATCACCCTTCAACAACTCGATTTTCATGTTCGAGGGATACTCCGCCGAAGGCGTGCACGAAGTACCTCACGACTCTACCGCGTTCGCCTTCCGTAGTGAGAATCTTCTTGCTGCGCCTCTGATTAACTACTTCCCTGCTGAGGGTCTTGATACGAAGGCGGCTGATTTGGGGCAGCAGCTGCGGAATATCCTGTTCGAGGGTAGTGGGAGGGAGGATATTCGTGCGTATGTTAATTATGCGTACGGTGATGAGACGGCCGAGCAGTTGTATGGTGGTGAAGGGTGGAGGCAGCAGCGGCTGCGCGCGCTGAAGAGGAAGTATGATCCCGAGGAGAAGTTTAGTTTCTATGCGCCTATTCTGTGAGTCGAGGGGGTAGGGCTGTGGGTTATGTATAGAGTTAAATTCGAATTTGAATTTCGTTGTATCATGGTAGCATCTAGTGTATTCGATACAGGAGAGTTTCAGTTTCACTGGCGCAACACGCTCCCTTGCAATCATGGTAAATCAGCAAAGTTGTCTCCGAAATGGTTGAAGTCTTGGAACATCGGGAAAAGGTCTGTGCAGCCATTTTCAAGTAGCGAGGTGTTCAAAGTGAAGATATCCTGCTGTCCTTCGGGATATAAAATGCCATTGGAAGTGTTCTCAGGCCCGAAAAGATTGAATTGTCCGTTTGGACTCTCCTCAGATGTGCCAGATGGAGGCACATTTGACCCTGTGCCTGAGCTCGGGGAAGTCTGACCACACTGGCCTCCATCCTGAACCTCGAGTAGGCCACCAGAAAAGCCGCCCTCAAGAACCTCCGTCTCCTCCGGCAGCGCAAACTCAACATTCCACCTTCGCGCCAGAGTCTTAATCAAATCAACACTCTTCTGCGAGCGGGTCGGCCAATACAAACTAAGCTGACGGAAAATGGCAAGACACTTCCGGACAGAGCGCGTGCTGAACCGTCGCAGTGTAAAAGACTCGGTAGTCGTGTTCATCAAGTGAACAATAGTCGCACTAAGCAGGTGATGAATCAGGATTGGATTTATCCTTGGAAAGCCCCAGGTTTTGCAATAGTCCTGGACAAGTCGAACCATGGCCGTTGCAGCGGCTGTGAGGGATTGTAACACGACGGGCATCAATTGCGATGAGTTTGGATTCTCATTTCGCATTTTTGCAAAGAGGCGTAGGAATGGGGGCATTGTCACTAGGATTGCCATTTGGTATGCCATGTGAAAGAGGAAGACGGGTTTCTCGGTGGCGCTGCGCTTGACTGCGAGTCTTGGGTCTCGAGATTTGAAAAATTGGCTTAGGTTTTCGTGGGTTGTTATGAGGAGGCGGACTTGCTCGGACGTGGTCAGTGTTTCGAAGGATGAGGAGAAACTATTAGGTTGTTAGCATGTTTTCCCATGGTAAATGGTGGGCAGACATAAAGGAGTGTAATACATTTGATCCATATTTTGATCATGCATGTACCACAGTTTACACTGCCATGCAAAGGAAATTTGGGCCAAAGTTGCCCCATCTTTTGGGAAGAAGGATTCAATTACAGGAACATTCACGCGTCGCCAGGGTAACATGCAATTTCTTCCCAGGATAGAGATAGACGCTCTATCAATCATGTAGAATGACCAAAACGTCTGCACATCCGCGAATCCAGTATTGGTCGGCTTGGTATCGAAGTCATCAAGCGCCAGAACATGAAGACGCAGGTGGACCGCCATTCCAGCGGCCATGGAGAGAAAGGTCCACCCGAAATGGTCATGGCCCAATGCTAGGCATCTCCATGATAGGATATTCAGACCTTGAATGATGATTATTGATGGGCATTGTCGAAAGCATTTGAAGACGAGGCTCTCGCTTAATTCTGCAAATTCGTCGCTGAGCTTGAGAGAGTCGGGCTTGTTCTCGAATGCTGCTCCGGTTGCTAGCATAGCTGCGTGGAGGAAGAGTAGATCGGGAGATTGGTTGGGAGCATGGAGGAAGAAATTTGCAGAATTGTACTGCGTAAGTTGGTGCTCCTCGTTGATGCAGTCAAGAAACAGAGCAGCTAGTTCGTGGAGACGAGTCGTGTCACTGCATATTTTTAAAATCTGTGTTGGAATCTGGCGTGGGACCTCCGTTTGAGGGTTGCTCTGGCTTGTTGGCATCTTATCAGTTGATTGTTCCTCGTCGACGGTCACAGCATCCGCAAGATTGGTTCTCCACATCATGACGCTCAACTCTTCCATTGCAGTCCGAGACTGATGAGAGGCCCTGTCATTTGTTACATGATCCAAAGGTGCAGGGTGTTCGTATAGATGGGATTTTCCCAGTGGAGCGAGCCGAAAGGCTGGGTCCAGAATGACGCTATCGGCAGGCCGTGGCACATTCTGAGGCAGTGCAGCTGGAGAATCTTTGTTTTGAAGGGCCAGTAAAGCCCGGACTTGGTTCTCGAGAGATTTCACATAGTTCTCATCCCAGTACTTTCGTCTACTCATCGCGTTAATGCCCGGATTCCGCTGAAGGTTTAGCACGAGGGGTGATACTTTCTAGACTTCTTCTCATCGGTGTATTCGCAATCCTTTTCAGTCCTCTGACAATATGAACATTGCGGTTTGACTCCGTCGCACTGCCGAATGTGTCAGTAATCGACCCCGCAATGTCTTAGTGCGGGGCGTACCCTGCGTTTTGATGACCGACACTGTCGGCAGGCGAAGAAAGCAGGCTTAGCCGACTGGCTCGACATGGTTTGATCCCATACCATACCCAGATTAGCTATCTGAACACCAAGGGCTTCGATGTCCAACAAGACGACAGTGATACGCTAGGAAGATGTCCCTGAGAGTGCCACTCGCAAGGGGCGTCATGTGATTAGCCCGAGAGCTTGGAAAGTGGGTCCATCGTCTCCATGATTGAATGAGATGAGGCTATTCCTAGGTATTGTGATTCTTTATCTGGGATATTCAGTGGGATACATTACGACATCCCGTCCGGATACAATGTTAACTTCATTATTCAGCCGATATTTGCACGGGACGTCAACTCATGTGTTATCAAACACCTACAACTTATTTAAACAAATAAAAAGATCCAATGCCCTGCCGATAAAGCACATACAGCTGTACCGCGACTAAACCCCTTCCACTGTCGTCACCACTGGAGTCTCACCATCAGTCTGAACCATCTTCTTGACCTTCCTTTCCACATTGAGCGTCATGAGATCAGGGCGGCTATAATGACCCGTAGTGTCTGCAAACATCTTGGTAGCAATGATCTGATCCATGTCCAAATCTGCGTAGATGATGGTCTCCGTCGTACTGTCGACCGGCTCAGTCAACCTTCTACCATCCGGTCCAAAGACTGCCGAGCTCCCTCCCCCTGGAGAGGACATCAAAGCACCTCCAGCTGTGCTCATTTTCTCCACACCCTTTCCAGTGATCAGAGCGGTACAGTGTAAGACAAAGGCTTGCGACTCCACCGCATAGGTCCGAGACAGACTCTGGCAGCCTGATCACGAAGTTAGCACCAAAGCTATCCATAGACCGGTACGAGACTCACCTTCGGCTGACATGGACCAAAGATCACTCTTCCCAGAATGAGGCGTAAGACTCGGCCACGCAGAGACATGAATATCCTCTTTCTGAGAGAAGGTAAAGTACTTCAACAGCGGCTGAATATGTTCCCAACAAGACAGATGCCCGACCCGTCCAAACGGAAGCTCCGCAACACTAGAAAAGCACTCCCCAGACGCATCACCAAAAACGGTCCGCTCCATATGCGTAGGCTTCATCTTGCGACGGTGAGATTTAATCTCCCCATCCGGTCCAATGCACACCTGAGCAATGTAGATGGAGTTGTTATCATTTTCCGAGAAACCCAGTGAAAGGGCGATCGAGTGACTCTTTGCACATGCTTGAATCTGCATCATCTCGGGGGAGTTGAGACGAAGAGAATTCTTGATGTATGCCACGTTCATCTCAACATCCAGCAAGCGGCTCCTGTCAAGCACTCCTGAGTGTAGTTCAACACAATGTAGTTGCGGTAGACGTACCATATCCAGCATGGATATCCGGGAATCCAGCATTCAGGAAAGGCGATTAGTTTTGCCTTGTTTTGTGCTGCTTCTGCGATCAATTCGCAGGTCTTCGAGACCCCGGCGGCTAGATCCAGCCATGCTGGCTCGGCTTGGGTGACTGCCACGCGAACCGGGGTTGAAGACATTGCAAAAGATTCAGGGATTGGATATAAGCAAGAGAAAACTCAGATGATAGAAAAATTGCAGGGGAGCCCTGATACCATATTTATGCGCCCATTCCAGATCACGGTTTCCCCGCAGCGATAAGAGGTGCGGCTGCAAACCCCCCGCAACCCAAAAGAGGGCCTTTTTTATCTTAGAGTCGTCCTTTCACAATTGATGGGTTCCTAGGATAGGGGTCGTAGGTCGCGGGGTCGCTGCATGAGGCTCGCTGCATGAGCTATACTAGTTAAACCCAGTAAGGCCTGTAGGTTATATTGTCAGAGAAGGATCTAATGGAATAGAAGCACCGACTTGGGGGGCGGTCTGGCGAGAAACGACGTTTGGGAGTGAATGAGCTATTTAAAAGATCTGCGAGGTGGACGAAGGGGATGCCACCGATTTTATGGTTGGTGAGCACGAGCTTGGAATGTCTTAGGCGTCGCAATAACACAAAAGTGCACTAATTTAGTACATGGGAACGATTATTCGCATAATGTCTTGTCAACGCTTTTGAAGTCCAGCGGTCACTCGGCGCCCGAATTTCCCCCAGAGGTATTTGATTAGTCAGGATCTCGTTGCCCAAAAATTGATGTTTACTTTAAGATGCCTACGAAGACGGAAGAATATACTAAACGAGTGATTTCCGCCTATGGGTAAACAGGGTGTACAATATAGAGATGTAGAATATGCTAGCACTTCCGCTAGAGAAACACTCGATAAGAGCAGCCTCCTGAAAATGCCAACAAATAGCGACGTCGGTCAAGGATGAGTGCAAGGACAACGAAGACGTCCTCCTGATCTGTAAGGGAAAATTCTGGAGCGGCAAAACAATAACGATTGATAGGAACGAAGTTGTGGGCACAGCAGTAGAGAGAGCGGTCTGGCCTTCTGGTTACTGTATAGATCACTCGGGAGGCGCAGATGAGTTGCACTCTACATCCCGAAAATCTAGCTGGACACACCCCGTTTCTGTTGTCGATAACCATTAGCGCATAAGAGGGTTTAGGGCTATCTTGAGGTACTGAGGGTTTGGTGGGGTTTTGGGGGAGGACGAACAGCGGCGTTAGCCTTCTCCTTAGCAGCCTTCTCTTTAGCTTCACGTCTCTCTTGAGCCTCTTTGTTCCTGCGACGCTTCTCGATAGAGGAGTTGGCGGTGTCAATCATCTGTCCGATGGCGGCGCTCCCAGAGCTAGTGAGCGCGTCATTGACTGTCCTCCGCGAGTTTGGATCGATGCCAGATATTGTGTGTGAGTCGACGTTGAGTGGTGATTTGTGATTTGTGAGTGTGTTGTCGCAAAGATACGCTAATTTTTTAAGGCAAGCAACTGTGTTATAGAGTCGAAAAGAGGTACGATGGACTGCTGGTGTCGGCCTCTTAAATATGGCAGGCTCTAGGTAAATGGCGAGATGAGAGGTCTATCGTGATTCCTTGCTCATCATGTCTCGACGCGCTAATGCATGCCTTTGCACTGTCAGAAAAGAACTATTGGATAATGAACACGTTCGTCCTCTATCTATAGCAGTTGTGTGGGTTGGACCAGCGTCAGGTGTCGCCGGTCTGCCGTTGGCATTTGCTCAGCTAACCAGGTAATGTGAGACTGACAAGCGTGAGTCCGCTGGCCGTTACCTGACCCCCCTTCCTTTTGCCCCGCCGATATTCTCTATCGGAAGGCAAAATGGCTGGAGTCCCTCTATAAGAGATGAGGGGTATTCAGAAGTCCTACCATTGGACTCTTATTGTCCGCAAATGTTGAGGATTGTTGATACCTTCCCCACCTTCTCAGCAACTTCTGGAGGCTACTCATGGTGACAGTGGGATAGAAGAAATCCTGTCTTAGTGCTCCGATAGTCTTAATGCCTTGAGGTGTTCAAGATCAGTCATATTTCCAATGTTTCGCCCCTCAGTATATGACTGGCATGGGTCTGTGAAACCGACTCAATAATGGACAATCATCTCTGGTTGGGGGGAAGGGACCAATCAACATTGCAAACAGAGTGGAGAAGGGTAGACGTCCTTCCGACCGCTTCCCAAGAGACCCGCCTCTCCACAGAGCCTCGGCTTCATCGACTGACTACCTATAAATCAAGGATCACGAGCCTCCAAATCCAGATAGTATAATGGTGGGCATCGGCAGACATGTCTGAACCTGCCCAGCAGCGCTCTTCCAAGCGCCAACGCCCAAAAGTTCCCCTGGATCAACGCAAACGAACAGTCAAAGCCTGCACCTCTTGCCGCCTACGCAAGCGACGGTGCATACTGGGTTCTACAGACAAATGTCGGAATTGTAGAAACAGCAACCTGACTTGCATCTTCGAGGAGGATAGGGATAGGCCATGTCCATCGGCGTCTCAGTAAGTACAGGAAACCACCTATTCCCATCATTGTAATACGATCTAAATCCTCGCAGCCAAACTAGCATTGACCATGAGGATGTTGTGGCACGCTTTAACATGTCATATCCAGAAATTGGTCTGAAAGCACACCATTCTTCTTTTCTCCTGGGGATACTTATGCACTTGGGCCGAACATCTGGGGAGGAGGGGACTCCAAAGAAGGGCTGTGCGTTTTGCCCAACTGCCAGACACCCGTCGCCTCATGAGTCTACATCCACGTCCGAAAACTCTCATCCCAAAGAGGAAGCGCAAAAACTGGGTATGGCGAGAATTGACTCAAATTTTGTACTTCATCTGACTGACACCCTAGCTGGAGGTGATGATATGTTGGCGCATAGAGATTTTCTCGCGTATGCCACTGCAGCAGTTTCCCAGTCTAAGAAACCGGAATTCAGAGAGGATGCTGTATGTTGTTATATGGCAATGGATTTCGTTCCGGTGGCCTTTTCCTGACCGCTAATTGTTTCACTCAACCAGACTTCTTTTTACCCAACACATGAACCATATTACGGAGATGAGAACATCCTCGTAGGACGAATATTGAAAGACTTTCCTTCTCGAACTGCGGGCGAAGCTCTTATTTCAGCTTTCTTCTCTTACGCTGAGGCTAACTGGTACTATTTCGACGAACCCTCATTTAGAGACCAGCTATTCGGATTATATGATAGCGGGCTCTCACTGAGTGTGACCAGTCCCAAATTCATCTGTTTGGCCCTGGCTGTTTTCGCCATGGGAAGTCATTTGTTCATCTCTACCAGGCTGATCATCTGGACAATTCAGAAAACATGACTGCGGCGCAGACAGGAATTCCAGGGACAAGGTATTTCCACCATGCGCAAACACTTGTGCCTCACATTGTAGCCTCCCCATCCTTGGAAGGCCTGTTGAGCTGTCTACTACTTGCGTTGTATGTTTTGCCAATCCATAACACCAACACTTGCTACACCTATCTCGGTCTTTCATTACGCATCGCCATCTGCCTCGGCCTTCATCGGAAGTCAGCAAGCTCAGATCTATCCCCGACACTTTCAGAAATTCGCAATCGTATTTTCTGGACGACGTATAGCATTGAAAGGTATGGATAATTGTCTAATCCTTGATTCCAAGTTCTTCCTTATTGAAATTCTAGACGGGTTGCTCTCTCCCTTGGCTACCCCGAGACGCTACACAGCAACGATATCGACTGCCCTTTTCCCCAGAGAAGGCCTGACCTGGATACTCCATTTTCATTCAGAGCGGAAAGACTGCTGGCATACACAAAATTGACTCTATTACTCAACCAGACAATTTGCTCAAGGTTAGAAGCCAATCAGGATTCCGACCAAAGCAGCACTCCCTCAAGTGGCTTACTAACTCTTTCAACAGGACCTTGGACAACAGTTCGAGAGATATCCGAAATCAACTTTTGTCTTGGAAGGAGGCCTTACCAGCTCAATTGACAACACTCAACGGTCCTTCTTTGCGGCTAAATGTCCATTTACAGCTGCACTACTCCATGCTATGGATCTTTATCGGTCGCGCTGCCTTGATCGGTAGGGTACGAAGCTTTCTTAGCAAGACGGAGTCCAGCAAATTCGACGACGCGACCAGCAAGGAGTGCCATGAATTATCAGATGCTTGCGTTGAACATGCTGCGCAAATAATTGACCTCATCGATCTGCTTAGAACTCGCGGGCAACTGGGTCGATTCTCTCACACTGATTTCCATAGCTGCAGTTCCGCAGCCGTTGTCGTTCTCCTGGAAAGTATCCTGTACCCACGTCTCACATCATACTCAAAAGTCAGAATGGCAATGGATGCTTTGCGATACATGGCCACTGGCAGTGACTTTGCGAAAAATAGCCTCAAATACGTCAACGACTTCCAGGTGGTTGTCAACAAGGCTTTGGCATCAATGTACCGCCGAGACCATGGAACAGCCTGCTCAGCGAGGTTCTCGGATTTACTAGAGTTTGGAGACTCGCCAAAAAGCCAAGACACTTTCATGCAATCGTCAATGCAGCCTTTTCACCCGCCTAGTTCCACCCTTTCGGGATCACATCCAGAGGCTGATCCTGAAGACGTGGACCTCTCGCATCATCAAGTGGGCGAAGAAATCCCCAGAATGGCCTTCTTTGATGACATAGAGGCTGCCCTTGAGAATTGTTCATTTACAGAATTGCATCTACTTGGATTCGACTGTCTTTACTCGACCCAGGTATCAAATTGGGACAACGTGGGTCCTTAGTGAGCAGTCAGCGCAGCGAATGGACCACATACGACAACACCCCCATTTTCACATTTTCAGTCTTCTTTTATAATTTCTCCATTAACTTTCATATTTAAAATTATCTGTCAGGAAAATGGACATTGGCACTGTATTGACTCGTCAGGTACCTATACGGTATCTCGAGGGCTACAAGTTTACAATACCCCACTCCTTGATTTACACGTACTTTCACTGTATGGCGCCAGTATTCTCATGGGTATTTCAACCCCCATGAAGCTCGATAGTCTAGTTCAGCAGAATCAACGCTCTTTTCATCCTTCTCTACATTTCCTCCTTTTGGTTCCGTTGCTCTCACTGGATGGTACATCCTTGGTAATTCATAGCTGAAACAGGCAATTCCTGTTATTATCTTTATTTTAATTTTTTAAGTATAGAAGGTCTGTTCGCTAGGCTGGCCCAATCTCGATGCACGCACTTTATCTCTAAACAGAAGTAAATCCAGCCGAGTTTGAGAAACGTCAATTTTTTTTTTTTAATCTCCTTGAACTCGACTAATTGACCTTCGTCTCCACATTTCACAAACCTCATTCATTCGATCCTTCGAAAATGCTCAATGGGCAGCGAAATGGATCAAAGTGTGTATCGGTAACGCTTGTCTTGTTTGTCAGTCAAATCCTTTCCAGCTACATCAGCCACATGTTCGCCGATATCCACCTCGACTGTATATCGACGCTTGTTCTCGGAACCCCAATATACTCCCACTGTTGGAATAAACACAATCCAGCTAACAAGAGCCAAGATAAGGCCACTGCGGTACCTGGGCGCATTTTCAGTGTTCCAGAGCAATGGTCCGCAAATGGCACCAACAGCGTAGCCAACGAAAAATAGGCCATTGACGATAGCTTTCTTTGTGTTTCCGCGAGTATTGGAGGCGTTCAAGCTGAGCAGAATCGAGAAGATATTTGAGATGACAGATGCCTATGAAATGAGAAACGATGGAGTTAGCCAACCCTAGCAGGAAGCTTCAAGTCATGTCATTTACATACCAACCATGACGCAACAATCATGCCCCAACCTGCTGACAAGGGAAGCACAAAGAGCAGAATGATTCCAGTGAGTGGAATTATTGTGAGGCCAATTGTAATGGCACACCGATGATTCGGCCATAGATAGCAGAGAAAAATCCCGACCCATATGAAGATAATCTGAACTGCACCTGAGGGTGACGTGTACAGCATAGTCTCAAGATTAGAGTATCCTAGGAAGTAAATAATAAGTGAAGCAAACTGCCGTCCAAATACTGTCAGCAATTGCATACGCTCCAGATCCATTGGAGAAACTGCACACTTACCGCAATAACTGGCGCAGGTAGTGTCATGAGAACACCAAACAGGAAGCTTAGATATGCCCTAATATCCTTGACCGCTTCTTTCAATTGCGGAATGGAGAAATCTGTCCGGTCGCCCCCTTCAGTTTCTGTTTGCATTCTCCGTGTTGCTATCAGTCGCTCCTGGGGTTTGAGAAACCACGCTGTTTCGGGACCGGCTGGCATTAAGAAGAAAAATAGAATGCCAATAAAAGCTGTCAGAGCACCACAGATGATGAACATAGCCTTCCATTGGGCAATGGCCATATTCTGGTGACCGAGACCATACATCATCAAGGCGCCGATGATCTGAGCCAGTCCATTGCAGCTGATCCATAAACTAGATTCCCAGAGTTGTTAGTCGGAAAGAAAAGGTCAATATTGGGGTTCATGTGAGATTTCCTACCCAATACGCAATGGGTGCTCCTTCTTCTTATACCAAATACTGGTCAGAGTCACAAAGGCAGGTGAGACGGCGCCTTCAGCCAATCCTAAGGCAAATCGAACACCCATGAAGGAACGGAAGGTCGTTGCAGCTGCCAGACACTATTCACTCATATTCCATCAGCCCTAGAGCACGTGTAAATTTGGGTCTACCTAGGGATCTCACCATGCAGATGCCACCCCATAGGATCCTGGACTCAGTCAGCTTTTTAGTTGCCGATGTTTGTAAGGAAACCTCCCAGCTTACACTTACACTATGACAGCAACAAATCTCGCAAGAGGCAGACGGCTCATCAGGTACATAGCCGGGAACTCTGCCACCAGTTGCCCCACGTAAAATATAGACCCCAACCAAGAGTACTGAGTTCCGTGAAGGTGTAGCTCTTCTATCATCCCAAATACACTAGCATAGCTAAGGCTCTGCTTGTCGAGGTCTAAAATGCGGGACATCAGCAGGGTTCCCCCCAGGAAAGCGCTTTGGGTTCTCAGTCTTGTAACTTTGGCACCAAGGCGTAAAATTACTTACACTGAGCAAAGAAGACAAGACACATCTGAGTATCCCATTATTAGCATAGCGTCACTTATAACGCCATGTAAAATGCAAAGTCACTAACCAATGGCAGAACTACACAATCAATCTTCCTTCTCACGCGACTTTCATCCTCGGGATCAATCAAGACTGTTAGCGTCCCTGGTTGGGGACCAGCCTTTGACTCGTCATCCTCCTTCAGTTCCATATCTGTGAATTCGGTTCTCACTTGGGTTGACATGGTTCATTGACGAGCTCAATGGTACTCTTGAATTCAAAAAGTTCAAGATATTTGAGGTACCAGCAAGTTCGAGGGACATGGGTATGTTTAACGGCTTTTATAGTTATCTACTTGACAAAATTAGCGTGTATCCCCGGACCCCGCGTTTAGTATAGTCCCAATTGGAGAACCCCGGCCCGGTAGGTGCGTGGGGCAACGGTTCTACGAAGATAAGTGATCTGGGCCAATGATGGTTGAAATCATAGAACTCTGCTGGTTCGATTTCCCGATGACCAGTCAAAAATGGATAGAATCGGCTCTTTGCGAGATTGTGGCATAAGGCTGCGGGTACTCGTACCCGCAGCCTCAAAATCAGTTGCGGCCGAAGCGATTCTCCACAGGGATACCAACCACCGGTCTAGGCCGCTGACGCCTTGACCAGGCCCGATTGATATGCGGCAACAGTTCCCGCAGCTACACCTTTTGCTCAAATAATTCTTGACACAGCAACAATAATGCTTTTAGCTATTTAGGCTAGTAAGCTGTCTCTTGCTTAAGTAGCTGCTCCTCCCGTTCCATTTTGCGCCTTATTTGAGATTTTCTTTCTTAAAATTTCTTTTCTCGTCACGATCCCCAAGCATGCCAGTTGCTCAGTTCGACCTTGAACATGTTGTGAAGCCATGGCTTCTAGGTCCCCAGAGGACGTACATCTTTACATCTGCCAACCTCATTGACCCTGTCTCCGGAACAGTCATCGAAAACACCACCATTAAACTTTCCAATGGCCTTGTATCGTCAATCGATACAACTGGGCGAGAGGTTGACAGTGTTGACTGCTATGCTGTGCGGATCGATATGAAGGGCAAATACATCAGCCCGGGCTTGATTGACAGCCATGTCCACATCTCTGCAGTCCCTGGGTCATTGAATCTTCGAGACATGAAGGAAATGAGCAACAATCAGAGTATTCTCCGGCAACCGAGTGTTTGCAAGTCCATGCTGGACCGTGGGTTCACGACTGTGCGAGACTGCGGAGGGGCGTCTATTGCACTGAAAGAATCAATCCAGGACGGTGTCATCTCCGGCCCAAGGCTATTCATTGCTGGACATGCCCTCTCTCAGACAGGCGGCCACGGAGACCGTCGGCAGCAACACGATCCGAACGAATGCTGTGCGGGTCATGTGAATGGCATTGGGCGCATCGTGGATGGGATGGATCAGTGTCTGAAATATGCCCGTGAGGAACTGAGACAAGGCTCCGACTTTATCAAAATCATGGGTGGTGGTGGCGTTGCTAGTCCAACGGACCAGGTACAGCACCTTCAGTTCTCCGACGAGGAAATAAAGGCGATTGTCACCGTGGCCAGCAATGCAGGGACATACGTTACCAGCCATGCGTATACACCCCAAGCAATCCAGCAGGCCATTAGGCAAGGTGTCAAGGGGATTGAGCATGGCAATCTCCTCGATGAAAAAACGGCAATGATGATGAAGGACTACGGTGTCTTTCTTACTCCTACTTTGGTAACTTACGCGACTATGGCCGCTCCAGAGTTTAGCGGGTTCCTTCCCCCAGTCTCTGCGAAGAAGAACCGCGAAGTCTTGGATAAAGGCTTACATGCTCTCGAGCTCGCCAGTGAGATTGAAGTGGATATTTGCTTTGGAACGGACCTATTAGGGCCCTTGCATTACGCCCAGAGTAAAGAGTTCACCATTCGGAGCACTGTGCAGTCTTCGTTGCAAATTCTTCGAAGCGCTACTACCACTCCTGCCAGGATGCTGGGGCAGAGTAGCTTCCTCGGTCAGGTTGCGCCTGGGTTTGCCGCTGACTTGCTCATATTGAACACAAACCCTTTGGATGATATCACCGTGTTTGATCGGCCTGATGACCATTTGCTGGCAGTTATCAAGGAAGGCCGTGTCGTAACTTCACGTTGGACTGAATTGGAGGTCGAAGCAAGCCCCCAGCCGAAGATTGAATAATCGGATGAGGCAAAATGAAGTCAATAGAAAGTAGAAATACAGGCCTTTGGTTGCGAAAAGTTGTTGGTCGCGAGTTGAGCAGAGAACTTGGTGTAGGAAAGCAGGAACCAACTGGGCTAGTTCTGCTGCTTTTAGTTGACTTATCGCTCAAACTCGAACAATGATATTACCTTGTCCGAGTTGGAAGCCAGTCTCGTCGAAGTTATAGATATTGTGTGATGACATGTTTCGCATCGCAATCCCGAGTTGATCGAACCACGCGGTCTGTAAGCCGATATATGATGACGTGAGGCGGCTTTTCTCGACTGGCCTTTGCTTTATAAGTTGTAGGGGCTTCGGTAATCGCTTGATAAACCGGTATACCCACGCGTTGCCCACTCGCGTAGCGTGTTTCGCCGTTAGGTGTGTTGCGACGTAGAATCTGATTTGCACAGTCCTCAATCATTTTCGGAGTAGGTGGGATGCCATTGTTATCAATTTGATAGATCCACTCAATAACGGCCTTCTCTTGAGAGTCAAAAAGTGTTTTGTGGGTGGCTTTTCGAGCCTTCAAAGAAGGCTGGCCGTTGATGCGACCGCGAAGCCGCTGGTAAGGAGCGCGATATTCACGAGCTAACGCTGACATATTCGGCTTTTGGACGCGTTTAGCTACTGTGCAGGCTTCCTGGATTCGATCCTCAATATCTTGAGATATAGAAGGCATGGTGGTTGATGCTAAGGTAGGTGAGGTAGGCTGTGGGTATCAAGACGCCATACGCTTAGCGCCGCCATGTATAGCTGATGCAGGTTATCGCTCCAAGTAGAGTAATCTGGATATCAGTATCGACCATGCATTCACTGGCATATAATATAATCTTGGAAATTGTAAACAATTTAATTAATCTTGCTTGTAATGCTCGAAACTTAACACCCTAAGATACATATCCCTTACGACCCTATCAAACAAGTATACCCAAACTCAGGCCCAAAAACGCCAACCACCCCCCAATAGCCTTAACCCTCGCCGCCGCCGCACCCTGACTAGGAGTAGAAGTTGCCTCAAGCCCAATCAATGACTTAGTCGGCTCAGAGCTATCATCGTTATTACTCTTAAGCCCACTGCGAGAACCAGTAGGTTCAGCCGTCGCACTTGAGGACCAAGACGTAGAAGCGGATGCCGATGCAGAGGAAGAAGCAAAGGCAGACGAAGCCGCCTCAGCCATCGAAGTTTTCGTTCCGTAAGCCTTGGCATTGAGGCAGTTCTGCTCGCGGATTTGTTGGACACCGAGACGTTCGGAGTCATCGGGGCAGTTATTGTAGCAGCTTTTCAGTGTATCGTTAGTGGCGTGGGGATTGGGGGTCAAGTTTTGAGGGGAGGAAGCGTACTTAACGATGTTTGTACTGCCTGTGCATTTACAGTCCCAGTCGCTGGGATCGCAGTTTTCGAGTTGGAATTTCATCGTTAGTATGCATTGGTCGACGACCCTGGTTTTGTTTTTGGTTATATTTCTATTAAAAGATAAGGGTAGATTTGTAGGACTCACTTCTGCGCAGCGCACTTCGTGGTGGTAGCGGGACTGCCGGTGGTGGTTGCATCCTGGGCAGCGACGAGGGAAGCCGATGCGGCCAGGATGATGGGGAGTCTGGTGGCCAGGAAGCGCATCTTGAAAAGGTAATAGAGATTGTTTATGTTAATGATTGATTGGGAGTGATGTTAACTTGGAAATAGAATGCAAGTGGAAATTCTTCGAACAGGGAACAGATGAAAGTATTCATATACAGATTTCCCAGACATTCCGTTCCCATCGCGAAAATAAAATGGAACAATTGACTTCCCATTGGGGTTTACGGTTCTGGATCCGGGGAAATGGCATCCGGGGGAATGGTTCTCACAGGCCAGTACTCACATGGATATCTACTCCGTTTTTCTATGGATCGGGAACTAGTCTTATTTTGGACAAAGATGTGTATAAGAGTGGTCGATCTCGATGGGGCAATAGTTTGGGGTGGCAGGAAGGTATGTAGCTGCTGCCGGGGCTTCATCGAAAGTGATTGTGCTTTACCTTGGACATTTGATGGGTGGCTGGTTGGGGGATTTGGAAGATATACAGTAGAGCAGGTCATGTGCCTCGTACATTCTTGGGAGCTCAGGGATGCATTCCTTGATCAAGAATGTTAATGTCTATGCCGGTCGGCTCAGGAATGGCGGGACTTTTCTCAAGTCTGCCTTGCTGGATTGTCTGAATGACTCGGGCCAGCGGGTAGCTGCATGGACATACTGGGCGAGTCTCCGAAGCTAACCAGAATTGAATATCATATATATAGATAAATTTGTCTATGGACGGGTTATCATTGTAGTAGTTTCTATCTTGGTGTCCACACGGGTACACCAGTATATCGTATTCTTGGACCGAAAGTCCCGATTTACAAGCCCTTAGCCTGCTTAGCCTCGGCGACAGCCTCCTTCAGCGCCGCCAGGGCGTTGTCGATGTCCTTGCGGTTGGGGTCAGTGATACTGACACCCATGTGGCCGAAGCGAATGTACTTGGGAGCGATCTCCTTGTGCAGACCAGCTGCGAAGATCACACCGCGCTTCAGAAGACCGGGCAGGACGTCCGGCGCGATCAGACCCTCGGGCAGGTACATGGCGGTCATGCCGTGAGCCTGGCACTCGGGCTTGGAAGCCAGCTGGGACAGGCCCAGCTCGGCGATGGCGGCCTTGACACGGTCCGAGGCTGCGGTGTGCATGGCGAAGCGCTCGGCCATGGGGCGGGCGGTGATCTGGCTAAGGGTGGTGTGCAAGGCGTGAACGAGCTGGGTGGGAGGAGTGGCGAAGTAAGAGGGCTTATGGTTCTCGTAGTTCTGCATAATGGGGAGCCAGTTGGCGATGGATGCGTAGTAGGCGCCGGCCGGGGTCTTGCGCGCAGTCGCGGCCTGGATCGCGCGGCCGGAGCACATAACGATGCTCAGGCCGGGAGGGCAGCCGATGGCCTTCTGGCTGGCAGTGACCACGGCATCCAGGTCCCACTCGTCGAATGCGATCTCCTCCGAGCCGACACTGCACACACCGTCGACAATGACCAGGGTGTCGGGGCTGACACGGCGGACGATCTGGGAAATGCTCTTGATGTCATTGAGGACACCGGTGGAGGTGTCGACATGAGTTATAGTGACGACCTTGTAGGACTTCTGCTTCAGGGCCTGCTCGATCTCCTCGAAGGCGGGGCGGTCGCCAATCGGGGCGCGGAGGTGTGTAACCTGGGCGCCGTAGGTCTCCAAGCACTTGCCGAACGAGTCACCGAAGTAACCGGTGTTCAGAACCAGGGCGTTCTCACCCTTCTCGACCAGGTTGGCCGAAACCAGATCCCAACCCAGGGTACCACTGCCGGAAATGATGAAGGGCTGCGCGGAGGGGTTGGTGGACTGGAACAGCTTGCGAGTGAGGGTCAAGGTCTCACCGAAGACCTTGACGAAGCCGGGAGCGACATGGCTCTCACTAACATGGGTCAGGTCAATTGATCTAAATAGGAGGGGTATGGGAAGCAACTCACGCATAGTGGGACATCGACTGCAGGACAGCATCGTCGAATTCGATGGGGCCCGGGATGAGCAGGGTGTTGTGAGGGGCTTGGATAGACATGGTGGGCTGGAGCTCTTTGGAGGGGGAAGGAGGAATGGAGCGATCGACGGGTTTATATTCGATGTCGTCGGGAGCGAAGGAGTTTCTCTCGGTCGAGAAGGGAGTGTTAAGCTCCGGCAACGGCAGGGCCTGATCCAGGTGCCTGGAAATCAGGCTTAGGCGTTGCGCCGTCGACGTGGGCGCCAGCTTTTCCGATTCGCGGCGGGCCGCGGGGTAGAACTCTGGTAGAAGGGATTGGTAGGCTTGTGAATTCCCGAGGGAAACGGCGAAGGTTCGGGGATCGCCGCCGAAGGTTGGTACGCAATTGGCTGGAGGAAGGGAAGTATACAACCCAGGGGTCTGACAACTGTGATAAACTGAATAATTCACCGGGAGCTGGTTCTGGGGTTGGGTTATTTATCAAAGAATTGCAGGATCTTAGACGCGATCCCCAACGATTTTTTCGGCCTCGTTGGCGCACTCGGGGTCAGACGGCGGCCGGGCGGACCCTCCCGACTCTCAGACCAGGTACACGACTATGCCTTGCCCTACGCTGTAGGCTCTATTCTACGAGAATGGAAAGTCGGGGTATTGTATTTGTCTGCCGTACTCTGTTTTATGATCAATTGCTGTCTTCTGTTAACAAATTGTGATTTTTTGTAGTTGGTGCCTCGGGCTAGTTACCAAGGTGGCAAGGTGCTATATAGAAAGGTCGTCTACATAAAATTTTCTACCAATTTGGGACTATATCAATCCATACTCCAAACATTTCACTTGCAAAAGTAATATACCCATCCAGGGTCAATGTCACTTCCTCACTGTATCGCTGCATCGGGTTCCGACTCATGCAGTCTGGGGTTTTCGCAGTATGCATCGTCCTGATGTTCCCAACAGCAGCATTCTACGGCGACCTCCGATCTGGAAAGCTTCGACGCAAATACCTTTTTACCTTGGATTGGCCTAATCCAGCCGAACATCAGTCGGGCGAGAGATTCGGTCTCGCGAGCCAATACCTATCAGAAAGACTTCGCGATGATCGGGACCGCCGCCCGAACCAGACGGCGCTAATCCGCATATGGCAGTCAAGTAGGGCATAGGGCCTGACGTGGCTTCCCCGCGAAAGAGCATCAACGGTTTGGCATTGGACTCCGAACTGGAAGGGCCCCGTTGATCTCCCCTTCTTTCCTCTGCCCCACCATTCCAGCATGACCGCTCGCTTGGTCTTGGTCATCGGTGACCTGTTCATCCCCGACCGAGCTCCCGTAAGTCCTGCCAGAAGCTCGATGATGCGACAACAGCTAATCTATCACTGCTAGGACCTCCCGGCCAAGGTACCTTTCCTGTCTCCGCGATCATCGATTCCCGTCCAGCTAACTTATGCCGATGCTAGTTCCGAAAACTTCTCACCCCCGGAAAGATCGGTCAGATCCTCTGTCTGGGTAACCTGACCGACCGCGAAACCTATGACTTCCTTCGTCAGGTAGCCCCCGACCTGCAGATGGTCAAGGGCGACTTCGACGTCGACTCACCGAACCTCCCGCTCTCGAAGATTGTCAACCATGGCAGCCTGCGCATTGGCTTCACCCACGGCCACACCATCATCCCGCCCGGCGACGCCGATGCGCTGCTGATCGCAGCCCGGCAGATGGATGTCGATATCTTGCTCTGGGGCGGCACGCATCGCTTCGAGGCATTCGAGATGGAGGGCCGCTTCTTCATCAACCCGGGTAGTGCGACGGGTGCAATGAGCTCCGGCTACACCCCAGAAGGCGAGGAGCCTACGCCGAGCTTCTGCCTGATGGATGTAAGTATCGCTACGTTTATAGTCTATGAATTTGTACTGACGACCCAATCAGATCCAAGGTGATGTTCTCGTGCTCTATGTCTACCAGCTGAAGACGGACGCCAATGGAGTTGAGAACGTGTCGGTCGAGAAGGTCTCCTACCGCAAGAACCATGCTCCTGCTCCTACTCCCGCTGCTGCTGGTGTGCCTGCGCCTGCATCCTGATTCACCCTTTACATTGGCCTCCTCTATCCCTCTTTCTCTGTATATAGTCTCCTCCCTTCCCGCTCATCACGTGTGTTTTGATTTCTTCATCGAGCTCGGATTCTACACCTGTCAATGCGATTTCCTGATACCTTGAGCTAGTTTCAATTGATCCAATTCATAGATTTGTCTAAGCTGCCTCATCACTGTAGTGAGCTTGCCGTAGTTATGGGACCATACTTGAAGCCCGGTCAGCCGTTCCATGGATGTATACGTTATATGGTCTATGCAATCAATAGACATGACCTCAACATCAGGTTATCAAAGAGTATTACCCAGGTGTAGAAGTATGCTGTACATGCCAAGAATCAGGCCGTTCATGGAAAAAAAACCCGCTAGTACCAGAACGGCAAGTCACCGATTCCCAATCTCATCGCGCCTCGTCGCTCCCTCGCCCCGCAAGACTGAATGGACCTTCACTGAGCCGACTTTCTTTATCTAATACCAAGAGTCTCTCCGCGGGCTCCTTGAAAAGCAGGGCCCTATTTTACCATCACAGGCCCCCGCGGATTTACCCGATCGCATCAGAGCTTCAACTGCTCCTTGCATCGGTTTTCATAGCTGCTGCACCGACCTCGCAGACACCTCGCTCCTCTAATTTGCCTTTCCGGTCACTATGTCTGCCGAAGGTACCGAGCTGAAGGATGAGCAGCTCCCTCCCCAGGAGGAGGGTGGCGAAGACGATGTACGTGGAAGCTGCGATGCGCGTGGAACCTATGGCAACAAACCCCCGCACCTGCTTGGAACCTCTGAAGACAAATGCTAATCCATTGATTCCTTTTAGGAGGAAATTGCTGCCATGAAGCGAAGGGTTGCAGAGATGGAGTCCGAAGCCGCCAAATTGCGCGAGATGCAGTCCACCCTCGATCAGCAGTCCGAGAGCCTCCAGGAGAACAAAGAAGACATCGATGCACGGAGTATATTTGTTGGCAATGTGGACTACGGTGCATCGCCTGAGGAGATCCAGGCACACTTTCAGAGCTGCGGTTCTATCAACCGGGTCACGATCCTGCTGGACAAATTCTCGGGCCAGCCGAAGGGGTAGGTTCTCTATCAAGAAACATACGAGGATGCAGAATCTGACAGGGAATGTTTCACAGTTACGCCTATGTCGAATTCGCCGAGCCCAGCCTCGTTGCTCAGGCTTTGGTTCTGAACGAGAGCGTCTTCCGCGGTCGCAACCTGAAGGTGAGTTATACGCCTTCCCGATATCGGCTCTATTTCACTCTTGAATCAAAGGCTAACATCGAATCAACCAGGTCACTCCTAAGCGGACCAACCTGCCCGGCATGAACGCCCGGGGTCGTGGACGGGGTCGTGGTCGTGGTCGCGGTGGCTTCCGTGGCAGCTACCGCGGTGGTGGCTATCGTGGCCGGGGTCGTGGCTATGCACCCTACTAAGCGTGTGACTTGTGATCGAGTCCACTCTCTATCTCTTGCCCTCAACCGGCAGATACATGCCGGGGGATCCCCGCTCCGGTCCAGCCATGCCATGGCTGCCGAATTCCCAAAAGAAATGAATTGGCCCTCTCCTTGGGCTCTCAGGGTATGGCTTTGGAGTAAAGGGTTATCAGGATGTACAACAAGCGGACAATTTCGAGAGCCTTGTTGCGGGCTTTCGGGGAATTGTATAACTCATGGAATCATACCTCATGCTATTACCGGCATCACACTGGCTTCGAAGCAATTCCACAAACGTCGTATAGATGAAGATAGTAGCTCCATAGTACATTTGTCAATCTGCCAAAAATCA
This sequence comes from Penicillium silybi, assembly GCA_027569585.1. Taxonomy (NCBI): domain Eukaryota; kingdom Fungi; phylum Ascomycota; class Eurotiomycetes; order Eurotiales; family Aspergillaceae; genus Penicillium; species Penicillium silybi. The sequence continues at coordinate 555,639 of JAPDFI010000011.1, forward strand.
GGATCGGACATAATTTCGTTGCCTAATTGGCCTGACAGGCCGGGGAACACGGCGATACTCCAACTATAATTATCGTCGCCACCTCTCCGCCCGCACCCGCCAGCACCGAATATTACGTACGCCAGGAGAATTTGCGCGCCAGGCCATTTCGAGTGTGGCTAAGGCTTTGGAAATTCCAGTCTGGTGAATTTGTGACTGCTCAGCCCCAGAAAGTCGTTGACAGGTACCCGCTAGGTACCTCGTACATGGCCGATACATAGCGCGAGTACCTACGCCATACACGGATTACCTGAGAGCCAACCCTGCGTGGTTCCCTCCCTCTTCTCCTCCTTCAATCCTCATCATCTTCAACACCCACCCCCCTCCTTCCACCCTCCCCCTCCACCTTCCTTCGGTGGATTCTCTTTATCTGCCACCTCCTGTGGATGTGCGCTGTCGTTTCGGCTCGGGCTTGATCGATCGGCCGTTCCGCACCTGCAACGGTGTGCTGTGAAGCAACCAGGGCACCATGGCATCCAATCTGCCAGCGTACGTGCTCAACCCCCTCACATCGAAGTTTATTCCTCGATCGGTAATTCTCCTGGATCTCTCTCGCTGACTTGTCGAATTGCAGCCAGCCAAATCTCCGGGTCACGAGTAAGATCGCCTTGTTCTCTTGCTTTGCGAGGCGGGACGCTGCGGGGTTCGACCTTGAGTTGAGACTGACGCTTTTTTTTTTTTTCGCAGTTATCGCGGCAGACGGCCTGTACAAACGCGATGTCTTCCGTGCGTAATCCCCACGTCCGATATAGGTGGGCTTGAACTGACTGATATCTCAGGTTTCCCCGATCCTTTCGCCGTGGCCACCGTCGGAGGCGAGCAGACCCATACGACCTCTGTCATCAAGAAAACCCTCAACCCCTACTGGAACGAACCGTTCGATTTGTACGTGATGGTTTCCTCACTACCTGGATATTGAAGAGGACTATGTTGGTATTAACGGGGGTTATCGCTGTAGGAGAGTCAACGAGGACAGCATTCTCGCAATTCAGATTTTCGACCAGAAGAAATTCAAGAAGAAGGACCAGGGCTTCCTCGGTGTCATCAATGTGCGCATTGGCGATGTCATCGATCTTCAGATGGGAGGCGATGGTATGTTCGCGATGGATAGGATCTGAGTCACGCCCCCGGCAGCTGACCATTACGCATTGATAGAAATGCTCACCCGCGACCTGAAGAAATCAAATGATAACCTGGTTGTCCACGGCAAACTGATTATCAACCTGTCCACGAACCTGGCCGCGCCGCACCCGAGCCAACAAAATGGCCTCCGACCCCAGCAGGCCCAATCCTCAACATCCAGCGGTCTTGTGCCCCAGGTCGCCGCCACATCTACGCCGTTGTCGGGCGGACCCAGTCATGCCGATGTTTCCACGGCTGCCGCGTCAAGCTCGTCATTGAACCCTCGCGCTTCAACCGCTCTACCTCCTCCTGCCAATGGCGCTCCTCCCGGGGCTGGCGCCCCGTCTCGTACTAACATGAGCTCGTTTGAAGACAGCCAGGGCCGACTACCTGCGGGCTGGGAACGTCGGGAGGATAATTTGGGACGAACCTACTACGTCGACCACAACACGCGTACCACCACCTGGTCCCGACCTTCGGCCAATTACAATGAGCCTGCCCAGCGCAGCCAGCGCGAAGCCAACATGCAGCTCGAACGTCGGGCCCATCAGAGCCGAATGTTGCCCGAAGATCGCACCGGTTCCAATTCGCCGAACTTGCCCGATGGCCAGCAGCCCAGTACACCACCTCCCGGTATGACAGCTCCTGCTGCCGGTGGCTCTGCGCCTGGAGCCAATGCCAATGCCGTTTCCATGATGGCGACGGGAGCCACCACTGCTGGCACTGGTGAGCTTCCAGCTGGATGGGAGCAACGTCATACGCCGGAAGGACGCGCCTACTTTGTCGACCACAATACCAGGACAACGACCTGGGTCGATCCCCGCCGCCAGCAGTACATTCGCATGTATGGCCAGAACCAGCAGCAGGGTGGAAATAACACTACTATTCAGCAGCAGCCAGTGTCTCAACTTGGACCGTTGCCAAGTGGATGGGAAATGCGTCTTACCAACACTGCTCGTGTGTATTTCGTGGACCACAACACCAAGACAACGACCTGGGACGATCCTCGATTGCCTTCATCATTGGATCAGGGTGTACCGCAGTACAAGCGTGACTTCCGTCGCAAGCTGATCTACTTCCGATCGCAACCCGCCCTGCGCATCATGTCAGGACAGTGTCATGTCAAGGTCCGCCGCAATAATATCTTTGAGGATTCATACGCCGAGATCATGCGCCAGAGTGCGTCTGATCTGAAGAAGCGCTTGATGATCAAGTTCGACGGTGAAGACGGCCTGGACTACGGCGGTCTTTCTCGGTATGTTCCACGCTCTGAGTTCTCGCCATTGATACTAACAATTCGGCAGTGAATTCTTCTTCCTCCTCTCTCACGAAATGTTCAATCCCTTCTACTGCCTCTTCGAATATTCCGCCCACGATAATTATACCCTGCAGATTAATCCCCACTCTGGGGTCAACCCTGAGCATCTCAACTACTTCAAGTTCATTGGCCGGGTGGTCGGCCTTGCTATTTTCCACCGTCGCTTCCTGGATTCGTTCTTCATCGGTGCCTTCTACAAGATGATGTTGAGGAAGAAGGTCACTCTTCAGGATATGGAGGGTGTCGATGAAGACCTGCATCGAAACCTAGCGTGGACTTTGTAGGTTCTGCCCTTCACATGAGCTATCGTTCCGAACTAACATCGTCTCCAGGGATAATGACATTGAAGGAATTGTGGAGCTTACTTTCTCGGTTGACGATGAGAAGTTTGGTGAGCGTCGCACCATTGATTTGATACCCGGTGGCCGGGACATTCCCGTCACCAACGAGAACAAGGCACAGTACATTGAGTAAGTTGCACGTGTCGAGATGACTTTGAATGGAGGCTGACGATACATCAGATTGGTTACGGAGTGGAAGATTGTCAAGCGAGTCGAGGAGCAGTTCAACGCGTTCATGTCCGGCTTCAACGAGCTGATCCCGCCGGATCTGGTCAATGTCTTCGATGAGCGTGAACTTGAATTGCTCATCGGAGGTATTGCCGACATCGACGTGGACGACTGGAAGAAACACACCGACTACCGCGGCTACCAGGAGCAGGACGAGGTTATCCAGAACTTCTGGAAGATCGTCCGTACCTGGGATGCGGAGCAGAAGTCGCGTCTTCTCCAGTTCACCACTGGAACCTCGCGTATCCCCGTCAACGGTTTCAAAGATCTGCAAGGTTCCGATGGTCCTCGACGATTCACCATCGAGAAATCCGGCGATCCCAATGCCCTCCCCAAGTCACACACATGGTATGTCCTTCCTACTCCTCCCCCCCCCCCCGGGCGGGGGCGGGGGGTCTTTCAACCCTACTAACACCCCACCAGCTTCAACCGTCTCGACCTACCCCCATACAAGACCCACGATACCCTGGAGCACAAGATGTCCATCGCAGTGGAGGAAACCCTTGGATTCGGTCAGGAATAGAAAGACCAAAGACCAAAGACCAATCACACTCCCCATCTCTGCCCAAATGCAGAACATTCCCACCCTGTCATCCTAAACCCAGTAACCCCGTTCCCTCTAGGCAGCTCAAAACCACCAACTCTATGATTCTCTTCCCACGATTCCCCTTCGTTACGCTAGCGGTGCTCCGCATGAACGAACACGTTCTATCCAGTCTTTTGCTTTTGCTTGGTTTGTCTGTCGGTGGCGCCTCGTGTCTTGTATATAGGTCTTGTGTCTCTGTATCATTGTGTGAACACTCAGTTGAATGTATTCCCGTCGTTGGCGGATTTGTGCTTTTCCCTGCCTTCTAAGATTTTGCCCAATCTGTCTAGGTAAGGCATGCATCGGCGGAGCTGTGAGATGCCAACAGGAAAGGTGTTTACTCTTTGACGGTGGAGCTGGATGAACGTCCAACCACCTGGGCACATAGATCCGACTCCTAGCGGTCCCCTCTTCCCTCCGTCCCTGGTGGTCCCAGAAGCTACCGCGGACACAATTCATGCAACATCGGGGAATCGATAAGCAATACATGCACGTTCGACCATTCCCGTCTGACCCTAGTCGAGTTAAGGCGGTGTCGGTGTTATGATTAGGGCTTTGTTTCCGCTATGATATCTGCCAATGATACATGCTTTTTTTCTCTACATATTCCGTTTACTTATCCCGTTTGTTAAGAATCGAAGCTACTCTGAAATATCTAGTCAAAGCGGCGAGAAATTATCGGGCAATACATGGCCGGCTAACCCGCGCGCCCGGACATTGGTCAAAATCAGCGCACTAGTGAAGTGCATGCTATAAGAGAAGAATCAATTATCACTACTACAGGAAGTAGAGAACATTCATCTGACCGATCAATCGTCTCCTAACTTTTGAAAGGCGCGGAGAACATGATTTCCCAGGTGACGTTACACTGCAGCGAGCTATCGATGATCAACATAGCTAATTTGGTTCGGTGTTACTCGGAAAAGCCATCAGGTACGCTAGTTATCTAGCCATGCTTTGGATGAAGCAGTGAAAAGATAAGGGAAAGAAAAAACATACACAAGAGATGTACATCGGAATGCATTGCAAGGTATATCCACGAGTGTTTGTATGAGACGAAGTTCCCTGACGCATATACGTGCGAAGTAGGCTGACTCCCCGTACTTTGTGCGTCTTGAAGAAGAACAAGCTCGATGGAAAGTAAAATTAAGATATCACAAAATTGTACAAATCGTGCATAGTAAGCAAAACTCCCAACACCGCGCTTGGAAAACACTCGCTGAAGCTAAAGTAAAAGTAAAGTGACATTATGCAATCGCCATAAGCTTCTTCAGCTCATGAAGGGAGAGGGGTTTGATTAGGTATTGGTTTGTGCCGGCTTTCTGGGCCTGTTGCTGCATTGTTTCTGACGCAACGCCAGTGACGGCCATGATGCAGGAGGGTTTGAGGCGTTTCTCCTTTTCGTATTTGCGGATTTTGCTGGTTGAGACTAGACCGTCCATGACGGGCATTGATATATCTTTGGAATAGTTAGTATGCAAATGTGATTAGGGGTTGGCTAGGAAGACGGACCCATTAGGACGAAGTTGAATTGCTGGGTGGCTGCCATGTACTTCTCCAAGGCGATTAATCCGTTGGAGGCTGTTTCGTAGCTGCAGCCGATCTTGCGCATGAATGTTGCCATGATCTGAGGGTCTATGTATTAGTGATTGCAGTCGACATTTTATGAGTTAGAGGATGGTGGCAACTGACCTTGAGGTTGATGTCGTTATCATCGACTATGAGTACATGGTTGGCTTTCGGCTGCGTGGAAGGTTGGGTTGGTGTATCTGCAATTGGAGCAACAGAAGCTTCTACCTCGGAGGCTTTTGGTGTAGTCTCCCCTTCATCATCTGTGGGAGGCGAGCTTGGAGAGGTATTTGATGGTGGGTCTTCCAAGGTATTTGCAGGACTCGGAACAGGTTCAAGAGCTAATTCCACTGATGTTCCATGAAGCTCCAATGCTCTCCGCACGGCGGTCTGGATCTTATGTGGACCATACCTTTTTGATTGTCAGCAAATATCTGGCCCTTCTAGGGAGTGGAAATGATTTCAGCTTACGGTTGGGTTATCCAGATTACATTCGATGCATGGATCTTTTGTGCACTCTTGCCACCGAGGATAACAAAGTACTCGAACTTAGCTCCCATGGCCTTGAGAAAATCAAGGCAAGACGAGCCTTCTGCAGCAGCCTTAAGCACGGCCTCCTCGAGAACTACAAGGTCGCCTTGCGCCTTCTCGAGGGACTCCGCCAGAGAGACACTCCATCCGAAGTAAGACATGAAAACATCAGCAAGCGTACTTTGGATCGAGATCCTCCGTTTAGCGTCAACGGACAGCAATCCAGTAGGAACTTCGTTCAGATCAGGATATCCGTTGAATGCGACCAGGCATGCCTGCAAGGGCACATTGATTCCGTCGATGCGAGTGTCCTGTTCTTCCAAAAGTATTTGAGCCGGAATCGCACCATCTGGGCCCTCGACAGGAATATAGACGTCAACCTGGGTCCCGATCCCCAACTCGCTTCTCACATTGACAGTGCCATTTAGAGAAGTCACAAGTTGGCGAACGATGCTCAGACCCAGGCCCACGCCTTCGGTCAAAGAATCTTCTTGAGTAAACGGCGAAAACAGTTTATGTCGAAGGAAATCAGGTGCAATGCCACTGCCGGTGTCAGTCATGGAAAGATGGGCGATGAAACTTGGCGGTCTTTCTGGTCTCGCTACTGATAGCGAAACCTCGACAAACCCGGATTTTGTCCATTTGAGTGCATTCCCCAGTAGGTTCATGACAATCCGCCGCCATGCACCGGCTAAAGAGCGCACTCTCCAAGACTGAGACTGCTCAATGCGAACAACTACTGACATATCTTTGGCACAGGCACTACCTGATCTGGTGTGGTCAATACCAGGTGAGAATCTGACGACATCACGGCCAGCCTTTCCAGGTGCTCTCTGGCCCGTGTATAGAATATTTGTAACTTCCTCGACGAGAAGACCGAGATCGAAATCAGAGACGAGGCTCGATACGTCGCTCCGAGCACGCTTCCGATTCGATTTCTTGGCTTGAGTCAGGTTGTTGATCTTGCAGAATTCAAGCCTAAATCGGGATTAGCAAAAGAGATGCAGAGGTGGCCACCCGGCGACTTACAAGTGATCTGTGGTATCCAATAAAGTAAAGCCAGACGTCTCAATCATTTTAATCATATCTACCTGGGCCGGTTGGAGAGAGGTAGTATGCAGCAGCTCGGCACTTGCCAGAATTCCATGCAACGGCGAGCGCAACTCATGACTGACAGAGGAAATGAAGTCGAATTTGGACTTTTCAGTAGTCATCCAGTGCAAGCGCGAGACCTCGGAGACGATAGAATCACCAAAGACTTTAAAGTAATGCAGCTCCTCCATGCCTAGAACGCGATGAACGTCGCGGGCCCAGACAAATGTACCTGCCATCCAGCGAGACTTGTGATAATCCCAAAGCGGAAGGAATAACACCGAGTTAGCGCCAGGAACGAGCTTCAAAACACGTTGAGTGATCGCATGCATCTTCTTTGCCTGAGCTTCGGAGGCATCGCCGTTTCCAAAGGCAAGGTAGTCTTCATTTTCAGCGGGATCGGGTGAGGTGAAGATCTGGCCTTGGGGAAAGCAGGCGATCAATAGGCTGAGTAACTCCTCTGTGACCTCAATTTGGCTGACAGGAGTGGGATCTTTCGACGATGGCTTCTTTAAAGCAGAGCTTAAGATATCACACGGCGCATTGAGATCTTCCGAAGCTGAGCCCGAAAGCCCCAGTGGACTGAGAGATGGTGTAATGGGAAGCTTGGGCGACGCAGATCCTGGTGATGCGGATCTCGGTAGTGGCTCCCAGCTGGCATGGCCGTTGGAAGGATGGCTGATGTCTGTTAGATAAATAGAGAGTGGTAGTTTGACGAGTAACTCACAAAGACGAATTGCTCCGGGCCGCATCGAGAAACGATACACCATCCAAGTCAATCGAATCCCGAAGCAAAACGCTCGCGCGGGCAAATATTGACGAAATGCGATCAGAGACAGGAATGGTGTCCGCAAGGGAGACCTGAGACATATTGTTTTCCATTGGATTCATCCCCTCTTGTCCTTCTCGCTGAACATCCTCTAATGGTTTTTCTTCTTCGGGACTCGACATTGAAAACGACAGATTGAAATCGATGGAGGAGGGCTCGGTAGACCCGGGAACTGGACTGTTGAAGAAAGGAGGAGATGTCTGTTCTGTGCGGCTGAATGATGACGACGGAGATGCTACGACACCATCGTCAGTGACTTTGACTCCGTCGAGCGACATGGGCTTCTCTGCATTGGAATCTAGCGACGTTGATACAAGTTGATGGCCACTGGAAGCCTCGCGAGGATCGAAATCCGAGTAGTCCTTGACAAAATTGGTCAATCCTTTAACCAGGCGTTCGGACCGGCGATGGCAGTTCACAGCTCGGACATTTTCCAAATGATGCGTGATGGCATCGGCTATCTCTTGAAGAGTATCAACATCATCGTCGCTGAAGTCGGCTCGCGCTCTTGGCTTGTCATCGATCACGCAGTATGTACCAAGGACGAACCCAGACGCACTCATTAGAGGCACTTCTGCGTAGAAGCGCATATGGGGCCATCCTTGGACATAGGGGCGGTCTTTGAAACCGTCTTCCTTGGTGAAATCGCGAATGATATATCGGGTTCGGCTAGCGGTGATGTTCTCGGTATCGACCGTGTAGGACAGATCTTGACCGGTAAACAGGCGGATAGTATGAGGGCATACTCCCCGCGTCAAGTCGAGTGACCTCACCCCAAGATAAATATCGTCTTCGGGCAGATGTTTGTCTTTATTTCGTAGGGACACCGATTTGGTTGCTTCGGCGATGATATGTTGATTTGCTCCGTCGACGAGGGAAACGAACGACCGATTGCATTGGAGACGGTGGGTCCCAAGTTGAGCCAGCGCATTCAGTGTAATGTCTGCTGAGAGATCGCAAGCAGTCAACTGTTCGTCCCCCTCAGGAGCATCATCCTTTGATCGTGAAGCCTCTTCAGATGTTTCCAGGGCAGACGGTCGATCCAAGGCACAGTAATACCTTATTTGGCAATGGTCAGCACGAGATCGGCGGTAGAAACATTACCAGGACGAACCTCGACAGCTCTCGGATTCTCTCGCGCTCGGCATCACACAGCGGCTGGTGAAAGGCCAGAGAACCCGAGAAATCCATGACTTTCACAACGACGCATACCTTGGCGAACAACGGAACAAGCCCGCGGGCGGCGAGCTTGAGGAAAGCGGTCGGGAAAAAGGGTAAATTATTTACTGGAAAACGTCCACTAGACAGCACTAGACTCGTCTAAAACCTGCTTTTACTGTTTTGGAGGGCCATCTCGCGGAAACCCCACTGCGCCGTTTCCATTGGAGGGGAAGTCCAGAAATTGGGCTGGCCTTCCCCATTCAATCCGTTGAGATCCAGGCGCTTCTAGACGCTGGCGAAGTCACGGGAAGTTACCTCGTTTCGCAGGAGAAACGTTGAATTCGGTCACCTGACCAGTACTGCCCTGAGCACCCGATGACCTCGGTCTTGTTGGGCATGAAAACATCCCCATGCTAAAGTCTAATTCGGTTTTTGACCTCTTTGCATACCTAGCCACCTTGAGGTCTATTTAAATATTGGTTGGTTGTTTCTCTGTTTTCATTTCTGACTGTGCTTCTTGCTTGATCTCTTTAGTCATCAACTCTTTAAGAGTTTTAGCGGAGTTGAGACTGAAATTTTAGAGTTGTGGGTCAACTATGTTCACTGTCAAATAATCTCGATGCTAGCGCAAGAATTGCACTGTGTCAAATGAGAAACAAGTTGTAGCCGACGATCGCTCAGATATGGCGTGTTAAGACACGGCGATGACTCCACCAAATCGCCACAGTGCGCAACTGAGCAAACTCGTTCGCGCCCTTCGAACATGAGCAAGGGTCCCCTGGACAAAGTACTGCGCTTTTTAACTTTGGGCCATAGTAGCAACGAAGAGGCGACCTATTTGTGTATAGATCGCAGGATGCCCCAATATACCATCCCGGGATTCTCACCTGCATGGGGTTATCCGGTTGACCATTGCTATAGTTGTCCTTCTGTCTATTCGTGTCTATATTTTAAACCGTAAGGTGGCTCGGGATAAACTTGACACCGCTGATCTTCCCGGCTTCCAATACACATATTGAGGAGAAATGCGATCCTTGCAGCATGCTCACCAAAATGGGAAATAAATGGTAGGCTTGCTGGAAGACTTTTACATCTATTAGTCAATATTAGTCTACAATACGAACTGGTCTAGGAAAAGCTACAGAATCCTAGCTCTGAATTGATGTAGGCCTTTTACAAGGTAGTAAGAATATGATTACATGAAATCAGCACCAGGCTGCTGTGGTTCTTCGTATATCGTCTTTCTACTGAAGACCAACGAAAAGCAGCTTGGGAGCATTGCAGCATTTTCTCCTACTCAATTGGCGGTATGATATCCTGGTATCCCTCCCGACCTATACGCCTGGGCTCCAAATCTCTCTGATATCAGCAGACGGCTTGACGAGGAAGTATTCAAATGCTCCATGCTGGCTATCTCCGTAAGTAACTAAGAAGTAGAGCATACATGGATGACTAGCTTATGTTATTATCCAGGACAGGAAGCAGAGGCGGCTCGGTAATTGTATGTTAGGTGTCTTGAAATAGATTGAATGTGCCGGGGTCAAGTAACAGTTTATTGTATAGCGATTTGTACTTTGGGCATGGAGGCAGCAAACCATGAGGCCTCCCAGGTGCTCGTGCTCATATAGACGGAATTACCCGGTTTGTCTGGCGCTTTTTGAGCGCGTCTGAATAGAGTCGCGTCTAATCGTCGCGTGATTCGCATTCGCACTTTCATCTCGCCTGGCCACTTTCTTTCTCATACCCCGTCCATCTTTCCCACACATATTCTTCTCGTCTGAATTATTCTTTCTATTCATACACAGCACCTTGACCCGAACCCCGCAAGAGAAGTTCCTCGCTGTTCATCTGTTGGGCGAAACAGGTCACTTGTGGTGGATGCTGTTTCGCACACTCAGTGTCCACCCGAAGTCACTGAGAACCCCCACATATTTCGACCGAACGCGCAGCTGAGATCCCCGCCGAGATGGATCACAGGATGCCACCGACCAGTTTGATGACCCAAGAGACACGGTTTGACCTGCCGGGGTATACTTTGCCCTTCGACTGGTTTCCGATGTTCAAGGATGTAAGTTCCCACCTCCACCAGATGAGGCTGGTATCTATGAGTTGCTGACGACGCTGACTAGACTGATCACCCGGATTGGAAGTCTTCCTGGTACTCTCCCGTGTATCCGAGTGGGTTGAACAAAACATATGTGAAAGAGGGCATTCTGGAGTAAGTATCTTCGGCTCTGGGACACTGCGAAAGCCATTAATATCAACCTTGCAGTCGGATCTATCATCACCGAGAGATTGTGATGATGCAAATCATGAACGAGATTACAGAGAAGGCTGGTTGGGAAGAAGATGTATGTTTGCCTCTCTAACTGATCAATCCAGTTCAACGGCTAATAAATCAGATCTTCGATGAAAATACCATCTCGAAATGGTGGCGGGAGTTCAGTGGAAGCGAAGAAGACATGACCTATGTGGAAGTGGCTCAAGATCTTCCGTTGGAATGTGGCGACATACCTGACTTGACCACGAGTGGTTATCAAGAGCCCAAAAATCGGGGCAAGCCCATTCAGGATGTGACTCCTCGGGTGATGACCTATCTGATAAAGGAACTTCAGTGGAGAGCGGCTATCTTTAGACAGAAAAAGTTCGTCAATGTCTTTGATGGTGTCGTGAAGTCTGACAAGCTCGTCTCTTCCATTGTGCGTCGGAATCTGATCGATGCCTGTCGCTCCATTGAGCTCATCCCAAGACCAATTCTGCCCAATGCCGACTCAGTGCACATATTCAATCCGGTTGACCCATCACTGTACCCCCTTGTCTATGGTCGAACCAGAATCTTGCCGGATCAAATGATTACTCGCAATGACTGTATCTCTACTGCCGGAAAGGGAACGGTTATCCATCTGAAGAGTCGCAATAAACCTGGGATTGGTCCAGCCGACCATCCAAGCAGGTACCATGAGGGCTTCCAGCATCTTCCTTGTGACGTTTCATTGTCTGGAAAAGGCTGTCAGATTGTATCGTACATCAACAACGCGCACCCTATCCGAGATCGGCAGTTCTACGACGTCCTCGAGAAAATCATTTCAAAGGCAATGCCACTGTGGAGTGACAGCTTGAACTGGCTCAAATTAGGGTCAACTAGGATTCCGCTACCAGCTAAGCCACACCGGCCGGATCTCGCCGAGGAATGCACCTGCAGATGCCACAGAGGCAATGCCTATTTGTACAGCGACGATAGTGACGACACCGATGAGGATGGCAACGACGATCATGCCGAGTGGCACTGTCCCTGCACCGGCTTCCTTGAACCCGGAGAGTTTGCACCGGGTAATCTCGATCGAGGACAAATGCGATGGGTGAACTCGAAGTACACCGTACTTCCTGAGCCTGTCATGTTTGAGCCTCGCCTCGCAAAATCCGTGAACCTTAAGAAAGATTTTTCTGAAAAAGGACTTCAAGTGATCGTCAAACTGGAGACAGTCGAGCTCGCTCCCGAGGACCCGAGGGTGGAAGAAAGCGAGTGGCATCTTTCGGGACAGCCGGTAAGTTCTTGAGATCCCAACACTCTCAAAATCCGATTTAATAAATTTTTAGAACGAGTATGTCTGCGCAACTGCAGTATACTGCTACGAAGTGGAGAACATGGAGGAGCAGAGCCTCGGCTTCCGTCACCGCATGGGCTACTTGAACCACTTTTTTGAGAACTGGCAGGACGACAATGTTTTTGAGTGGCCAGCCTACCTGGGGGTAGTCTTTCGCGGCATTACTCTGAGCGGCCAAATTGCCATTCAAGACCTTGGAAACGTCCCGATCCGTCAGGGCCGACTCCTGACGTTCCCCAACTATCTCCAGCAGCAGCGTTCTTCACTGTCACTTGCCGACAAGACCAAGCCGGGCCACTGCAAAATTCTGTTCCTTTACCTGGTGGATCCGCATATGCGCATTGTCTCGACCGCCAACATTCCGCCCCAGAGAGAAGACTGGACTCACCGCCACCAGTTCATCACCAGTTTCTTGCGTTCCCGTCTTCCCGAGGAGCTCGTTGTGATAATTGCAGATTACCTGAATCTCCATGAAGGCTATCCAATCTCCCAAAAGGAGAGCGAGTGGTACAGATGGGCCTTGCAAAATGCTCGGCAACTCCTGGCGAAGAAGCAGAATGCGCTGTTTGAGACGGGGAGCTCGCGTAACTAAACACGGACAAAATGAGGATGTCGAGGATGTGAAGATGCAAACATCTATTCTTAACCCAAGTACATAAAAATCAAAAACATGTATGTGTCATATCTTTGCGGTGTACATTGAAGTGCCTTAATCGGTGATGGTGAAATGCATCCGAATAAGCCTCAGCCCTGGGTGGGGAGGTTTCAGGCGCCCTGTTACTCTCCATAGCGAAATGACGCTTGTTACTGCATTTTTATGGGATTGCCATGTCGATGTGAACGGACGGGTAGAAGTTAATTCTGTGCAAGAGATGTCGGCTCTTGAGGAATTAGGCAACTTAAATAATTCCAACGCTCTATGTGAGGACATACCCTTCTGGGCGTATATTGCGAGCAATCGGCCAACCAGCGAGCTGGCACCGGGAGGGTATTATTATGGTTTCTATTGCTGATGTGGTGGATGCGCCTACTGAGGGGAGTGTTGTTGCTGGGCCGTTGATTATTTTGGAGCAGCCGGGACGAGTTACGCTGAAGGAGCCTTCTGTTGCTTAGACGGGTCTTCAGCTGTCTCTCTTTCTGGAAGGGACTCGAGAGTGATGTTGTTGAGTATACTACTAGATTGATCATATAGACTGGGGTTTACATGTTGTTTAAACTCCATACATCCCATGCTTTGCTACAAAACATAAGGTTTCCAACTTTGTATAGGTTTCTACAACGCCTAAGCTTACAACCTTTTATTACCACAATGCACCACCAACAGTCTTCAAATAATATACAATAATATACAAGAAACGCAAGCTGGATTGGTTGGCATTAGTAAGCACGCTAAGGCGCAACCAACCAGCAGCCGCAGCGCCCACGCGATGATGCCACTCTCCCAAAACAATCAGTCGCTCTTCCAATTGCCGTGATTCCCCAATTTCACTTAAACCCCTGTTACCCCACAGATTACCTCCGGTGAGTGTATTCTCAGCCATCTCAAAGCTACAATCAAGCACAGGCGCTCATGCGGCCGACAATGGCACTCCGGTCGTCCCGCGGGGGAACGCGCCTCACCGTTTCAGCAGCGAGGTCGGCCGCACTGAGCATTCCTATAGAGCCGGAGTCGACTTGCCCTTCCAGCAACAGAATACTGACTTGCTTCCCTCGAAAAGCCCATCAATAAAATACCATCCCCGAAAACGAGTACAATGGCTGTTGAGGGCAACACTCCCGTGTCGGTATGTAACTGATATACCGACTTCGCGCAAGAACGAACTCTCGCGCTCCCTGACAATCCCACTAACATACATCTCCAGCCAATCCCCATCCCGGAGCTGACCAAGATCACCAACGAGGTAGGTCCCAACCTGACCCAACCCGCGTCAACCAAGCCCAACCTAACATGATCCAGGCCTGCGACACCGCCCTCAAGAGCGTCACAGAATACGAACACACCCAAGTGAGCGAGTGGAACTCGCAGATCATCGTAAGCACCCCAATCCCAACCCCAACCCCCACCAAGAAAGCACAACTAAGTTCTCCCAGAACACCGTCCTGAAAGCCCTCATCACCGCTACCGCCCCCTCGGACACCACCAAGCCCGCCCCCTACCGCTTCACCGTAAACAGCACAATCGTGCAACAGGGCATGATCGACAAGAGCGCCGCAGCCCAAGGCACACAGAGCAATGCCGGAAAGCGCGGGATGCACTCCGCCTCGGGTGCATTCTGGGACGTGAACCGCGACGGCATGTGGACGTTCAAGTACCCCGGAGGTGAGGAGCGGGGGTTGGATGTCGTTGTTAGCGTGACGTGGTTTGCCATGGCCTAGGAAGCCTTGCAAACTGCGATAAAACGGGGATGTGGTGTCGGTCTCGTTTGAGTCGATCATTCTTGTTTGCGGTTTATTATACTTGTTCTTTTTCTTCCGCAAGGCCTACGGGTGTATGAGAATTTTTTTTTTCTTTCTTTTTTTCTGTATTCTGTTTAAGTTGAGCGATGGCTGTGTCTATTAGTTCTGAATGTCAGGTGTGAATGCCGTCAATGGATTTGTATATGGATTGTGGAGTTACGTAGGTGTCATGTCTTAACTATGAGGAGTGGTTGTTGACGGTGAGGTGTTAGTGTACTGCAAAGACAAGATTATTTCCATGAAAATGCATTACTAGACGAAATGGTATCTGACACGGTCAAGTCTTAAAAATCAGGACCCAAGAAGCAAAGGCCAAAAAGCAGCCCAAAGATCAGAAGGATATTCCATGCAACCAGCTCAGAAAACCAGGGACTCCGTGACGACATCCACCGTCGAGGACGGTATCCATCGAATAAATTCAACCCGGTTTGCGCCATGCTATGTGCCACCCCTCATCAAAACGCCATAAACCTCAATGAATCGTGAAAAATCTCCAGACGAAAGTGTGAAAAAAAAGTTTCAAGTGCAAATGCAACTGCTGATGCTTAGCGAGGCTCCGAGTAGTCGTTCAGTGCCACGCAGACTGCGCCACGATGGTGGCCGGAGTACTGCCGGATGATGTTGCCGGAGCTGAGCTCCCACAGGCGAGCGTAGTGATCGCTGGACACAGTGACGAGGTAGGCAGAGTCGGCGGAGAAGGCACAGTCCCAAACCCAGCGCTGGTGGTTGGCAAGGGTGGTCTCGAGGAAGAGGGTGCCGTTGTTGGGGTCCATGGGTGGTCCGTCAGGCTGGGCAGTGAAGGTTTGCTGAGGCGTCTGGGTCTCATCGCGCGGCGCCTCACTGATGCGAAGGAGATCCCGGTCCTGGACAGGGGCGTCGAAAATGCGCAAGAGGTCACGATTCTGGTTACGGGTAGTCTCAGCGGGAGTCGGTGCAGCCTCGGCTTGGTTCTCCTCAGTGCTTTGCTGGGCCTTTCGGTCATTGAACTCCTTAATAGCGACCTTGGCAGCAGGATAGTCGACGTCAAGATTCCACACCTTGGCAGTGTGGTCAGCGGAGCAGGTGGCCAGGTGCTTCACATCGGGAGACAGCAAGACACGGGTGAGGTAGTCCTTGTGGGCCTGGAAGGTGCAGATCGGGATAATGCGAGTGGCCTCTTCATTCTGAACCATGCGCCAGATGTAGACATTGCCCTGTGGAGTAAATATTTAGTCCAGGACCTCAAAAACGTACGGCGGTCATACTTTCTTGTTTCCAGCACACAGCAAAGACCCATCGCTAGCGACGCTCACACTGAGGACAGCGGTATCATCCTCAGGAATCAATTGGTGGGTGCAGACACTTTCTCCGAGATCCCAGACGCGAACCATGCCAGCGCGATCACCGCTGATCAACTCACCCTGGTTGGGGTGAATCACAACATCATTGACCGCAGCACGGTGAACGTAGTTGCGCTGCAGGGCGCCAGTGCGAGTATCCCAAACCTTGACAGTCCCATCCTCAGAGCTTGTAACCATCCATTTGCCCTCACAGTGGAATGCGACGCCTGTGATATTGCTGGTGTGACCTTCGAAGGTCATCACGGGGTTGGGGTTGGTGGACTTGATGTCATAGAGCTTGACATTGTTGTGACCACCGGCCGCGAGGAAACGCTTATCGGGGGTAATGCAGAGACGATTGACCTGTGAGTCCGGGTGCTGGATGGTGCGCGAGCAGATACCCGACAGCGCCTCCCAGAAGCTGTTGAATAGGCATGTTAGCGCAAATTCAGTTCCAGAATCGCATACCGGCTCTGAGAATTCAGCTCGTGAACCTCAGGTTGCTTCAGACGTACCGAATGGTATGGTCATACCCCGCTATTACATGCGACGGCAGTCATTAGCTCAAGCCGACAAAGAATGCGGGGAGGGAGATCAGTGAAGGCCCACTTACCAGTGCAGAGGATGACACTCATATTGAATGAACCGTAGTTGCTGTTGAACGAAGTATCAGTAGAGGGAGTGTTGAGGCCGGTCTCGTTCGAGCCCGTGTTGTTTTCGGTGGGAGTGCTGCCGCCGGTGTTTGAGCCCGTGTTGCTTTCGGTGGCAGGAGCAGTGCTAGCTGGAGACCAAGTCGATGCCCAGATCGAAGGGACCGAAGGTCGTGATTCTGCCATCTTCAGCACGTGCGGGGAAGGCGGAGAGTCTATCAAGAAGGCGGTGTAGGGAGAAAGTAGGTAGAGCGGTGAGGAAGCTCGATTTATCCGGCAGAAAAGTAGCTGTAAACAAAAAAGTGCTACCTTACTTCCTTCACCTGACGTCTCACTTCTCGACTCATGCCCCCGCGTCTCTTTCGACGCGTTTGGAAAGTTTCCGGTGGTATTTATTGTTTCTAATACACCATGAATTCAACCATACGTTAAAGCCGAGCTTTGAGCCTGATTTGGATTTATCCTGGATCCCTTCGATAGTGGACGGAGTCATGGAGCAATGTGAGTTGCATTCATTCCAGCCCAACAGCATTGCAGGTGATGATCTGGGGCTTACACTCTCCCCCGGATCTCAGTCGCAACTGCCAGAGCTATGGCTGCGGGATCAAAATGCCCTCGACCTCGGTATCGACATCGGCCATGACTTCGACCCGTTCACGGACTTTGGTCAGCTGGTCCCTCAGCTGGATGGATCGAGTGAGCGTGAACTTGATGAGCTTTTTGAAGATGAAGAAATTCGATGCGGCTCCTCGGAACCCGAGACCCAGCTGGATGGTTCGAACAAGCGTCCACTTGATGAGCTTTTTGAAAATGATGGAGATGATGAAGGTGAATGCAGCTCCTCGGAACCGAAAAAGCAAAAAACCGGAGAGCAGCAGCTCTCGCCAAATGTGGAGAAAGTATTGAACATCGGCTCGACGAATTTAGCGTCGATCTCGTCGCATGCTGCTCCGAATGCCCATTCTGCTGCCTCGGCAAGCTCTGCTATACAACAGAAGTTCTGCCTTGGCCAGCAGGATATTTCCTATCATGCGGCTGCCCAAGCAATGGCCCACAAGCCGGTCACAAAGCATGTTTCACCATATGGGTTCGTGGAATATCGTCCGTCGGCCCCAAGTCTCCACTCGATGAAAATTCCAATTGAAGTTTCGGACGAAACTCTCCAAAATAGACTGGAAAACTCCAGGCGCAGAGTGTATGTTCTCATGGCCGAACGCAACAAGTACCGTGATGCTTTGCTCAAGTACACCAGCATCGATCCGAGGACGGGTAAGCTGGGAATCCATGTCCAAGAGGCAGAGCTTGGAACATTGCGCCGAGTGTGTAAAACTCAGCAGCAGAGAGCCAAAAATCTCAAGGCGGAAATCGATGAGTGGAAGGGCAAGTACGTCAATCTGGCTCATATCCATAATTCGCTGATTCGGGACTATCAACAATGCACCGGAGCATCCCAGGCAAACGCATCGCCTGAATGGGAAGTCAAGTACAACCAACTGAGTCTCGCGTACAATGACCTATTGAGCACGTGCGCTCAATTGAACCCTTCCATTCAAATTGAACCATTGAGACCGACTCGGAACAATCCTCAATTGAATCCAGCGCGTGACCTCTTGAGGCCTGCCAATCAAAACCCCACTTCTTCGAATACAAGTATTTCCTATCCTTCTCCTCCGACTTCAGCTTCTTCTCCTATTCATCTCTCCTCTGCCATTCCTCCACAGCTGTCTCCAGGTCTTCCCGAAGACCCTGCTGCTCTCACTTCGCATCCCCAACCACGTCTGTATGAAGACATTGCTCCTCGAGCACCCATCAATTCACCAATTCATCGTTCTACTGCTGGTCCAGTCACGATGAACCATGATACCGTCTTCGGCTTCAACCAGGCGAACGGGGCCACCGCGGCCACCGCGCGTCCCATAATCTCTACCGCCAACTCCTATCGCTCGCTCGCTGTGTCTCCCAAGGAAGTCGAGGTGATCGATCTGACCACCGACGACCAAGGCACTGAGAAAGTGAGTACCCAAGAATTTTCCCCCGCACACAATGTGCACGACTCCCCGCTGACCACGTTTTACCGTGACTTCAGGAAGAAACAACTCAAATGGCTGCACCAGTCCAGTGACCATGACGTTGTCGACAATGTCTTCAACAGCCTTAACCCTCACCGCAAGGATCAAGTCTACAAAAACGGCCTCGGCATCTGCTACGACTTCGTCCAAACTCAAAAGCACATTCGTCGCAACCTCGGTGGTCCTTTCAACGACCCCACTAACGACCGTCCCATCTCTGCCAGTGCTGCCCTGGAGGACCACGTTGCCGCCCGTGCTGTCCTCGTCCATGCTGCCGCTACTGTGAAGAAGAATGCTGCCAGAACTGCCGCCCGATCTGCCGCCCGATCCGCTGCCAAGTCTACCACCAAGACTACCGTCAAGACTATCGCGAAGATTACCAAGATCACCACCAAACCCACCATTACGTCTGCTATCAAGGCTATCAAGGCTGCCAAAGCTTCTGTCCAAACTGCTATCGAAACTGCCGTCGAGCGTACTTCCAAGTCTCCTACTCCCGAGCCTGCTGATCCTGCCGCCCTTGCTGCTATTGACTCCGGGTACTACCACCCCACCGATGATGAGCTCGGACAGATGATTGAGGACGAGATGCTTCAGGTGACGATGGACGAAGAGGAGGCCCTGCTCCAGGACTGAGAATATGGGATCTGAGTGTGCACGATTTCTAACTACTCTTGAACAAGAGAAATTTCTGCGTGTCTTGGTTTTTGTATTTTGAGATGATTTTCTGGAGATCTTTTTACTCATCTTTATCAATGTACTTTTAAAGGTTTCCAATTATCTTCTGATAACCTGATATGCTGTCGCTTATTCAGGTCTATAGGTAAAATACAATACTTAGCCGGCCCCGAACAGTGACTAGTAGGGATATTCTTCAAATCTAAAATTCCAGAGTCTTTGCCGAGTCATCAAACCCATATCCTTGTGGACCTGGGAGCCCCAATATGCCACAGTAAGGACGGGATCACCGCCCAGCGTGTCCAGCCCTCGCGATCCGCTATCTTCTCCAACATCATGTCTACCTTGTATTACATTCCTGCTGGGCACCAGGAGAGCGGGTAATTTAGCCACATCTGGCAAGGAGTTCCACGGATCAAGTCGGATCTACGCACAATGACAAGCAGACGGCCTCGTTTAGAACGAGACTGATGCATCGAATTCTTTTCTATTTACGAAGCATGCATATCTGCAGATCTAAATACTAGACTAAGGTGTGTATACAAAAACCAGAAAACCTTGACACGTGCTGGCAAGTCGTCCAATCGTAGTAGGGTAGATATCCAAACAAGAACCACATATGACAGACCCGAAGGTCCAAGTCAAAATCCAAGATCAATCAATGAAGAGAAAAGAAAGAAAAGTATTTAACCACGGGTCATAGCGTGCGGCTCGGCCATCTCACGGTCCTCCAGAGTATGGGCGGGCTCGGCAAGAGTGCCGGCCGGGCTGTTGTTGAAGGAGCCCTTCTCCTTGTAATTGACACCCTGGGCCTTGAGCTGCTTGCGAGCCTTGTGTCCACCGCAGCAGGAGGCACAGCAGGAGCCGAACTGGATGATAAATGCAATGAGACTGAATCCCGACCCGATCCACATAAATGCAAACATCTGGGTGCCGACGTGGGCCTTGATGTTGAGACTGGGGTCGGCAGTGACGAAGACAGTGGCGAAGATCTCAAACATGACTGTAGCCACGGCGGATGCCACGATGGTGATCAGGGCAGTGAGGAAGCTGATGAACAGCATGGGAAGCGAGCGGAGCAAAATGAACGTGCGGCGACGGTGCGGGAGCTGTCTGCCGGCGCTGACCTGTCCGCCGTTGGCGGCCAGGGCTTTGATGGTCTGGGGAGGTCGTGAGGATACGGCCAGAGGGCTGATGAAGATCATAACGAAGTTGAGGACGGCGGCTGTCAGGAAGAGGCCGAACATCCACTGGGAGGCGACCTTGGCCAGGTGGAGGGGTTCGGTGATGTCGGAGGGCAGGGCGACTGAATGCGCGTTAGAATTGAATTTTCAATTTCGCGATTGGGATTGCTAGGGGGAGGGGACGTACCACTGGCGCCGGACAGCAGCTCGCTCAGGATGATCTTGATGGGGTTGAAGGAGTACAAGGTCTCCGGCTTGGAGCAGCCGGTGATTCCCTCGCCATCGTAGCCCTCGCAGAAGTTCCACAGGCCGACCTGGTAGAAATCGTGCAGACCGATGGATCGGGCGATGGAGTTGATCAGGACGGCGTTGGGCACCGATAAGGGAATGATATTGGACAGGTCGAGATAGAGGAAGTAGGTGTTTCGCAGGACGGGCTTGTTGGAGACGTTACCGATCACCACGAGCAGTACAAAGATCCAGGCGAGCAGGTAGACCAGAGAGCGGATTATTCGGTGGGTGTGGACTGTGGCCGCGCGACGACGAGCAAGAGGCCGATCAGGGCTGGCGCGACCGAAGAAAGGGAGCTTTCGTCGGCCATTGACAATGGCGTCCACTCCGGCTACCATACTGGGGGTGGAATGGAATGGACGGAGGAGGGGAAAGGAGAGAAGAAATGACGTCTAGGCATGGAAGGTTATAAAGGATGTGTGAGCTCAGATCAGATGGAGAAAATCCAAGAAAATGTCTGGTTCGGAAAGCTTCCCATGGGATCGTCAGTGGCTTGCTGCTAGCTCGGAGTTGGGCTTGCTGATCGTCCACCGATTGCTCCAACCTGTCGCGAGTATATAAAATTATATAGAATTGCCCGTGCTGATGCGAATTGATGGCCTCAGACCGGGTGATGGTAAAACCGTGTCGACTCTATCCGAGTCTAATTCGACTCAGCCATGGACCCTCGTCAGGTCTCGACACCAGGGCCCCAGGGCCGAGACCTACCAGGGGTGGAGAAGGAGTATAAATCCACGATTGGCGGATCGGCACAGCCCAGTGGCGAGCCTGCGTCACCGGCGCTGCGCCAGTCTCCACTCCTGATAGAGACCCGCTACTTGGCGTCGAGAGGCTAGAAAAACATATTCAGGCTCGGCTTCCTTCTCCACGTCCCCTGTACATACTCACTTTCACCATGAGGTGGCTAATGGTCACCCTCCTTGCCGGCCTGGCTCTGGCCCAGGATACTACCACCCCCGATACGGCCTCTAGCACCTCTGCCTCCTACGACATCTCCGATGCCTCCTCTATCACCGGCAGCGTGGCCTTGCCCTCGGGTTCCTACCTGACCTACAGCACCACCATAACTCTAGGCAATGGCGATGCTTCCGTGCAGGCTATTACCTCGTCCATTCCCGGCAATTCGTCGACCACAAGCAACCAGACGGTTGTCACGCAGACCTCCAACTCCCTGACGGTTCTGGTCGGCGGCGGCGGTACCACC
The DNA here is from genome assembly GCA_027569585.1 of Penicillium silybi. NCBI lineage: Eukaryota > Fungi > Ascomycota > Eurotiomycetes > Eurotiales > Aspergillaceae > Penicillium > Penicillium silybi. Next base: position 577,912 of record JAPDFI010000011.1, read on the forward strand.
ACTCTGGGCATGAATGCCACGGCCACGGCCACGGGCACTTCTACCCAGACGTCCGTCGTCAACACCCGGCCTTGCAATGGCTACCCCGAGCTCTGCGTTCGTAATTACTCCAACATCACCATGGTTGCCGCACACAACAGCCCGTTCGTGCGTCCAGGCAATGCCGCGTCGAACCAGATGTTCGACGTCACGTCCCAACTGGACGACGGTGTTCGCATGTGTAAGTCAATTCTTTGCCCGCGTCCGCTACGAAGCTAACCTTTCCGAGTGCAATTCCAAACCCACTATCAGAACGGCACCATGATGCTCTGCCACACCTCCTGCGACATCCTCAACATGGGTACTCTCCAGGCCTACCTCGAAGAAGTCGCCATTTGGATGCGCAAGAACCCCTACGACGTGGTCACCATTTTGATGGGTAACTTCGACTACGCCTCGCCGCAGAACTTTACCGAACCGATCAAGAATGCCGGTCTTCAGGACTATGTGTACACCCCGACGAAGATCCCCATGGCACTGGATGACTGGCCCACCTTGTCTGAAATGATCCTCACCCAGAAGCGACTCGTCTTCTTCCTGGACTACCAGGCCAACCAGACCGCCATCCCGTGGCTGATGGACGAGTTCTCGCAGATATGGGAAACCCCCTTTTCGCCGACCAACGACAACTTCCCATGCACGCAGCAGCGGCCGCCGGGTCTGTCTGTCGCGGACGCGAAGAACCGCATGTACATGGCCAACCACAACCTGAACCTGGACCTCAACCTCGGCCCCATCAACCTGCTCATTCCCAACAGCGCCCAGCTCAACCAGACCAACGGTGTCAACGGCACTGGCAGTCTGGGCTGGATGGCGGAAAACTGCACCCGTAAGGACCCCATCTTTCTCTCTCCTATATCACGATCTAACGGAAACAGGCCAATGGGACCGCCCACCAAACTTCCTTCTGGTCGACTACTACAACTACGGCAACCCCAAGAACGGCTCCGTCTTCGAAGTCGCCGCCGAGATGAACGGCGTCACCTACGACTGGAAGTGCTGCGGGCCGTCCTCCGCCGCCGTGCGCGGAATGTCCGTCTCCAGTGTATCGACTCTGCTCGCCGTCGTAGCAGGTATTCAATTCCTGCTGACTTCATTCTAATCACGAATATCCACGATCCCTGTTATAGTTGATTTCAGCATGCCTATAGGCACACGAATCGCGTGTAGATACGAATAATCTAGAGTGAAATATCCACACAATATCCCTCTCCGTTTCAATTCCCCAATTCCCAACAGTCAATTCCGTCAATTGCGTAAGATCGCACTCCAACCTCAAACCTCAAAACTCCGAAAAAGGTCCCCACAATCACATGACCCCACCGCATCACATCCCACCACCAAACACTCGCCGAACACCTCAACACCTAAATCGAGCCTCAATCCAGCTTTCCCAATCCCCACAATCTCGGACACGACCACAATTCAAAAATGGTCGACATCGTCCCCCTCTCCAGCTACCCCAGCTACATCGACCTCCTCCCCTCCATCCAAACCTGCAACATCACCAACCTGCCCGAAAACTACTTCCTAAAATACTACCTCTACCACGCCCTCACATGGCCCCAACTCTCCTTCGTCGCCGTCGTGCGGCCCAAGAACGGCTACGCAAAGGGTGCCTCCGGTATCGGTAATGTCGCCGGCCAGTACCCCAAGGTCGTGGGGTACGTCCTTGCGAAGATGGAGGAGGAGCCGACGGATGGCTTGCAGCATGGGCATATTACCAGTTTGAGTGTTATGCGGACGCATAGACGGTTGGGGATTGCGGAGAGGTTGATGCGGATGAGTCGTGAGTTTTTAACCACCACCAGCAACAACCACCATTGTTCTTTTTTACCTTGGGGAAGGGGGGCTGGAATCAATTAATAGAAACTAACAAAACGACTAAAATAGAACGCGCAATGTCCGAATCCCACCGCGCAAACTACGTCTCGCTACACGTGCGCGTGTCCAACAACGCAGCCCTACGCCTGTACCGCGACACGCTGGGCTTCGAGGTTGAAAAGGTGGAGAGCAAGTACTACGCGGACGGGGAAGATGCGTACGCGATGCATTTGAAGCTTGACAGCCAGTGGCTGGATTGGAAGGCGATTGAGAAGCGGATTGCGGCTGAGAATCAGGATGGAGAGGATCAGGATGAGGGCGAGGCTGTTGGGGAGATGGGGAAGAAGGATGATGGGAAGGAGGAGGAGAAGATGGTCAAGGTGAAGGTTGGAAGGGGGTTGGGGGTTGGTGATTTGGTGGAGAGGAATGAGAGTCAGGCTTGATCTTGATTTCTGAGATGTAGGGAAGATGGGTGATTTCCATTGAAATGAAGATGAAGATCTATGTGCGAGATGAATGTACATGATACATGAATGCTTAATCCTGCTAAATCGTAAATCGTTGAGTCTCACAGCATCTCCAGTCATCCGATATAAGAGTGGCAATTCAATTGCCCTCCCTTTTATACTTGCTGTCCTTGTCGTCCTTCTCTGCTTTCTGCTGCTTCTTCGCGTTCCGCGACTTCAGCATCTGCTTAAGCTTCGACTTTTTATCCGGTACCTCGGGAGTGCCCTGCACACTTGTCTGAGACGCAGACGAGGGCGTATTTATAGCACCGGGCACACTAACTTCCGAGCTCGCGTCGGAGCGTAGAGGGGCCCGCTGGGGTCGAAGGGCTGGAGCCGCGGGCTCAGTCTGGCTCCGTGCCGGTGAATGGAAAATGGGATCTTCAAGGGCGAGATTCGCCATCCGTCCATCCAGCAAGATCTCATCTTTGGACTTATTTTCCGGTGCGGTTCGCTGGCGCAGACGGTTCTTACGGGCACGTCGCTTATCGCGCTGTTCTTCGCGGGCGCGACGGACGACATCTCGAAATGCTTTTCTGGTGGCGCGCATTTCCTCTTTCATTGCTCGTCGATCGAGGGAATTGCGCTGCTGCTGCTCAGGGGACTCCCAGCGTCCCCAGTCGCTGCTGTCTGCTTGGGAACCTTGTTGGCGTCCGTGGCGCCAGTTTGGACGTCCGGATGTGCGGGCCTCGCGGCGGGATTCTTCGAGAAGAGAAAGTTGCCGTCGAAGGTCAACGGCAGCTTCGTATAACGTGCGGTCATGGCGGTCATGTAAAGATTGAAGCTGGGTGCGGATTGTGGCTAGGTCTGAAGCGTCGAGATCAGAGGTGGTGGAGAGGGAGTCAATTGAGCTGAGAGATGATTCGGAAGAGACAGAGCTGATAGAGGCACGGCGAGAACGCTCAAGAGGTTCATCGTCGGTTTGATTTTGGGGTTGAGGTTGGGGTTGGGGTCGGCTTTCTGTACTGTTGACGGTAATAAGGGTTGTATTGCTGGTAGGGGACGTCGGTGTCGAGGTCGATGTCGATGTCGGTGTAGTGTATGTGGCTCCGCCTGCCTGGGCAGTCTGAGCAAGACTCCAAGGCGGTCGACTATTGCATGCACCGGGTGGATATCCAGGCAGGTATACATTTGGCTTGCGGCCATGAAGTCTTGCCTGATCTTCGAGCCACCGTCCATGCGCCATCGCCTGCTCTTCGACCTGCCTGCCATAATGCATGGCCTGCGCGCTGATCTGATCACCGTAATGCTGTGCCTGTTCGGCAAACCGCTCACCGTATTTCTGCGCCTGAGATGTCAGGTTCGAGATCCAGCCGAGTGCCCCACTCTTGGAGGTCCCTGATGGTCCAAATTGTGGCGGTGTATAGCCCCAAGGCTGCCATTGCCATGGAGCAACCCCTGGGGGTGGGGGTGGCTGTGGGATGTATTGAGGCGGCTGGCCATTGTGTGCTCCATGTGTCGCGAACGGCGGAACACCGTACGGACCACCAAAGGGCATATGCGGCTGTGGTGCACTCCCAAAAGGCGAGAAATGAGGCATATGCCAAGACATTGGCGATGAGGTAGGCTGTCCATTTAATGGCGAAGACGCAATGGCATTCACCACCGCTTGATTATCTACAGACCTCGGTGTACCGGTGCCCTGGGTAGCTTTCGTCGCAGCTGGGTAGCACCGAGGACATAGTGCAGAAGTGGGCGCGGCATCGGGCTCGCCGACATAGACAAAGACAATCCGAGTTGCGCGCGGCTCAAAGAAGCATTGATTCCATTCATCAACGACAGCCGCAATTCTCGCGCGGCGTTGCTCATCAGTCTCCTGTGGACGGTCCTTGCGATCCCGCTGGATCTCCGCTCGGAGCTGCCGGGGCAAGTGCTGCGAGGCCGCAGCCAAGCCCAATTGGGCCGGGAAAAGATACCGCAGAAAAGTATCCCAGTCCTGCTGGATGATCTCATCAAACTGGGTATTCCAGCAGCGGGGCCGCCGAGGAAAGTCCTTCCCTTGGCTGCGGGGGTATATAGTCATATGGTGGTGCAATAGGCCTCGGCTGTCGTCGAAGACTGTCGGCGGGCGCTGCTCAAAGTATGTGACGGCGGAGGTGAAGTGGGTTGGCACGACAGAGGAAGTCGCTGGGCCAGGCTGTTCCGCTAGCCGTGAGCTGCCAGCCTCTTGCGATGGCGCATTGTCGTGCAGAGGTATGGAGGCCTGCGACGGATTGCCATTCCTGTTATTTGCCGGCGCATTCAAAGGGTCGGTGGCCGAGTAAGGCGGTGGGGCCTCCTCCTCATCCATATTGCGCTGTTCGGATCAACAGGGAGGAGAGAATATAGTGGCCTGAAGGATCGCAAATTACCAGTCTGTCAATGCTGACCTCGCATGGTGTGATAGGATAGTCGGATGGAGGGGAAGGCAGCAAGATTCCGGTGAGATGTCGGCGCACAGGCTTGGCGCGCGTGTCTTCGGCGAGGCGTGTCAGAATTGGCGTGCGTTCATATACAGAACTCAGCCTGGTGGCGCGCAAAGCGGTTGAGAGAAAGAAACTGCGAGAGATGTGAAGGTTGAAGAGGCCGATAAGAGATAAGCGGGGGAGGTTTTATATCCGGGGTCCGCGGAATGCGGTAAGCGTGAGCTGAACCCTTCCAAGTAAGCAGCTAGCTGGGGCTGATGTCTTTACATACTAGACCACAACGGGCCAACATAGATTATAGAGCCATCCAGCATAAGACTGGTAATGATACACCAACCTTGGACAAGGATCTCGGAGGAAAGTATGATCAAGCGCGACACTCTATACGCAGTTCCAACTCCCACATTACTTTGCAAGTATATACAGATGCCATGAAAATGAACACTCGCTAATCCCAAGCATCACCCCAACCATCATCAACATCCTCATCCTTCGGCTTCGTATCAATCTTCTTCGGCGCCACCGTTTTCGGCTTCGTCACGGTACTCCTCGTAGGCGCAGAAGTAGTAGACGCAGACTTAGCTAGCCCCTTGGGCAGGGGATTCTTCGCCTTGGTCGAGTTCTTGGCAGCCAGCCAGCCCGCGAAATCAGGCTCACCGCCATCGTCATACGGCACGGCGGGGGCCTTTGCGGAGGGATCAGGAGACGAGGGATTGGGAGAAGCCACGGCTGCAGTCAAGGGGTCGTCGTCGTTTTCGTCGTCATCCATGGCACCCCAGGCATCAAAGACGTCGTCTCCTTCCTCTTCTGGTTGCTCTTCGTGGCCGATTAGGACTGGCCGGTCGGATTGTGATCGGCTGAGCGGGTGTGCAGTGGGACGTGGTGTTTCCTTAGGAAGTCCCAACTGGGTGGAGGGAGATGATTTAGCCGGTCGAGGAACTGATGCGGGGCGTTGGATATCTGCTTCGGCGGGTTTGGTGCCGGCTGTGGACTCGATTTCGCCGTCGGCGGCTGCGATCTTGTTGGTGAATGAGGAGATGGCCCATCCGGCCCAGGACTTGTCGTTTGAGGTGCCGATGCGTGCATCGGACTTGTTTGGTTCGGCGGCGGTGGTGGGTGGTATCACCGAGTCTGCCATGGTGTTGCCGAATTTCCGTATCCGCTGGAGATATACATCCAGTGTCTTGTTCGCTTGGTCTCGGAGCAGTCTGGAAAGTATGAGTAAGGGAATCCTAGCGTTGGGAATTTCTAAACTCACTTTTCCTTGTCCAAAAGTGCTGGGCAAATGGCAGGCAGAATTTTTGCTGCACAATCCTCTTCAGTGAAGAAATCGATGGTGGCGGACAAGGCGAGAAGCCCGGCACATCGGGCATGTACGAATGGATCTCTAATAGCTCTCGTGAATGCTGCGATCAGCACTTTGGAGCGAGCCTACAAGATTTTAGCATCTGATTACCAGCCACAGTGATTGGACTTACACTTTGCCCAATGTTTTTGGCAATTCGACCAAGACAGATGGTTGTGTTGGTACGGATACCAGGTTGCTCATCATTCGCAGTACGCGCCAGGAACTTGAGAAGTTCTCCGTTAATAACTCGATCACTGAGTTTATTAATGATCGTCAAGACGGCCTTGATGGTCTGCTCTCGGACAACAGGAGCCGCATCGGTAAAGCCAGAAGTCTAGAAATCGTTAGACCGTATCAAAACACAATAAGAAAGATGCAGACTGACCATTGGAGGGAAGATCTTGTCGGTGACGACCTTCTGGGAGAGATTGTCAATCATCAAAGGAAGATTGTCCAAAAGACACACGCGCAATGCACGGTCGGGATTCCCAAACAAGCGAACCACCACCGGTGTCAACTTGGCATTGAACTCGTCCGCTGATAGTTTGGCACCAATCTTCAAAGTAGCGCTGAGCACTTTTGGTCCACCACCACCAAACTCAACTGATTTGAGCAATTCAGGCAAGACCTTCATTTTGAAGAAATCCTCGGGGAAGTCTTCAGAGAGATTATCAAGTTCACTGTTATCCATGTAAGCAGCTGCCAAGTCTCACAATAAAATCAAGAGAGAAACACACTTGATAAATTCCTCTCGCTCTGCATCACTCTTGAGACCCAAGCTCTCTATATCATCTGTCAAGCGGATCAAAGAGGTCTGGAAAAACCCGCCGTGCTTCTTCCCTTGCTCAACAAAATGCGCAGGGCTGAGTCGCAACTTCGGATTAGCCGTGCAAAGACGCTTGTAGCTCTGTTGCATGGTAGGAGGAATGTTGGTCGTCTTGCCGACTTGATCACCGCCGGCGAAATGGCCATTGAATACCTCAAAAATCAAAATTCCAAGACCGTAAGCGTCGACGGCTGCCAAAGGATGCCTCTTGATAGAGTCCCAACCACCTTTGACAACCTCTGGAGGTGTATAGCGAGCTGCATCGGGGACAAGGCTGCCGTATGTCTGTGTTTAATTAGCATGCAATTGAAAATGACACTGGTTCACCAAATGACTGACATATATGATGGCATCGTCCTCCTTCATTGAACTTAAGATATCGAAGCCGCCCAGTTTCCACTCGCCACTCTCACTTGTATAAACAGACGACGCGCGCACAGCACCGTGGACCGAGGATGCACCTTCGTTGATGAACTTGAGGGTAGACTACCCAGCGCAAACAAGTCAGCATAAGGCCAATAAACCAGACACGAAGCAGCTTACCGAAACAGTATACAACCCCCATTTCGCAGTCTCCTCGCTCAGACTCCGCCGCCTGACCTGCCAGTCAAGCGGAACAACGCGCTCAGTAACAATATAGAGATTCGATTCAGTCTGTCAACACATCAGCCTCAACATCCGATGACCGCGACCCCTTATCCCCTTATTCCCCGGCGCATTCATACCTCAATCGTATCCAGAACCTTGATCACACCCGGATGGCGAAGCGTGCGCGACTTGCGCACAGCATTCCTAGCAAGCGGAAGACGTGATTTGTTCGCCGCGATATCAAAGGTGAAGACACTGCACGCCGAACCATCATCCTAGAAGCACGCAGCTCTATTAGCGACAAGATACAACCGCCACCGGAGCCGGAGACCATCCTACCCGTTTCGTACCGTTATGCAGCGTCCAGATGGAGTCGCCGATATCGACTCGATCACCTAGCGAGAAGGGAAATGAGCTGCCCTTGGCGATGGCGGACGCGACGGCTGATTTGAGGAAATCCATGTGCGGGTGTTGTTGAAGGGCCGGGTGTGGGCTGGCCAATGGCCCAGGGGGAGGTTGGCGGTTAGGAAGGGAGTTAGATCGGAGGAGAACGAGGCGGTAGGAGGGTAGGAGAGTAAGAGAATAAGTGCAGACACGAGGGGAATGAGGGTTGAGATCTTGGGTCTTGAATCTCCGTGGCCACCTTGCGGTGATGGCGCCCCGCGGGAGCCTGAGGCATGGCTCCGCATTTAACGTTAGTTTCCAAGCTCCAAGCTTCACTCGGCAACATTCTTTCAACACCAACCATGTCTACACTTTCAATATACCGCACAACTTTCTAATAGGTGAGCTATATCTCTTCCTAGTCTCCCTCCTACCCAGCGACACCCACCCCTCCAAAGATGCGAACCTGGTAAAAGGTCAGACCGCGCGCCTGCAACAAGAAACCCCATCTCGTCAAGCCGAAGGTACTCACCCACCGCGACACACACCACCGATCCTACACCATTTGCAACACGCAGATCCCTTCACGCATTCCACCACCGGAGCTTTTTGTTCTTTGGCTCTCCGGAACACCTACACAACACCTCTTCAGTTTCCACTTCTTACACGATCTCATATCCCCTCTCTTCGAAATGCAGACACGTGGCTAGGCAAAAGGGTCCAAGCCGAGATCCATGGCTTTCCTACGGGACTTGCGGACCTTGGGAGAATCCTTGTGTACATTGAGGCGTGTTCTACACCCTGCATCAGCGGTATAGACGTGCACGGCCGTTTTCTGGAGTTCCTGAGTCTGCTTTTCTCCTATGAAGACTGATAGGAACTAATGGCAACGGTCGATAGAGTGGGTGGGTTTCAACTGCATGAAGAGGGAGGCACGAGAGACAGAATGGGGAGATTGGAGGGGCTTGGTGATTAGTGTATGGTTGGAATGGGAAGTTGGGGGTTGTGTTGTTTCGAGTGGTGTGGTGGATGGGTGCTGTGGTTGGGGCAAAGCACCGCGGTGAGATGGTGGTTTCTGTTGGTTTGGCTTGAATGAAGACCAATAAGAAACTGAAAAGACCTGAGGAGACTTCCCATCGAGTTTGAGTCTGGATGTGTTTGCGGAATTGAATGCTAACATCCGCTACAGATATTATAGTGACAGGAATGATTTGTACGGGTTTCGTTGGATAAGGGTTCTGTCGTATCAACAGCTAAAATACAGTCTACGAATGAAGGAAGGTCTCTTAGATATAGTCATCTCACATTGCACCCAGAAGGAGTGCTAGCAACTACCGTGGAAGCCACGCTATCCTGCAACTGCATCACCGCGCTTGACACCCGCGCCTGCCCATTCCTCGCCAGTCACTTGTATTCGATCATCCCACCTCATGGTCATCAACGAACGTAACGCATCATGCGATGCGTACCCCATGAGCCGGTGAGAAACACACGGTATCCATTTCAGATCTCCCACAGACACTCAATATCCACATTTGGGAAAGGAAGGGGAACGCAAAAAGCAAAAAAAAAGAAAAACCGGAAGGAAACACATCCTGACAGCACTTTCAGACCTGGGACACCCCAGCGTCGGTATCAATTGTCATTGGATGACTCTCTGAGAAAGCTCCCTGTTGGGGGAGGCAAGACGAGGACTTGGGTTGATGGCCGTGGCTGAATTGCACACAATTCTGAGAAAATTCACTTGTAGGCATATTCTCAAGCCCACACCCGCGATAAATAGACATGATACTTATGTCCACTCATCAAATCTGTGACATGATCAATATAAGCAAATCAATTGCAACAGAGCTGAATCTCACCTTTCAAGTCTCGTATCAACATGTCCTTCATCAGATGGTACACGGTGGTACCAAAGCTAGCAGAAGGGATGAAGGTGCAGACGCAGTCCAACCCCAGGGTAATTGATAGATGGCCATTGTCAAGGGTGCGCAAAGTTGAGTTCAAGCCGCTGGAAACCAGGACAGTCACTCGATCGATCATAACTCATACAGTTCATTTGCCCTCGTCAGTGGGCTCAGCAGAATGCGAAGCGGACCCTGCGTTTGCCTGGCTGCCAGACGGACCCTGAGGAGGCATTTGGGGTACCTGGTTGTAGCTGTTGCTTGGCGTACGGTGCTGGTTAGGAGGGAAATGGTGACCCTGGTGTGGGCTTGAGGAGAAATGAGGTTGCTGCTGAGGGTAGCCGCCACGACCTGGAGGCACTGGAACCAAACAGTCAGCAGGGAATACTTATGTTCAGGTTAAAAGGGCAACTAACTGTGCCCAGGTTGCTGGCTTCCATATCCAGGCTGCTGTCCAGGCATGAACATCATTGGTTGCGGAGGCTGGCCAGACTGCGAGTTCTGGTGCATCATCATGGGCGCACCGCGACTGGGACTGGGATAACCGCTATGCGGCTGAGGGGGAGGTGCATGCTGAGGATAGGCGTGGGCTGGCGAGGGAGAGTACATCTGCATCTGTGGGGTGTAGGGAGACATGCCCTGGGCCACACCCATATAAGGACCGCTGGAAGCCTGCTGCATCATCAAAGGGGCTCCCATGGCAGCTTGCGGGTTCATGAACTGAGGAGCACCTTGGTACTGTCTCATGTGGCCAGGCTGCGGTCCTCCGTAGAACTGAGGCATCGGCTGCCCAAATGCCAGTTGTGCTTGAGGGCCCATAGGAGAAGGGTAGCCCATGTGGCTCTGTCCCATACGAGGTGAGGGGAAAACTTGCGACGACGACGCCGACAGCTGCATACGGTGATGGTCGTCCATATGGCCCGGAGTGGGTCCATGAGAGCCTTGATGCATGTGGGGTCCATTGGGGGGACCGGAGGAAGGCGGCATGCCTGCGTTACCCTGCTGGAATGGGTAGGGCATCTGTTGCTGGGGGAGATGGGGGTTGTTTGAAGTGGACCGGGCCTGAGGGGAGATCGAGGGAACAGTGTTCGGCTGCCTGATCATCTGGTCAAACGTCTTCTCTTGATTGGCCTCTGGTACGTCCCAAGTTGGCAGAGTCTTGTAAGGAGGGGGGATGCCTCTGTTGAATGACGCGTAGGGCTTGTCGGCCTTCTCGGCTGCCTCGGCGCTCTCTTTCTTCATGCGCTTGATGGGGTTGAACTGATCATCAATCGACGGTCTCTCGGAGATGGACTGAGGCTTCTTCGAGCCAAAGAATGCAGAAGGGGTAGTCGCGCGCGAAACGGAGCGATTCCGCGAGAAAGACCGTGGGCTAGCGCTAGAAGCGGCGGCAGCCGCCCCAGCAGCAGAAGGAGCGGCAGTACCAGTAGCAGCAGCAGCGCCGGAAGTACCGGAGGCACCGGCAGCACCACCAGGAGTGAAAGTGCTCGCCGCAGGGTTGGGCTTGAACTCCATCGCGCGGACATTGAACTTTGGTGCAGCGGATACAGGGTTCTGCGTCTTCACAGGGCTGGTGATCCGGGGCTGATCGCTGGCAGGGCCGGTGGGAGGTCCCCGAGCATCCTGAATGGGCAACGGAGCAGGAATGGGGCTCATGCCAGCACCCTTTCGTTGCTGGAGATTGTCCTGGAGGCGGTGGCTGAGCATACCACTACCGGGACGACCCTGCTGCATGGGCTGCTGGGGGAAACGACCACCCGGACCGGCAAGGGGGCCGGTGGGGAGATAGCCTTGACGACCACGAGCGAAGTTCTGGCGGTCAGAAGGAGCAGCAGGTGGCACTGCACCGGTAGGTCCAGCAGCACGAACCGTGGGCTTCTGCTCAGTTACCGGCGAAGCAGACTTCGAGTTGGCCTTCTCATCGGGCGATTGAAGGCGGCCGATGATAGCCTCTTGCTTGTGGGGGTCCTTGGCCAGAATGGGTACCAGATCCTTGGGAACGGGAGTCGAGAGCTTGAAGTTCTTGGAAAACTTCATCAACTCGTTCAACTTGATCGTACGATCATACGATGCTTGGTTGCGACGACGCTCTTGCATCTTCAGCTTCTCGCTGTTAGCGAATTGGCGGAACTGATCCAGTACCTCGGTCTCCACGTTGGCAGTAGCATTCTCGGGCCCAGGACGCTGCTGCTTTGCGGTGGAAGCAACAGGCGCAGCCTTGCTGAGGTCGGTCTTTTGCTCTGTCTCAGCATTGGGCTTGGTCGCGGCAGTCGGTTGTGCCGGGATGGTGTCCTTGGTTGGAGGCTGAGGCACAGGGACCGCGGGTTGCTTCGTGGGGACAGCAGGCTGAGGTGCGGCTTGCCGGCGTCCGGGAGGAGTATATTTATTGGGCTGGCCAGAAACGAGGGGTTGGAAGGGCTTGACCTCACGTTGGACACCGCTGTACTTGGATTCTTCATCCTGGTCACCCGCGTCAGGGGCCACCAGGCCTCTCTCCTCACGCATGTGTGCGTTTTCGTGATCCTGTCCTTCGATCTCACGCGCGATGCGAGCTGCCTCGGCGTGCTTCTCACGGTAGGTGGGGTCAGAGCGGTCAATGCGAGTGGTGTAAATATTCTCGTCATAGTTTGTCCTTGCGCCGAAAAGACGTTCGTTGGCTTCGAATTGATCCCAGCCGGCTGTATCACCAGCAGAGCTCTCCAGAGACATGCTGACCTCGTGCGCAGCAGGCTCCCAGCGCTGAAGGGTGCGCTCGCGCATTGCCAGGTTTCCGGAAATGTCACTATCCGTTCTGAATCCACTCGCGCCTGTGATGCGTGTCAATTCGCGCACTTCCCGCCGATTTAAGATCCGGTGTTCCTTACCATTAGATTCCTTGGCCGAGACCTCAGCCGGTGAAACATTCGGCACAGCAATATCCGCCACATCCTTGATATCAAAGGCCATGCTATGCTCCGGCGCAGATCCCAGGTATGGGCTCGACGCATCACTCATGCCATTAGCCTTAGGCTGGTCCTCCTGAGATGCACGCTGCACCATCTTGAGAAGAAATGATGAATCGCTCGCTTCCAAGGTCGAAGACGAGAAAATGCCGGTATATTTGTCGCCGCCTTTCGTAGTGATGGTTGTATGCAGGCCCTAGAACGAAAAGGAATGAGTGACGATCTCCATCCGACCGCGACAAGACCGGCTTACAATGAAACTGGCAAATAAGAACAGTAAACGGTCATGGGCGTGGTTATCGGGAGTCTTCGACTCCTTCTGGCCTGGCTGGGGGGAGCCCGACTGTCGAGCCATATTTCCGTTCGTCGAATACGAGGAGCGCTGGGTGATGGGGTTGGTCCCTTGGGTCCAGGCTTTCTGGGAGTTTGTGCGCCTATGCGGTAGAACGTGCCCGGGTCAGCAAATGCAACCAACAATCACAGAAGAAGGACGGGGCGGAGGGTTTTGCCATCAAATCCGAGAGATGCAATTGGTTGTATCGCGGGAATAATTGTATGCCAGACCGCAGAACAAGCTCACCAGCTCGAGGGCACGTGCACAGAGACACGGTGGCCAAGGACGAGTTGATGCGGGCAGGACGAAAACCAAAGACATCTCGGGGATCCGATAGGCAAGGAATTGGAAAGGTGGACAGAAGTGTCAAACCCATGGGCAGTGGGGGGAAGGGCGTAGAAACATACCGCTGACCACCATCAACAGGGCTGCCAGACTGTCGGCGACCGTCCCCCTTGGTGCTGGCGCTGGGTCTCAGAGAGGGCCGGCCGGAGTTCTGTGTAGAGTTGACATTGCCGGATGAGCTGTTTGCAGCCGGCGTAGAGTTCAAAGTGGAAGCCATTGATTGACTCGGGAGTCAGGGCAGGCGTCGTGGAACTTCGCACGGCGGAAAGCCGCGAGGATGAGGCACTACCACAACACACCGCCTGCACAAACAGGACACAGAAGGTGGTGAGGGGGGAGAAACCACACAGACACCGAGCAGAAGTCGGCAATGAGAGCACGGAAAGGGGGGGGGGGGGGGGGGGGGGCGAAGATCGAGATGAGAAGGAGCAAAGGCAAGTGAGGTTTGGGAATTGTTTGGGGAAAGGGAAAGTCACGGGGAAGGTGATGTATTGTACCGTACGATGCGACCCTGACAGCTTCACCTTGGGAAATGTCCGTATTTTCCA